>JAZDUA010000020.1:0-600000 GCA_038098605.1 Gryllus longicercus
CACACACACTCGCACACTCGCCCACCCAACATCGCCGCGCACTCTCAGGTGGCGTATTTAATTTGCGAGCCAATTTCCGCGAGCGGAATCCGCGCCTGCATTTACGTTTTACGACGTGCGCCGTGCCGCGCCGCGCCGCGCCGCGCCGCGCCGCGCCGCGTCGCCTCGCCCTGGGAGGATAGCGCCGACCTCCGACCGAGGGAGTTGGCATAACCTTCTGCGCGGAGGTTCCTCTGCGACGGCTCTGGAGCTGCCGCCGACGAGTCCGTGACGCAGGGAGACTTAGGACGGTGGCCCGCAAATGAACTGGCTTCATCTCGCTTGCTCTTCTTCCTTCTCTTTCGTAATACTGTTATGCCGACATAACGCAACCAAGCGCAGGGATGAAAAACCACTCTTCACTGCCGTGGTTCTTTATGAATTTAACAGTCCGCCGTCCGTTACGCTCCATGAAAACAAATGAAATAGTTGTCGCAAATGATAGTAGATGAGTACTCGCATTCAAAGGAGAGAGATTTACTATTTGTGTGATTTTTACTTTCTCGCAACGGTAGAGAGAAAGTAATGTAATGCTGCGCGAAAGAAACAGCGAAGTTTCGGCAGAAAACTTCTTATTCCAGAGCCCTGGTGACGAAAATGAGGAAAAATGGAGTTGCTAAATTTAGAACAATATCCTAACAACAATATCTAACACGTGGTGTAGCCAGAATCCAAGTTTTGTGGGTCCTTCATACAGAAAAATCGATTGACGGCGAAACGTCTGTCTGTCTATCTATCCGTCCATCGTAGCGGCTAAAAACCGTTCAGTCGATCTTCTCCGAAATTGATATTTCCCAAACGATCTGGCTGATGTTGCAGTCCCTTAATTTGAAACCGATATTTTAATTTTGGGTGATTCTTTACATAAAAACTCTGACATTCTCATTTTTCAAAAACATGACGCCATCCATTTGATGGAGTTTTTCGAGAATGGCGCAGGTCTCACGTTGGTTAAAAACTTAAATTTTTTGAAAATTGAAAAAAATCAAAACTGTTTTGGGGACTATCTACAACTAAAAATTAAAGATAAAGATTTTTCTCTTAATAAAAATCTGTTCCTTAAAGATAGTTTTAAAAGAAAAGTCTTGTACAATTTTTCGAAAATTTGAGTATTTTTTGCGTAATTTTGTGTTAAATAGACAATTTTAAATTGTGTTTAAATACTTTTTCCCAAAAACGGCTCTATCAATTTTGATGAAATTTTGTTATTGGATATTCTAAACAGCGTTTACAAAAATTGTGTAGGTCTCATGTTAGTGCAAAACCTTGATTTTTCGAAAAAGAAAAACTTTGTAAATTGGTTCGGCATCATCCTACAACTACAATTATGAAGATATTTTTTTAAATTATGTGTGTTCACCAAAATAGATCTTCAAATAATGTCGTGTTCATTTTTTAAAATATATGAGTATTTTGAGGGTGATTTAAAGACAAAAATAATCACCACGCCGAACTTACTGCACTTCATGGACGTAATTCCCGACATTCGGATGCTTCGTAAATTAGAATTTGTACATCATTTCATATTTCTTTGTTCGTTTCTTACATTCGACCTTTGGATATTCATTACACATTAATCTTATAGAAATTATTTAAAACCTATTTGAAATACTAGCTAGCTTTCAGCTAGTAGCTAAATGCTACCTTTCAGGGAATATCAAAATGGAATGCTACAATGACTCGACAATAATGACTCGGGAGCTGCTTTGTGAAGTACATCTTATTGTTGGGACATGATTTACCTGTATAAAAAGCAGTTATAATTGTCAAATTTGTGTTGATATTTGTTTGAAAATATTTAATTTTTGCACCAAATGTAGTATAATTTGTAATGAGCAGGTTTGGGCAGTACTTAAATACTTGTATATGAAATACGTATTTTAAACTCATTCGCATGTTCATCCATGCCAGTTGAATGACTGTTTCCTCTACAAGTTTTATACATACACCCACTAGGGGTTTATTGTCTGATGATTTGTTTAAAAAATCAGTCGTTTAAAGGAAATCCATTTCTTTTTGTTAGACATATTTTACATATGGTTACAATACATTACAATAGTTATTGTTCAGAAATTTGTATGTCAATTAGTATTTACTGGCATTGACAATATATTGTTGCAATAAAAATATATAAAACAAAATTATTATATATTTTCAGTATTTTGAGTTCAATGTTCTTCCTGGAATTAATTTTTAAATGTTGAAAAATTTTCAACCAAAACTCCTCTGCAAATAACAAGACGTAGTTAGCCCGAAAGCTGACGAAGAACGACAAGTTCTTGACAAGAGTTCTTACACTTCCTTGATGTACTGGGAGTAATAGAAAGATCCTCATGCCTAGAAAATCTTACCTTTGATCTTCATCATATTTTCAGCAAAGCTTAAATTTGAGGATCTACTGAAAATATAAACTGTGCTGTATTAAATTAGAATGAAGAAAAAGTTTTCAATTTTTGCAACTTTCGAAAAATCAAGATTTTTAATGAAAACGAGACCTACACCAATCGCATAAACTTCATTCATACTATCGAACACCAAAATTTAATAAAAAGCGTCGTAACTAATTCTTTGTTTCGAAAATATTCCAGAAAAAGGAAAGCTAATAAAGGAATGCTAAAATGTCAAATTATTAAACATTTGCCTTTATAATTCGTTTTAAAAATTGTATTACTCGTACATAACTAGTATAAAATGTATTACGTATCTATTACTAAAGTCGAGAAAGTACGTGCTGTTTTAGCTCCACTAGTTTCTCATAAGAAGGTGGTATTACAAAGAGTATTAAGAGACACACGGTCAATAAAACAAATAAGAGAGCCGGTTGGTTATAAAATTTGTCTCTCACAGCAGTTTACAGTCCTTTAACCGCATCTATTATTTGCTTGATATCGACCTAATGTCACTAATAGCTATTTGGTTAGAGTCAGTTTGAAATATGCGTTTGTTTATGGAGATAGGTGGTGCCCACATCCGCGACAAATACACATGAAAAGATGCTTGATGAAAAAAAGGAACGTTCTCGCGTCATTTGTGGGATAATTAACATTTTATTAACTACAAATTCCAAATAAATGTTAAAATTAATCACACGGCATATTGTGATTATTTTTTTTTTAAAAATGCTTTAAAACTTGTGCGAAATTTCATCCAAATTTTAATGATCTCACTTTTGTTTAACAACGACCTGCGTAGGAAGAGTTCAGTTCGGGGATGTTAGTGAGTGTTGGAAGTTCCCCAAGGGGGGAAGACGGTTTTAAAAAATACTAATTTAGCGAAAGATTTTTAATGACCTCATGCGTACGACAGCGCATAACGATATCTCCTATGCGTTTTCATTAGTGCTACCATCTTCTCTGACTTTGGAGGTGTTTACTGATATCCATAGACCACATCAATATATTCAATTTTTTATGTTATGTTCTAAGATCTGTCAATAGATGTCAATGATATTTACCAACGGTATGCAATGCGAATTCATAAATAAAGTATGTTTAATATCATGTATAAAACTTTCATAAAATATGATGCCACATGGATAAAATCAAGTCTAACAATTAAGATACAAAGCTAGAGTAAAATTTGAAGTCTTTAATAACTAAAAATATGAAAAAATCAAATTATCAATGGAGTAGGTTCTGAATTATTGCTTTCAATCAATTTCATAGTTTTCTACTTATAAAAATGTTTTAGAGAATATTTATTAACTTAATGTCCGATGAAAAGATTTAACTTTAATCCAGAATTACAAAATATTCTATTAAAAAGAGAATGCAAGAAATCATGCAAGAAATAGAAAAGAACAATTTGTCAGAAATATTTAATTGTGAAAGTCAATATTACATTATCGTAGGCAAAATACAAATAGTCAGCACTTCGCTATATTATGTAGCTTTCGAGAAGTTACTCTCATTAGCAGCAAGAAACTCAAATCCTCTATCTCATAATGCATTTCGTCGCTTACTTATGGTAAACAAAATCTCTATTTAAGCAACCGAGGTCTAATGTAAATATCTTAAGTTGCTACAGAATTGCAAAAGAAGTCATAGACACGAAAAATATTCAATTAAAAACCGACCCGAGAAGCGAGAAAACTTCAAGACGTTGGCAGCGCACTGGAGGAGTGAGGATGGCTGCGCTGAGGAGGTGCGGAGGGAGGGGCCATCAACGGCGCACGAAGGCAAGGGTTTCGCTGCGAGGGTGGCAGAGATGGAGATGGCGGCAGCAGTGCTGGGAACTAAAGGGGACTCTGGGGTAGTGAGGAAGGGGATGGGGATGGAGAAGGCGGGGCGATACGGAAGGTGAGGTGAGCGTTCCAGCGAAGACAAGCTTTAGACTTTCGTTGAGGGGGGAGGGGCAGTGGGGATGGGTGAGTGGCGGAGATGAAAGGGGCAATGGATAGACGTGGGGGGCGACGGGGAGGGATCTGGGTGGGTAAAGGGGTCCGAGAGTGTGGAGAGGGGTGATAGCGAACAGCAGGGTCTGCCAGGGGTAGGGCGGTCAATGAAGGACGAAGACTTGGCGCGTATATGGGTGAATGGGTCGGTTGGGGTTGCAAGAGTGGCGGGCCTTAGGGATGCGAGTAGTTTGGTGGCAGGGGGAGGGGGACGTCAGGGTTGGCGGTGGAAGGGGGCCGGGTGGCGTTTGGACATGGGTCAGCAGGAACGGAACGGGTCGGGAGGACGCGACGGAGCGGGGCTAGGGGCGTCGAAGCGGTGACGAAACCGGGTGGGGCGTTGGGCGGGGCGGGGGGGGGGGGCGGTCAACGACGGACACGGGCTTGGCTCCGCTGCGGGGGGCGGAGGAAGCGAGCGCCGTCGATGACGTCACACCCACAAGTGCTAAGCACTCAGCAAACATCTCTGGGAGTGTGTCAACAAGCGCCGAGGGAGGCACAAGAGGCGCGCGCGTCGCGTCGCGGTGGTGGCGGGGGCGGGGGGGGGGAGGCGAGGCGGCGAGATGGGCCAGGTGACGGAGGCCTTCTGGCTGGGGAAGGGGGAGGATCACGTCGTACGGAATGGAGTTGGGATCAATGCTGGAATGAAAAAGTAAAAGGGTGGCGGGCGGCGAAAACTGCACGCAACACTAGTCCCACTCCTGGTCAAAACCAAATCACTTAGATCTTCATACTCCCCGAAATAAATGATTTATCCAACATTTTAGCAATTATGTTTTTTGAAGACCGAAATGTAACAAATTTTGTTTAAATAACCTAAATTTACATTCCCTATTGTGAAACTTCAGTTTTATTCTAGTAAGAATTGATATTTAACAAAATAAAAGATTATGAGGAAGAGGGTGAGAAGTTTCAGGTTTATCAGTCTACAAAAAACAAGAATTGTTTGCATATATATATATATATATTAATATATATATATATATATATATATATATATATATATATAGAGAGAGAGAGAGAGAGAGAGAGAGAGAGAGAGAGAGATTAAAAGTGTAAAGAAAGACCTCGAAGGCTTGGTTTGTATTCCGAGAAGTAAGAGAATCATCCTTTGGCTTTCAAGCTTCCGGGTGTGGCTTCTACGCATTGTACGCTGTAACGCTCTGTCTTCACGCTCTGTACGTACGTGCATGCGAAGAACATCAGCTGTCATTGAAACTGAATGCGTGGCGACATCACGTTAAATGACAGAGGGGGAGTTAGTGCTGATTGTTTGGTGGCAGACTACGGTTTTAAAAGCTTGTAGTCAGTCAAACTTTTAGCGCATGCGCTGTGAAAGGATTTTAACTTTCTCGTTTACAACGTGAGAAGAGAAAGTATTGTAATCGTGCACCGGAAATCGGGAATTTTCCGCCTTTCCGCCCGATAATCGATTTTTGGGTTGTGTTGGTAGCTAAGAATTAAAGCACGTGGATGTAAGCCAGAAGACCCGGGCCGATTCCCGGTTAAGGCAGCTAATTCTTTGTGCAGTTTAAACGATTGAAAATAACAAATTAGACCCATAATTACATTCTGACTTTTCAAAAGCCTTGTGGTAAAAGTTAAGATAACTTCATTCTGGGCCCCAGTTCCCAACGTTTCTGACGATCTTTTACGAACTTGGGGGTACCCTCCAGAAATATGAAAGATCAAAGCGGTCTCGGAAAACAGCATAAGAGATATCAGTTCTGTTACTTTAGGGACACAGAAACCAGGTTTTAAGGGCCTAGAACGCGTTAGTTTTCGAGTTACGCTCTATGACATGTGTTGGAGCGTCACGTGTGTTCCCTTTGCGTCCCTTTGTGTAGTTCCCATGTGCCCTTGATGTTTCCCTTTCAATGTAATCTGGATAATTTGATAATCTGCTGACGTCATTTATATGTCGCAAATCTGCCTGACGCAAGCCTAGGAATAATTCCATGACTTGCAATAGGACACTTACGGGATTGTGACAACTGTTTCTTATAAATGACTGAAAACCATATTGCTTCAATAGTTCCCTTCAACCGCAGTCTGGAGGTATTCCGTGGTTTCTTCTATCTATGCCAGAGATATGCCAGATCACTAAAAAACTGGCCACTGAGCACCGTACCACATTTTACCTGCCCTTTCCTTGTAATATCCTCACACCTTACGTAAACACCCTTACATGCATTACATCCACACTCATGTCGGGAGCTCAGAAATTGTTCCGGCTGGGGCAGTTCCCAGCTGGTGGGAGATACCTGTTGGGGAAACCTTGTAAGACGACGTGTAGGTCGGCGCCGGTTCTCACCAAGCTCCTGGCAGAAGTTTATCGTCAGCTCCCGCCATAAAACATGCACTACACTTGCCGGTCTAATGACCTTAGCAGTTGACGCGCCGGGAAACACTAATCAATCAATCAAGACTTCCTTAGCGTATTGTATTTATTCAATAAATAATGTTTTACCGTATATAAATGGATTAAAGGGAGTTGCACTGTTCAAGTTTTGCATCACTTTCGTGCATCTGCGCATGTGCAGAAGATTGATAGTGCTGCCCTGCTGTCGAGGGCGAAAACTCTCTGATTCCCATAATTGAAGAATGTTCTATCAAATGAGGCCGTTGTGCGGGTCGCTTCTGAGAATTGCACCGCAGAGGAGACGTGGTGTGGACGGAGGCGGAGGCCGTGGGGTCGCTTCGTCGGCGGCTGCGGCGCCCCCGCCTGTCAGCCGCGCCCTCCGTTCGCCGCCGCGCCGCCGCGCTGCGCTCGTATTTCGCGCTTCCCTGCCAAACCGTCTGCGCTGCCAGCTCCGGGGTTGCCACATTGGACATTTTACACTCGCACACAGATTGGTGTATTTTGTTGTGTAAGTAAAAAAACAACTGCAGAATCAGATGTCAGGAGAAAAGTTATTTTAAATTTATTAAATTTGGAAAAGTCTGTTAAATGAAGCCAAATTAAATTTGTGGCATTTTAGAATTTGAAAATTTTATAACATGTAATGAGAATTTTTGGGTACTTTAAGTATTAAATTCGAACTAAATGGAAAAGTCGAAGAGATGTCTTTTTTATAACGGTAGTTAACTGATATATCTCTACAGAAGAGGTGGCTCAGGGCATCAACTGAAATCAGTGTCGTGCCTCTGAACGCGCGGTCCTAGGTTCAAGTCCCGATGGTGGAACGATTTTCGACGTTTGCGTGATGGCTATGCCAAGTTTTATCGCTGTCTAGAGGAAAATTCTTGCGGCTGGCTGCTCTAAACTTGGTGGTTCCTGTGATCAATACCAGGCGAATGTCAGTGCACTACCCGAAAAAAAGGGCGACGGACCGTGAGCGATATTTCCTTCCCCTTCCTTGTCATATCATCACCCCTTACACACACACTTACACTTACATGCACTACACTACCGCACATGCCGGGGGACCAGGTGGCAACTTAGAGCTTGTCCAATCGGGGCGGTGCCCGCTAGTTAGAGATACTTGGTTGGGGAAAAACCGTAAACCTACAGTAGGTCGGTGCCGGATCTCGCTATTCTGCGATCACCGTCACCGTGTACTACGAAAACATGTACTACACTTACGGTCCTAATGACCGTAGCAGTTGATGCGCCCGGAATCAGTAATCAATCATCGAACTGACATAACTCCCGGTGAAGAACAGGTTTTTTAACTGTGCCATATGTGAAAGAATTTTCGATGTATTTCAATGTTTACTTTACAATAATATTACTAACATTCACTCATTCACATACTTACTAATATTTGTTCTGGATTTTTTATGGAGACTTGCATATTTCTGGAAATTGTTATACTTTTTTAATAATGTTTCTCAGCCATCTGGCAACCCTGGCATGTTCTCGGGCGCAAACAACTGTTCGCTTGCCTCCCTCACGCTCCTATGTCCTCCTGGACGGACGGACGGACCGTCCATCGGTTTCACAATCTTGCTGATTCACGTTGATTTTTATCTTTAATGACTGACATTCGGAATTGTGAAGTTTTTAAGCATGTGTGCAACTCCATCACCGAATTTTTTTAAGCTCTTCGTGGCATTCACGAGAGCGGAATACGAATTAAATCTTGAGTTAAAAATGCGAAGAGAGATGCTTCTTCAGTATATTTTTTGCTGAATGGGATAAAAAAATGACAAACAAAAACTATCAGTCCTACGTGTGAGTACATTTATCAACGTCTATATTTCTATGTCTTACGTAAAGATTTTCACGTTATATCTCTGTTATAAAAAGAGGAACGAAAAACTACATATAAACTCATTGTGCATGAAAAAAATATGAACATATTTTTAAGAGAACTATGAGAAATTCAGTTGTTTTAGTAACGTTTCATTTTACTTAATACGCTCAAATCACGTTCATGCTACTGGTGACGAATGCTTCCAGTAAATGAGTATTTGTAAATTATAAATCAAATTATAATTTTAACTCTAATTAGTCTTACAAGATCTAAAATACTGTCGGTTGGATTAAACTTCGAAAATACACCGGGAAAAGTGATTCCGATCAATTGATGTTACTTGGACCGAGTGGTTGTATGTTGAAATCTTGACAGCAGGATTTTCAACACTAACTAGATAGCTAGGTCAAGTTCAGTCGCAGGCTAAAGGAAAATTGTAGCGACTGGCGGTGGCTCTGATCGGTGGTTTTCCGTGTTTTTGTTTCGATAAACTCCATATGCCGGAGCATTACCCTAACTAACGGGACACTGAACACGCGCGATCATTCCTTCCTCTTCTTCCTGCCTCTCTTTCGTCCTTCCTTTTCCTTGCCCTTTCCACACCCCTTACTTACACCCACATGCAGTACACTATCACACTTCTCGGGAGACCAGCTGGGAGATTGGTGATTGTCCCGGCTGGGGCGGTGCCCTGCTGGTGGGAGATACCTGGTTGGAGAAAATACTCTCAAGCCGACGTAAGACGGCGCCAGATCTCGCCAATCAGCCGCCCGCTAGAGCGCACGAAGATCATGGTCACCTCCTGCGATAAACTTACACTACACTTACAGGACTAATGACATCCGTTGACGCGCCCGGAATCGCTAATTAATGAAATCGAAAAATGCTTAGATTAACGAAATAAAATTATATAACAAGAATGGAAACGTTTTAATGGATAGAGGTGAGAAAAAAGGATTGTCGTCCAATCCTACTAACCAAAGCACAAAATAGAATACAGTGCGAAAATCCAGTCTTGTTACGAGTCACAATCATAACTTAATGTGTATCAGACATCAAACATTACTTCATTTATTATTTTCGATTGTTCGTCTGCAAAGCTTAACAAATAGACATTCATATTTCTAATGAGTATCGATATATACTATACCTAGTGTATTTTTAGTGAGTATTATTGTAAAGTGCACGGCAAAATAATAATGTAAACCATCAATGAAATACGAAGTAAATATGATTTGATTTTAAAAACCTTGCTCTCCACGTTCCTCATCTGGCAATTCACTGCCGTCTTGTCCACGTCGTTAATGCTAAAGCTGCGGACCCCTAAGTTTTAGGTCGAGGAAAGTACGGAAGTTATCAAATGCTATTTTGGGAGGTTACCCAAAGATTTTCCTACACCCTTCTGATGTTGTTTGGTATGCACTGTGCTTCATTGCATTGATATGCAACAACATAACCTGTTGAATAAACTCGAGGCTACCGCCTCTTTTACCTATCCACAACCTGTTGATTCAACATCCACTTTCTTTTGTTTTGTTTTTTACGCCATATTATGATGTATCCCAAATATTCCTCTCGCTGTTGTACCGTGGAAAACCAAATAATACACTGGCACATCACAAATGGGCGAGATCGGTTAAATACCGAAAGTCCGCAAACCATCAACCTATCGGCGAAGAGTAAAATTTAGGGTAGCCACTACTTGCGTTCAAAAGTTCTCCTTTCGTGGAAGTATTTCCGATTCTCTCTATACACATAAACTAAATAGGGAAGTTAATTTTTAAACACTCTTCGTAACACTGCATAATTTGCATTTAAACAGACTATGAAATAAAATCCGAAGTCTGAAGTCGAAACCTTGCGAACGAAAATGAACTTTATATGCGAGAACGCATACGTCACAAACGAAACTTCGCCGCGCTACCTAAGCCCTCCCTTATTACGCGCTTAAATGACAGGCCAAACTATTTGGTAGGCTGTGATTCATCTTTCGTCACGGCGTGGCGTAAGCTTTCGCCTGTGATCAAAGCGAGCAGGGCCAGCATAGCGTGCTCGCGCTCAAAGATCCTGCCAGGAAATTAATGAGCCGTGGCGTAATGAGTTTTCATTGGTACAAACAGGAGACCTCCATTCGGCGTGTTTAGCGCCTCGTTCTCCCTAATGATCTGCCAGCTGTTAATTTCATTTGTACACATTCAATTTGTTTTGATCATCATTAGAAGATTTAACCTAATCAGGTGAGCAACTAAAACCAATTTAATTAAAACGGAATATGACGCTGTATCACATTGGTAATCCAATGAATTATTAGTGCTTGTGTGTTGACTGCTGTAAAACTCTCCTTGATTATGCAATTAAGATGACGTTCGTTTCTTTATAGAGCCGTATGCATTTTTAAGTACAACTCGTGGATGTTTTATTCGAGCACGTTTATTCATTAATTAGAAGCAGTACATTAGACATATTATAAATACATTTAAAGATCTTCACTAAGATGAATTAAAATGGATTGCTCGAACACTTGCAATCTGGGATTCAGAAAGTGATACACTACATTTTCGTTACCATTATCTTAACTCTAGGACTAGAGTAAACAAAAGTAACAGATCAGCAACTTGTAGGTGTAGATGGTACTATTCAGTACGTCGACGTAATCGGCTCATGAGTGAAGTTTCATAGTAAGCTACTTGTGAAATTAGTCAGTTTTACTTTTTTATTTAATAATATAATCATGCACTAGGAGACTGTTTTATCAAGAAGAAATTATAAATAATTTAAATTTTTGTCAAACCGTCAATAATTCACCGAACACATCATTAACAAAAAACTTCTTGTAGAGGCAATAGCGCGTCTGAGGAGAAATTACACACTTTTAGAATATTCTCAATAAACTAGAAATTTCACATAGCGCATAAATTTTTCTATTCCCTTTCGGGCAATGCTACAGGAAGAAAATTTTTCGATGCTATCGTGAAATTACTATTGCGCGTCGAAATTCCTATATCTATTGTAGTACGTTAGTGATTTGATATTAGGGACTGTGTTGAGCTCTCTCTTCTTTTCCCGCTTAACACATTGCGCATAAACAAGTACATTAACTTCGTTCAACCAGTTAAGAAGAATATTTTACAATCACGTCTGGCGAGTACCAATTTGCTCTACCCGTTTCTCGAAAGACATAGAATTTAAAATAATATGGTAAATTTGTTACGCTCAACTTAACCCCTTGAATGTCGCGTGTCATTTCATAACGTTGGAAGTTACTTGGGGGTGTCCACCGCCACTTCCTGCCGAAGAGGCTCAGGTGAACAATGGTAACCATTGGAGTGTCTCTGACCTGGAGGTTAGAGGATCCGAGTACCGAAGGTGTTCAATTTTCGATACAAGCGAGGTAGGTCCAACACACTCCCGGTCTGCAGAGGAGTTCTAGCTGCCGGCTGCTCTGATCGGTAATTTTCGGTGGTTTCTCCGATCAACACAGGTTCATGCTGAGTAATACCTTAACAAATGAGCCAAGGACCGCGCGCGATCTTTTCTTTATCGTCCTTGTCCACTCTTTCCCCCCTTACAAACACACACTAACACTATCCAATCTCATATGTCAAGGGGGCCAGTCGGGAGCTTAGTTTTGCGACTGGACGGTGCCACACAGGCAGATACCTGGAGAGGGAAACCTCGTCAGACGAAGTATAGGTCGGTGCGGAATATGAGGTTCCAGCTAGAGACAAACACTCCCTTTCAGGATATGACTACAGTGTAGTGATGCAACATGTTTAAAATTAAAACATCGATGTCGATAATGAATAGACTAAAAAACACCGAGTTTTCAAGCTAGTTTAGTAACCTCTAACATCAAATTAGTGTGCGACAAAATTTAATTTGACAGCGTTCGTGTTTAGCAATTCGCCGAATAAAGGGTACGACAGGAAGGGGCGGACCCTACGCCCATAGCGCGTTTGTTGATCACTCTTCATTGTGCGAAATTAATATGAAGAAAAAGGAAATACAAGGGGAAATCCAAGAGTTTGGTCGTGGAACGTAATACAAACAAGGTTCCTTTGATTTGAACACAAGAACTAGCAGTGTTACTATCATTTTTATTTCGTAACGTAACTTTAACAGTATTATGATCATGGGCATTTTTCATTCAGAAACAAAACATTGGAAAATAACGAACACCGATCACAAAACATCGATGTTATAAAAACATCGACGCTAATACATCGATGTTTTGAAAACATTGACATCAATGTCGCATCACTACTACAATGACGGTCACGACAAATAATGGTCACGTAGTTGACGCGACTGAAAACAAAAAAACAATCAATCAATCATAGTCTTCAGAGAAACCTAACTGATAGTACTTGAAGATAAGCTAACTTAGTGTTGGCCATCCACTGTGTATTTTAATGTTATTTTCTTTTAAATTTGTTTTTTAGACTTCCATTATAAACTGTTTTTTTTTCAGAGCAAGCATAGCGTACTGAAAATTCAACTTTTTAAAAAATGAGAACTGTGCTACAAATGAGACGATACTCAAATGTTCAGATAAATTTGTGAAAGTAACAAAGAAAACAATCCACATTCTTCTGACCGCATCAGCTACTACTGACCTTAATCAAGAGATTTGTATATTTGAATTAATATAAAATGAAAGGCAGTCTAAAACACAGTGTATGACACACAGTGAGCCATTTTATCTGTCATTTTATTTTGAACGTCGTGTTGCGCCACTCGACCTACAGGTTTCGTGTCGCAAACTTTCCTAGTCGCAAATAAAATGTCACTTTTACTACTCGTATTATAAATAATTAATTTGTGTCAAGGAATTTCGTATATAGAAGAATTGAATATAATACACGAAAATAATCGATAAAAATATTTAACTTTATTGCAAAATTAGGTGTCATTAACGTTAATTTTCTTAATCAAGACACAAGGTAATGTTAAGCCGAGAAGGCGAAACTCTGTTTTACATCCGTGCGAGTACAGTACTTGGAAATTCTTCAAAACTATTGTTTTTGTTGTTATAAACGCGAACACGTTGTGACTTTTGCATTAATGAGGCGAAAATGCCATTGCACAAATTAATTACTATGAACGTTCTGGGTTACATTTTCAAACAGAACTTTGCCTTAGAAGGATGAAATAGGAGATTCTCTGTAAACAAGGTTGCAGGTATGTTATATGGAAAACTAGACGCAAGGGGATAAGCTTCGTAGGAAACAAGATTACCTGAGGCATCTTTTGGAGAGTAGTTCATCAAACATAATGAAAGACTGGAAATTGCTGTTCGTGGCGGATAGCATGCAACATGAAACATACTGCCTCAGATTGCGCGTGAGATGTTCGTGAAAGGAAATTGCATTGGTAGATAAACAAAAAATGGGAACTTTAATATTTGAAATACGATGAAAAGTCTCAAGGTTCTCGGAATCATCTCTCTGGAACTATCTCTGATACTAGTTGATTTATTATGACTTTACATAACGTGCATGTTATTACACCAGATGTGTGATTTTTGCCAGAAAATAATCACTTTTGTTAGAGAATAAGTTTATCTCAGGAATGGATATTATATGCGTTTTAAAATCGTTGACTAATAGAACCTAAAATATCTGAGATAACCCTATATGAGAATATTTATTTTATCTTTAAAATGCAACGCTTTAAGTAGTATTTATTTTCGTATTTGTCTATCTCCGTCTATCTACCAGTGACCACGGAAGTTAAAATATGTAACAGCGACTGTAGGTTTTTCCTGTTTTCATTTTCTCTTTCGTCAATTCTGTCATTTCATCCACCTATCCCTTCAATCATTCATATGGTTTGCTTTGAAAAGTTCGTTAACTGAATGAAATAGATTTCACCTTCAGACGTAATCTAAACAAAGTACTTTCTTATTTCCTTCATATTTCACATTTCGTGTAACAGTAGTAAATATTGTATACGATATAAAAATCAACAGCTTATTATAAGAAATACTCGTACAATACTTTGAAACGCACTGCCAGATGGCATTAAACAATTAATATCGAAGCAAAAGTTTAAGTGCCAAGTAAAGTATTTTATGATCGTAACAGTTTCTTTAAAGTTAGAGAGTATACAAACAATCATAAATATTTTGTATTATCAATGATATTTAATGAATTTACACTGTAAAATTTTGAAAAGACTAAATCTGTCTGTAACAAGTAAATATTTCATCTTATGGATCAATGTCTCCCATCTTGATCAGGTTTTCGTGCAAGGTCTCTCATCCATTGAGCAAATGCTAAGGTGGCTTATGAACATAAAATATATAGCTTCACTATGTGCACGTTTTGTTGATATTTCCTTTCGTTAGTTGTGATAGGAGTAGAGGCGTGTGTGTTACTTACTATTTTGTTAGTAAAACTAACAAATTTAATCTGTAGTTTGTTCACGCAAGTATTTTTTTACTATAACCTGAGAGCTAAAATCTCTGGTTTTCAAATGTTGCTAACCTTACTTTGTTCGTACTTTTATTCAACATTAAATAATGTGTAGTAAAAGGGAACATTGACAATTATTTATATCGTTAAAAATCATTCAAATCTTAGTACGAAACGTACACTATAAATTCATTCTCATTGTTGTTAATGTCATGAATACTATTTACGCAGGGCAAGGGCACTATCGTAATGCCTCTTGACCTCTCGTTGTGCCTTCAACGTCCTAAGTCGACAAGCGATCTGATATTTTCAAGCGCGTATATTTATAAGTAATGTGAGAGTTGTGGTTAAAACCATCCTCAGCGTAGAAAGTAAATTAAACGCAGATATTTTGCATGTCGGAAACATTAACGAAACTAGAGCCGTTGTGCGCGCAAATTGTGAATCACGTTTCGTTAAATTTTCAGAAAGACTTCATCTTTAAGATTAGTTAATTGACTTTAGTGTGACCCCTCCCACACTAACGTGTCTTCATCTAAACAATTTCGAATTATTTTAGTTCTCAGACGCACGTTTCCTTTCATTTACCAGGATCTCCCTCTCGTTTCATCTCGTTGCATTGTCCCCATCTCTCCCCATTTGCCTCGCCCATTCCCACCGCTTGTCTCCCCGGAAGCCTCCGAAGGCAGCCTACTTCACATTTCGTGCTCCCGTGACGTAAGCGCCGGGGGAGGGGACGGGCACATAATGAGACTGCGCAGGAATTCGCGGGAATTGCGCTGTGCAGGCAGGCTGCGAGGCCGCGGGGGCGGAGGTCTGATGAGTCCCTCGCACAGGTGCTCCGGGGCAGGCGGAGAGGTGCCGGTGAGCGGAGGGGGCGGGGATTGAAGTGGCGGGGGAGGAGGAGGAGAGAACGGTGATGCTGGCGGGGATGGGGCGGGGGTGAAGGAGCTTGCAATGACGGTGACTTGGGATGGTAGTGGGGCTGAGTGCTGTCGGGAGCGGTGGGAGCAGGGGTTGTGATGGCGGATACAGGCGAGGCGGTGGCGGCGACTGGAAGGACAGCGGACGCAGGAGCGGGGCCGGTGGTGGGTGAGATTGGCAATGAAGGTGACTGGCGCTGGCTGTGATGGTACTGGTGGTGAGTGCAGTCAGGGGCGGTGGAGGTGAGGCGGTTGCGGCCTCAGTGACCCGGTCCAGGCGGCATGTGAAGGGACGGGAACGGTGGGGGAAGGGATGGCAATGGAGGTGGCTGGCGCTAGCCATGATATTAATGGGGTGAGTACTTTTAGGGGCTGTGGGGGCAAAGATTGGTAGGGATAGTGCTGGTAGGGAGTAGCGACGTGAGGGTGGAGGGTTACGGTGCCGATGGCTGGAGCGGTGGCTGTGGGGGGGACGGGAGAGACTGGCAATGAAGGTGGCTAGCATTGACTGAGATGGTAATAGGGATGAGTGTTGACGAGGGCGCTTGGGGCAGGGGTTGTGATAGTGAAAGGGACGGTGCTGGAGAGTCGAAGACGGCATCGGGAAAGGTGGTTGAGGCGGTGGGAGCAGTGGAGGCAGAGGTTGCTAATGAAGTTGACCGGCTCTGGCTGCGATGTTCGAGAGCTGTCGGGAGCGGGAGCGGAGTTGTGATGATGCAGATGAGGCAAAGGCGGCGTCAGGGAGGGTGGTTGAGGTGGGCTGGCTGGAGCGGGGTTGGAGGAGGGAGGGGCTGGTGCGGGTGGCGTGGTGGAACTGGCGGAGGGGAGCGAGATATGTGGCGTATAACGCTCCGAGGGAATTATTTCGTTATAAGAGCTGAAGAGAACGGAGTCGAGAGCCGGGAAGACGAGCGGGGAATGGAAGCTGCCCGTGGCTTTTGTGCGGGCGGTGAATGCCCGCGGCCGGCGAAGCGCCTGGTCACGGAGACGGCGAGGGGTGACCCGGAGGCAGCAGGGATGGTGACGGGGAGGCGATGGCGACACCAGTCGGCTGTTTGGAAACAGCGGAGTCGTAGGCGAAGCCGCGGGCCCGAAAACGCAGCGGCTACGCAGAGTTAGCGAAAACAGCGATGGAAGTGAAGTGGAGGCAGAGTCAGCGGTGACGATGTGACAGAAGTGGCAAGTGTGGAGGTGTTGGGGATACCGAGGCGAAGCAATGAAGGCGTGGGGAGGAGAGGGGAAAAATAGGTTCAGATGTGTTAGATAAAGGGATGTAAACGAGGGAGAGATAGGGTAGTGAATGATGTAGAGGAAATGGGGTCACTTGAGTTACATTGCCGGGCGTTGATCGAGGCAGGAAGTCGGAAACAGGGCACTTCAACGAGAAGACGGGATGAAGGTGGTGGAGGAGGAAGGATGAAGATGGTGGGTGTGGCAAAGGGAAGTAGTTGGTGTTGCAATGGTGGAATCGACAGAGGTTTATCGATCGGGCAGGGGGCAGGCGAAGCTGAGGTGTTTGGTGTGGCAAAGATGGTGCGGTGGACGCGGGGAGAAGATGAGGGGGGGAGATGGCGGGATGAGGGGGGGGGGAGAAATGTGGCGGGGGCGTCAACGAGGAGCAGGGCGCAGGAGGTGACGCAGTTGGGTCAACGGAAGTGAAGAATTGTACGCAAGACGGCAGAGGTCGCGAGCAGAATGTGGGTTAGCGAAGTTCTGCAGGAGTTGGAGGGAAAATAATGGCAGTTTTGAAGAATAAAAGGGAGGTGGGGCGAGGGTAGGCATTGGTAACAGGGTCGGGACTACCGGGTGTGGTGAAGGCGGGGAGGTGGTGGCGGAGGCGGGGCGGAGTCAGGAGGGGACCGAGGGTGTAACTGAAGTAGTGGAGGCAGGACGGCGGAGGCGGGGCGGAGACAGGAAGATATGGCGAAATATAACAGGGGTGGCGGAGGCAGACAGAGGCAGGAGAAGGCAGAAGTCGGTGGGTGTAAGAGAAATGCCGGAGGCGCGGCGCAGAAAGGAGGAGACGGAGAGTGTAACCGAGGTGATGGAGACAAAAGGAGACAGCGGGTGTAACTGAAGAGGTGGAGGCGGGACGGCGGAGTCGGGGCGGAGGATAAGATGTAACAGAGTTGGCGGAGGCAGAAGAAGTCGGAGGATGTAACAGAGATACCGGCGGCGGGGCGCAGAAGGAGGAGACGGAGAGTGTAACAGAGGTGCTGGAGGCGGCCCCGCCGCCGTGGAGCGGAGTCGGGTCGCGCGGCGCGGCGCGGAGTCCATCGGGCGGGCGCCAACTGGCATTTCTTGATTGCGGCGGCGCGCGCGCCGAGGAATGGGGCCGTGCCGGAGGCCCGGGCTGCCCCGCTTTGTCACCGCGCGCGCGGCGGCAATTCGCGAAATTCTTCCGGAGGTAAACGCGTTGCCAGCGCCGCGGATATCGCCGTTATTTGCGGGAGAGCTGGAACTTCCCCAAAGGAGCCATAATACGGTTTTGGTATGTGCGAGTCGGGTGAAACGGAAGATTTGTGTGTCAGCGGAACCATCACTTAAGAGAAATATTTCATGTAGAATTCATAAATGGTATGAAAATTGTACCAGAAACGGTAGTGACGATCATGAAAAAGCGAGAGTGCAGATGAACTTGGCTAGATATTGGACAATGGGCGCATATTTGCTCGATGTTTTGAACGATAGTATGTTTGAGATGCCTGGCGAAACAGAGTTAGTAGGTTGCCTGCTTTGGTTGGGGAAGCCATAGTTTCGCTGTTCATTTATAGACGACTGATAGAGCAGTGTCCTATACAACAATCAAATAGATAGAATAGGGCAAATGATACTCGTAAAAATATTACAAATGAAAATTCCTTTCCCTAGCAATATAACTTTTTAATTGTTTTGAACTGTTTATTAGGAGATTACGGTCAAACCAATTATACTTTCCTAGTACTATTAAATTCATTAGGTTTTATTAGAATCACACGCGAATACAGTTTGTAATTTCGTTGCAGTATTTTTAAAACAGCCATGAAGTATTCATTTTTATTCACTACTTTATCAGATAGAGTATTTTAAACATAAAAATATATTGTGAAATGGAATGAACAAGCACTTGAACAAAGTGTGATGAAACATTTTACGAAACCACGGCGTATATATTTTCAAAATGAAACTTACACCATT
Organism: Gryllus longicercus; assembly: GCA_038098605.1. Lineage (NCBI taxonomy): Eukaryota > Metazoa > Arthropoda > Insecta > Orthoptera > Gryllidae > Gryllus > Gryllus longicercus. The sequence continues at coordinate 19,148 of JAZDUA010000020.1, forward strand.
ATTTTATTAAATTGAAACATAAGTTTGAATCGGAACTGATATTTTGTGAGTCTATTGTGTTGCATTCCGAAACCCATTTATTCCTCGTCCCAAACGTATTTTCTTTCTCTTTTTCTTTACGATAATGTAATTTATGTCTGTGGTTATATCGCAGGCGTTCATATGCAAATTGTAGTTTTCTTTTCACAGCCTAGCTATTTCTGAGTCGAGTGAAGAAGAGGCGATTCTTCGTGTGTGATTTATTTTACTTCTCTCCCTCAGTATTCTCCGAGGAAGAGATCGACCGTGATAAGAGGAGGTCAACCCGTAATTACTTTTGTAAACAAGGATTGATTTTTACGGAATTTTAATGAGAGCCGAGGCGCGAGCGCGAGCCGTGAGATGCATGCGCGTGCGTGAGGGAAGGCATAGGCATGCGGGAAGACGAAGACGAGAGCGGAAGTCTAGTGTGAAAAGGAGATGGATGAGTGAATGGTAGAGGTGGAAATGAAGGGTGAGAAACTGGTAAAGGATAGAAAAGAGATACTAGTTGGAACAGAAGACGTGCAGATGTGTGCAAAGAAGGAGATAGCCATTCACTACTGATTAAGGCCACAGGAGGCCGAGGAAGATGGAGGAGGTGGAGGATGATAAGAAGAAGAAAGATGAAAATGAGGATATAATGGGTGTGAGGAAAAGTACGCGGAGAACAAGAAGAAAGATGCAAGAATGAAATGGAAGAAGAGGAGCGGAGAAAGATGGATGAGAGATGAAAAATAAGAGTGGGAAAATGTTGAGGGGTTGGTGAGGAGATAGCCAGATATAAGTGTAAACTGAACCGGAATGAAAGAGAATGTGGAGATAAAAAAGTAAGAAGAATAGGTGGATTTGAAAGAGCTGAAGATAAAAAAGGTGGGGAGTGAGGCGAATATAGAGGTGTAAAAGAAAACGATGGGAAGAGTGAGAAGGAAAGATGAAAAGAATTGGACGAGAGAAATAAGAAGAGAAAAAAGTGAGAGATTAAGGAAGAGAAAGACAGAGAGAGAGACAGAGAGAGACAGAGAGAGACAGAGAGAGACAGAGAGAGAGACAGAGAGAGACAGAGAGAGAGACAGAGAGAGAGACAGAGAGAGACAGAGAGAGAGAGACAGAGAGAGACAGAGAGACAGAGAGAGACAGAGAGAGAGACAGAGAGAGAGACAGAGAGAGAGACAGAGAGAGACAGAGAGAGAGACAGAGAGAGACAGAGAGAGACAGAGAGAGACACAGAGAGAGAGACAGAGAGAGACACAGAGAGAGAGACACAGAGAGAGAGACACAGAGAGAGAGACACAGAGAGAGACACAGAGAGAGACACAGAGAGAGACACAGAGAGAGACACAGAGAGAGAGACACAGAGAGAGAGACACAGAGAGAGACAGAGAGAGAGACAGAGAGAGACAGAGAGAGACAGAGAGAGACAGAGAGAGACAGAGAGAGACAGAGAGAGAGACAGAGAGAGAGACAGAGAGAGACAGAGAGAGACAGAGAGAGAGACAGAGAGAGAGACAGAGAGAGACAGAGAGAGAGACAGAGAGAGACAGAGAGAGAGACAGAGAGAGAGACAGAGAGAGAGACAGAGAGAGAAACAGAGAGAGAGACAGAGAGAGAGACAGAGAGAGAGACAGAGAGAGAGACAGAGAGAGAGACAGAGAGAGAGACAGAGAGACAGAGAGAGAGACAGAGAGAGAGACAGAGAGAGAGACAGAGAGAGAGACAGAGAGAGAGACAGAGAGAGAGACAGAGAGAGACAGAGAGAGAGACAGAGAGAGAGACAGAGAGAGAGACAGAGAGAGAGACAGAGAGAGAGACAGAGAGAGAGACAGAGAGAGAGACAGAGAGAGAGACAGAGAGAGAGACAGAGAGAGAGACAGAGAGAGAGACAGAGAGAGAGACAGAGAGAGAGACAGAGAGAGAGACAGAGAGAGAGACAGAGAGAGAGACAGAGAGAGAGACAGAGAGAGAGACAGAGAGAGAGACAGAGAGAGAGACAGAGAGAGAGACAGAGAGAGAGACAGAGAGAGAGACAGAGAGAGAGACAGAGAGAGAGACAGAGAGAGAGACAGAGAGAGAGACAGAGAGAGAGACAGAGAGAGAGACAGAGAGAGAGACAGAGAGAGAGACAGAGAGAGAGACAGAGAGAGAGAGAGGCGTCAATATAAAGGAAAGGAGGTGAACGCGAGGCTGGTGAGAGAAACCGGGGCGAAGTGGAAGCGGAGGAAGCGAGAGCGGGAGTGGGTGTGGGCTGTGAAAACGGCGGAGGTGTTAAGGTAGCGGAGGCAGCAGTTATGCCGTGAGAACTGCGAAAGCTGCAGCTGTGAAGGGACGAGATGAGGAAGGGGAGGAGGGCTGTGGTGTGTAATTTCATTTGCGATACGCGCACGAGCTGTGGAGGCTTATAAACAAGCGGCTGAGCATCGCATATCGACTGAGATCTGCGGATATGTTAATCCGCGCAGCCATAAGGTGCACCTGTTGCCAAGACTTGCGACACACCGCACGCCCACCTGGCGCTACTGCGCGGAATAACAGTGAATATATCAGAGGAGTAGGATCATTACTGGCTGTGAGCAAGAATTGCGATATTTTTCATCCCAAAGGTTTTTCGTTCAACCTAGTATTTGTCAAAGAAAATGCAATAATTGTTTCCTATTGTTCTCTTACAAAGCTGAATGAGACGGTATATAAAGAAGTTCAAAGAGGAGTCGTATAGTTAAACAATTATCAGATTTTATAACTCGTCATAACAATTATGTAACTCTTCATCCGAAATCGGAGCAAATTTTGAGGGGCGGGTCCGTTTCGCTCATTCATTCGTGCCCCACCTCGTCCCGTCTCACTCTGTCTCCTCCCATCTTGTCCCAACCCATCTCATCGCGCCTGGAATCGTCCCGTCTGGTACGGTCCTGTCCCGTCCAGTTCCGTTCCGTCTCGCCTCGTTGTGTCTACCCCGTAGCGTCCCGTCTCGACCCGTTCCAATCCGTCTCGACCCGTTCCGTTCCGTCTCGACCCGTTCCGTTCCGTCTCGACCCGTTCCGTTCCGTCTCGACCCGTTCCAATCCGTCTCGACCCGTTCCAATCCGTCTCGACCCGTTCCAATCCGTCTCGACCCGTTCCAATCCGTCTCGACCCTTTCCGTTCCTACGAGACACGAAACGTCCCGTCACGTCCCGTCTCATGACGTCGCGTCTTGTTCCATCCCGTTCCCCCCTCCATCCATCTGTGTTTCTCCCCGCACCCCCTCCACTCCACCCACGGCCGCACGCCCTCGCCGTGGGCCGCGCGGTCAGCTCGCGTTGGCGGCAGGACACGCGATCGCTCACGCGCCGGCACAAAAGGCGCGACCGGACAGCGCAGCGCCGCGCGTCGGCCATGGCCAAACGGCGCCGGCCGCCCCCGCACCTGAACCAGCGCTCGCGTGGCCGCGCGCTGGCGTTGACGCGGCGCGGGAGCTGAGCAGGGATTTACACACGCGCCTGACCGTTAGCGCAGCGGAAAACATTAATTAGGGGAATATTTTGTTGTTATCTCACAGCTTCGAATGCTGTAAGATTCTAGGTTTGACTCTCGACGGTCTCGCTAGGTCGAATTCAGTCGTTGTCTGCAGGATAATTCTAGCGGTCGGCTGTTCTGATCGGTTTCGTCGATCAATACTAGGTGAATGCCAGAGCAGTGCCCGAACAAAACGGGCCGCGCAGCGAGAGATTTCCTTCCCTTTCGTTGTCCTATCCTCACTTGGGAAGAGCAGAGAAGTAGCCACGTCGGAATGCGCCCTGTCGGAAAGCGTTCGCCGCTGAGAGGCAGAGCTGCGCGAATCCGCCGGAAGACCTTCGTTTAAACCAATGCTTTGCTACCAGACGGGGTGTTCAGAAACACGCTGCTGCGACTACATGAGAAGGGGGCCTTACTTACACACGTACAATCACATGCATTACATCATCACATACGCCGGTCGGGAGCTTAGAGCTTGTCCCGGCTGGGGCGGTACCCCGCGGGTGGAATAATCCTGTCAGGGGAAAACCCCTCTATCCGACAGGTAGTCGGACAAGATGTCCAGGTATCTCCCTATACAAAGGGGGTAGATCACAGCCACCTGACGAGGACATTCACTACACTTAAAGGACTATTGACTTTATCCACTGACGAGCCAGGAATAACTAATCAGTTACGTAAGAAACGTTACCAGATACGCCGATAATGTATGTTCATAAGACATGTGTACTTTGCAGACTTTTAATTCGCAGACCTTTAAATGTATATAGTTGACGTAGACGCTTGATACTAATGAACACTTTTAATAACATAAGTGCCAAACCATGACAATTTCGCTATTTAATTGTGGATTGTTCTAGCTGTACTCTTCATCGAAAGAGAAGATTATTAAATAAGGTTATGTTAAACCAAGAACGACAAGTGTTAAAAAATAAATATCATTTTCTGTTGATAAATTAATTCTTAAAGTGCTGTTCTAGCATATATTTTTGTATTTGTTTCCATAATTCCTACTGATATTGAATAAATCGGTTGAGCAATAAAAGTTATGAGAAAAATCTACTTTCATGTCAAATTACACTACCTTTTGAAGAAACCACACAACATTTCTGTCCATTGTGTATGCATGTTAGGGCATCTAAAGTCGTGGATTTTAGACCCCAAAAGCAGGAAGTCTAATGTGTTGTGCTTATGTGAGGCGTTTGCCTCAATGCGCTCCGTCGATTGCTCCGCCTTTGTTCGCGGGGGCGGAGCGTGTGCGAGAACTTGGGAAGCCCTTCTGACGCCGGTGGCGGCGGTGGAGGTGGCACTGGCGGTGCGTTGGAGGCAGTGCTGGTGACGGTGACGATGGCAGAGCGTCAGCCGCGGTAAAGGAGGTGTCAGAGTGGCAGCGTTGGTGATGGTGGTAGCAGAGCCGCAGTGGTGGCAGTGGCAGGGGCAGGGGCAGGGTCGCGGTGGCAAAGTGGTAGCAGCGGCGACGGTGGCGGCAGCGGTGCAGTGGCGGTGGTGGTTTCGGTGGGGATGGCAGTTTAGGTGGCTGGGGCGGGGGAGGTGGTGGTGGTGGGGGGTGACGGTAGCGGTGTGGCGGTGGGGGGGGGATGGCATTGTCAATGGTGGTTGTGATGGTGGCAGGGGCAGCGGTGGCGCGGCAGTGGCGGGATGGCGGTGGCGGGATGGCTGTGACAGAGTGGTCTTCGGCAGGGTGACGGTGGCGGTGGCGTGGCGGTGGCAATGCGGCAGCGGTGGCGGGGGCGGGGGCAGAGTAGCAGCGGTGGCGTTGGCAGTGGCAGGGTCGGCGGCGGCGGTGCGGTGGCGGTGTCCGGTGTCGCGGCGCGGAACAATGGCGCGCGGATTGAGTAATGCGGCCGCGCGCGGTGATTAAGCGCGCCGCGAGCGCCCCACGCCAGGTGCCAACTCCGCCCGCCCACGCGCCCGCCCAGCACGCGCCGCCGCCCTCGCCCTTCGCCTTGCTTCCGACGACACGATGCCCCCGCGCTGCCCAGCGCGTCGCGTCGCCCTTGGCCTTGCCCCTGTATTGCGGCGTTCCGTCCCACTAGTCCCAACCGTTCTGTCCGACCCCGCCGTCCCTTCCGTACTCCCTTCCGTACCGTCCCGACGAGTGTTTCCGTCCTGCCGTCTCGCACCGTCCCGCGCCGTCCCCGCCAGCGGTTCCATTCTACCGCCCCGTTCTTCCTCGCCGTTCCTATCGTTGCTATCGACACGGTCGTCTCGACCCCAACATCCTCGCTCTGTTGCAGTCGCCCCTGCTGCCTACCACCGACAAACCCACGTCACTTCCACGATCTGCTATTTTTATGTATAAATTTCTCTATCCGCCTAACATTGGATAAGGATCATCCGTAAAATATATTATTTAACTGATTTTTTAATTGTAGTTTTCCGGAAAAGTTTTCCTCGTTGGTTCTCAATGAGACTTTTGACCGTATTTGGACATACACGTATGAATTATACATACGTTTTGCTCATTCATGTATTTAAGAAGTGAATACTCCCTGTCATGCTTTTTCTGTCTTTTCAGTCAGTTTGTTTGCAATTTTCCCTTTTTGGATACCTCTGAGTCCTTCTGCAACCATCTTTAGCAATGTGTTCGTGATTTTTTTTCTTGACCAAAACTAAATTTTATAAGAACAAATAAAGACTGAAAAGGAACTACGAAGGAAATGCGAGATGGACGAGTGAAAACGTGACAGGGCAACTCCGTTCCCGGTTTCCTTTCGGGTGGTCTCCCGGTTGAATGAACGTAGTTGATGATCTCGCATCTGCGTGAGCGATGATCCCTGATAAAGTTTGGGTGGAGGCCGCGTATCTTTTGTAAGAACCTCTCTCTCAAGGTGTTGCGTTTCCTCAAGCGTTGCCCAATCGGTATGAGATTCCATCCGTTTTGTACGGGATATACCTGCGTACGGATCCCCGCGTGACGGAAGGCGAGTCCAGGAGAAGACTTGACGTGGCATATTTCTCTGCTTGAATGGACACAGACGAATGTACAGGACGAAAAATTTGTTGGATGAGGTATACGAAAAGATAAAGATAAATATTTAAACTGCACTGGGTTATAACCCAGTGGCAGTTAATTACATAAATAAGATAATATAACTTCCACGCAAATTATATAATAATAATAATAATAATAATAATAATAATAATAATAATAGTAATATAAAAACTGACTTATTCATAAAACATTAAATTACCTTAAGAAAAAGAAACTTGTATAATCTACTTCTGCACTGAATGTTTGTTCAATTAAGACCATGCTGCACTGGCCCTTCACTTCACTATCACCCTTTAATCACTTCCTTCATTGTTTCTCTGCTCTACACTACACGACACCTCACTTCACAATATATCACTTATGCATCTCTCTATAACCTACTCTTCTTAGCTAAGTCCCTCGTTTACTTAGTAATACCGTAAATTAGTTGAACGTTTCGAGGAAAGGGTTCAAAGGCTTTTGCAGGAAATCTATTAAATTCCTTTATCGCTGGATTTGTGAAAGAAAATTTCCCGACATCCGTTCTCAGGGGTCATAAAATTATTTTGTGCCTGCGATCTCCTCCCACTGACTACGTCAGCGGTGGTCAGTGAGCGTGGCGGGAATCCGCGATATTTTGTTTACGCAACCGCTGGCGCCCTGGGAACGGATCTTTCGCTCGTTGCTCAAATGGCGCGCGTCATTCGTTTTGCGCTTCGGCTCGTGACCGGTGGCGCCGCCCGAGGTGCCGCTCCGTTGGGTGGTCTCGTGGGCGCAGGCGACGCGACGGGCAGGTTGCAGCAACGCGCGCGTGCGCTCTACTTCGCAACTTACGAGAGGAGTTGGCGAAGGATATTCCACGATACCTCGCGCTGATGTGATTTTCGACGAAATGTACAGTTACAAATAGAACTGTAATTTCAGATTTTTGTACATTTTTTTCTTAATTTGTATTTTAATTTGGTATTATTTGAGTGTTTTATTGTATAATTCATTTGAAGAGTAATAAAGGTCCCAAAAGAGGAGTCGTTTGTCACGGGGTCTGTGTTTGCAAATAAAAGAGACATGGACTAACATGATCAAACGAATAGACACGAGGTTTTAATCTTTGTCACGAGTTTTATTTTTATTGCGTAATGTTAATGTACGGTGCTCTCTCTTCGTGTAGAACTTTTTCCTTTTTCTGCTATTTTAATTAACATTTTACGTTTTATACATAATTTATTGTACCTGCCATTTCACTTTCTTGTTATTGACTATATCCTTTTTTTGTAATATTCATATTATTTTTGTAATAAACGTATTTTCTTTATGTTAATCCCAAAATATATTTTTTCGCTTTATCATTTTTGTTAAACCTCACCAAAACGAAGTTTTCTTCAAAAGTGTATTATTTTCTATTGTTAAGAACGAAATTATGTTTTCGAACGAAAATTTGATTCTTAATGTTTTCCTAGTTTCTTTTAGACTAAACTCGTGTACCTAACTGACACCACCGGCCTATTTCTACATTCTTTAAAATACTCATACAATAGAATGCGGAGAAGAAATCTATGGAAATTTTAACTTGCACCTTATCATCGTGGAAATCACTTGAAACATCACTGCAACTTTTGCCACAGCACAGAGATTTCCTGCTTGCCCATGAGATATTTGAGTGCTAGCTCTCTCCCACTGCACCCCCGGATAAGGCGAATAAGGCGAACCCTCTATTCCTTCCATCCCCTCGAACCCCATCACCAGCGTTTGGCCGGACACACCGCACCCTTCGGCTCTTATGCCCTCCTCCTCGTATGTCTACCGTCGCTTTTCTACCTCCCATACGAGTACCACCTTCCCGCCCACGTCTGCCCCATTGTTTGTGAATTCATTCGTGTTCTTATCGTCCCCAGACACCCCTCCCTATCTTTCTCCTTGTGGCCTTTTTTCTACCATGCTCTCTGAATCTTATATTTTATTTTTCAATTTTTTACCGTTCAAAAACAGTTAAAACCTGTGTGACTTATTGTTAGGGAGAAGTGCAATCTGTAAACAATTTGTCGAGCTCTACAAATATAGTTATACTAGAAGAAGTTAAATTATGAATGTACCTAAGTATGAACGAATTTTTGGCAAGAATTAATAAATAAAAATTCACTACCATGTAATAAAACAATATTTGGAAAGGTAATTGAGCTACAGATTTGGGATAAAACCATTTTCGTTTCCTACGAGAAGAAATGGATATAGTGCTGGAAAAATACAGAGAACTCTTGTATTCGTATATTCGGCTACCATATATGTAGGATCCACAGAGAACTATTATTTGAATAACTGTATGCCCCACTGATCTCAAGAAAACGTTAACAGGTAGTGCAGATACATTTATGTATTTACGTCCAGAAGGGAACCAAAGTGCCAACTCAACATTTCTTTGATGCTTCACGGGAAACTCAACTAAAGATTTAATTGAGGTCAGACCCATTGATCCAGAAGTTTACAATACTTGTTGCAATACGTCTGTAGAGCCTCTGAATTGCCTACGCTTTTCTGTTCCCGGCGCTGCGGCAAGACTTGCTTAGTTACCGGGAGGTGGTTGTTCGAACTTCTAGTTCCCGTTCCAACCCTTGCAGCTGCCATGTCCACGCTCACATCTATTCTAGGTCCGTTCCCCAACTTACTCTCGCGCCCGCTCTCGCGCCCGCTCTCGCGCCCGCTCTCGCGCCCGCTCTCGCGCCCGCTCTCCAGCCCGCTCTCCAGCCCGCTCTCGCGCCCGCTCTCCAGCCCGCTCTCCAGCCCGCTCTCCAGCCCGCTCTCCAGCCCGCTCTCCAGCCCGCTCTCCAGCCCGCTCTCCAGCCCGCTCTCCAGCCCGCTCTCCAGCCCGCTCTCCAGCCCGCTCTCCAGCCCGCTCTCCAGCCCGCTCTCCAGCCCGCTCTCCAGCCCGCTCTCGCGCCCGCTCTCGCGCCCGCTCTCGCGCCCGCTCTCGCGCCCGCTCTCGCGCCCGCTCTCGCGCCCGCTCTCGCGCCCGCTCTCGCGCCCGCTCTCGCGCCCGCTCTCGCGCCCGCTCTCGCGCCCGCTCTCGCGCCCGCTCTCGCGCCCGCTCTCGCGCCCGCTCTCGCGCCCGCTCTCGCGCCCGCTCTCGCGCCCGCTCTCGCGCCCGCTCTCGCGCCCGCTCTCGCGCCCGCTCTCGCGCCCGCTCTCGCGCCCGCTCTCGCGCCCGCTCTCGCGCCCGCTCTCGCGCCCGCTCTCGCGCCCGCTCTCGCGCCCGCTCTCGCGCCCGCTCTCGCGCCCGCTCTCGCGCCCGCTCTCGCGCCCGCTCTCGCGCCCGCTCTCGCGCCCGCTCTCGCGCCCGCTCTCGCGCCCGCTCTCGCGCCCGCTCTCGCGCCCGCTCTCCAGCCCGCTCTCCAGCCCGCTCTCGCGCCCGCTCTCCAGCCCGCTCTCGCGGTCACTCTCAAGTTCCTGTTCCCAACCACGTTGAAATCATTGACCTCCACCTTCACCCCATCTCCGTTTCCGCTTACATGCCTTCAATTCTTCTCCTTGTTGCTTCTCTACTTTCCCCTTCCTTGTAAGCGTACAAAGCCGGTCAGATAGCCGAGATCGTTAAGGCAGTAGTTCCGTAGCAGTCTCAGACCAGAAGACCCGCGGGTTCAAGTCCCGCCTCGGGCATGGGAGTATTTGTATATGTCTGTATGTGTGTGCCGTCCATTCATCCCTCACTATCATCATCACCTAATCGTCCATACCCCCAGGGCTAAATCCTTGGGAAATAAAAATCAGGATTCAACTAAAATGCTGATACACTCCCAGAAAGGTAATTGCACGTGCTAGAGCAGGAGACACGCGTGGCCCGAGTTGGATTATAAGCGAAAAAAATCAGCATACAAAAAATTCCATCGCAACCAAACGCCCAATCACACAACAACTCGCACCTATTCTAAAACCTTCATCAATTATTTTCCACCTTCTTTTTCTCTTTTTTACTGATCCCACCTATTTCCATCTTCACTATCCAAACTTCCACCTCGCTCTATCCTCACGTCCACATCCACCCCTATTTTCTTCCCCTCCACACCGCCCTCACTCTTGCAGCAACAGGGCCTTCTCCATCCGGGTCTCACTGGTCGCCTTCGCGGCCGCCTCTGGCCCAGTCGCCCTGGTCCCCCCGCGCCGCCGACGCCGCCGACGCAAGTTTGCCGGGCAATTACCAGTGGCTGCGCGGCCACTTCGCCGCCCGCGGCCTCATTACCCCATCACGCGCCGCGTCTTCCGCCCTCCCCCGCGCCGAATTAGCCTTTTGAGCGCCGGCCGCGGCGGCGAGGCGCGACTCCCAGGCGGCGAGGGACGTGGCGTTAGAGCGGCGGAGATAGCACGCGCCCCGCCACGCGCCCCGCCCCGCGCCCCGCCCCCGCCCCGCGCCCCACCCCCACCCCGCGCCCCGACCCGCGCCCCCACCCCGCGCCCCCACCCCGCGCCCCCACCCCGCGCCCCCACCCCGCGCCCCGCGCCCCGCGCTCGCCACCGTTTCCAAATCGGAGAGGAATCTCAGAAGCCGCCCGACTGCCCATTTGGAAGGGTGGGCGCGAGTCTGGCGTTTAAGCAAAGCCCTGCAACTTCTCCTTTTTCGCTCGTCGTATTCTTATTATCCTATATTTTTTTCTTATTATTCACCTCCTCATTCTTATTCTTATTCGTCTTCTCTGTTTGCGTTTCTTGCTTAATCCTTAAACGGTATAGAGAAAGATTTGTAATGCTGCGGGAAGAAATAGCGATTTTTTGACAGGAAAACTCGAATTGCTGACCACTGATTCAGTAAACGTGAATAAATCTTATTCTACTATGTAGTAATTGCTTCCTCTAACACGTAGTATCAGAATTCACGATTTGTGGGTCCTTGATACCGAAAAATATGTTTGCAGTAAAACGTTTGTCTTTTTCCTGTTCTTCCTCTTTCTCTTGCTACTCGTTGGCGCCTCTTCTTTCCTTCTCTTCTTTTAAAATGTTAGTGAAAACGGGAAGAATCGGTGACATTTGCGGTAAAAGTTCAAAACTATCAAACAATTGAAATTCACTGCAGCCGTCATTATAATGATTTGATACTTTCGGAGGTGATCTGAAAGGTCTTGATCTTCATGCTCTAGAGTAGATCATTTGGGCATTTTGGTGTCTCTTTTGTTCTTAGTCACTTACAATGCAGTTCACACTTCAAAGGTACTACTTAATGTCATATTTATTACTAAACACTCGCATTTTCTACAGTGATTTTATGTTGTTTTTGAAAGAGCTGGTGGTAAAGAATAATAAGTAGACAATTAACTTTTAACGTCCATCATCTTAAATTGGTTTCTCTGTTTGGTGTCAAAATCAATTGAAGGAATGCTTCTCACAATATACGTGAATTGAATTGAACTTTGTATAGAAAAAATCAAAAACTTTAGGGTAAGTGATCAGTCACGGTATAAAATTGGATGAGAATACCTTGCTGGTAAAAACCCATTTATGTAAAGTGTTTTTGATATCATAGTCAAACTAATAGACTTTCAATCCCAGCGCATAACAGTAGTCAAATACAATCCAACGCAGAGAGAACAAAAGATAAATGAACAAAAGGGAAAGCGTCAGTTTTCGTTTGTGTTGCAGAGAATTCTGTCGGCTGCAGAGTTGTGGGAAGAGGTGATATTCAACTCCAAATTGGGTATTATTGCCAAACGAGAGCGAATATTGAGGACAATATTGTTTTAAAAATACACATTGACATTTTGTAAAGTTTATATTCAATCCTAAAGTCTTTGCAATGAAAAGCATTTTTCTAGTTTGGAGAGATGTAATGATAATGTATAAAATTAATCGAGGAATAACTTTTAAAATATTTAGATACTTCTTATTCATAGATATTTAAATAAATAACTATAAAATCGTGATGCAAGGAAGCATTAATGATCTATCATTTCATAATTGTCTTAAATATAGTTTATTAATATTAGTGATTATTTATAGTATTAACGATGAACATAATAACAACTATGAATAAATATTGAATATATTTTAATTAGATTAATCCGATCAAACTAAAACTTTCAAACTTCATTAATTAGCTTGGAAATAGGTGTACCAGACGTAGTTTTATCATTGTACTTCGTTTTTCATGACGCTTTTTCGACTGTATTGCAACGATCTTCAGCTCACATAGCAATCCAAAAAACTGTGATACAATTACGCTTACTAAAATTCTGTGATAGAATTACGCCTAATATTTTCATTTCTAATGGTTATAATACGATAAACATCGGCCATTTAACCATCTTTAATTGGCTTGTTTTGAGACGTGAATCAATTAAGACTGATAAGCGAACCATTGTGAAAATGCATCCGTTCATAAAAAATTGTGTCTATATTTCTTGGGTAAAATTACGAACACAGCAAATCCAGAAAGTCCATTAATGAAAGAAAACCACATAATTTACCACTTGTAATAATTTGTAATAATATGGCTATTCGCATCTATCGACTTTCTTTCGATTTTGCCTTTTTAATAAGGCATAAATATGCTTGTGTGTTGCGATGTTACGTAATTTCTACTTCAATAGAGGGAATGATTTAGTTTATCTTTTTTTCTACACTGTAAAATGTAAGAATTGACGAATCGTGGAGGAAGGGGTGAATCGACGAAGGGAAACCATCTTTCCTTTCGAGGGACAGACCATCTTTCCTTTCGCAGCTAAGAAGATAGTCAAGAAAGCTGAAATGTTTAATTGCCCGTCAATTTATTACACTTTTGATAGGTCTTTTGACCAAGTCTTAGGGCGGACATGGGATTTTAGAATTACTTTACTTACATTAATGTATACCACAAAATTGTTGAATGTATAAAATCTGCTGTTTATCATATTGTTGTCTATGCACAATATTTTGAGGAAAAAATTTCATCTTTTAACTTGGTTATTATTAATTCTAGTAAGGACACGTTAATAGCTTTCACCCAACATCCAGCTTCCCTGTGAGGAGATTCCCGGTATCACCCGCCAATTGCAACCCTATTTATGTACCTCAGTTTTCACAACTCCCAACGTTTGTAACGGCATCCGTCCGAAATACAAGCTGTATTGACAAAGTGCTTGGTCATCTGCGCTGCGCAGTTTTTACGTCTCTTATTCTCTGGTGCTGCTTGCGCCAGGCGGAGCATTTCAGAAAGAGATGTCACATGTAACAATAGCGGAGACCGGAAAGAGCTGAGCTGTCCGAAGTGCACAGGCCATTGTCCTTTCCGGAATAGCAGAAACCAAAAGTACGTGTTCCGGTGAAAGCAATAAGCAAAACCGGAAATACTTTCTACTACCAACGTAATCTATTATTTTTGCACGTTTGTGCGCTAGTTGTAATAAATTATCAAATTTCTGGAATTATTAAAAATCAATATTCGTAATGGTAATGTTTCTTTTGGTATTTTTTAATAGACAGTTCATTTTTACGTAAGAATGGAAAAATTTCTCAGTGAATACGATGCGTTTGAGATCGGACCAACATGGATTTAGATATTCAAAATCTACAGAAAAAGGCATACGATTTTTCTTTTCTTAAAATCGCATGGGAACATATTTTCAGCTAATACTGATTTCTATAACACTCGAAGTACTAATCATATTTATCAGTGTCAGTATCAACAGCATACTACAAAAAAATTAACAAAATACATGCACATTATTTTACAACCCATTGCCAAATGATATTAAACGAATAAATTTGATTTACTAGTTTAAGTGCCAAGTAAAATATTTTATTCTGCACAAGTTTTTCTATACAATTAGAGACTATACCGAGCAAGAAAAAGGGAAGTAATATTAATTTTCATGATATTGTATGTATTAATTACCATTTGAACAGTATTATCCTACAAACTTGTAACAAGTATTGTACCTGAGCTTCTAGTACAATGACTTCCATTTGGGTCAGGTTCTCCTTCCAGTTTCCCTGATCCTTCGAGCAAATTTTTAGATGACCCTTTGTTTTACTTCTGGACATAAATTTAACATCACTATCTGTGCACGTCTTCTAGAGATCTGTGGGTAATATAGTTATACAAATTATCGTTTTCCATGTTCTAACGGCATGGAGTCGATTTCTTCGCTAACTTTCTCCAACGCGTTCATCTCACTCCCGCCCCCCCCTAACCACATGGCAACACGTACTGTTTCTCTCTAACCGTCTGTCCACTTCTCGCTCTCCTACCACTCCCCAATCTCCTGTTAAGCTCCGCCACTTTCCCATTTCCCACCCCTCTACACTTCCCGCCATTCGGTGCAATCCTACCTCTCGATACTCCTCGCCATCTGGACACTGCCCGCCCTCTGGACACTGCCCGCTCTTTCGACACTCCCCTGTCTCGTCATTGCCCGCCCTCTCGGCACTACCCGCCCTTTCGACACTGTGCACCCTCTCGACATATCCTGCCCATCGCTGCGTTCTGCCCTCTCTACACTCCCCCTCTCAACACTGCTCGCTCTCTCCACACCCCTCGCCCTCTCGACACTGCCCGCCGTCTGTCACACTGACCATGCAAACTTCACGTGCTTTCCTGTCTCTCTCTCTCCCTTTTGGCCTGTTACTCCCACTGCGCGACGCCGCCGTCGCCATCTTATTTAAGAAGTGCGGCCGTTACTCGCCTCGGAAGATTTAGGGGAACCCCCGGGAGATTCGCAGTCGATGCGCTGCGGTCGCCGCAGTGTCCTCGACAATCGATAGCCGCTCCGTCCACGTGTGGCCTGGCCACAGTCACCTGCCCCACAACGCTCTCCACGTGTGCTGTGGAAGGAAATGTAGTCGAAAGGATACATCGGATCGCGGTGGAACAATTCATAAAATTTTGCATGCAATGTTTTATTTAATTATTTATTATTACACATTATATTTACTTTCTTTGTTTTAATAATTTTATTTATTTTCCTGAGTAACAATAAAAACTGCACATGGCTTTTTGGGGGAAGGAGTACAAAGTTCTCACGTTTTCTTGAATTCCGAAATCCTTACTCTTTCTTACATTTCAAAAATTTTACATGCGCCTTAATACTCTTCAAGTGTTCTGTGGATAGGAAGTGAGTAAAGACAATGCATCAGATCGTGGTGAAACAATTTATAAAAATTGAAGCATAAGACGTTTTATTTAGATATTTATTTTAATAATTTTTTTTTTAATCCCAGAAACAATAAAAATTTTGTGGCATGTTGGGGAAAGGAGTACAAACTACTCATGTTTTCTTGAGTTCCGGAATCCCTACCCTTTCTTACACTTCAAGATTTATAAACAGATGTAATAGCAAGCATTGTTGGGAATTAGGTTAACACGAAATGTTCGCTCCCGTGGAATAGCAACATATTTGCAATGGAAAACGATCTACACATTTGATTTGATAGTATCGCTGACGTGTAAAACGTTAAAACCTTTCACTCCTCTGGCATCATGCAAAATTACACCTCAAGAAAACGTACTCAGATAATGAAGTGACAATTTTCATTAACCCATGTAAGGTCATTCAAATTTGTAAAAACATATTTGCCTATTTTCTGACTTCAAAAAATTCATTACTTGCCTTAATTTATGTGAAACAAGTTAATTATCGAATGTAACAATCTTCGATTTTGTGAAATACGTTTGTTGACCAGGAACTCTATTTAGCCATGTGAAGAAGAATACAGTGGATGGTTACAATAACCTCTTTCTTGATATACTAGTAATATATTTTTTGATCATTATTCACCTCGAAAGTAATATAAACGCGTGACACCACTCAAGCTGAAAAAAAATTGTGCCGGTATGTAGTGAAACCTGGGATGTAAGTTACAAGAACACTGCATTTCTAGAATTTTTATTGTAATTTATTTGCTATGCAGCAGAAGAGTCTTGATGAATGAACTTAAAATAACATGTTTACCTCTTGTCTAATTAATGGTTTTAAATAGTGTTTTTTGTGTTCTTCTCCAAACAAACCTAGTTCCACCATATTTCTCAAAATAAAAAAAACAACCCATAATGTCTTCGGTATCGTTTAAATTGACTCGTTTCCCTTCTTCCTTTGGCTTGAATATTTCATGACTGAAGCAATCATGTAGCAATATTCGCTATAATTCTCCCTCACGGGAGCCAATTCCACTGGATAACTATCATGCAGGTGAGGAGTCCGGGCATAACCAGCAGATCGCTTCGTCGGAATACGAACACAAACAAGCCAGCAAACAAACAAACATTCTTTATTAACATGTTGCACGCGGAGAGCTCCACTGCCATTGCAGATGGCGGGCATTGTGTTTGCGGCCACTAAGGTACCGCCCTCAGAGCATTTAGTAATGGTGTTTGCCGTTCTGTTTACAGAGGGATAGTGGTTGGTATAGTCCACCTGTACATACGTTCCTACAGCGTGGATTTGGATTCCGTGCCCTCTGTTACGACATTCTGAACGTCATAGATTTATGAAAATTAACAATGCACAATTGATCCTTCATTTTATCAAAGTACTTTAATTGAAGTCACAAAATTCATAAATGATAATTTTTTTGTCGTTTCGGTAATGGGATAGAACTTTAATTTTTTCTGTGCATCATTTTTAAGTAACAATTAATCATATATTTGATAAATACTAAATTAATATCATATTGTTTCTACTTCAAAAGCTTATTGATATTCACCTGCGGCATTCAAGAATTCAAAGCTGTTGTTACAAACATCGATGTCGTCCATTTTGCAAACGACTGCTGCGCTGCGACATATTGACGGAGAGTGGCACTTCTGTGTTGGATTGTAGAAGGTTTGACGAATAATGCCAAAATCAATTTTTTTTACTTTTCTAATTTTATTTAAATAGAAGAAAGGGGCCATTACGTTCTGAGCTATCCTTATAGTTGAACGATGAATAAAAGTAGCACCAAAGCGTGGTTGCAACATTTGAAAAGTAAGCATTTCCGCTCCCGGGCAATAGAAAACGTATTTGCTTGAGTCGCGGGCTCGCGTCGACGTGCCCTGTCGCGCCGGTGGTCGCCTCGAGTGGTCGTGGGCGAAGGGCGAAGGGCGAAGGGCGGCTGGCCAAGGGTCGACGTCCAGCGAGCGCTTGTTAGCGGTCGCCGCCGGCTACACGCCCTCCTGCGCCCTCAGGGCTCCGCTCAAGAAAATATTTCCGTTCCTGGTCTGCCCTTCCACGTCCGCTTCGCCAGCTGCTGCTTTCGCTTTCTCGAGAGTATCCGTATTTTCCAGTGCTGTGGACTTCGCCGTCTTGCCCATTCACTGTTAAACTAATATGCACACGAAATATTTTATCTTTTGGGGTTTACTTCAAATAGAATTCATCTAATTAATGGATTATAGTACTCGAGCTCATGCATCCGAAATTTAAGCCGTACCGTATCCAATACTATCGTGATGAATATGGAGTTATTATAAGCAAAAGCAAAATACATCCGAGTGAGTTTATATATGCATTTACTTTTTTAATGGTCAAGTACTGTCCAGCAAAAGACCTAATTCAAAACACTGATTACGTCGCTCCTTTATAATTTCTTTTTTAAACTGAATAGTTTGTGATATTTAGTGTTTATTAGAAAGGTTTTTAAATGCTTCTTTTTGTTATAACAATAGTTATGACTCCAAAACTGACCGTAATTTGAAACATTTTTGCATATTTATTTTGCTGACGATTCAAACTATCTCCACAAACTTAAACTATTTTACGTGATGACATTGTTACAGAGATACTTTTCAGAATCTTGGGAAAGTTGTTTGTGTCGAATAAAATGTTTATATCTTACGATGATGCGCAAAGTTGAAACCTGAAAGTCCAATTAATGTGTTTCCTTTTATTATGAAGTATCTAGTCGCTCATA
Source organism: Gryllus longicercus (assembly GCA_038098605.1). Taxonomy (NCBI): domain Eukaryota; kingdom Metazoa; phylum Arthropoda; class Insecta; order Orthoptera; family Gryllidae; genus Gryllus; species Gryllus longicercus. The sequence continues at coordinate 37,497 of JAZDUA010000020.1, forward strand.
ATCATATTCAGATTTGTAAAATAAATCGATTAAAAATGTGATAATAATGATAAGTGGCTGCTTTACGTTCCTATTCGGAATCTCTGTGTGCACTGAAACTGCGCTGTTTCTGATGTGTTCTGGAAAATCTTTCAGACCTACGGTACATGCGGCTTCCTCAAATGCAATCATTTCTCCCTCTAATCTATGAATAACGACTTAGTATAGATAGATAATCGTAATCGGTATAACGTAGTCTTAGACCCATGTCAGTGAGGGGTGCGTACGGGCTCACGCGCTCTTGTGTGTTGCATGTGACTTAAATTCCATGTTAAAGACCGGAGCCACGCTTCTTTAAGAATTTATTTTCCTTCAGCATTCGAATCTTCTCATTGTTTTTTTGTCGTTAGCTATTGGCAAATTTCATTGCTGGATACATGTAATTGATGTGTGTAACTCTTCAAAGCCCACATTTGCTCATTCACCCCACGAGTGCGCCTCCGAACTTTCACGTCCATTCGATTCTCTCTTCAATTTCCGCTTCCTCTTTCCTTATTGGCCGGTTTCTTTGTCTCACTCGGCCATTCATTTCCCTTTCGCACATTTCGTTCTTTACTTTCGCCGAGCAGGGTTTTCTGCAGCCGTGGATGACGTCTTCGCCCTGACCTACATGTTAGAGCTGTCGTCCCTGTCCGCGATCTCGTTCAGGTCCTTTCCCAGGGATAGCATCGTTCGCCTTCGCCCTCTCAGTTGGCGCCGCGAAAGCCACCTCCCCCCCTCCCCCGCCCACCGGACTTCGCGGACCCTCTCGCGCGCGACCGCCCCGGAACACTCCGTCGACAAATGGACTGGCGGGGAGGGGAGATGCACGGCGAAAGAACAAGCACTCCCCCTCCCCCGCTCCCCACCATTCCCCTTCCTTTGCACCTATCTCTGCTGGGGGATATGCCCGCGTTCTACATCGCTCCCGAGCCTCGCTCTTGCCTCCGTCCCTAGCTTTGCACCCGCCTCCACTCTCGTCTTCGCATCTGGCTCGATATCCATCCTCAAGCCTCTACGCCGGTGTCTCCACATCTGCCACTGCCCCACCTCCGTCCCGATTAATCTTCTAGTCACACGCACAAACACACATGCCTTTGGACACTGCTTTCTTGCTTGCTGTTTCCTTGGCTGCTCTCTTGTCAGACTCGTGCTCATCCTTCTCCAAACACCTCTCCACACCCACCTGCACATTCGACTCCACACTTGCCGCTGTGCGAAATCCACCACACCACACGTATTCCTTTTACTTCACACTCCCCGATGCTTCCGCCTTCTCCATCACCCCGCTCCTCCACAACACGCTTCTAAGGTCTATGCAGTGCCTCTGACCGGGAGGTCCTAGAATTTGAGTCCCGAGAGGGGGCAGGATTTTCCTAACTAGCTAGACAGCAAGATGAAATTCAGCCGCTGTCTGGAGAAGAATTCTAGCAACCGACTGCTCTGATGACAGGTTTCTCCGATCAACCCCAGGCGAATGCAGGATCAATACCCTAAATATGTGCCACGGACCGCGCGCAATCATTCCTTCTTCCTTGTTCTATCCTCACGTCTTACTTACATACGATTACACTTACACGCAGTACACTACCACACATGTCGGGAGATCAGTCAATAGTTCCAGAGTTTGTCCTTAAGTGGTGGTGGGATATTCCAACTTGGAGCAAACCTGTAGTTGGGCGCCGGATTCCGCTATTCAGCGGGGGAAAGATCACCACCACGTCCCGATAAAGGCATATGATAAATACATGCACAACACTTTCAAGGCTAATGACAAAAGTTGTTGACAAGCATGGAAACACAGAATAATCAATCAATCGTTTGATCAATCGATAACACAAATTTTTATAACATGAACGATACCTGTTATTTTTTACCCTTGGAATTCGCGTAAACGAGAATTTACTTCGAGTATAATTACTAGGGATGATGTCTTGATAATTTTGATGAATATATATAAAAAAATACTACCCCACATCCGAAGAATGAGCTACAACTAGATGTGAATGAAAAACGTAAGGGACATCAGCCCTCCAAAAAAAATACTCAGGGGAGAACAATCGTAAAATGATGGATGCATGGTGGGAAACCGCAAACAGCCTCACGGTGTAAACATAAATAATATAAACAGAAGACTAATGTTCACTGAAACGTTGTTGGCAGTTAAGAAATTTTAATTTAACTAATAAACGTGTAAAGTAAAAGTCAATCAATTCTTCACAATTAATCAAGTACAATTAAAATACAAATAAGTTACAAAGGGACGAGAAGAGTACTATGTCTAACACATGCGAATTTTACATTCTGATTCACCATTTCTTCAATTTAGAAATGATACTGCACGACAAATTAAAGGAAGATGCTGAGCACAGATGCACAATTAGAATGTTCTGAGGCAAATTCGTATTTTCGAGAGAAGCAGAAATCAGCACCGGAAATCCTCGCACGTTCTACACAATTGAAACTTCTCAAACATTTAATCTCGTTTCTCATTCCGCCTCATCTTAATGGCTTCTCTAATTGCTAGCCGCCGTACATTATTTCAGCATTTTTCCAATTTGCCACGACTTAAAAGATTTATTACGTTTTTAGTTTTCGCAAAGTAATACACAAAACTGCGAATTTTACAGGGTTTAATATTGAGGAAAGAAATTAATTTCGAACATGGCAGCGTTTATGAGGAGAAAGCCCGGAATTTCCATTGTTTCTTTGCTCTTGATAAGTAACTTGCTTCCTCGCAGAACTTTATTAATATCATTACAATAATAAATTGAAACCCAAGTTGGAGAACGCCCACCCCCGCCTCTCGTGCATCATTCGGCGGTGGAGAAGGGTGGGGAGGGGCGAGGCGGGGTGGGGGCGACGGCGTTTGTGGTGGCGGGGGAGGGTATCGCGGAAGCGGCGGTTTCTGTGGCGGTGGAGCCATGGCAACGACGGGATGGAGGTGATGGTGAACGTGATGGCGGTGAAGGGTTTAGAAGAGGGGGTGAAGTTGGTGGAACTGGAGAATGTGACGGAGGGGATCGATTGCTTGATAGATGTTTCGTGGTGCGTGAAATGCTGTAATCGTAGGTCCCGTTACTGAAGTGAATGTTTTATCCCGGAAGGTGGCAGTAAATCTTTCCCAGATGGATGGTGAGATTCGGCGCCGACCTACCCGTCGGCTTACGGGTTCTTTTCCCGAGGTACTACCACCTACGTGCCACCGCCCCGGCTGGAACAAGCTTTAAGCTCCAGACACGTGTGGCATTGTAGTGAATATAAATGTAGTGTGGTGTGTCCACGTAAGAGGTGAGCATAGGACCAGCAAGAGGAAGAAAGATCGCGCGCGGTCCGTGACCCGTTTGTTAGGGTACTGCTCCGGCATTCTCCTGATGTTGATCGGAGAAACCACGTAAGACTCGAGCACATGGACGCTAGAATTCTGTAGACAGCAGCTGAATGGAGGCGATGTCATTTGCGTCGCCATTTGCGGGATGGCCGGGCGAGTTGGTAGGAGTGGGGCCGCAATGGACTCGGCGAGCAGCGGCAGGGGCTACCGAATGTGGATGTGGACGACTTGTGGTGATGAGCAATGGTGGGCCTCGAGTGGAATTGATTGAGCGATGCGAGGTGTCGACGGTTGTGGGGGGCGGCGGTGGCGACGGAGGCGGCGACGGAAGGCTGCGCTTCGGTTGTGCCGGGAGGATCCCGCCGCTTTAATGAAAAGTTGCGGCTGCTGCTGCGCTAACTCTCGCCTGAGCTCCATCCTCACCCCCTCTGTCCTCTTCCCTCATCTCCCGCCTTCTCCAGGGCCGTTCTCTTTCGTGTTGGGAAGAGAGGAACAAGGATTAAGAAGAGCATAGACAGGATACTTACGCAGGAGACGGTGACGTACTGAGTAGCTCAAGTGCGAGACATCACGCACGAAACAGTATCAAATGACGAGTGGGCAGGAGTGACGAGATCTGGGCGGACGACAGGCAGACATTGTGGCATCTGTAGGGCGGTGCTTGGGTGGTTGTTAGGCCAACAACTAAGTTCAACAATGTGAGGAAGGGACAGTATAGGCGAGACGGTGGGTGTGACGCGGCGGCGGCGGGGTAAATAGACCAGGCTTCAGAGACAGAAGGGCGGACAGGGACAGCAGGGAAATTTGGGAAAACATAACTGACGAGATGATGACGGCAACTGATTGGTTTATTGAGATAGGATGGACGCGAAACCCACCCTGTATGAAAGTGAACTGGGAAATCATTTGAGGTAGATGGCAAAGACAAAGGTGCAGGATTCTGAAGGTGCAATGGGTGACTTCACCGCGTTATGTTCGCAAGGGCAAGCAGTATGGCGGCGAGGGCGGCGAGGGCGGCGAGGGCGGCTGGAAAAAGCTAATGGGGGTGATGCCAGCAGGTTCTGCACAGTGGCGTTGATGGTGGGTACGATGCAGCGGCGAGGGTAGCGAGGATGGGTAGTGGTGGAGGTAGCGAGTTCTGGGAGGAGGTCGAAAGCTGCGCAATTTTCTGCTACAATTACATTACGTGCGTCGCGAGGCCGCGGACGCGCTGCCAGGCGGCGACAGCTGAGCGCGCGGTGAAAGCCTGGCGCCGCGCCGCACGACTCGGCCGCGCTCTCTAAAAGGGGAAGGTACCTAAGCTGGCAAGTACTCTACACAATTTGGTTCGTATTTCTAAATATTCACCGAATTAAGTGGCTCAGGGCATCAACTGATGACACTGCAGTGCCTCTGACCGATATGTCCGAGGGTCTGACGGTGGCAGGATTTTCGACACTAGCTACAATAGTTCAGCCTCTGTCTCCAGGAGAATTCTAGCGACCGCAAGTTGATCGGCATGGTTTCTCATTTTCCATGGTTTCTCCGATCAACACCAGCTGAATGCCGGAGCACAATCTAAACAAATGTGCCACGGATTGCGCGCGATCTTTCCATTTCATTCCTTGTTATATTCTCATCCTTTATTAACACACACTTATACATACATGCACTAAACTGCCACACATGCCGGGAGACCAGATTTGAGCATAGAACTTGTCCAGCGGGGGGGGGGGGGGTAGTATCACTACCTCCCGCGATAAAAGCATGCACTACTCTTACGAGACTAATGATCTTAGCCGTTGACACGCCGGGAATCTCTAATCAATCAATTAAATCCACATTGTTTTTACATATTGCCGAAACGTATTGATTTCCCAATATCTGTGTTATAAATATTGGTGAAAATCACATATGAAATAGAGATCACCGCTGGATGGATGTGTACGATTGTTTGAAGAAAAATCATTTTTTAAGTATGTTTGTGCCGTTTTACGTCCTAAAAAAGTAGTAGTACTCAAATAATGATGGGATGGAAGAAACGAAAAGGACAGCCAACGTGCTGTAATGACGAACAGTAATGACTGTGAAGTATTGTGGAATCGGTGCGAAGAGCTATGAAGCCTATAATGTCTATTGTCTCCTCGAAGTATACAGCCATTCCATTATTTTCTTATATTCATATTATTCTTGAAGGAAATGATCTATCTTCTCCTGGAGAACTAAGAAAATTCGTGATTTATGGCTTCGTGAGATCTGAAGTACCTACAAAAGTCACGCGATTTGTTTACACACGAACTACTAGTGTACTTCATTAAGAAATTTGATATTTTTATAATGATTTATTGGTATTTAGTAAATAGTATCGAGCTAATTCTTCTCACTTCCACGGTTAATATTTAATTAGTTTTTGATTGGATATTGTGTTGAATGAAACTTCTTTATTTTCTTTCTCCCCCTAATCAACATACCTTTGTTAATGGAAGTGGTGTGTAAAAATGCGGTAGAATGCTGGAATTAAGTGACACTGAGGTAACTAACCATGCCTCCAACATATTAGGAAGCCCTGGCGATGGATCAGTAAGTGGTTGAAAATGGACCCACTCAAAGCAACAGAGTGTCTTTGACCAACATTCTATGGTCACTTAATAATTTATGTTTTCGAAAAGGACAATTACAAATATTATTGGTATGTTTCATTTCTAGAGAATTGTCACTTTCAGAGTATACTCGTTGCCAAGAGAAGCTTGTGGACGGCCCATTTGCACGTAGCTAAAAACGTCGTGGACCAACAAGAATTTCTGTTTCGTAATGTCCGTGGGCAACAGTGCATACTAGGCAGATCGTCATCGCTAATTGCCGTTGCGGCGCCTGAGGCCGGGTGTGACGAGGCGAGCGTCAGGCGCCGGGAGCGTATTGATTCCTCGCGCAGCGGGGGCGGTCAGATGGCGGCGCGGCCGCCGAGCCGTAAAAGAGCCGTCTTATCTTGGAGCGGGGACCGTTAAACTGCGCGATGGCTGTCGGCCGACACTGCCGCCGCCGCCTCCGCCTCCGCCCCCGCCTGCGCCGCCACCTCCGCCTCCACCGCCGCCGCCACCGCTGGCAGTTTCATCCCCGCCTTCGGGGCCATCTTCACGTCCGCCTCCGTCTGTGGCTCTGCCGTCACTCCATCCCTCTACAGACATCGCCCTGTCTGTTCCAGTGGCTGCCCGCGTCATTAATGACATTTCTAGGGCCACCTTATTCACCACTTTCAGCATTACAATAAGTCTACCGTAACCTACACTTTAATCTCCACCTGAAGATTCATATCCTTTCCCACCTCATCCTACACTTTACTTTACCTCTTTCTTATATAATTCTCATCCCAACCTCATCTTAGACCTACCTCTTTTACACCTCATTTCACATATCGCCCTCCCCTTCTTCCATCTCAATCCCTATTTTATTGTCCATATCCCACGTCTCCATCCTCCTCCCTAACTTCACTAACCCGAAATCACTTTTTTCTTCTTCCAGTTTCCCCACTTCATCTGTCATCTCAGCTCCTTCAATTGTGGATCCTGCTGGAGCTCTAAGAGGCTATCACACACATATGCACTCTGGATGGGACTGTCATAACCGTTTTCATCTGGACCTGCACCCCATTATCAAACCCACCTGCACCATTTTCATTGATTGATTGATGCTTCCAAGAGCGTGTTTGATATTCCGGGAGCGCGTTCCGATATTGCATGTTTTCCTCGATGATTGAAATGATCTTCCCGTGCTGGATGATGAGATCCGGTGCCGACCTTTCATCAGCTAACGGGGTTTTCCTCTACCAGGTATCTCTCACCAGCCGTGAGAGGCTCTATGCTCCCAACTGGTGTGGTAGTGAAGTGCATGTAAGAATATGCGTGTGTAAGTAAGGGGTAACGATACGACAAGGAAGAGGAAGGAATGATTGCGCGCGGTCAGTTTGTTAGGGAATTGCTCGGGCAATCTCCTAGTGTTGATCGGAGAAACCACAGAAAACTACCGATCGGAGCAGCCAGCCACTAGAATTATCCTCCAGACAGCGACTGAACACGGTCTAGCTACGAAGCTAGTATTGAAAATCCTGCCACCTGTACTCGAACCTAGGACCTCCCGATCAGAGGAACTGCAGTCCTACCATCTTCAAAATAGTTGTGCTTTATTTCTTACTGGCACCTCTTATCAGCCTCTTCTCACTTCATCATTCTCAGCCATCACCTTTACCCCTCGGTCAACTGCCGATACCACCACCACCACCACCACCTCCACTATCAGCGCTGCCTTGATCTTTAATGGCTATTCTCTCCGCGACTTTCGCTTCTCTGCAGAATTGCCATTCATTTATTTAGTTTCACCCCATGTCTTTCAAGAACGATGTGTTCAAAGATGAAAGAGGGATAATTATGATAAAGTAAGGTACATTAAGAAAGGAATTTAAAAAATGTGGATAGGGTTACTGACATAGTAGACAAATACGTGAAATTTATGGACAAGTTTTTTTAAAAAAGAAAACGATAAGAATTCTAAATTTATATTTTAATTACTTTTTGATTCTGCGTTTTACTATGATTTGAGAAAAACTCATAATTTCTTCTAAATAAATAAATAGAAACACAATGATAAGGATTAATTATATATTAATATGTTGAAACTTTTTTTCATTTTTCAAAAATAAAAATATCTATTTCAACTTGTTAGAGCCCAAAACACTTTATGAATAGAACGAATAAAAAAAGTGGTATAAACAAATGTTAAATTACCCTACAAGCGCTCATACTTTAATCTAAATAAAGAAGATAATGATAATGAGGGTGCTGATGATGATAAATCATTTTTCTAGTTTTTTATGAACGACACATATACAAAAATTTACAACGGTGAAAAAATAAGCGGAGATGTTCGTAATGAATGTAAACACAGAAGTTACCGATGTAAGCTCTTGTGAACTCTCGTGCTCGCTGAGTGATGTACACAAGAGTGCAGGCGGACCCACACTCAACCTTGCACGTACACCACGCATGAAAGCTTCTCTTCTTAATGGAATCCTCAATGCTACAGTGACGGTGTAAAATCTCCAGGGGATTGTGAGATGGATGGTTGAAGAAAAATCTTGGAGCCGAATTTTTAGAAAATAATTGATTAAAAATTGCCTATATTTCTCGGAAAATTACGGGAAAACTACTTATATTTTCGAAAAATTGTACATGATCTTACCTGAATAATCTGTATTTAGAGAACATATTTCATTCAAAGAAAATCTCTACATTCAATATTGCAATTGAAGGAAAAAATGAAAACAATTTTCGGAAAATGACGGGTTTAAACCGAAATAAGACATACGCCATTTATTAAAGAGTTCTTTTCTCTATTCGAAGACAGAGTATAAAAAAATAATTTGGAGACATTTGTGAGTAAATTTTGAAAATGTTTTTGAGGCTCCATAAAAAGTACCCTCAAAAATAAAATTATCCATTTCAAACCTCAAGTCCGTTTAAATCGATCGAGAATTATTAGCTTTGGAAAAATATGTCTGAACGGTTTAGGCACTAGCGTTGACCACAGTGAGACGGACGGGCAGGCGGCCGGCCGGACGGGCAGGCGGACGGACGGACGGGCAGGCGGCCGGCCGGACGGGCAGGCGGCCGGCCGGACGGGCAGGCGGCCGGCCGGACGGGCAGGCGGCCGGCCGGACGGGCAGGCGGACGGACGGACGGGCAGGCGGACGGACGGACGGGCAGGCGGACGGACGGACGGGCAGGCGGACGGACGGACGGGCAGGCGGACGGACGGACGGGCAGGCGGACGGACGGACGGGCAGGCGGACGGACGGACGGGCAGGCGGACGGACGGACGGGCAGGCGGACGGACGGACGGGCAGGCGGACGGACGGACGGGCAGGCGGACGGACGGACGGGCAGGCGGACGGACGGACGGGCAGGCGGACGGACGGACGGGCAGGCGGACGGACGGACGGGCAGGCGGACGGACGGACGGGCAGGCGGACGGACGGACGGCCAGGCGGACGGACGGACGGGCAGGCGGACGGACGGGCAGGCGGACGGACGGGCAGGCGGACGGACGGACGGGCAGGCGGACGGACGGCCGGGCAGGCGGACGGACGGACGGACGGACGGACGGGCAGGCGGACGGACGGACGGGCAGGCGGACGGACGGACGGGCAGGCGGACGGACGGACGGGCAGGCGGACGGACGGACGGGCAGGCGGACGGACGGACGGGCAACGGACGGACGGGCAGCGGACGGACGGACGGGCAGGCGGACGGACGGACGGGCAGGCGGACGGACGGACGGGCAGGCGGACGGACGGACGGGCAACGGACGGACGGGCAGCGGACGGACGGACGGGCAGGCGGACGGACGGACGGGCAGGCGGACGGACGGACGGGCAGGCGGACGGACGGACGGGCAGGCGGACGGACGGGCAGGCGGACGGACGGGCAGGCGGACGGACGGGCAGGCGGACGGACGGGCAGGCGGACGGACGGGCAGGCGGACGGACGGGCAGGCGGACGGACGGACGGACGGGCAGGCGGACGGACGGGCAGGCGGACGGACGGACGGACGGGCAGGCGGACGGACGGACGGACGGGCAGGCGGACGGACGGTCGGGCAGACGGACGGACGGTCGGGCAGACGGACGGACGGACGGTCGGGCAGGCGGACGGACGGACGGGCTGGCGGACGGACGGACGGGCAGGCGGACGGACGGACGGGCAGGCGGACGGACGGACGGGCAGGCGGACGGACGGACGGGCAGGCGGACGGACGGACGGGCAGGCGGACGGACGGACGGGCAGGCGGACGGACGGACGGGCAGGCGGACGGACGGACGGGCAGGCGGACGGACGGACGGGCAGGCGGACGGACGGACGGGCAGGCGGACGGACGGACGGGCAGGCGGACGGACGGGCAGGCGGACGGACGGACGGACGGACGGACGGACGGGCAGGCGAACGTAGTTTTAGCAAATACGAGAATGCGCATAGGGTGCCTTCTTGCTTTTCAATGGATGTGATGCCTCGCTCCAGAATTTGTTTTGCCTTCACTCACTATCATACGAAAGAACAATAATAGAAAAATATTTGGGAGAAGGAAAATGTTAAGATCTCTACGCCAGAGGGAATAACATTTTATATTAAAATGTTCCCATTTTTAAACAATAGAGAAAAAGTATTAAAATACACTCTATAATTCTCATGTATGACACACTTATTCATAGGGGCCATATCGTAAATCATCAAGTAGGAAAAAATATACAATAGCATACTTGATCTGGCGTGGGGGAGGCAGAGTGAGGAATGATCCCGTCCCTTGGCATGTTCTCGGCCGCTCACCCAGCAAGCCAACTAACATACTGGTACGTGCGGAAACTATATTGTTCATATTACGTAGTACAAGAGAAGTATCGGAATTTTTTACATAGAAGGGTCACGCCACAACTCCTCCAGTTGGAAAAATGTACAAAAGCATACTTTATGCATTGTGGGGGAGGCAGAGGAGAGGGGGGATTACCGTACCGTCCCGGGGCAGTGTTCTCGGCTGCTCACCCGGCGCGTGGCCGTCGCTTCCGCGAACAGCGCCGCGGCCGGAGAGTGGCCCTTGAGAGGCCCCGCGCCCTCGCGATATCCGCGCCCCGCAAACATCCGGGTGCGCCGATGCACCTGGCTCTCCTCTCGGGCCCTCCATTAAGCAGCCGCCGGTAGGGTGCGCGCTCCGATCAAGAGCCACCGCCTCTTCCTGGCGAGCCGACCGGCGGCGGGGATTTATTTATAAAGAGGTGGATGCAGAAGCTTCCAAGTTCTTGCGAGCTGAACGACTGTTGTACAGCAGAAGCCAAGAAGCTTGAGGGCCGCGAAAGCGAACTGCGTTTTGCGTAAAGAAATGAGCCGTTACAATCGTGTATACTTACGGTTTGATGACGACCTTAACTTCCCACTAAATGGGAGTTGTGATCTTCAAAATTTTGAGTATGTGGATCCAGATCTCCATTATAAAGCCAACAGCAGAGGTCGCGGAATGGAATTAAGGAATCAGAAAACTTGCTTACCTGTTTCATTTAGAATGTCTGCGTCTATTAAAGAAAGAAAATTAGAAAATTAGTGCAAAACATGCCAAAATGAGTTGATAAAAAATGTGGTTACATGTATGTAACAAGGGTGAAGCAGCCAACGATAGGACGCTCGTTCTGATCAAGAGCAACTGCCTATTCCTGGCGATCTGACCGGGAAGGATTTACTTACGGGAAGAGGTGGATGTACAAGCTTCCAAGTACTCATGGTGGAAAGATGTGGGTGCGCTACCCGTTTTTTACTCGTTCTGCGCAGCACCAGTTTGCGTCACGAACTACATGACCACAACACGGGCATTTCGTTTGAAAAGCCAGATCAGTCTCCGGCCGCCAAGTTGCATGGAGAACAAGCATTGTTGAGAAACAGATCAAAAGTGGCATGAAGTGACAATTTTCAACGAAAAGTAACACGATGACGGTGTAATGGATATAAAGTTATAAAGCAATATTGAATAAGTACTTCATAAATCTGTTTTAATGACTTGTAACACGGAGATGATTTTGGTAAATGGCTGCGTTTAAAATTCCCGCTAATATTGTAACGCAAACTGGTGCCTGAAGAGCATTGGCTGAAGTGGGATACGATGAGCAAGAGCCCTCTTTGCAAGTACTTGCGATCTGGACGACTGTTGTACGGCAGAAGCCGAGGACAGTGAGAGTCGCGAAAGCGAATTCCGTTTTCCGTTGCCAACAGTCAGTAAAACGAATCTATTCTATATGAACAAATAACCTGTAAAAATTGTGCGTACTTGAATAGATTCGATAATATCATTCAGTTACGATTAACAAGTGCATCAAACAACAAAATTTTCGGCATATTGCTCCGAACCAGGATGAATTAATTTAGAAAGTGCAGGAGGAACATATGTGTGAGAAGGACGATGTTGTAAAGCAAAAACCTAGTAACAGAAAGTGCTTGAGAGCTTGCTCATGATTTCTCATTACATTTGAGAAAATGAAATTGATATGGTAAACTTAAGGATTAAAATTAATTAATAACTTCAACTGTTAAATTTACTTTCTCGAAAACGTACCTATATAAGGAGTGAAACAGGTAGACTATAAAGTGTAGAGTAATACGTAATCCTGCAGCAAAAACGATTTTTCGACAGAAAATCTCGTTTTGTGGAGCCTTATACCATAAGAGGTTTTTTCTTACTCCTCTATGTAGTAAATTACTTTCTCTAATATAGAGAGTAGTCATAATCCACATTTTGTTGTTCCTTAATAACGAAAAATCTATTTTTAGTTTCTCCTACAGAGTCGAGAGAAAGTTACGTAATGCTGCGCAAATAAAAGCCGGCGAATTTTAGGCAGAAAAACTCGTAATTCAGGGCCCAGATAACAAAACGTGGATAAATCCAATTGAAAAATTAAGAAAAAATCCACTAATTCCTGGTGTAGGCAGAATCCATGTTATGTGGGCCCTTGATATCGAAGAATCGAATGACGGCAAAATGTCCTACAGCCCGTCTGTGAACAACGTTAAACTGTTCTGAAGATTTTCTTCAAAACTGACATTTCCCAATCTACCTGGCTGATTTCGCGGCTCCCTGAATTTGAATCCTATATTACAGTTTTAGGGGTATTTTACATGAAGCCCCTGGGATATGTTCAAAATTTTCAAAAAATATCTCCATCGTTTTTTATTAATTTTGTTATTGGATAGTGAAAATAAATTTTATTTTGATTAAATTTCGTTGTTGTATAGTGTTTAAGAAAACGATACATGTATCATGTTCGTTGAAACCCCTTATTTTTCGAGAATTGCAAAAGTTCAATTTTTTTTCGACGTCTTCTTACAACTAAAATATTAATGACAGAGATTTTTCCCCAATGATATCTGTTCATTAATGATATATTTTGAAATAAGGTCATGCATAATTTTTGGAAAATGTTAATACTTTTCGGGTAATTTTTGCGTGAAAATACGGGGGAGAAAATACGTGCTGTTTTAGCGCTATTAATTTCAAAAAGGTCGGTCCGTCGGTCGGTTTCGCGTCAATAATATTTTGTTTACGGCCTTCCCGTTTGCATTATTGCTTTTTATGTATTGCGTAGTACGTTTGTATGCTTTGTGTGTATATGTGCGTAGATGATTTCTTACGAAATATCTCGAAAACTCAAAAACAAGTACACACGGAAAACCAAATATATTTGAACAATTCAGTTGCAATTTGTGAGCAACACAATGAAAAGATGGGAATTTACGAGCCTGCATCTCAAAGGTAAAAGTGAGGATTCAGAATTATACCTCATCTTGTATTTAAGAAGTTCAGCCTTTTTCCATCTCGTTTCGTGTAGATCTTTCGAGTTCTTGTTAGTGCTGTTCGTGTCATATCCATTGGTGACACAATTAGTAAGCATTCAAAGAAAAAAGGAAACAAAAAAACACCTTTTCAACATAAACGATTCTCTCAAGAGCATCATCACAAAAAACATGCGACGATGTCACTTATCTGGGAAACGGAACTTGAAACGATAGTATTCTCGTATTTTCGAACATCAATAGATTTGTGAGTATCTGTGGACGCTGAGCAGACCGAAGATGAGCGTTGGCTTCGGCAGACTTGCTAGAGCCCGTCTAGACTTCAATTGTGCCAAGACGCGAATTGTGCTGTGGCCTCAGAGGCGGGAAAAGCAGATCGCTCCCCGTGGGCCCCCGCCCCTACCATCTGCCGGCGTCGAGAGGCCGGTGGCCAGTGGCCGGCGGATGCCTCGGCCCGCCGACCGCGCACAGGCGGCCCTTGTCCGCTGCCGGCGGAAGCCAAACCTTCGACAACTGTTGCTCTGCGCCGCTAATGGCGCGATTTCTTTCGCAAGGAGCGCCACCGCCGCCCCTCACTACGGCCCTCCGATCCCTTGCATCCCCCTCCTCCTCCTCCTCCTCCTCCTCCTCCTCCTCCGCCGCCGCCGCCGCCGCCAAGCCATCTTCAACACCAAGCCATCTTCAACACCAAGCCATCTTCAACACCAAGCCATCTTCAACACCAAGCCATCTTCAACACCAAGCCATCTTCAACACCAAGCCATCTTCAACACCAAGCCATCTTCAACACCAAGCCATCTTCAACACCAAGCCATCTTCAACACCAAGCCATCTTCAACACCAAACCTTCATCTCCGCCGTCGTCTCCATCTCTGCCACCGTCTCCATCTCCGTCCCCGCGCTCGCCTTCACATCTACATCCACCATCGCCTCAGCCTCAGCCGCACCTCCGTCTCCGATATCGCCTCCGTTTCTACCGCCATCTCCGCCACCGCCTCCTCTCCGCCATCGCCTCCATTATTCCGCATCCCCCTCTACTTTCGGCTCCTCGACCGACTCCGCCACTGCCTCACCACCACCTTCACCTTCACTCACGCCTCCACCGCCTACTTCACCGCTTCCACCTCCACCTCCGGCACCGCCTCCGTCTCCTCTCCCGCTTCAGTTTCTGCCTCCACCTCTAATTCCGCCACCGCCTCCGCTTCCGCCTCCACCGCCACCTTCTTTACCGACTCCATCTGCGCCTCCGGCACCGCCTCCCCCTCCAACTCCATTTCCGTTTCTGCCACCACCTCTACTGTCCCTTTGTCGATCACCACCACCACCACCATCTCGTCCGCGACCACTTCTCCCTGTCTCTCTCTTCGTTCGCCACCCTCGCCTCCATTCTAGCCTCAGTCGCTGCCTTGGCCTTCACCTTTTCCTTCGTCATTCCAAATGTCGTTCTGGTTCCGATTGGTAGCAGCTAGGAAGAGGGTGGAGCAATACCCAAAAGCTAGCGTAGACGAAGACATAAGTGAACTAACTACTGAGAGAAAGTCTGTGCCATTCTGTCGTACATTAGTTTCTATCAATTAATACGTTTTTGCAAAAATACGTGAATAACTCATAGAAGTCTCGGTGCGTTAACGAATGTAAGAAATATTCAATAATGTACTTTTCTAAAATACACACTTGACATTTATGTTCAGTAATCACCTTTTTTTTGTTTTAGAGATGTTCAAATAAGATTTGCACCTAATTATAACGATGGAAAACAAGAAAATGAAAACACTGTCCTTTCCTCGAATCGTTTTTTTTATTCTGCGTGGCCCATCTCATTTGTACTCTCGTTCTCAGGTCGTTGTACTCCGCGGGAGGTACATGTGCTTCAGATATACGAGACGGTATCACTTCGTTACTTGTTTCACGGGATGGCAGAGGTGTATGGCACTGGAGAAGTACGATTATGTGTGTGACTTGGCAGTTTGAATGGGCTAGCTGTTGAGTAAAAGCAATCCTTGTGAGACTTCGTTTCTCTCGCACTCCGTTCTGCCCGCGAGATGGACGGTAGAAGTCTCTGGTAAACCCCTTGTTTTGTTAATTGAAAATTACATTTCCCCGCCTTAACGATTTTGCATTGCATCAGGAATGCTGTGCTCCCTGAACCAACGGAGCCAGCTCCCTTACCTGAACCAACGGAGCCAACCTACCAAATGGAATTCTGGCTTGTGCTTCCCGTTTACGAGTTGACAAATTAGGTTCAATAAATAACGGAGGTAACGAGACGATGCGAAATCGTAATATGTGAAGACTTACGAGACTTTTCAACAAGGGTGTAATTCTCCGGACGTATAAGCTACCGAAGTTGCTTAATAGATTGTGTTTTCCATTGGCCTCTGTACATATAATCAAGGAATAATCATTAAGTGAGAAAGGTCTAGCATTTTTTCGTCTCTTTTCCGTCTTCTGAAATTCTTTTTGAGTGCTAATTAGATTTTTAGGATTAGAGAGTGCTAAGGAGATTTGATGCAGAACCACTGAAAGGTCGGGATTCGTAAATCAACTGATTATCGAGATCACAATCGTCCATTATTCTAAAATTACCGAAACTTTCAAACAAGCAAGAGATATTTACCCCAGCTTTATGGTGAATTTATGCCCTATGATCTGTGACTTCGAAAATTATCATTATTAATATCAAAAGAAAACATATGATATAATAAAGAAATGATTAAGCTACTTACAGAATGACTGAACCTCTTCATGTGGAATTACTCGATTAAATGATCCAACTTCAATAAAATATATGTCTACAACATGCGTTCCTCGTTTTACACTTCGCGGTTCTTTGTTTTCGTTCTCACGTACCTACATTTGCAAAGGTAAATACCCCTGGGAGATGGGATATAAAGTGTGACGCACACGGTGCTTACCTACAAACTCTCATTTTTAATTACATGATAAAAATAATGAAATCGTCGAATTAAACGAACTGTGACACCGAAGATTAGCAATTACACAATATTAAGCAATCAATTTAACTAAGTGCACCAGAGACTAGTAAAACCAACTCAAGGCACTAGGTCAAAAAATCTCACTGCTTATTATTTTGTAATAATATGAATAAGAGAAAAAAGTGTGTTTTGATGAGGACTTTTCGAAATATACCCCTTTGTGTTATGCATTCCCCTTGAGTGAACTACTGCTACAAAACAGTTGTTGCGTCCGCACTTCACGCTTCTTTGTTTCCGCACTCGCGCTCCTTTGCGAAGACAACTACCATCAGGGCGTGGAGGAACTGCTTTTGTGTGTGTCTCGATGGCTGCTTCCACGTGACCTGATGGATGGCGGGCGGGCGGGCGGGCGGGCGGATTTAACGCGCGCCGTGCACAATGCGCCGCCGGCGCGGCGCTCGGCCACAGGACGCATAAAGCGCCGGCGACAGGCGACAGCCGGCGGGCGGCGGCGCATGCGCAGTGGGAGGAAAACGCGGCATTAGGGAGGAGTGTTCACGCCACTCGTATGGTAGTGACGTTGTGCACGAAAAGGCATGTAACAGAGTTAAAAAAAACATGAGTACAGACTCTAAGCGTATCAAACAACGAGGTTTAATTGATTTATTTATTAGTGATTCCGGGCGCGTCAACTGCTAGAGACGTCAGTACGGTAAGTTTAGTGTACGTTTTGTCCTCTGGAGGTGGCGGTGATCTTCCAGCGTCGACGTACCTCTCGGCTAGCGTGGTTTTCCCTAACCAGGTATCACCAGTGGAACACCTGTCCCAGCTGGAACAAGCTCTAAGCTTCCTACATGTGTGGTAGTGTAGTGCGTGTCAGTACGAGTAAGTAAGAGGTTAGCATAGGACAAAAAAGGGGAAGGAAAGATCGCGTGCTGTGCGTGGCCCGTTTTATAGGGTACTGCTCCAGCATTTCCCTGATATTGATAGGAGAAACCACGGAAATAAAGATCAGAGCAGCAGGCCGCTGGAATTCTCCTCCATACAACGACTAAATTCGATCCAGCTATGTCGCTACTGTCGGAAATCCTGCCACCGTCGTGAATAGAACCTACAACATCCCCATCAGAGACTGAAATGACATCAGTTGATGCCCAGAGCCACCTGTTCCAGTGAACAACCAACAAGGCCATTGGTTCTAAAAGTGTAGTGAAAGTTATATCCAAGGGGTTCTCTTCTGTGGGAACGTGAGACCCAGTGCCGACCTACATGCCGTCTTGGAAGTTTCCCCCTGCAGTTACTGCCCCTATTAAACCACCTATCCTAAGTTGAGGAAGAGGGGACAAGGATGAAAAAGGAAAGTTAGCATGCAATCTCTTGTCTTTCATTAGGGTTCCGGAATTTGCTTGATTTTAATCTTAGAATCATGAAATTATTACGGTCTTAGCATCCGGCCGTTAGATTTTTCCTCTATTTTTTATGATTATTTTGTTCTGCTGCAGTGGATTAACCACTTTACAGAACAGTTATATGCACATTACTCGCGCGTAGTACAATTTCCTATGTTTTATTATTACGTAGAAGAAGGGTGCTCCCTCTGGGACCGTCTTCAACCATCCAGCAGTACAGAATTTGTTCTTCTTTCACTTATTCAAAAGAATATTATATATATATATATATATATATATATATATATATATATATATATATATATATATATATATATTAGAGTAGGAATGTAAGTGATATGATTATGGAGGTATAAAATGGGCAAAATTTATCTTCGGGGAAGTTCGGAGCAGATTCTTGTTTGTAGTGTCAGAAGTTTTTGCCTAATTGAAAACTGTTCTGGTCTGGAAAACTAAGGATTACTACAAGAACGTTTATGTGGTACTGGAAGTGTTGGAAGATTGTCTGCAAATTGAGGTATTTATGAATTTGGTTGTTTGAATCATACCAGGGAGCAATAGTCTTGAGCTGTTCTCAAGACTTTAATTTGAAGCGTTTGTAGATTTTCATAGAAGAGCATGCAGTTCGTACACTAATCTTAGCCATCCTGTGAACAGCACCAACGACCTTAATCTTGACGCTTAAATGAAGTTATGATTCAAAGAAATTTGCGTAAACGCGTATTTTACAACCGAAAAATCGAGACTGTTATTCACGGTTCGCAGGGAGGTCGCGGTTTTTCTAGTAACGGGAAAGGAGTAACATGAGAGCAAATGATCACATCCAATTTTTGCAGTTCGTGAAGCCACTGGGAGTATATTCCGAGCTACTCCCTTAATATGTATTAATAATCTCGATTTCGACGATATCCCTACCAAAGCTATGATCCGGACACATGACCGAATCAACCAAGGAGAGGAGTTGGAAAATCTTCTACCGGTAAGAGATATCTGGATCGGTACATTATTTTATTTTAAAAAATCTTCGTAATAATAGTTTAATTTCTCCGTGCTTTACGATCCCGTGCCCAATGCACCGCAGGCAGCTGACGACGGGAGGCCGGAGGTGGGCGAGGGGGTTTGTCGGCGGGCCGTGGGATGCCCCACGGCGGCGGCCGCGAAGAGCGAGAGGGCGGGAGGGGGAAGGGGTGTCAGTGGCGCGCCGTTGTGATTGTTCCTGTCATGTCCTAAATAACCTCTTCCCTCCCCTCCTCCCCTCTCCGCCTCCGCGGTCGAGGGGCGCGAGGAGAGATGTGCGTATGAGCGCGCGAACGAACAAGAGCAACAAGGCTCCGCGACGCCTCGTGTCGACCCAGGCCCGCGCGGCGCGGCGCCGACATGCACGCGCCGCCGCGCCGCTCTTCAGGCTATCCGCTCGCTGCTCGTCGCTCGTTCGCTCGCCCGTTCACACGCCCGATCGCCCACCCGTTCCTCGCCCGCCCGTTCGCCCGCCCGTTCGCCCGCCCGTTCGCTCACCCGTTCGCTCACCCGTTCGCCCGCCCGTTCGCTCGCCCGGTAAGGTGGCCACTTTTGATATTAATTTGAAGTACCTCAATCGGTAACAGCAACAGATTAATAAAGTATTTCTATAAAAACTTGACTATTTACTTATAATTGTTATCATTAAAATGAAATTGAGTTAGTCTGTATAATAGAAATATTCTCATCGGCAGAAAGTGATAATAGACTAATTTTATCGAGAAACAGAGTCGCCAATGCAATTTCGAATAGAAGATCGGAAATGAAATTATACGGAGCCATTTAGAGAATTAGCGTTCTGCACTTTAACGGGTTCTCGCTTGCGAATTCCTTCATAGGTTTTATGTATAGAATTATGCTACTTTTATTTCAGGAAAACTGACTACTCTACGGAGAGTACTATCGGCTTTCTTTTATTCCTTGGGAACTTGAAATTAGCAAGTCGATTCATTCTTTTGTGCCTGTTCCATCGGAAGATTACATTAAAATATTATACGCTGAAATCGACTCGCGTATTCGATTACATAATGCAACCGGAGGCGTTTGAGGCTACACAATGCCCACACTTCGGTATACCGCGTCTGGTTCTCTGAATGAAGTTGGTTGAGATATTAATATGTATCATTTATTTTCACTTTCAACAATTTGCTTAGGTTGGATAGGATCGAGTGTAGTGATCAAGATAAGTATTCTTCTGACTGCATCCTATTTGCTTAAGATTAGCATGTGCGACAATAATGGAATGGTCCATTCATACGATGACAAGCGTCAATAAACTTCGATTCTATTGTCTGCGAAATATACTTGCGGCAGCATACAAATTGCCGACAGGACACTTTGTTTAACAATACTTCGAAGTATTTCAATCCTGCTATTGCATGTCGCTTCGTTTATATTTTCATCCAATTAAGGAAAGAGTGAGAAGGAATATCGTAAAACAAAATACGCCATGACTTGTACAATAGTAAGGATTAAAACATTTGAAATTTTCCTTTAAAGCCGTCTGCAATTACATGTTACGGGAGGAGCCAATGTCACACGCTGTTTTATGGTTTAGCAATTTCTTTGTAACAAAATGTCATTATACTAATACATATTTATTAGAGCATGTATCATTAACGTTTTATGACGAATATTCAATTTATTTCAAAGAAATTTATAAATAATATTAAAAATTACTTAATATTTGAGCAAAGCAATCTGAGAAATACCTTTTTCTCGAAGCAATTTTAGTCAAATAGCTTTAAAAAGTGGGAGGGTGTTGCTAAGAAAAAATTTCAATGTTATCCGATCACAAACATTTAAAATAATATTAAGACAGGAACGAATTAATAGTTTTCAATTCCACAAAGAAAGTTGTAAGTCGTTTTGTGTAATTGGTGTTCAGTGGGCCAGCTCCAGAGGTCAGTGGCGGTCGTATCAGAGACAAGAAAAGAAGTGAGTCACCCCACTGGGAATGTGGCGGCGGGTAGGAGGGTGTGGGAGTCGTAGGTGGCGGCCAAAGAGAACAGCGCGACACCTCCCACCTGCGGCTGTGGCCTCTCACGAACCTGTCGATGGCTCAAGTAAACAAAGCGTCTGCCCACACGGCCCTCCCGCACACGGCCTCAGCGCTGTCAGCGGAGCCGCCGCCATCCCACCAGCCTCACCACCGCAGCCACAAACTCCTCTATCGCCAACCGCCGACGCCGCCACCTCCTCCGCTACCGCTGCCACATAACAGACACTTGCGTTGCCGCCATCCCCGTTGAAATTTCACTCCACACCACTCCTCAACCTCCACCCCACCACGCTCCACGCCACCCCCACCCACCCAACTCAACCCATCACCCAACCACCCCCTCTCCAACCCCCGATTACTCCGTTATCCATGCCGTTGCCGCCTTCTTCCACCATCCTCGACCATACTCCATTCCATACACCACCTCACTCCCCAACCCACCCCGCCACATCCCCACGCCAGCTCTAACCCCGCCACCCCCCCGCCACACGAACCATAACGCCACCGCTCTCCCACCACATCCCCACCACACTACACTCTCACCTCACCCCACCCACTCCATCGACCCAAAGCCCACCCCACCACCACCGTGCACCCCATTCCAAATCCAAAGCCCCTCTGAATCCTCACCCCAATCTCCCATCCCAACTCTCTACCTTATCCTTACAGACGACGTCTTCCTCGCTGCAGTCACCATCACGCCGATACGCGCCACCTGACGTCACCGCCGGCGCCAGCAACCCTTTTTGCCACCCACTCCTCTTCCAGCATACGCACAAAAACAGATACTTCCCGCACTATCCTCCTGCACGGGCTTCAACGCCCCCGCGACCCCCTGTCCCGACCACTGGATAATAACCACTTTTTAAAAACGGGAACAAAACTTTTGCACCTTTATAGTCCATCCCCAAATTCATTTCAATCGATTAAATCAAAATACTATCTAAACGTTCTCTCTTCTACTTGTTATACATGTACTACTTATTTTTTGTTATCCCATTCTTGAAAAAATGCGAATCGTTTCAATTGCCAGGAAATTGTAGTAATCTATTTTAACTTCTATTCGTATTTTCAAGCTTGAAAACTATAACAAATAATTGCCTGCAAAAATGAATAGGTAATGTTAAATCAATAGTTGATCTTCCATCTTAATGCGAGACGTTTTTGTGTAATTCTAATAACTGCACTGCGATTCGTAGAAAACTATTCTACCGCTTATCCTATTCTCCCCATAAAAATAGGCCTAAGAACCAGATTAAAAATCATATAATGCTGTTTAAAGTGTAGCAAAATTTCCAAAATTACATTTATTATTGAAAGTATAAAAGATACGCATAAACATGAAGTTTTGACAAAAAATTGTAATAGAATTTCGTATGTTTTCTGTATACATTTTAAAACGAACTGTTTTGTGATCTTAATGAATTGCTCCCCAAAGATCAATTCAGTAAGACATGGGTTGAGGGAAAATAGAAATCAGCATGATCTAGGTCCTAGCCGAGTAAACGTATTTTCGGAAGACCCAAAAATGTCATTTTATCACAAGTGGAAGTAGCTATTAATTTACCACCTTCTTTAGAATTAGTTCAGTTTTCTGGTATTCTTTTTACACGTCTCCGTTTTATAACTATCCTGACTTAGGATCAATGTCGATCCATTTACCATTACTTGCTACGTAACACATTGGCCAGTGTCTCACCGGCAGATGTTGGTGATCGTAAATTACACAAAAATATAAAAAGGTACTCCTATTGTATCATATCGTGGTAAACTTTATTTTGACAACTAAAGCTTGATTTCTAATGACATTTTGCGAGAAATTTACGACTATTTTAGAGAATTCCTTAGATTACAGCACGTGTCAATCCTAGAATGAGGAGAACCATCCCCGAAAGAAACGAGTCTGCGTATTCCCTCTCCACAACTCCGTGCCTCTCTTGACACTCCTTTATGCTTCTTCACTCAGTGTCAATGGTACTCGTTTTATGAACCTCTTCTCGGCCCTTAGCTTACCACCTCTCACCCTCCTCTCCCTACCCTTCTCCTTCCCGTCCACTCTATCCCTCACCACTACTCCTACCCTCCTTTCCCTTCCCCACCTTCCCCTCCCTTTCCTTCCCTCCTGACCTCATCAGAAGCCTCTCCCACCCAACCATCCCTTATCTCATCCCTTCATAAACCACTACCCACACTCCCCCTCCTTCTTCCTCCCGTCCCCTTCCCCCCTTACCTGAACTCGTCGCCGCACGTGACGCTCGCCTCAGCTGCCCCACCCTGTCCGCCCCGCCCCCTCCCCTCATCCCCCGCCGCGTCCCGGCGCCGCCCGCGTTTCTCCAAGTGATGGATGGATGCACGGACTGGTTATTGTTTAAACTGCGCGGGAGGGGGTCTGCCTGTGCGGTGGGACGCGCGCGAGGAGCGGAGAAAAACGAACGAGAAACCCTGGGCGACTCACCTCCCCTTTCCCCCTCCCCCTCCTCCAACCACAACCGCCGCGACGAGCTGAACCGGGCCGCCGCAGCAACAACAGAAAGGTAAAAGAAGAGAGAGTAATCTTTTTCGATTATCAAAGTCGAGGTAATTGGATGTCACGTTCGGTTAGAGGCAGCACCGCCGCCGGCATGTTTACACCCGCCGCCGCCGCCGACGCCCCGCGCGTCTTCCGCGCCGGCCGCTGCACCGCGCTGCCGTCGCCCTCCGTAATTGGAACGTCCGCCGCCGACGCCGTCGCCCTTCGGGAGAGTTATTAATTTCATTGTTTGGTCCATCGACGGCGCTTTCGCGCTCTTTTTTTTCTTCGTTCTTTTTTTTTCCTTGTTACCTATTTGGAGGTTCTCGGATTGATTGATTTGTTGCTTGAATTATTTTCAATCAATCGACTGCGTCGGTGAATATGTTATCTTTCACGCTCGGGGACCGTGGCGGAGTGCGTGATTAATTATTTGCGAAGGCGCTAACTAAATCGTTTTGATTCATTACTCCGCCCCATGATACGTCGCGTCACCTGCGGCACGAACTCAAGGGACGACGTGCAACGGGGGGGGGAGGGGGAGCGCACCTGTGTGCGCATGCGCGGTAACGTGCTGCCCGCTCTGTTACGCTGGGGCAGGGGAAGAGGCGAATCCTCCTCCCACATCTGGCAGGGTCATTTCGACTCTGTTCGGTTGGGGTCAGGGGCAGGATGAGGGCAGAGAAAGATTAACCTTCAACGAGGGTCTGAAAGGTGGAGACGAAGAATTTTCCTTCCTTTTCGACTCAACGCGTTAGAATTTAATTTAACGCAACATTAGGAGTAAAATCTTTATTCATTTTATTCAAAATATTAAATGTTAATAACTTGCTATCGTAGGTCAGCATGTAGTATTTTTGAACGTAGTGCATCTTTTAACTTATCTAGGATTTGTTAGTGCAGTTTTGTGTAAAATAGTTTGTCAAAGTACAACCAGAAAGCATTGATGTTCCTTTATAAGACCATTAAGAATCCATTTGCTACTTGCATCCAGTTTGCATGTTCTCGCGGTTCTCGCTGTTCTCGCGGTTCTCGCGTTCGTTGTTGTTTGTGTGTGTGTGTGTGTGTGTGTGTTTGTTATTTGTGATACTGAACACACGTGACTCTGCATGATGATTGTAATTACTTCTTTGAGTGTTTCTTTGTAACTATTTTAATTTTTAAAGTGATAGCTATTAACCCAGCAGCTTGTCATTTTCTGAACTAGACATCTTGTTTCTACGAACGTTTCAAATTGATGGTTTAAGGAGTGATAGTCCTGCAAGATAATGGCAATGAAGATGAAATGTTAACTAATATTTTTAAGAATATTCACGAAATTGTGTAATAAGGGATGGTTGGGTGGGAGAGGATTTTCATGAGGACAGGAAGGAAGGAAAGGGAGGGGAAGGAGGGGAAGGTAAAGGCGGGTATGAGTGGATGTGAGGGTTAGAGTGGACGGGGAAGGGAAGGGGAGAGAGGGGAGGGTGAGAGGAGGTAAGCTAAGGGCCGAGAAGAGGGATTCATAAAACGAGCAGCAATGACACTGGGTGAAGACGCATAATGGAGGATCAAGAGAGACATGAAGTCGTGGAGAGGGAATATCCAGTCTCTGTTTTTTTCGGGGATGATTATCCTCATTCTAGGATTGATACGTGCTGCATTCTAAGAAAGTCTCTACAATAGTCGTACATTTCTTGCAAAACGTCATTTGAAAACAAGTTTTAGTTGTCAAAATAAAGTTTACCACGATATGATACAAAAAAAATACTTTTTCATATTTTTACATAATTTACGACCACCACCATCTGCCGATAAGGCGCGGGCCTATATGTTACGTAGAAAATAATGGTAAATGGACCGAGGTTGATCCTAAGTTATGATAGTTATAAAACGAAGACGTGTAAAAGGAATATCAAAAAACGGAACTAATTCAGAAGAACATGGTAAATTAATAGCTACTTCAACTCGTGTTAAAATGACATTTTTCGATCTTCCGAAAATACGTTTACTCGGCTAGGACCTAGACCTGACCTAGGACCTAGGACCTAACTTCTATTTACATTGAATCATAAATGTTGAACAACAATTTAGTAGTTTGCGACTAAACCAACAACAATTACCAAAATCAGTTCCTTACTACGATAGAATGAACAAGGCTTCTTGGGGTTAATTTCTACAAAGACCCGAAATATAGAGGGAAGGAAATGTTTGATTATGCAACTTAAACTAATTTTTAAATAAAATATATCTAAATTTTAAAACTTAGTTAAATCCAATATTACCAGTTATAGAAAGACAGGATCTTTATGTTCATAAATTTAGGTGTATTTCTATGTGAGGAGAAAAATACTTCTAAGGCTTTCTTTAAATTTTAACGTCTGTCATCATGGGGATCAGCTTTTTTCGGCTCTATTCCTTGGAGAGAGAAGGTTGTTATGCCTTGTATTATGAATTGATAAGATAAGAATGAGGGGTGAAGGGACAACCACAAACACATCCATGCCTATGCAGGACTCGAACCTGCAACCTCCATGGCGCAGATGACGGTGAATTTTAGGGTAACAGAAAGTTGTTTTTAACAATGTAAAGCCGGGAAATATTATTATTATTATTTGAATTTGAGCAATGTAGTGTGCACACTTGGTAATGAACGACGAATTATTAATAGTAATAGAATAAGTCAAGGACGTAAATATTAAATTAACACGTGTTGTTTTGTTTTGGTTGATACTGTCATATATTACTGCTAAGTTTAGTGATACAGAAATCATTGGTTAATTCTTTGGCCAATAGAAACACTGCATAATACTATCAACGTCTACTGGTGGCGAAAATCCGCTATCCTTTACTTCCAGCACTTGCACTTGTAAAATTTTCCCTTCAATGCTTGACCTTAAAGAACTCCAATCAATTTTTTAATTTTTTTTTGTACATTTGTTAGTCGAGTATCTTCGTTAACTGTAGCTTCGAAACTGTTTTTGAAAAATCTTTTTGAAAACGTCACCATTGAATTCGGTAATTTTATTTCTGCATTTTCATATTGATTTTGTCAGAAACTATTTGATAATGATCATCACCTACCTCATTAGTGGATGTCTGTATGACTTCAGCAGCAACAATGATTTCTTGTAATCTATTCACCATCTCAAAATCAGGCGACTTGATGAGCTCTCTTCCCCAATCCTGAAGTAGCATTATTACAGTTTATGTCGCTTTACAGGACATTGATTGCCTATTTCAGACTGGAACTATCAACCTTTTAAGATATGACATTCGTAATTTTACTTCTTCGTATTCTATATACGGAACTAGTAATTTGAAAATCTTAGTAATATAAAGAGTAAGTAATATACTTTCTCCACGAAGTATAGAGAAAGCTGTGTTTTTTATACGTAGTATAGAGCAAGTTATGTAATGCGCCGAAAATCGATTACAAGATATTAAAGTAAATACACGTGTTCTACAGATGTTGGTAAATATAAAATATTTTCATTACATTTTTTGAAAGAAGCTCAAAACTCTGTTTGCAGTAAATAGTGATTGTATTGTCCTAGATTTTGTAAACCTCTTTCTTCCATTTCTTTTCGAAAATTAAAAAAAAATATTTTCGAACGATGTGAAGCAATGTTTTGGGAAATTTCTCTTTTTTTATAGTAAATACGCAGATCTTTCCCAAATTTTCTTCAGCGATATCCCACATATATTAAATTTTCCGCTCAATGCTTCGGTCTCGGTGCCAATATTTTAAGATATTTCTCAACATTCCAAGTTACAGTATTTGCAACACATAATGCAGAAAAGTAAGAGTAATTTCAGACAGTCACACAAAACATGGATCCAGACTACATAACATGTTAAAGGATGTGATTCACTCCATTTAGGGAAAAGATTTATCTATATTATCGCTTTCAGGGCCCGGCAATAAGTTTTTCTGTCGAATGTTTATCGTTTTTTCCCGCAGAATTACAAATCTTTCTTTATATTGCGTAAACAGTAGCAAGAAAGCAAAAGTGTGTGAACAAAAGGATGAAGGGAGAGCCGGAAATAAATTTTAAGATAATTTGGTGAAATGTGAAGCAACTGTACATACTGAAAGTTTTTATGGGTTGATTACTCGGAATAAATCCGGAACCTCTCATTAAATTTCTCAGATTTTGAATTACTTCCATTTGATATAGAGCCGATTTCGCTGAATATCCCCAAATGAAGCAGGCGTTGGTAATTGAAGGTTTCATTGTGTATTTGTATAATAGTAAACCAAATTCAACTTTTAGGGAGGACTTATCATTAATTCATGGATATACGAGTAATTGAGAGATTTTAGCTCCCGTTGTTTGGGTAAATGATGAATTTATCCTTTCCAAGTTAGGTGTGTGTCGATCATAGTTCCTAGATATTTGGCTGGATTGCTGTTTTGTCACGAACCCTCCCATATCAGTAAGTTTCAAATATTCCAAAATTAAATTTTCAAGGACCATAATTAAAAGCCAATGGTTTATACCGAATACACAAATTCATCTCCAACTTAATATAACCACCATATATGAATACACGAAACCTATTTTTCGAAATTCATTTTTCACTGTTTTGGAATATTTTTATTTTAAATTCACTAGTTTGGTATACAATAAATCGTATCTCAGTGCCTCTTCGCAAATTATTCATTCTAAACATTCACTTCTACGTCTCAAGAAAGTATTTTTGCGGATGGTCTAATATTATTCAAGTTTTACTTCCCATTAAACTGTGTCTAATTTATATATATATATATATATATATATATATATATATATATATATAAGAATTAGCCCATATGTCAGTTCCTAGCACCTGTTGGGACATTTTTGACCCAAACGTCTTAGTGTGTAGGCAAATCGAACGTCGCAGCGGGCTTAATAAATATGATTTTGAACAATTTGCAACGATAGTATTGAGGGTGATTGAAGGGTATTAAGTCAAAATTCGCAAGGACTTCATTGAAAAACAATGATATTGTTAGTAAAAAAATTGTTTGATTTTGAAAATTTAATTACAGTTGATATAAATTTAAAATGCACGATTGGGACGAAATGAACTGGAATGAAATTAAGTATGAAACGTATTGCTACACTAACACGTTCACTTCTTCCTCTCATCGCCGCCTCCATCTGAGAAATATCGGCGTCACGCAGTGTCCCACGTCTCGCCATTTCAACGTGAACCCGAACTTTGCTTACTCGTTATAAACGTCACTAAAATTCACGGGCGTTCGCACTTGGAAAACGACGTTTCATTTTGGCCCGTAAGAAATACGGCTCCTTAAGCGCCGTCTCGGCAGGGTTCAACGCTAGACCGGAGAGCGGGCACGTGGGACGTGGAGGTGCGAATAGGAGGAGGGAGTAGGAGGTTGAAAGCGCGCGCGGGCGGAGGATAGAGAAGGGAGTGTAAGGGAGTAAGGGAAGGGAAGGGAGTGAAAAGGGCGGAGGAGGACAGAGAAAGAAGACGGAAGAGGATGGGAGGGCGGGGTAGGAGGAGGATGAAGGAGGACTGAAGAGGAAGGGGAATAAGAGCGGAGGAGGAGAAGGAAGACGAAAGATGAATATAAAGAAGGGGAAGTATAGAGGAAGAGAGACGAGCGATAGCGGAGGAAGAGGACGACAAAACTGATGAAGTAGGAGTGTGACGACGGCGACGAACGAGATCGAATGAGAAGACGTGTGGAGAAGAAAGGAAGGACAGAGAGGTAATGGGTAATGGAGGAGAATTAAAAGAGACGAAATATAGAGAAGGTGTTCAGACAGATCGATGGAAAAGGAAGAGGACGGAGCAAAAGAAGAAGGACAGAGGGATGAAGGAGAATGGAGGAAGATAAAGGGGTTGATTGATTATTTCATGTTTTCGGCCGTGTCAATTTCCGTGGTCATCAGTCACACATATGTAGTGCATGTTTTAACATGGGAAGTGGCGGTGTTCTTCCCTGGCTGGACGGTGAGGTAAGGAAGTCGGCCGCTAGAATTCTCCTCAAGACAGCGGCTGAAGTCGACCTAGCTACGTAGCTAATATCGAAATTCCTGCCACCGTCCGGACTCAAACCCTAGGACCTCCCTGCCAGAGACCCTTCATTGACAATACTTTGAGTCTCTTCAGTCTATAACAGAGGGGCGGTGGAGAATGTTGGGAGATGAGAAGGGGACGGAACTAGGAGAGAGAGAGGACAAAGCCAGACGGAGGAGGGCTGAAGTGGGTGAGCGAGATGGAGGTATTTAGAGGGAAGGATTAGAAGTGGAGGGCGGAGAAGAAGTAGGTGGAGGAGAAGCGGTCGTGGAGGGGCACGGAGTGTGGAGGGCGTGGCGTTGAACCCAGCGCAGCGCTTTTTTCGGTGCAGCGTAATAACTTCGGGATAAAAGTGCCACTCACGTCGCGGGGCGGCGGCGGCGGCCGCCGGAAACTGAGCTCTGCGCCAGAACCGTTACTCCTCGCACCCCCCCCCCCCCCCGCCATTATTTTTTGGTGCGCGCCCTCGCCGCTGGCTGCGCGCCTCGCTCGCCAGTTTGCTACGCGACGTGTGAGAGCTGCGACGGATTGAGACGACGCAGGAAGGGGGATGTTTCCCGTCACTCTCACGCATAAGCACATGTGGGCTTCGAATGAGAGCAAATTTTAGAAGTGTCCAAAGAAGCTCTAAGCCGTTTTACAATTTGAGTGTGTGTGCACATGTGTGTGCGTATTTATGTGCGTGTGTGTGCGCGTGTGTGCGCGAGTGTGTGCGTGGATGTGCGCGCGTGTGTACGCGTGCGCGAGTGTGTGTGTGTGCGTGTGTGTATGTGTGTGGTTGTGTGTGTGTGCGCGCGCGCGAATGTGTGTATGTTGCGTTCATCAAAAGCTTTTGAACAACTGAACTATTGTTCCTAAAATTTGCACGAATTCTTGTGGAATAACCCAGAATAACGCCTGAGGGTAGAGGATGGAATTCAAAATGTTACACAAAAGTGTGTTAAAATTATTGTCAAGACTCAAGTCATGTTCCGCAGTATCTAAAACACTTGAGAAAGTTGATCTCAAAAGACTTTATTTTAACAGAAATAAAACGTAACCCCCCTTCTCAGTGTAGATTTAAACCCGATCATGTAACCACTCACCAACTTCTTCGTATCTCAGAAATTTAATGCAAGAAGTTCGAAAAGAAAAAGTACCCCATTTTTGCTCTTGTACTAGATGTCTCCGACACCTTCGATTACAAATGCCATTTAGAATCACTGTACATACATAACCACGCACGTTTATCTTAGTAATTCCTAAGAAACAGCTTCAGTAGCCCTCCGACAATACCGTTGTTTACGCATCGTCACTGCCTGAGAGCGTCTGAGGTTAGAGTCACGACGATTCAGTTACTAGCTACTTAGATTTGTCGAATTCAATCATCGGCTGGAATAGAATATTAGCTGGCTGCTATCAGTAGTTTCTCGTGATTTCTCCTATCACTACCAGGTGAATCCTAGTGCAGTACTCTAAGGAATGGACCAGAGGATGCACGTTATCTTGTCTTCCGCATCATTATTCCAAACTGAGGCATTGTTCTGTTGGAGATGTCTGGATGGGGAAAAAAATAAGCCGATGTCTAGGTCACTGCCGAATCTTGAATTCCAGATATGGAGAAACACTTCTAGATAAAGTCCGCTCTGAATAAATAACAGGCACTACAATTATGGGACTAACGATCTGAATACTGCCTGATTCTAAATAGTGCCTGATGCTAAATACTAACCTCCTTTTAAATTTGATTAAATTTTTTTTTCTATCAACCCGTTCCTTTTGTTAGGTTATTAACCACTCAGTCGAAGTTTATCCAGCCTTCTGTAATTTAATATCTAAATTTAAAAAAAAAAAAACTAGCGTCTCTATCTGTTTGCGATTGGTTTTAACACATTTGAAACACACGAACAGAAATTCCGATTTTCACTCTTGGCAGAAGGTCGCTCATCTGAATTCGAATGATATCGATTACTGTCTAATCAGCGCTAAACCCAAACATAACGATGAAGAGTAATATTGGGACAGCCCCGATGTTAATCTGTGACTTCAATATGCACCTGAAGCTAATTAGTGGTGCAAGCGGAGTTGGAATAGGCAATGACATTTGTAATGCTTTGTGGTTGCTAATCTAATCAACCTGTTTGTGCATAGCAATTCAATCGTGTCTAACTGGATTTCAGTATTCTAAAATAAGGGATAACTGTGACATGTCATGTGAGCCGTTCAGACTTTACATACCCACAAGATCAATAGTACGTTTTCTTATTTTCATTTTGTGACATGCACATTCTGGTGCAAATGAGTCTTTTGTGGTCGAATACCTAGCTGTGAATTCGGAAATACTATGATAATACACCCAAAATAGTTTGTAGTACAATATTAAACATCCATTTTCATCCAGAAATTATACGTACTCTAGTGTATATTCAAATTATATTTTTCTGCGAGTCAATTTTGGAGTCAATTTTTCTGCGAGTCAGTTTCTGGATGAACTGCACACGTTGACAATCTAATAAACCTTCAAAACCAATTTCAAATGAAGTTTTGCTTTATTCGGGGTCATTTTATATTATTAAATGATACTAGAGTCTGCCAGATTGTTTTTTAGTTTTAACTCTGTCACGGGAAATGGAAAAGAAGCGGAAACGGCAGATTAGAGTTGCTAGACTCTCCAATTTTCATGTAGCGTATCGCAGCATTACATGAAGTGTGTGTTTGGCTTCCTTACAGCGGTTTAACTTGTTGAAAATCCTGTACCCTCCGGAGCTCGGACCTACGAATTCCCGGTTCACGAAGCTTTAACTAATCCTTCAGTTTTGAGTCGCAAGTTCGTACGCTAGCACAGCAGGTTTAAACTCGGAAGAGGAGGGGGGAAACAGGGCACTGTAGACGAACCTTTAGAAGTTAAAAGAAACATTTTTATTTATTAATTAATTTTAAAAAAATAGTAATAAAAAATTCGTACCATTCCTTATATAACACTGGCACACTTATCCGTGGCCTTCCTGAAAATTTCGTGAGATATTCTTCGTAAAAAATATTTTATTTCCATAAATGATTCCTGATGTTGCCCGCTTTTTTAAGATGACAATTTTGGAAACTGATACACCACATTTAGGAAAGAGGTTCTCCAAATCATCTGGAAAACTTGAAAATTGTTCGTCATAAAAGCAAGTGTATTTACAGGACGCCATTATCAGGAAAATCGGGAAAATTCCGAGAATTTCAATTGATGGGTAGATTCATGATGCACGTGGTAAATTAAAAAATGTCATTTCATATCGCAGCTACGCATAGATCTATAACGCATTTTTTATGGCCTTGCAGTCGTAACGTTCACTTTGTGCATCTTGAGCGGAATTTGAAAAAACATGTTTTTTATGAAATAATTACTCATAGTTTAAGGAAATGCTACTTTAATGAAAAATATTTCAAATTGAACGTTCCTATTAGCAATAAAAAATTAAAAACCGATCGGCTCGTGATGAAATTACATCTTTATTTGCTTCTATTGGAACGATATCTGGTAGTACAAATTTTAGACATCCTATAATCCTTTTTATTACTATTGAATTATTAAAAAACTAGACACGCGTAAAAAAATATTTATAATGAACTATGAAAAAGACGTCCCCTTTTAGAAAACAATCTTCCAACGATCTAAAGCTAGTAGCGCACAAAAACAAAATTTCATACCAACCAAATCTAAAATTAAAAGTTTCATTTTAGAGCTCTATCACCGAATATAGTATCTTGCAGATGTCTCAAAATCGTGGGCGCTTCTAGCTTAAGAGTAAAGTCCACCTAAAAAAAAATAACATCCAACTTTGCAAAACTACGAAAATGTACCCCAAATTAATGACTACTAATTATAGGTTTCAGGGGGGAAAATTCAGTTCATGTTTCGGTACCCGTAGAAAGAACCACAAGTACAGATCATATTCAAAATATTGTGGCGTCGTTAACACGAGGGCCAAATAAAACCGTTAGGCGGTGAAAGTGCGCTGCGGGGGAGGAAAGGGTTGAGCCTGTTCATCCGGGATTTGGCGCCTGGCAGTTGACGCAGGCAGCGTGGCAGAGCCAAAAATAACCCTAGGCTGTAAACTCCTAGGAAGACAGCCGGTGAGCCTACCTGGAATCTTGAATGGTGGGGGCGTATCTCCCCCCCCTAAGACCATGGCAAACGAGCCCTCGCTATGACAGCGGGCGAGCCTATCTAGGGAACTTGTGAGGTGGGGGGTGTAGCCATCAGCTATTTAACGCGGCGCCATCTGCGCCGCGTTCTCATTCAGTTTACTTCGGAGGGCCTAGTACCTGTAGGTACAGGGAGTGTAAGAGTGGGGGCGAGATGTCCGGAGAGTAAGGGCCAGACAATCTCGGGTGCTTCGTGCACGTGATTCGCCAGACGGCGACCGGTTTTAATTTTGGCATCAGGCCATGTGACGGTAAATTGTCACGGGACGGTAATTGTCCGGAGGCTCGCATCACGCGTAGCTTGTTTTTCTGCGGTAAAGCTGGGTGTTGGGAAGAAAAGGTTGCCGGTGTGTTTTATTTATGCAATTTATTGTATCTAGTCTGTAACTTTTCAATATACTATTTTTATTTTGTTTATGTGAATTTATTCTCTTTTCACTACGTCACAATATACTATATACCATTGCCGCGTCCAAAAATACGATAATAATTTAACAAAATGCTGCAGAAAATTATTGTAATATATTTTTAAATACGCATATCAGCTCTGAAATACATAAAATTTTCCCCCGGGAGAAGGACTCAGGGCATCAAGTCACTACAGTGCCTCTGACCGGGAGGTTCTAGGTTCCAGACCCGACGATGGCAAGATTTTAGACACTATCTGTATGACTAGGTCGAATTCAGTCACTATCTGGATGAGAATTCTAGCGGTCGGCTCCTCTGATAGGTATTTTTCTGTGGTTTCTACGATCAAACCAGGCGAATGCCGAAGCAGTACCCTAACAAATGGACTACGGACCGCGTGCTATCTTTTCTACCTCTTTCTTGACCTAATCTCAACCCTTTACGTACACATACACACACACTAACATGCACTACACTACCACACATGCCGGGAGATCAGTTAGGAGCTTAGAGCTCGTCCCGACTGTGGCGATGTCCCACTGTTGGAAGATACCAGGATGGGGAAAACCTTGCTAGCCGACAACAGGTCGGCATCGGATCTCGCCATTCAACGGAGGAAGATCACCGTCTCCTCCAGAGGAAAAACATGCACTATACTTACAGGAATAATTGTAGTAGGAGTAGGCGCACCCGGAATCACTAATAATTG
This sequence comes from Gryllus longicercus, assembly GCA_038098605.1. Classification (NCBI taxonomy): domain Eukaryota; kingdom Metazoa; phylum Arthropoda; class Insecta; order Orthoptera; family Gryllidae; genus Gryllus; species Gryllus longicercus. Next base: position 72,379 of record JAZDUA010000020.1, read on the forward strand.
ATCGATCAATTAATAAATATAAAATCTTCCTTCAATTATATGGTAATTTATTCTGGAAGTCGCTGTTGACACCCCCCCCCATATTCCAAATTGGTATTAATATGCGACTGATGAGGATTAAATTTTGAAACTCTCCAATGTACTAAATGAAGGATGACGCCACGGCCAGGCGCCTTGGTTGTCTCGTTAGGGGCGGTGCTCGCCCATCTCGCCCCTCTGCTTCCCTTTGGGCAGCGCGTCGCCGGCGCCTTCGCCCGAGGAGGGCGGCAGGGGGCGGGGACGGGTGTGGGGGTGGGGGTGGTGGGCGAGGGAAGTAGGCCGTTCGGCGGTGGCGAGCGCGTGATTTACTCCGTGCCCCATTCACCCACCCCCGGGCGCACCATTCACCACTCTACACGCACAGGCTGTCCCGCCAGCGCCGGGGCGGTCTTCACGCAGCAAGCAGGAAACTCCGCGAGGACCCGCCGCCCATGGTTTTCTGGCGCCAAAGAGCAGTAAGCCAAGTCTATAGATGAACCACCTAGAAAAATATATTTTATTGCGCATGTGCTAAACTTTTGATTGACAGTCTTGGCCTCTCCTCCCGCCGGGCATCAATCTTTTTATTATCATCATTACTATCTAGCCCTTCCTGTCTTGTCATGATGGTGATGATATGATACTAAGAATAATTGCAATAATAATAATAATAATAATGATGATGATGATAATAATAATAATAATAATAATAATAATAATAATAATAATAATAATAATAATAATAATAATGCGATGCAGGGGAAATTGAACAACCCTGGTAAAACCTGCCACGAACCCGCAGAGTACACTACAAATTCAATGTGAAAAGGGTATTTTTGGGACACTTCGTCCCAAGAGAGAGAAAGTGAGGGTTCTTATTACAATTGGTCGCGAGCCAATCGTAACTTTCCCTTCATTTTGCAGCGAGCTGTCGCTGTGCGTTCGTTATCGGTGACATTTGATGCTTTTCGAGCGCATTTGCCACAACAGATATACGGCGACAATCGCGTAGCATCTGTTGACCTATCCATATCTCCAAACGCTCTTGTACTTGCCCACCAACTCGTCAATTCGTGGACGGAATGTGGGAGTGGAGCCTATCCCCTACGTCTCTGGAAACACGTCACATCCTCGCGGGTTTTACATTTCTGTACATCTACACTAGTTAGTTTGTGGCTACTATCCACAAATTGTTAAAAGTACTGGGGAAGGAAGAACTAAACATCTACACTAGTTAGTTTGTGGCTACTATCCACAAATTGTTAAAAGTACTGGGGAAGGAAGAGCTAAACATCTACACTAGTTAGTTTGTGGCTACTATCCACAAATTGTTAAAAGTACTGGGGAAGGAAGAGCTAAACATCTACACTAGTTAGTTTGTGGCTACTATCCACAAATTGTTAAAAGTACTGGGGAAGGAAGAGCTAAACATCTACACTAGTTAGTTTGTGGCTACTATCCACAAATTGTTAAAAGTAGTGGGGAAGGAAGAGCTAAGTACCTATTGGAGGTATTTGTATTTAAAATTCGGAGTTGATTCATTTTAGTTGAATTTATTTTTTTTGTTTTAGAGGAAATAGTATAATGAAATTTCACAATTTGCAGTTATTATAAAAATGATTAGATTAGTCAAATCGTTTAATTGACATTTGATGGATATTTATTACTTTTTAATTTCATGGATACTAAGATGAACTTCTCTCCTTTTAGAACCAGATTTTACTTTTACTAACTATGTAGTATTAACTCCGATGATAATATACAAAAATGTGAAATCAATAAACGAAGGGGAGAGGTGCGATGATTTGAAATATTTGTACTTGTGGAAATAAAGAGTTATATTTAATTCATTTAAAATACTTTTTTTCGAAGAAAAGTGATACAATTGCAGTAATATTATTGAACATCTTCGAATTATGTGATTGTTAAAGAAATCATACTGTTTTTAAGTGTAATGCATGGTTTTGTTTTTGTTTGGGCTTGTCACAATTAACACGTGCAAGATACGGTTGTAGTTTTTATTTAGTTCTGCAAACTTAATAACATGATTATTTGCTTAATTAAAATTGACGTTTCTAATTCACAACAGATTTATCAATAAAATACCTATTTGACTGTCCTTTTTTGATTATCATTACCGCATTATATACTCGATTAGAAATAAACCACATTCACAGGGTGCAAATGAATTTTCTGATTTGAATTGAAGGCAATATTTAGAAAAACCGAACTTGAATCTTAAAATAAATACAGTTTTACATTTTTGGAACAAAGAAATCAAAACAAAATGTTTAGTAATTCATACCTTACCAATAGAAATACCATTCTGAAAAATTATTTAAGTGAGACACTATAGAGCAACGGTTTTTCTTTGCGCGAACACGAGCAGACAGAACAACGATTACAGGTTCAAGTCTGTTACAAACATTTAAATCATAATACGCTAATTAATCTAGGCTCTCAACTCACTGGCCACTACAAATGAAGTAATCACGTGGATGAACTGCAAACACCTGTGTAATGACTCTCGCAAGCAGCCTCCAGGTTTGGTCCATCGAGTTGAAGAGCCCTCACTGGCGACGGCAACCTTCACATCACTGCTCTGGGCACAAACGTATTGACGGGTTCCCCGAATCTACAGGCTATACAAACGCTGCATGACACACGACACACAAAGGGGTAGAAACATTCATTTTGATTTTATGTTTTGTGCCATTATAAAAGTAATATTCTTACTATTTTTTCGAATTTGCGTAATTATTTATTCATATAATTAGGTATTTTATCAAGGGCGTGCTGCTAATTTTTCCCGAAGAAGGTATATCCCACCAGCGGGACGTCTCCCGAGCCGATACAAGCTCTAGGCCTGCGACTGGTCTCCCGATGTGTGTGGTAGTGTAGTGCGTGCAAGTAAGGAATGAGGATAGGAAAAGGAAGAGGGAGGAAAATCGCGCACGATCTGTGGCCCGTTTACTTGGGTATTGCTCCAGCATTCGTCTGGTGTGGATCGAAGAAACAACGAAAAACAACCCATCAGAACAGCTGATCTCTTGGCTTCAGCTCCAAATAACGGCTGAATTCGACCTACTAGCTACATAACTTATGTAGCTAGAGTCAGAAACCCTGCCTGCGTGGGGACTCGTGCCCTAAGACCTATCAGACAGAGGCACTGCACTGACATCCCCCTGAGCCACCTAAGCCGGTGCAGGTCAAACAAACACTTGAAGTGTGTGCGTGCGTGCGTGTGTGTGTGTGTGTGTGTGTGTGTTTATGAAGATCCAGAAAAATTATGGTGAAAAGTCCTGAAGAAAATCCGAACAGGAACGAAACGTCATTTGTAATTGAATAATACATCAAATACGTCAGTAGGCAAGAACTGTTCGTAGAAGAAAAAAAATTAAATCTAATTATTTGGGACGCTTCCTTCCGAGTAATTGAGTCGGTGCCCGTGCTAAGTAACTCTGTTACTACAGTCAGCTTTTAATTAATTAATTATTTAAATTGCTTATTTATTTATTGAGAGATCATTCATCGTAGTCCGTGTTTATCATTCCTCCGGTGCACCGCCTGTGCAACTGCCAGCACCTTACGTCACAGCCGCAGCGCTCGCTGGCGTGCAAGTTCAAGAGCGGCTCGCGAGCAGGCGTAAGCGCAGCGGCCTCGCGGCTCTCTCTTGCGCCACCCGACGCCTTCGCCGCTCCCACTCGCTCTCGGCGGCGGATGCCGGGCGGTGAACGGCGCGGCGCGGCGCGGCGCGGCGCGGCGCGGCGCGGCGCGGCGCGGCGCGGCGCGGCGCGGCGCGGCGCGGCGCGGCGCGGCGCGGCGCCCCGCTGGAATGCACGCATCGCGCCGAGGCCAGGGCCAAGGAGATTTGTCAAGTGCAGTGCGACGATCGCGAGTCGCTGTGAGGCGGAAGAATCACCCTCCGCGATCGCAAACAGAAAACAACAATCGCCAGGTTTTTTTTCACAAAATAAATTCACATTGTTGTACTTTCTCGCCTTTATTTCGTAAGAAGATAAAATGCTGTAATCGTGCGCCGGAAAACGGAGAATTTTCGGTAGAAAAACTCTTATTGCTGGGCCTTGGAACGAAAAAGTGGATAAACTTGTTCCTATGTATAGTAAATTACTTCTTCTAAAAGTGTTTGAAGCTAGAATCCATGTACATTTTTGTGCGTCCTAGATACCGAAAAGTCGATTGACGGCAAAAAGTTTCGGGTGACCGTCCGACTGTCTGTGGTTAAAGCCAGCGCCAAAACCGTTCAGCTGATATTCTCCAAAATTGATAGTCTTTGGTCGATAAAGTAACTCGCCCTCGAGTTTGAAACAGAATTTTGTTGAATTTTTAGGGATACTTTACATGTAACCTCAACATTTTCGAAATATTCTCAAAAGTGGTTCCAAATTTCTTGATTGAACATTGTCCTGGATAGCATAAAGGAAGCTTAAAAGGATGGTGCCCCAACGGAATACACGCATCGTGCGGAGATCTGTCAGTGCCAAGGAGATCTGTCAAGTTCAGTGCGACGATCGCGAGTCGCTGTGAGGCGGAAGAATCACCCTCCGCGATCGCAAGCAGAAAACAACTATTGACAGGGATTTTTGAAAAACTAGATGTGTTTTTACCCTTCTCGTCCTGATGTCGAAAGAAGAGAAAGTATTGTAATCGTGCGCCGTAAATCAGGGATTTTTCGGCAGAAAAAACTCTTATTACCGGAACCTGGTAAGGAAAAAGTGGATAGGTACTGCCCTTATACATAGTAAATTACTTTTATAACACATACTCAGAAGCCATGTTTTATGGGTCTTTGATACCGAAAAATCGATTGACTGCAAAACGTTCGTGTGTCTACTTGCCTGTCTGACTGCCAGTCTGTCCTTCCGTCCGTCCCTTCATCTGTGATCAACGGTAGCGCCTAAATACTTCTGCCAATTTCTTCAAAATTGAAATTCCTCGTTCGATTTAAAGGAGCCCGAAGCCCTCTGAGTTTGAAATGGATATTTTTTTTTTTTGTGGGTATTTTACATCAAGTCTGAACATATTCTTAATTTTCTAAAGAATTGCTCCAATTTTTTTTTATTTAACCGACCTTGTAAAGCGGAAGACCCTTAAAAGAACGGCACCCCGCTGTCATCCTCGCATCGCTTAGATACAGGTGCCAAGGATATCTCTGAAGTTCAATGTGAGCAAGTTAGATAGATATTTATTATTTCTGCCGGTAGTTTTATGCAACCAGGTGTCGGAACACTACAATTTACATATTACAATTAGGAATATTAATACTTTGTAACTTTCAATTATTTTAAGACAATAATAGTAATAATAGTAATAATAGTAATAGTAGAAATAGTAGTAATAATAGTAATAATAGTAATAGTAGTAATAATAGTAATAGTAGTAATAGTAGTAATAGTAGTAATAATAGTAATAGTAGTAATAGTAGTAATAGTAGTAATAATAGTAGTAATAGTAGTAATAGTAGTAATAATAGTAGTAATAGTAGTAATAATAGTAATAATAGTAATAATAGTAATAATAGTAATAATAATATGATAACAATGATAACATGAAAGGCACTATCATTAACTTTACATTTTATGTCTGTCTTGCACAGATACTTTAAACTAATAAACACACGACATTTTAACTACACTGCACTCCACTTCACCTCACAACACATTTTTCAAAAACTAGATTCGCTTTTTAAAGGCAGGAAGGTGGTTGATAAACAATGCACGTTCTCGCCATATTTTTGTTCTAGTTATTAATTATTAACTTTTTAAATACCTTTCTTGACGTTAATAAAAATTGTATTCGATATATAATTTCAAAAATTGTACTAAAATAAGAAACACAATTTGAAATTACATTACTCTTATTTTACTCAGAACGTGGAGGGTGAAATTGCACGAAATGGGGTGATGATATTTGGATGAGTTACAAGGTGGTAGAAAGGGGAGGAGTTAAAAAAGGACCCCTTTAATAAACGTATTTGTTAAATAGCCTTTTACGCCCACCATATTAGCAAAGATGTGTTTTCCTCGAAATCTGAGCTATTCATTCGCTAGTCACTGACAATTTTACTAGCTTCAGCTAAACGCACAACAGAAGTGAGATGTCTCGTAGCATAGCGACGAGTGCACTTGGTGTGCATCACAGTCCTGGTCCTTGTTGTACAGTAGAACAGTTTTATCTTCATATCATTCACACGCCGCAAATTTCCAACATTATAACAGGTGAATGAAACGTGCAACACATCCCATTATTATTTCTGAGTCATTTTCTTCTCGTTTTCGTGCAAATGAGCGTTGGATTCTGCACCGTCTTCAGTGGCAACTGGGATTACATCGTGATGAAAGTGGTGCAAATAGCGTTCCTCTGATTCCAACACATGAATAACAATGTTACTATCAGTTATTATTTCATACATTAACTTTTACAGCATTGCGATCGTAGGTAATTATTCATTCAGAAACAAAACATCAGAAAAAACATCAATCCAAAACATTTAAAAAACATCAGTGTTTAAAACATCTGTTTCTATAAAAACATCGGTGTTAATACATCGATGTTTAAAACATCTATGTTTCTATAAAAACATCGGTGTTAATACATCGATGTTTAAAACATCTATGTTTCTATAAAAACATCGGTGTTAATACATCGATGTTTAAAACATCTATGTTTCTATAAAAACATCGGTGTTAATACATCGATGTTTAAAACATCTGTTTCTACACAAACATCGATGTTTTGAAAACATCGACATCGATGTTGCATCCCCACTAGGGGGAGCGGCAATAAGAAAACCGTTGGAGTCAGTTGGACTTGAAATCGAGAAAAATATATTAACAGGTTTTATCAATGTTACTCCGGCCCAGACCCGCCTTGATCTTATTAAATTTGTACCTTTGTATACTTGTCGTATATAGTATTTTTTGAAAATTAACTTGGTTACAAACAGTTATTTTTATATCAGAGAGTATAAAGTTATGTGCAAGTAAAATACGACTTCGTTCTTCCTGCTTTGCCAAGTGAATCTTCCGCTTTATAACTTCTCCCCTGCATAAAATCTGTTCGTCTTTTCGAGACGTTTCATTGCAAAAAACATATTTTAAGAGCTTTTTAAGTATTTTTAAGAGCTTTTCAAGTATTTTTCAAGAGCTTTTCATCACTGTCTCAAAACCGATTGCCTGTCTTGCTTTAGTCCTCTGTCACTTCAATTGTTTTCTATAAATACTTGTTTCTTTTACGTAACTGGACTTTTTATGTATCTTTACGTTATTTTAGTACGTACGTATGTGTATTGAAACGTATTAATATCGAGTGTTTCATTAAATCATTCGTATGTTCACTCACATGAAACACAATACGGAACCTTTTTTTTTTAACGAAATTTTTGATCGCGTCGCAACGTGATGCAAGAAAGTAACTCGTGCAATGCACCAACCTCCTTCGCAGACATCTCCACGTGAACGAAAGTCAAGGCGGACTCTCGTAAAAAAGTATGAAGCAAGTCACACAAACAGAATATTTTATATCCTTTTATACTGCTGCCTCCCAGCTGCTTCCGTTCGATTTTCAGCCAGAAAAGCAAAACGCGAAGTCTCGTGCAACGAACAAACAAGATACGATGTATGCTGCCTTCTTGCAAAGGACACAAGCGTGAAGCACTTCGCCGCACTTTGCGATGCAACACACGCTATTTTCCAGGAGGATTAATGTGCCGTCGTAAATGCAACGTATTAAAGTCATAAACAGGGAACATGCTTCTTTCAGTGTCAGAGGGATCCCAGTGTCTTTAAGGGCTCACGCATGGATTTATTTTAACAAGGAAATAAGTTCTGAACAATCTGCACTACATTAACAAGAAAACTGTTCAGCACTATCTTAAAAGTTGCCATTTAGGAGAACAGTTAAACAAAAATTATGAATGAATATCTCGTTTGGGTGAATGTATTTACGGAGTAAATCAGTTTGATTAATGATTTCATTGTTTCAATCCATCAGAACCACGTGGTAATATTTAATCTAGTCAAAACTGATAATAGTTGTCGTATTGTCATCTTGAATTCGTAGTTAGTCAAAAAATATTTTAAAAATACATCCACATTTAATTCACATTATCTTTTATTATATTCGTTGTTTCAATAGATTCTTAATTCAATGTATCATAGCTGCAACTTAATTACCTGCATTTACATGAAATGAAGTGATTCAGTCTCGAGAATATGTAGTTTCGAAGACTAGCCACTCTACCCTAATTATTCGATTCATCCTGACTTTGAGAATGAAGTCTTTAGGTGCAATTAAGCTCTCATTACAAAACATTCTGTGACAAGCGTTTCACACATCTTCAGGGACGCATGAAGACAGTTAGGAAGTTTCCGAGGGCGACTCCGGGAGAGGACGTGCGAAGAACGTGAGTGTAAAGTTGGATGCGGCGGTTGATGTGGGGGAGGGAGTCGGGGAGGGCGCAGAGTGCCGCGACACAAGCGGCAGCAGCAGCGGCGTCGGAAAGTTTCTTGAAGCAGTTGAGAACGCTTCAATCTGAGCCATGAAAAATTCACGACGTTGTTAGTCAGTTTGCGCAATAACCTGTTGATGTGCTGTTAATTTTATGGGCCCTGCACCGCGTCTCTTCGACGCCCGCGGGGGCGACGCGGTGAAGGGCAGGCGGTGAAGGGTGGAGGATGGAGGGGAGATGGTTGGAGGGGGAGATGGTTGGAGGGGGCTATGGATGGATGGGACGATGGCTGGAGGGGGCAAGGATGGAGAGGGCAATGATGGCGGGGGCGATGGATGGAGGAGGCGATGGATGTAGGGGGCGATGGATGATTGGACGATGGATGATGGGGGTGATAGATGTTGGAATCATGGGTGGTGGAGATGATGGATGGTGTGTGGAGGGAAGGTGGGGGGATGGGAAATAGATCGCTGCGGTACGGGAGATGAAGAGTGGGGGCGATGGAAGGTAGTGGGGTAATGGGACGTGGGGCAAAAAATGTTGGCATACAGTGGAATCGAATATCGTAAAGAAAGCTGACGCTTCTATGAAAGCCTTTGTAATAGAACTTGGCATGTACGGAATCTTCACTGAAAATTTTCCTGCAATAGCGAAAAATACAGGAGATTAATGTAATAAGAGGTAGTCGAAGGAACGTAATCAATGGGGCGGCTATTCATTCAAAGTTATTTCAGAAATTGCAGCAAAGAAGAGTGGTGGTGGTAGTAGTAGTAGAAGTCGATGGACAAGACGAATTATTACATCGGTGACGGGGAGGAATGTGAGTACAAACTGCAGAAAATTTTAATTAAAGTAGAGAAATATTTTATTTTGCTTAGATACTGAAATTTACCTCTAAATGACAGAGACCGAGATAAGTGCTCCATTAAACGGGTGGGGACGATTTGGAAGGAAGAAAGTTGTTGATGTGCATGTGAACGTGGTTGATATGGTGTTGCACAGCCATTCATATCTTTGCTTTTGCAATCCATATACTTCCTTATTCTGCAATCTCTACATCTATCCTCCACCACAATTTTCTTTCTCCATCTCCACTTATATCATACACTTTCATTATCTTTTTCTACCTCTACCTCTATCCTCCATCTTTACCTCTAACCTCTACCTCCATTCTCCAACCCAATCTACCTGGTCCATCCTCCACCTCCATCTTTACCTCTAACCTCTACCTCCATTCTCCAACCCAATCTACCTGGTCCATCCTCCACCTCCATCTTTACCTCTAACCTCTACCTCCATCCTCCAACCCAATCTACCTGGTCCGTCCTCCACCTCCATCTTCCACTTACATCCTCCTCCTTCATACTAAACCCTTCACTTCCATTGTCTACTTCCCACGCCCACTTCTATCCCATCCTAATTTACATCCTGCACCACCATCCTCCATCGTTCACCTATTTCACCCCCATGTCTCCTACCGCTTCACGTTAACCTGCATCCTGCACCTGCATCTCCGACACCCATCTACGCACTTCCCACCACCCGTCTTCCGCCGCCATGGCCGGCGTCTTCACTCTGCATCACCAACCCCCATCGTCCATCTACATATCTCGTCCACCTCCACTGTCAACCTCCTCTCCGCACTACCATCTCCTACTGACTTACCTACCTCCCACCACCACCACCAACACCATCCTTTACAGCTACCAGCCTCCCGCCTCCCGGCCGCCACCATGCACAGCCGTCGCCCCCGCCTTGGTCAGCTTCATCACTCCACATCCCCATCCCCATCGTACACGTACATCTCCCCTCCCCATTCAATCTCCACCTCCATCCTGCATCACCGTCTCCGACACTCACCTATCTACCTCCCACCTTCACACCAGCCTTTTCGGCACCCGTCTCCCCTCCCCCCGCCGCCGCCGCCATGCACCGCCGTCATCCGCCGCCATGGCCGGCGCGGCGCGGCGTCGCGACATCACGCAACGGCGTGCGCTCGCCACGCCCCGTCGCCTCGCGGCCCCCGTTTCATTTGCAGCCCGCGCCCCGCCCCCTCCCCCGTCCCTCTCATTTTTCCTTTTTCACCTCTTTTTTTTCTCTCTCCGCGTCCCGAGTCGCCTGCGCGCCGCACGACATCTCCCGTGTGCCCGCGCACGGCAGTGATTCGGAGCGCTGCGACGCGCTGCGGCCGAGGTGCCAGGGCAAACGGTTACTGCGTCCTTCGTGAGCTCGACTTGCGTAGTACATTGCTCCTGTGCGTGATTCCGAGCAGTGGCGTGGAAACAAAAAGTGCCTCGAAGTGCGATCGATACGTCGTTATATTCAATTTTCCCCTTAGAAACATACAGATAAGGAGGCGAACGTGCTGTTATGTCTCTGGGTGGTTTCTGAGGGAGTGGTGTGCTTCAGAAATACTGCGACTGTTTTGAGGTCTCACCTGCAGAAGTTGCTTGAATTTATGGTAGTCGTAAAGTTCGGAAAGGCGTCAATGGTGTATCTTCGTGCCCTCTTCAACGCCGAGTCTCTGTCTTATGGTTTCAAAGATATGCTTTCTATACCAAACATTAATACACTCATCAATACTGCGGTTTCTTATAAATAATATATTACAAATTTTAATAAAGTGTTGAAATTACATTTCCGCAATTATAGCGAAAAAATAACATATTTCATTTCAAGTAAATTAATAAAATCATTTTAGAATATTTCGGATAGTAATAAAATTCCCCATTTAAAATTTCTCAACCATATTAATACTTAGGTAATGTGTACACGAGAGTTGGATTTCCTCTAGAGTCGTAGAGAACTTGCTTCTACAAATTTTCCGGTTGAGCAGTAATTCGCTATTCAAGGAAAGAGGTTGCGAAGACAGATTCGCTCCTTCGTTCTCGTAAGAGTTATTAATGGCGATGTGAAGGGAGTTGTCTCGGACACTTACACTGACGTCGCAATTTCGCGGTCTGCGACACTTGTGCGAAGCGTTGGCGGATGTTCCAGGGGGACGTACCAGGAATAGGAAGCTCTAGTATCAGGGATAGGATGTTCCAGGAGTAGGATGTTGCAGGGATAGGATGCTCCGAGGATAGGATGTTTCAAGGATAGGACGTTCCAGGAATAGGAATCTCTAGGATGTTCTAGGGATACGATGTTCCAGGAGTAGGATGTGCCAGGAAAAGGATGCTCCAGGGATAGGATGTCCCAGCGATACGATGCTCGAAGGATTGGATATTGCAGGGACAGGATCTTCCAAGGATAGGATGTTCCTGGTAAAATATGTGCCGGGAAATGGATGCTCCAGGGATAGGATGCTTCAGGGACGATGTTTCAGCGTCAAGATGTCCCGGGATAGGATGTGGACTTCCCTTCAACGTCTCCTCCTGGCGCCGTCGGGGCCCGACGCGGCCGGGCGCGCGCGAGTGCGCATGCATAAAGTATTTTTGTAAATCGCCGCGAGGATTCGCTGTCGACGCCGGGCAGCGCCTGCGAGTCGGAATCCAACAGCGGCTCCTCGGAGGCTTCGACGGCCCATCCGTCTCGGCCGGCAGCGCGAGGGGTGGGGGGAAGGAGACAAATGGCCGCCGGGGCCTCCGCTGCCCCCGCCGACGCCCACGCGTGGCGCGGGAGGAGGCGGAGGCGGAGACGAAGGCGGGAGGCGAGGCCGAAGCACAGATTGCAGTAAACACTGGCCGTCGTGAGGGAACCTGGGCACATGAGCTTTCTTAATACATAAATATGTATTAAGAAACGATATTTATGTAATAATAACGTCATATGAACCATAAAATTAATGTCTGGTTTACTCCACCATGAGCTCCCACTCACTAGAGTCTACAATGATAATAATTATCAATATTATATAGCGTTACCCAGCTGTTGTTCAAATTATTTAGTTGTTGTGAGAAGCCTCTATTTGACAACCAACATCCTCTTAGTTTAATCATAAAATACGTGAGCAATCCTTTATCCTTTGCCTGAATTCCAAATAGAAGTACTATCAAAACCTATGCAACAATAACAATCCACCCAACGTAGCACTTTTCCCTTCATCCATTAAGATTAATTCTAAAATTGATTATAATTTCAAGAAATTTGTGATAAACGAATTTTCTATTAGCAAAATAATATTTTACAAGCGAAAAACAAAAAATCTGACGCCTGGTAGACGAGATGCCGTATTTTCACAGTAGTAAACGTATTCTGTAAATGTAATCTAAAATAGTTCTTAATCTGTTATTGGTTACTTTCCTTTCAAAGCAAATTCACGCCGGTTTTTAACATTTAATGTACTATTCTTTGTAATATCCATATTGTTTATAATTCCACACAGTTGTCAAATGATACGTAGTCCCTTTGTATGATGAATTACTATTCACGTCTAATGTTTACGTAAATATAGATATTAGAGAGCTTTTGTGTGTCGTGAATTTGAGACATATCCCGGTAGAATATTGACGGACCCCGTCATTTTCCCAGTTTTGTCGTTTATGATAAATGTATTCATAGCTAACACGGACGTCCCAGTTTTCACCACAACCAGTTCATTACAATTTAATACAATAATCATGGAAATCACGTAAAATACAACATACATATAAGAAATATAATACGGCTGGGAATTTATGGTAAATGTTAACTCATGTAAATTCAAATGTTTGAGCAATGAACTACATCACTGTTTAGGATTTGGACGTTACGTGTTGGTTATGGCAACATTAATATTGTAAAATAATATATATCTACAGGTGGATATGAAAGCCATACATTTTCCAATCCTAATAAAAGGATGTTTTTTAAGTAAAATTGGGGGGAGGAGGTATATTCCAATTTTATGTAGATAGCAAGATATACTTTTCTTAGATATTGAAATGTGAACACAACATCATGGCATCATGCAATCACACCTTTTGTGATATATTAGTTTCTTGCAATCATTATAAAAGCACAAAATAAAACAGAGTATTCACGTATCTAATCGCTTTTGTTGAATATATTGACATTTGTTATCTACTGCAACTATCTCCTATTTCAACGTATGATTTCAAATGTACGACATGCAATAACTATTTTGTTTTGTAGACGTGTTATTTCCTATTGTCAATGATTACGTGCTACGTGCTTTGGATATCTTGCAAAAACTCTCTAGTGTCTTTCAAAGTTGCTATCTGGCAATCCCCTACTTATGTTTTTCTGATGCCTTGCCGAATCCGCTGGCTCCGCAGTGGAGGGGGCGTGGCTCGAAGGGCGAAGGGCTTGTGGGTGGTGCTGTGCGCAGCGGGCGCTGACTTATGCTCCGGCGCGGGAGGCGCGCGCGGGCGATATTTCTGCCCCGCCCCTCGCCTTCGCCCTCCTGACCGACTCCTCCGCCGCACGGCCAGCCGCCGCCCCGGCGCCGGCGCCGCTCCATCACCCGTTTAACCTCACCTTTCCGTCGTTTGCCTCTGTCGGAGTTGCTTTGTGCTCGCCTCTTCCTTCTTCGCAACGCCACTGATCAGACTGTGCGCCGTCGTTTATCGCTTCCAACTAATTTTCAGTCTTGCATCACACTATCATTATGCATTTTTCTTTGTTAATTACGTCGTTGTGCTTGTGATTGTAGTAGATATGTAAATGTGTAATTCCCTGTAAATGTAAACATGCCAAGTGCTCACCCCATAAACTGCAATTTTCTTCATTTACCAATTTAGGCCAGTTAATAAGTATCCGGTTCAGGAAAAAGTTCCGGAAGTTCAAGCGAAAACCGGAAAAGAAATGTGTTTTTATTTATTTTTTGCAATTTTTCTTTCTAAAGTCGACATTGCTCCTGGTGGCATATCTCAAATTCGAATTTAGCGTTTCTGAGCATCAGGTTACTAAACTAATTGAGCACCCTCTTCCTTCTTCGCAACGCCCCTGATCAGTCGGTGTGCCGTCGTTTATCAACTAATTTCGCTTCCAACTAATTTTCAGTCTTGCATCACACGATCGTTATGCATCTTTCTTTATTAATTACGTCGATGTGCTAGTGATTGTAGTAGCAGTCTAATTCTTGGTAAATGTAAACATGCCAATGCTCACCCTATAAACTGCAATTTTCTTCATTTTCCAATTTAGGCCAGTTAATAGGAATCCGGTTCAGGAAAAAATTCCGTAAGTTTAAGCAAAAAAAATCGCATTTTCATTTTAATTTTATTTTTATATATTTATTATTATTTTTGTAATTTTTCCTTATAAATTCGACATTGCCCCTGATGGCATATCTCAAATTCGAATTGAGAACATCCCCCTAAAAAGAGATCCTGTGAGAAATAACTATCGAAATTTTTTTCCTGAATCGGGCGGTTCTGAGCATCAGGTTACTGAACTAATTGAGCACCTGGTGAGCGCGTCTTGGGACCAACTGTGTTGGAGTCACGAATACGGCGCCAAGTGGAAACACCATGATGACTTTCAAACCTGTATCTGTTGCTTGCGACGTTCCCTGACTGGGCTTGGAATCTGATAAGGGCGGGAATTATGCTGGATTGGGTTTTGCTTTACAATTAGGTAGGGTTCTGTTGCCCGTCGGAAGCGTGACCTGCCATAGTGTGGATTGTTCACCTTTGGAAAATCTGGCGACGACCCACATTTGAAACCGAGAACACTGGCTTAGGAGGACAGTGTGCTAACTCTCCCCTTCGTTGATTAATGTCGACTGAAATGACTCGCAGCGGGCGACTATGACAATCCTCCCCTGCGCTAGGGTGGCGATTCCCCGTCGAGGCGAAATTCCTCTGAACCTCGCCTCCTCCCTCACCGCCACATGCATTCTTGACTCGCGGTCCATGCTCCATAACACCTTAGACTCGCATTTTCGACATCTGACTGCATGGTTCACTCGTAGGAGTTAGTACTTTGTATACGTTTTCTTCCGCTCTTTGATTCATCTAAAATCAACAGATTTATTTAAGCCTTTTTTATTATGTTTAATTGATACCTAGGTTTTACTTCATTCAATTGTCTTTGTTGGAGTTAACTGGTTAGAATTATTTTGTATTCCTTTCTTCCACAATTACAAAAAGTGTGTGCCGTGTTATCATATTTTCAAATTCATACGAATGTGTCGCCATCATTCTTAAGCGATTATTACCCAGTGAAATGATGTAAATGACTGTGTATTCAATATCTCGTCCTTCGCGATTAGTAATAAAAGAATCGTTTATTCTCCTTTATAACACCTGATAATCGTGTATTATCTATTTCCGTCAATCATTCTATGCTTCAATACTTATATGTTCTTCGATCACATCTTGTCGTTTTCTTTTTCGTTCCATTAATTCTTCGCTCGATTTCTTTATTACCTCGTATCTTATACCGATTTTTTTCGTACCTTCTCTTTCCAAAGTCTTCTTTCTCACTCCGCCACCACTCCACCAACTCTCATATTTTCCCGGGTTCATGCACTGCCGCATGCGAAACCGTCGTCGCCACCGCTGTCACCACGGCGACCGCCGCCGCTGGGGTTACGAATGGCCTATTGGTCGCCGGCAGGGAAGAGGAAGGGGGATGAAGGGGGCGGGGCCCGCGGGGCCGCAAGGGGCCACGCATCGCCGTAAACACGCGCTCGACGCGACGCCGGACGCCCCCGCAATCCTGCGCCTTATATCACACGTTCCGCCCCGCCCTGGTTCTACCTCTTCTCCGCCCAGGCTCCTGCCCCATCCCCGCTCATCTCCGACCCCGCTCCCCCGCAATCACTCCTCCCCGCCCTGCTTCTCCTTGCCCCGTTCCCTCTCCTCCCTGCCCCTCTCCTTCCCTCACCATTTTTTCCTGCTCCCGTTCCTCCGCGTCCCCGCTCCTCGCCGCTCCCTCTAACCCCGCTCCGCTCACCACCGCTTCTCCCCACCCTAGTCCTCGCTTTCGCTTCTGCCTGCCCCTGCCTTTCCTCGCCACTCTCCGCCCCACAAGCTCTGTCCCTCCTCCGCAACTCCGCCCCCCATTCCGTCTCTCCTCTCCTTCGACCCGCCGTTCCCCACCCCTCCCGCTCCATCCTCACATACAATACCGCCTCCCGGCCCGCTCGTCCCTCTTCACTCTTTCACCGCCGTCCTTACTGGCGTCGCACGGCCACTCTCTACATCTGCCCTGCGGAAGAACGAGTTGCTGCGTGTTGGGGCGCGGGCAGGATTTGTTAGGTGAAATGCAGCAAAACGAAGTCGCTTCAGATGTCGACCGTCTACACAAAGGTTTACTTCCTGTTGTCTTTCGAATATTAGTGGGAGGTAAAAGAAAATTTAAAGATAAATCTGATGGGCAAAGATAAGCGAAAAACTGAAAAATTATTGATTACATTGCGATCACAGCGTTAAAATAAAATAGGCTTACCGTTCAAGTCATTTACTCATTAGACCCTCTCTCATGTACTATTAAGAATCGTCACTGTGTATTTTTTTGATATGATGGGGAGGGAATAGTGTAGGAAATGGCACATGCCTGTGTCATTTAAGACTCTTAAAATAAATGTTCTATGATCAAAGATGCTGTTTAAATTGACTTTATGATGATAATAAGGTTTAAATTTATTAATATTTTACGAAGAAGAAATGTCTGTATTAGTCCGCATTACTAACTTTCAATGCGCACAAAAATTGAAACAAAAACATGCAGCCATGAGAGAAGTATGTATGGTTTCATCGGAAACGAAAGAACTTGGAAAATGTTCAGAAATAATGAAACATTTTAAAAAATAAGTTAAAAATACGAATATATGATTGTCTCACATCGCATAACCTCATACTGCGCGAACCGAATAAATTCGTGTCTGAATTGAAGACTGCCTCATATCTGTTTCCGTCACATACGACACACACACGTATGGAATGAGAGAAGTGAAAATCCGTAAAGGAGGGGGGATACATAAGTAAAAGGAGATAGCCATAGGTAATACAATGAGTGCTTTGTAATTTATCTGACCATTTTTATCGCACGAGTGGTACTCAATGGGATTATTCTACAAGTAAAATTATGTCCAACAAAGTTCCAAAATGCGCCAAATATAGAAAATAACTGAAATCTGTGTTAAAATCTGAGAGGTTCCTTTGCTGTTTATTGGACATCGACATAGTGATCGATGTATACCACCTCCTAAAATAGATGAGTCACAGTTTATGATTGGCCAGTATGCGAAAGCGGTAAGAAAATTCGGATAGGAAAGGCGATAAACTTTTTGAGATACACCGCTCTGATTGGGGAATTTTGTATGCATAGTTAAATACTATTGGTTTTAATTGTACGAGAGGAGTAGTCAATAAAAAGATTTAAGATGGGACAGCATTTTAAAAGATTGTTCATTAACGATTGAAAAATAATGGTTTTTGAAAAGTTTCAAAATTCAATGAACTACTAGTTTTTCTTGTTTTAATATTGATATATCATTTTGTACATAGAAATCTATTTATTTCACGGGACCCTAGGCTGACAATGTACTTATCTGGCTTCGTTGCGTCTTAATGTTTTGCCCTGCGAATGTAACATTCTGACCGGCAATATGCAGTAAACAAATGAATTATCGTAGAATGTAATGAGGGAGAAGCACGAAACAACGCAGGTCACCAAATAACTTCAATATTGTGTTGTAAATATAAATACTGTATACATACTACAATAGTGTTACAAAAAAACGTTCATGCATTAAATATGAATTTCTGTAGCGAGATGTTGACACTGAAAACTGAGGAATATGATTCTGTGGCGTCTTTGCCGGGGCAATAAATTACAGACGTGAACGGTTTGTAAATATTAAGTATTTATTTGAATGAAAATGCTCCAACACCTGAATACTATGTACAATATTTACAAATAACAATATTGACCCGTTACTAGAAGAAATGTTCCCTGGTTACCACCACCGCAGGCCCGATAATTAAATATCATATTCGGTGTGATGCACCAGTAGCCTACGTGAGCATACAAGCGAGTATGCCGCACCTCCTGAAATTATAAATATATTTTTTGTATATCAGCATTATAATCGACCTTTTTCTGTTGCAAGAAATCGTTCATAATCAGTCATTTTACGTCACAAATGATGACCTATTAGTATTTTACGGCATGAATGATTACGCCACCTTACATTCAGCCAATCGCAGGATGAGAATCGTGGGGAGGTAGAGGTAAACGTGACAGCCGACCAACGTTTTCTCGTCAGGTCAAATACCCGAGACGTCACAAGAAAGTTGTTTCGCAAAATTAAGTTTGATTCTCTTATACATTTATAATGCTATAATACAAAAAAGTAATAGCGTATGCAACTCGTTTATAATGTTGCTTCATTGCATGCGTACAAATTTGAAAACTTGCTCCTGATGTCGCTCGTTGTCAAAATCATGTACTTATGCTGTAAAGCTTACCATTATAAACTAATGGCATAAACGACTGTTATTGCTTGGAGTATTTCCATCTTCAAGTAAATCAATTTTTGAATAAAACTTCAGGTTCGTAAATAATTAGGCAAGGCATTGATAAGAAATTCAGTGAAATAAGACAGAGCATAAGATTAGAAATTCAATGAAGAGTGGCATGTAGGAATCAAGTGAATGGCATTTGCTTATTATTCGGACATTTTTCTGTAATCTACAGAACTGGATACTAAAAGATGTGTTTTCCCAGAATGTTACGACGCATGTACATTCGCAAAATTCACGCAATAAGGTGCATGAAGACTGTCTGAATTTGAAAGAATTCCGAATGCATAACACAATGAACTTCATTCAGTATTTAATAAATTTATGCGGATATTCCATTTCAGGTTTCATTGAATAGATTTACAAGCTACGGCAGAGTTAATGAGTGGAGTACAACAATATCGAGAATCCCTTGGATTTCGCAGGAAAGAAAGGTTAAAGCAGACATTTCAAAATTTAATGTCCGATGATGACGATGATGATTGATGGTTTTGTGTTACTGGGAACGTAAAGTGCTGTGGTCATTAATCCCATAAGGCTGTTTGTGTATAAGGCCAGAAGGAGAAAGACTGCACGCGATCGGTGGACCGCTTGTTTAGGTATTGCTCCGGCATTTACCAGAATCCAAGGAACCGCGGAAAACTACTAATTGGCACAACCGGCAACTAGAATTACACTCCAGATAGTGGCTGATTTCGATCAAGCGATCGAGATATTGTAGAAAATCCGTCCCCGTCGGGATACGAACCCTAAGACCGTCCCGTCAGAGTCCCTGAAGTGAACGATGATAAAATCAGCGAAGTCGTATACTTTTTTTATTGATAATTATTACATATACAATTGCAATACTTCTTAACTAGTATGTAGCTAGGCCGAATGCCTTTCAACCATTACAATACCCACATCCTACTGCGTTCTTACCTTTCGAATTCTGGCATTCACCCCAAATGGTCTCTCCGTACTATCAAGCAGCGGAAAAGTGATTATATGTTACGGCTGAGGAAAAAACTCCGAAAAGAAAAAAATTCTGCCATCAGAAAACGAGTACATGCCAGTCTATCAGACTTTTTAAAACTATTTGTTTAATTACTGGCGTGGATCATTCTAGTCTTTGGTCTCATCAACACCTGAAATTTATAATAAACCAAACCAATAATTTCCAGGCCATGAATTTCCGGCGCAGATGTGTCCGCTTTCTGTGCCCATGTCATTAAATCGTTTATAAACCAGATAAACAACAGTGGTGAGAGAAGACAACCCTGTCTTACTCCTATTGTCGATTTTATTTTTGTGCGTTGTACTTCCATCGCCGCCCTTGATGCAGAATTTTACTTCTCTTTGCATATTTATTCCCCTGGTACTCGCCTTTACCCACATTCTCAGAGCAGGACGTTCCGGGCGCGGGCAGCGCTCCATGCGGCCCTTCGGGGCAGCGCCCTCGACAACGCTCCGCGCCGCGCGATGGAATTTATTCCGTGTCCAACGGCGCGCGGGCCAAATCCTGGATTATGTAGATTTGAGGAGATCATATCTCATGCCGCGTTACCGAGTGTACGCGTTTTCAGGACATATTTATGTATTATTGCGCAACCGATCTTGCTGGAGTGGTTTAATTCTTTGTTAAGACCTCGTAGGCAATTTGCACGTGAAAATTATGCGGAGTGGAGCTGCGCAGCGATGCTCCGAAAAGGGAGATCGAATCTCTCGCGTAAATCGCTGACTTGGAATCGCCTGTACAACGCGCACTGCGACGAGATCCATCTGATCGCAGACCCCGCCCGGCGCGGTTGCGCGCCACCCCGCGGCCGAACGTAAGAGCTTTTAAACTGCCTGTTCGAATCCGTCCGTGTGGGTGGACGGAAATCGTTGCGGGGTAAATGACACACGCCGCACCTGAACGTTAGAAAAGAACAGAGATAAAAATCGATGGAAATGGAAATGGACGTGCCTACGGATAGGGTTGGCGTCGATCGAAAGGCCATAAGTCCTCCCGATATGTATCAGGTGCAGTGATGTTGAGTTATTGCTTCATTTCGGAACAATACGTGACTTCATTGGTGCCTACACACTCCTAGATGATTGATTTAAAAAAATTGCCGTGAAGATCATTGCCATTAGAGTCGTAATTTCTTTTTTTTTTTTTTTTTTTTTTTTTCAGCTTTAAAGACTTCTTGGTGACATAGATGTTCTGCCTTTGTCTTCAGGTTGCTCCCTTGAGTTTAATGTAGCAATAAGGAATATGAAACTAGAAAAACACTTTTCTTAATGGTTTTATTACACTGATCATAAAGTGTATTTCTTTGCTGATAATGATTGAGTAATGTTTGTATACACATAATGTATTATCTATCAATATTTACACATGTATAACTCATATTAGTCTAGTAAAGTTACATTTACGTCTACT
The DNA here is from genome assembly GCA_038098605.1 of Gryllus longicercus. Taxonomy (NCBI): domain Eukaryota; kingdom Metazoa; phylum Arthropoda; class Insecta; order Orthoptera; family Gryllidae; genus Gryllus; species Gryllus longicercus. The sequence continues at coordinate 93,692 of JAZDUA010000020.1, forward strand.
ATCGTTCATTGATAACATTCTTGATGAAATTGTAACATGCGAGATGGCAATCGTATTGACAGATTGGCTGTACATGGTGACATTACATTTACGTTTATGTTTGGTTTCAGTTCTCACAGTAAATCTGTAATCAACATGTAACACACAAATGTTCCATCATAAAGACGATCGCACTGCACACTTCACGTATTGTATACAATTAACTCATTTATTAATAATTTAACCTACTCAAATAATAAATAATTAATTCATGTAATTAATTGCTTCATGATAGTGAACAACATGTTATGCTACACTAGTGTTGAATAAGAGTTACAAATACTCCTGTAAAGTTATTTTAGGAATGAAATATATTAGGTGAAATCAATGCAACAGTGAACACAGCGTCTTTTATGGCATATAGTTAACAAAATATCGTGTTGAACACAAACATTCTTGCTAGAGATCCTAAAAGAAATCGTTAATTAAAAATATATTAGTAGAATTTTCTTCTCTTCACGGTATGAACTCTTAAAAATTGTTCTTACTCTTCAGTGTGCAGTCTGTAGTGAACCAAATCTCGCAAAATTTGCAAACATTAACGTATACAAAAATGAAATGGTACTTATTTCAATAGTTGTTGTTACATGACAGTAGATTTCTAGTTTTTAAATGTAGCCGGAACCACATGTGTTCTTAATTCAGATACAGTAAAAGAGAGGGGTAGGGATACCAACGAACGTGCGTAATCCCCATATATCGCCCACAGTTTTTTTGTTACGTTGAATACATAAAAAAGTATATCATTGAAAATTTGAAGCTGTTGTCGTATTATTTGATCAACACATACATGATTGGAGAATTAGAAAGCGTAATCTCCGAAATTTGATCCTCCAGAGAAGTTGGCAACTCCGCTGCTCGAGAAAAGCTCACCGCCACTGCTGCTTCGCATGAAGGATGCTCGAAGGCATCGGATTAATTGTTTTCGCGAAATCCTCTTTAGCGCGTGTAGGGTTGAGCGAGAACAGTCTACTGAGAGCAACGCAGCGGCGCGGCACGGCGGCGAGACGGCGACACAAGAGGGCGGGTTTGACAGCAGGCGGAAATCTGCTTAGCGCGAACAGAATAAAGAAAAAGATGAATCGCGGACAAACCCGTTTCGAGATGGGAGGAAACTTGTTTTAATAAATGCTTGATATGAGACGGGTGTCCGTCTCTCTCAGAGGAAGAAAGAGGATCGGAAGAAGCAATCCTCTTAGGAACGAGTCGGATTAAAACTTCCTTGGCCGAACATTCGAGAGATTTGGATGAGCCATAAATAAGATTAGCTGTCTGTATCGTTGGCGATGAAGTTATCGTAAAATTCTGTAAATGGATTGCGATTCTTTGTCTGGAATACAGTTTATTTCATCGTCAAACTCTTTGGCAAGATGACACTGTTCTATTTGACTTTATGTTCTTTGGTGTAAAAGACATGAGATGAGAAAAGAAAAATTTAAGCTTCCCCCCTCTCTAAAATATATGGGCAGATTTAACTGTTTTTATGTTGAATAAATAATTAAAAATAAACAAAACTGTGGAAATTATGACGACTGTTACAAAAATTGGAGGATATCTCGTATAGTTTAGCAATTAACTTCCAAAATTTCATGTAATGTACCTAACGCAAAATTCTGTTAGAATCGGTTCTTAAATTCTGTCTGCTATTTAGTTTCAACTAAATTATTCCTTTCTATATTTTAAACAAATTACTTTCGTACTGAAAACCAATTTGTCAATTTCATTATATTAATTTAGGGCTTTAATATACAGAAGATTCCCTGTGAACTTCCGTACCAAAACATAGACCCAAAATTATATTAGACAGTGAAAATTTAAAACATTATTTGGCCTGTGCATAAAAAAATATTTAAAAAATACAAATTGGTTTGAAAGTGTTTAAGAGTACCGATTAGAGTGCAGTAATTGTATCAAAATTACCTGTTAGTCCAGTCCATACATTTTTGTGCTTACTGATGTGGTCATAAAAACGAACGTACGTTGGTGTTTAATAAATCTTTTGCAACTAAAAAGCTTTTTTGACATAAATCACAAATAGTAGGATACGATTCAATTAAGTATCAGCGAGTAAAAGAATAAGCATTACAATATGTCATCTCACAATGAAGTGTGTCAAGTACAAGATTCAGAGAAAGTTATATTTTATATATGTTTCCATTTAGCACTTGTGCAGTTGAGGGCACTTCCAAGAAAATAAACATACAATTTATACGGACAATAGAAATATGTATTAAAATGTAATTTGTCGTTTTTCACTGTCTTTGTTAAATTGTAATTGTTTAATTTTATAGTGTTCATTAATAATGACATTGTTGTTAATGCAATCCTCAATCATTTATAATGTTTTTCTCGTAGTTTGATTTTTTTACAAATATGCACATTTGTCAATTCTATGACGTCTGTATCTTTGTGATGGAAAATATTTCAATAAAACGCTGCACCAACTTGTCTTAAGGTTGAAAAGTTGATTAATAATATTTCCTATTTTTGAGTTGGATTTTATTTTCTAACCATGCTCAAAATACTTTTCGCGTTCAGTCACGGAATTCGGGGATACAATTTCACATAATGAATTCAGACGAATATCATCACACTTGTCCTCAGTCCCTACTATGCGCCCAGAAGAAATAATTATTAAAGATGAGTAGATGTTGAAACAGCGTCGCCATATGTCTGTAACAAAGAGAAATAAATATTTATTAAGCTTTTGCCGACTTCAGTGTTTACTTTAATTTCATCATTAAAATACTATAAATTACTACATTAAAATATACTTTTAACAACGTCTCATTTTCTATTGTGCTCAACAAACATTCGAAGATTAATACATTTCATTTGTGAAGGAAATTCTATATAAAGAAAGTTCAAAAGTATTTGTTGTAATTTTAAATGCAATTAATGCAGCTGCAATTGATAACAAGATATAATTTCTTTGAAACAATGTTACATTTCTTAAAGTACTGTTCACATATAGTTCGAATCGATCTCCAGATGGGTGTTCGATCCGGGTTGGGCAAAAACTTCAGGTGTGGCTTTTCACTAATACGTCCCAGTTCATACAACTGAGCGACAACGTAAAAGCTAATCTCACGTAGAGAATTTCCAAGAGATTGGGACCTGCCAACACCAGTTTTCCCAAATTCAACCAACAACAATCATTAAATAAATCAATGAACTTTTTCAGTTACAAATTCAAAAATTACAAATTATTCAAAATTCCAATTCATGTCCATTCACGATTTTTAAAAATGCATCAAAATCAATATTAGTATATTATTTTATATCAGGAGATTTTCCCTTTAAAACATTCGAAAATTTGCCCCTAACCAAACGAAAATATTTGACATTGGTTTCTACAGGAATTAAACTAGGATCATTGAATTGTAGTTGGCATTACTTGGCTGGTAATTTAACATGGGTAAAAAAGAGGGGGAACTTAATTTTTTTTAGAGGCGCCATATTGATAACGCAAGATGGCAGCCGCAGGGGAGCAGCGGACCGGAAGTGTCTGCGGCGGGGGCTGCACCCCTCGCCTCCCCATTCGCCCGCGCGCCGCACGCGACGCCGGCCGACGGCGCCGCCCCGGGCGTCGGGACGCCCCGCGTCGCCGGCCCAGGCGTCGCGGCGCCCCGTCGGCCGCCCTCCGACGCCCCGGCGTCGCCCGCGCCAGTGCCCCCCAGGTGGCGAACGCGCTCTGCTGGATGCAAGGGGCGCGGGCGGCGGCTCCCGCTCCCCTCACGGGCGACCGGTGCGGTAATGTACGCTTTATTATTATTATTATTATTATTATTATTATTATTATTATTATTATTATTATTATTATTATTATTATTATTATTATTGTTGTTGTTGTTGTTGTTGTTGTTGTTGTTGTTGTTGTTGTTGTTGTTGTTGTTGTTGTTGTTGTTGTTATTATTATTTTTTTTCGTTAATCGGCCGACTAGGACCACGCATGCAAGCATCCTGCATTTACCGTGGCTCAGTTTTTATTTATTATCACGGTGGCAGGTGCTTGCGACAATTTTTGGGGGGGACCAGCATTTTTAGCTGGATCCGATTTTTATCCCCCACGGTTGTTAGCCCTGGGGGTATGGAAGATGAAATGATGATATGATGATAATGGGAGTGAAAGGACAACACATACAGACATACACAAATACATCCATGCCCGAGGCGGGACTCGAACCCGCGATCTTCTGGTCCGAAACCACTCCGGCACTACTGCCTTAGCGATCTCGGCCATCTGATCGGCTATTATTGTTATTAATTATTATTATTATTATTATTATTATTATTATTATTAGCGTTATTATTATTATTATTATTATTATTATTATTATTATTATTATTAGCGTTATTATTGTTGTTTTCTTCTTCTTCTACTTCTTCTTCTTCTTCTACTTCTTCTTCTTATTATTATTATTATTATTATTATCAGAATTTGTACTCTCTGCACTATGTGCAGGAACATTTACCTGGCCATTGCTGGTCTAGGCTTGGTCGATCTCACAGAGAGAAGACACGAACGAATGTTACTCTTGACATTTCAATCAATCGTGTCCCAATCAGCTCTACATGCCAGGAATTCTCTTACTTGTCTGCAGCTGTCCAGTATTACTGCTTTCTGCATTTTCTCTATGCATGAAAATGGCAATTCTAACAATTAAATTTCATGCACTGTGTGATTTGGTATTAACCCTGTAGTGGACATGATTATCGGTTGCATGCCGATATTCTGAAGTCTCCATTGATGGCGAAGTTCTTGAGTGAGCGATACATTTTTCTGAATTTTCAAGTTATAAACAGATTCTAGATTATTCTTGATGGCGATTATCATTGTTATTATTATTTGTTCTTTGTCTCAGAGTTTTTCTTTGGTGTTTACTCTTTGAGATCCCATATAGGCATATCTCCAATGCTAGTGTTGATTTCACACAATGCGAACAACTCTACATGTTTCCAGAATCATGGATTTATTGGCTTTAGGAATTATAATATTAGGATCTAGACCAACTTTTTCCAAGCATGCCCTCCGCGTGAGGCCCTCCGCGACAACACATACATGAGAGGCCAGGGATAAACAACCATTTCCACGGCGGGATTCAAACCCGCGACCCATCGAACCGAAGCGCTGAGTCGATACACGCTGTTAGTCACTTCGACTCTCCAGTTTGGCTGTCATATTTTACAAAGTACTATATATTTAATACATATTAAATAAATAGTATACCTATTCATTAACATTATTATGTAATATGCTCATGCATTTTAAATGTGCGAATAATTAATTCTGCCAGATATTAGCACGTTCCGTTCTGGATTACCTTAATGAATTTTATGTGTATGGTTATGTATAATGTTAGAAGCATTGTAAATCACTGTATTTATATTTATATTTGTATTTATCCAATATGTACCCCGTAAATAGCAATTTCACTGCCGTTAAATCCCGGGGTTCTTAGTCGGTCACCCTACCAGGTACTCGCGACATCTTGAACTCGCTTAACTTCCTGACATCATGTAATAGTCAACGAATTCGGCCAGCGTCGCCGGTTTCGCGTCGTGGCCTTTCAGTAGAACCAGCGTTCGTCGGGATGACCGAGGGAAACCACGAAAACCCTAGTCACGAGGATTGAACCTGGGCTCCCCAAATGGGAAGTCAACGCGCTTTGACCTGAGCAAGTTCGTTCGGTATTATATTTTACAAAGTATTATGTATTTAATACACATTAAATAATTATTGTATGTATTCATTACCATTATTATGCAATAAGCTCATGCAATTAAAATGTACGAATAATTAATTCTACTAAATATTAGTAAGTTCCGTTCTGGATTACCTTAATGAATTATAAATTAATCGTAATGTATTATGTTAAAACCATTGTAAGTCTTGTCAACGAAGAATATATATTATTAAATATGTTCTTGTGCTATGAAATTGAATGGACAATTTTGTTTCTGATAGGTAAACTCTATCTTATGTAGTTTACACAAAATATCCTCATACAGTTTGTAGTGCTTGAAACTGTTATTCTTTATTTTGATCTTTTTAAATCTATCTCATGCTTCTCTTTTGAACGTTTCCTCCTTAAATCAGGGTTTGTTAAATTTCAATTATAATCTTGTAAAACAATGTAAACCTATTGAAATTTGAAGTTAATAATTCCTATAGGTTTTACAAATTAGAGCCATTTTTTGTTATTTCCCTCAATATAAAACCACTTAATATTAAATTAATTTCATATTTGAGCCTGTAAAAATGTAAGAATATATTGAGGAAAAGTGATAGTAATATCAAAGAACTGGCTTGTTATTTTCTGGCTACGGAGTAGAGAGAAAGTTATATAATGCTGCGCAAAAAAACGGCGAATTTTCGGCAGAAAACTCTAATTACAAGACCCTAGTAACGAAAATGTGGGTAAATCCAGTTACGAAATTTAGAAAAAAATCTTCTAACACGTAGTGTAGCTAGAATCCAAGTTTTGTGGGCCCTTGATGCAAGAAATGAAATGACGGCAAATCGTCTGTTTGTTCGTCCGTCCGGCTGTGAACAACGCTAGCGGGTAATCGGTTCAAAACATTTTCTTCAGAATTGATACTCCTCAATCGATCTGGCTGATGCCACTACTCCTTGAATTTAACACCAGCATTTTTATTCTATTGGGTACACTACATGAAGCCTCTGGAACATTCTCAAAATGTTTAAAAAAATGGCTCCAATGTGTATATTAAATTTTGTTGTTGGATAGTGTGAAGGACATTTAAGAGAATGGTACAGGACTTATGTTCGTCAAAGACCATAATTTTTTAAACATTGTAAAAGTTCAAATTTTTCTCGGAGTTTTCCTACAACCAAAATATTAGAGATAGAGATGTTTTACGTTAATAAAATCTGTTCCATATGATGAATCTCGAAATAGGGTCATGTACAATTTGTCGAAAATTTGAGTTCTTTACGCGTAATTTTGTGTGAAAACACGGGCGAGAAAGTAAATGCTGTTTTATTAATCTTTTATTCCAGTTTACAGGTAGAAAAAAGTATGTGGAATCACTAGCTTGAAACTCACTTTAAACTTCTTAATTTTGCCCTTTAAAAAAATCTATACTCATAAAATTGGATTTTCTGCGATATCAAAATAATTGCCACTTTTTAAATATCATATGGTAATTTAATATTAAGCTGTATCGATACGTGTAAAAAAGTCAAAAATACAAAATGATTAATGACATACTTATTCTTATTATAATATAGTCATATAGAATAATCGTTATTTATGTAAAGGAAAAAAGCTCAAGATGTAAGTGGTTCTATATAGAATGAGAAACGAAGTAATTGGAATGGTAGTAGAGTATAATCTTCAAGAGATGTTTCTTCGAAGTTAAGTTGTTTCATAGTTGAGAGTCATTTTGGGGTGCAAAAACCACTTCCAGCGTGTTCGGTTAAATATCACCAACAATGAATTCCTCCGTGTTTTGACCTCAGTAGTAGAAAGTATTTTTCGTAATTTAGAATCCCGTGTAAGGATGTATCTCATTGCAATATCACTGAAAAAAATTTAACAGGAAGTACCGCTGATAGAGTGGGGAGGTCATATGTGAAGTACATAGAAATTCGCTCTTGTACATTTCTTGGACCGAGATGGCAAGAAACATTAACAGAACTGCGTGGCGCTCTAGAGCGAAACTAGGCTGTTCTAATTAATTTTTCACTCCAACGCACAACTTACGTTTTTATTGATTTCTCTATGAACAAAATAAATTTTTTGTTTGCTACATTAACGTTTACGGATTCGATGACCATCTCAACGTTATGAAGCTATAAAAATCGTCGGCGAAGTCATCGAAGAGTTTATCAGCAAAATGTTACGCATGTTTATTTGATTGTGTGGAGCCCGTTTGTGTGGCTTTTACGCTCGTATTAAGGTAATACATGGAAGTTTTTCAACTACTGCAAGTAAATTAATATAACACGTCACGAGGGGACCATACACTAGGCACAAACTTGCGGGCTTCCCTGACTAGCAGAACGCGGGGCCCTCCGCGACAACACATACATGATACACAAAGGACAATAAAACATACCCATTTCTCGAACTCGCGACCCTTCGGACCGAAGCGCTGAATCCGCACATGCTCTTAGCCACCTCGGCCATCCAGGGCGGCAGCGAACCGAATATAAAATTCCTAACCATATTTCGTGCCGTATCCGCCCTCCACAGATGTTTTCTTAGGCTTCTGCTGTAAGTAATAGCCGTCGCTCCGTCACCTTTTCTTCCTCACGAACACGCGCACTGTCCGTGAGGGCCGTACGCAACTCCCGTTGAGCCCCTCTCCCGCGGAGCGCGCGCAGCGTCCGGGGCTGCTCAGCCCACCCACGCGGAGGGCGAAGGCGCTTGGAAATTCGCGAGCCGCTTATCAGCGCTCATCGGAACGCAGCGGCCGGTGGCGGCGACGGCGACGCGCCGGAGCCAATTGGTCTCGCGGACAGGGGAGGAGGGTGGGATGAAGAACGCGAGATGAAGTAGGAACGGATATCGGGGGAACGCAGGCGAACTCTAAGAGGGTAAAAAGAGAGGAGAAAATAAAGAAGAAGAAATATAGAAAAAGAGACAAAAAGTAAGAAAAGTCAGTTGAGAAATAGACATTACGAAGAAAAAGGAATGAAAGAAGAGAGATGCTGAAGAAAAACGGGGTCGAGAGAAAAGAAGGATGCGTGAAGTGAGGTGCAAAGAGCGTAAAACGAAAAAGTTTTAACAAGGACAGGAAAAAGTTGAAAAACGTCGAGAAGACACAGTAAGAATTCGAAGTAACTAAAATTGTTTGAAGCGTTTATAAATATTACAATAAACCAAGAGGTTTCAAAAATTTGGATGCAGAATCACAGAAAGAGAAGATTAGGTCCCAACTACACCTGAAGATGTTGTGAAAATAAGACGTAATAACATGTGGAATGTGGAGAGGGGGGAGTCTAAAATCTGGGAATAGCGGAAAAAGTTAACTTTTCTGAAAAACTGAAACGATTAACACAAATAAAATAAAATGAAAACGTTGTTTTATGTATAAAAACGGAAGATGGTTCAATAAACAGGCGTAAGAACAGTAGTTATAGTATAAACAAGGAAACAAAGAAATCCGAAGAGTGGAGAGGAAAGCAAACCCTCAGAGGAGGCGACTTCGTTAGCGAAGGCAGCGGGGACGGCGTCCAAACACGGCCACAGGTAGCTGATGGCATCGGCCCGCCAGTACCCAGGGTAGGGCCGTGACATTGCCGGCAGTTTGTGAAGTGCCACCGGTAGCGCTGGCGGAAAGAGGACTCCGGACGGGCGGGGAAGGGCCCGTCAAGTGAGGGCGAAGGAGCCGCGCGGACGGCGAAGACCGGTGGGGGGAGGGGGAGGGGGCGGCGGCGTGTGTGGTCCTCGCAGGAGCCGCACCTGTCGTCTGGGTGACACGTTACACGGCCAGCGGCGGCGGAGGGCGCGACAGCCAGGTGCCGAGACCCTGCGGACCGGACGCAGGACCAGCGCCTCCGCCGAGCCGCCGCCAGAGGCGCCTTCGAGCTAAGCGGGGCACACAGTTACGCAGATGAAGACAAAAGAGCAGAAAGAACGAGAACGATTGATTGATTGCTTTGTATTTCCGGACACGTCGATGGGTCATTAGTCCCGTAAGTGTAGTGCATTTTTTATCGCAGGAGCTGGCAATGATAATTTTACGTTTGTAGATGCTAAAAGTACGACGGGCCCTAACCGAGATTTTATTGGAAGTGACAACCTAGGAAATGAAAGCTGTAGCAGATGAAGTATTGAGTAAGGCAAGAGTCAAAGGTTCATCATTACTGCGCGTTTATATTCAGAACATTACGTCGTGGATTAGTAAAGTACAATACAAAAAGAACAGATATTTCTACATTGTTCCTGCTGTTACTTAAGTATTGATATGGTTTAACCATACTGGAGAAGTAGTGTGTCTTATTTAATTTGAATAGACTAACTGTCTTGATGAAAAAAATAACTATTCCCCTCTGGATGGTGAAATCTGGCACTTGTCTCAACGTCGGCTAGCTACGTTTTCCCCCAGCCAGGTATCTTCCACCAGCAGGCTACCGACCCAGTCGGGCAGGCTCTAAGTTCCCGACATGAGTGATAGTGTTGTGCATGTAAGTGTGTGAAGTGGGTGAGAGTAGAACAAGATATTGCGCGGTCCATGGCCCATTTAATAGGGTATTCCGGCTTTGCATGGATTTGAACGGAGAAACCACCGAAAACTACCGATCAGAGCAGCCGGCCACTAGAATTTCCTTCCAGACTAGCTTAACTCGAGCTAGCTATGTAGCTACTGTCAAAATCACCGTCGGGCCTCGAACCCTAGGACCTCCCGGTCACAGCCACTGCAGTGACATCAAATGAATCTTTGATTTTAATTGAAAAGGATAAAAGTATTTGGAATTAGTGTCGAGATATTCTAAATCTTGAAGAACTCTCCATACTGATTGATGAAACTATTAAAATGTATTTGTGAAAATATTATTTCTAATAATACACGTTAAATATTACAAAGAGTTTATATCCCGTCTTCAAATCGGCTGAGATGGCTCGCAACATCAACTGTTAGTTTCTGCCGCGTGTCTGACCAGAAGGTCCTAGGGTTCGAGACCCGACGTTGGTGGAATTTCGATACTAGCTAGTAGCTAAGTCGAATTTTGGCGCATTCTGGAGGACAATAGTAGCGGTCGGCTGATCTGACCTTCATGTAGTTTCTTCCAATAAATACCAGGCGAATATCGCAGCAGTGCCATAACAAAATGGTGGCAAACTGCGCGCAACCCTTCCTTTCAACATCCTTGTTCAATAATCTAATCACACACACACACACACACACCACGTATCAAGAGACCACTCAAGAGCTTTGAGATTATCCCGGATGGGGCGGTGTCGCACTAGGGGAGATTCTTGGTTGAAGAAAATCTCGTAAGCCGTGTGAGTAGAGGCCAGTTCTCTGGTTCAAGCCAGGAAGCAATACAAACGCCTCCCGGCTGTAACTGTCCTCGTATTAACGAACCTAACGACCAATGTAGTGAACGCACCCGGAAACACGAAATACTCTCTCATTTGTCTTGATGATATCGACGCCCCGTTTCCAAAACGCAACAATTCCAAATTCTAAGTGATTAATGTTTTCCTTAAAGCATTTACACCTTAGGAAACTTCGCGGCCTAGACAATATTTCTTTTAAATAAATAGATGTTGTCCGGTATGAAAATTATATTTAATCTAGAGATAGTTTCGATAGCGTAGCGTTCATCCTCAGAGATTGTAGCGTCAAGGCGGAAAACAAAGTTCTGCAGAACTGCAGTTAATTTTGATACCGGGCATCTTTTATTTATTTCATTATTAGATGACATCTGCCTCATCTGCGATCTATTTAAAAATATTTATTTTCTTCTATATATTCCTTAGGTTTTGGAGTTGCTATACAGCCAAATTTACTTCTACTATAGAACTCATAAGTATCCGAATTCCGATTATCCAAATTCATAAATATCCGAATCTATTTTAGTATGGAAGAAAACGAAAAATGTCAAAAGCGGGATAATGGACCATGGTTCTTGGGCTGAAGTACAATATCTTTCAGCTTTAAAAAGAGTTATTTCTTCAAACGAACGCGTGCTTTTCAATATGCTTCAATTAACGTATGTTAATACTTACTTGTTTTAATATTCACACGTAATTTTAAAGCACATGTAAAAGTTCAACGAACCTTACAAACCGTACAAAATGAGTGGGTTCTTTTTTATGTAAATGTTACGGTTTTTACATTTTCCTGTATTGTATGTTTGTTAAACCTTATATAATGAATTTCACTTAATTTTTTTCTGTTTGAAATATTTTCTTACTTACTTTCTGATCTCTATCCAATCATTCGAAACGCCTCATATACAAATTTCCGAACAATCCCTAATTAAATCGGAAAATTGGAGTTTCAATTCAAGCGATCGGTCGAGGAATATTTTTCTTCCTCTTTTTTCTTCTCGCAAAGAGGCGAAGGTGGAAGCGTCCCCTGTCAAGATCGCCTCTTGACAGAATTTACCAGGCAGAATCTCCAAATCGGAGTAACACGAGCTCATTTCTCTATTAAAAGTGCACGGTATTGTGCAAAATAATTATTGATAAATAATGTCTAAAGAAAGTATTCCTATTGTTTCTTTCCACAGAATACACCTCCATTAGGGATAGACCTAATAAGAACTGCAGGAGTAGAGGGCAAGTTCAGATCGGACAATTTTCCAATTAATATTTGTGAAATAAAAATTACTTTTTTAATTGTCCAAATTAAAAATGTATATTCTTAATAGGAATATCTTTGGCAAATGTGAGGTGATCCATGTGGTAATTGTTTTGAATAAATTGAGTGAAAGTACAAAAAAGTTGGATGGGGGAGGCATTTCCCTCCCTCTGGATCTATTTTTATCCCTTCGAAAGGTGAGTGCGTCCTACCTTCTCAGTCCCCTCCAATGCTGCAAATTGTTTCATTTTTCTGCCGGCAACGTCTGTTTGTACTGCTTTCATATTGTTTTATTTTTCTGTCTTTCATCGGCTTTTTCCTAAGTTATATCCACCTGCTTCAGTTTTTTTCTGTCCTTATCAGTTATCTTATTTTTATCTGCTTATCGACTTTGGCGCCTTCATATATTATGCTATTTCTGTACATTCAGTTCGAGCTGTGTTCGCGGCCCTCTGCTGGCTGGGAATAGAAAGACTACAATAGACATCTGATGCCAGAGTCAGACATCCTCACATATGGTATAAAATATATACACTGCTTCTCTTCGCTGCAGTAACAGAGTTGATGCCTTCTCGTTTCCAGTCATCGTATCAAGCAATTATGATCTAATTTTTTATTTAGCCCAAATAATTTTGCGGTATCTCGCTCTTTCTCTGGCATACCCGCACTTTCACCCTCTCGTTCATCCTCCTGCTCGCACACTCACTTGCGCTCTCTCTTGCCTTCTCACTCACTCGCTCTCCCGCTCACTCGCCCTCATGCCCTTAAGTTCATTTGCTCTCTCTTTCTCTCCCTCACACTCAACCGCTCTCTGACCCTCTCATTCAACCGCTCTCTGTCCTCGTTCAACCGCTCTCTACCCATCTCACTCAACCGCTCTCTATCCCTCTTACTCAACCGCTCTTTATCACTTTCACTCAACCGCTCTCTATCCATCGCAGTCAACCGCACTCTATCCCTCTCACTCAACCGCTCTCTATCCTTCGCCCTCATGCTCTCTCGCTCATCCGCTCTTTCACGCACCGGCTCTCGCGGCGCCTCAACCTTCCGCCCACTCGTTCTCTCCCTCTCCCCTGCCTCCCCCGCCCAGCACACACCTTGGCGCCCGCACGTCTTCCGCAGGCGGCAGATAGTCGCCCTCAGGATCAATACGCAAGCAGCAGCAGCAGCCAATCTTTCCAACTTGCATCCGTCGGAGCCCCCGTAGCCTACCAGCATCATCGGAAACTTTTTCCCTCTCCGTCGCGCGCGCCCTGCGTCGGGGGGCGGGGCCGGGGACGAGGGCGGGGGCGGCGGGCGACGCCAGCTGGAAAGTTGTTGGCCGTCGCGACACCGCTGAGCGAGCCCAACTGCCTCAAAGTGCCGAACTTCGACTAATATCGTGTCTCAACTTCCGCTCGACAAGCTGTATTCAGGGGCGGATGACCGGACGGCGGCGGGGGCGGGGGCGGCGGCACCGCCTGAGTCGATGACGCAGAAGCGGGGGCGAAGGCGACGACGGGGAGGTCGAGGTGGCGGCCCTGTGGATAAGCACCGGGAGACACGTGGTGTTAGGAAAACCTTATGGCACTAAGAAAGAGTCTGTACTGTTATAGATGAATAACGTTAATTACTAGTCGTATTATTCCAGAAAAATACAATTTGAGAATTATCATTATAAAAAGTAAAATGAATCAAAATTACGCAGCTCTTAGGAAATAATAGGACAATCATAAGTAATAATTATTTTAAAATTATATCTCATTCACCATAATATATTCACATTTATATGTATCGATGATGTTTTTAATGATGATGGTTTTATTGCTCCCTAGTCGAATTTCTAAAATTCTTCTTAATCTGTCCTGTATTCGCCTGCGTTAACGAACGATTCATTTCTTGAGGAGAATATTGCGACGAATACCTTCGATTTTGGTGATTAATTGCTTTACTCCAATTAATCTTATACTCTGATATAATATATAGTTTTACAGGATGTAAAGAAAATAGTAACATATTGCAGTTCAAATTGCACGGTTTCCACTACTAATTTATTTTTGTATCATAAAAGCTTTGTTATCTCTCCCAAACTTATAACAAAGCTTTACTGAGCATTAAAATAAGATTATTGCTGTATTTTTAGTCCTGTTGCTCCTTTAATAGTATTAGTAGTAATAAAATCAATATTACCATTTCTATCTCTGTAACTGCCCAAAAACCTAGGCGTTCCACAAGCATGTTATCGCGTGTACAATAATAACCACAGATTGAGCATTACGAAAATCCTCTTCGAGTTCGAAGGGCAGGAGCTCAGTGGCACGTGAACTCACCAACTCCGCCATTTAGCCGTCGGATCGCAACCGCCTCGCCGCAGGAGCAGGTGGGCGGACGGGGCTAGGCGGAGAGGAGGGGGCGGGGCGGGGCGGGGCCGGACGAGGAAGTGCCCCGCCCTCCCCCGCCCCCGCCCTGGGGCGTCCACGTTCGGCCCGCGTCCCCAGGCGGCGTTTATCGGCTGTAAAGGCTGCATGCGCCGGGGAAGGAAGCAGGGACCGTGCGGCGCGGCTTAGTGCGGGCGCCTCCTGCCGGAGGGAGCCGATACTGTATCGAGCGCCCTCATCCGGGAACCGCGTCTCCCCGGCCGGGCCGCCTGCAGATAAGCGCGCCAACTTTAAGAACAGCTGAACTACATTAAAGATTAGCGCTCGCCCCGTGCGGCCGGGCGGGCGGGCGGGCCTCGAGGTGCACGTAAACACTTTGGCTCCGAACGCAGCGCACGGAGAGCTCTGATGGGCGAGGCGAGTGCAACCTGGGCGCGGAAGCGGGGGAAGGGGGAGACGAAATGGACGAGAGAAGAGGTGTACAGACCGCGTGTATGGTACAGTAAGAGTGTGGCGGCGGTCTGAGAGTGAGGACTGTGAAGACGCGGTGGTGACGTGAGTTGCACACAACGGAGACAAAATATGGCTCAGCGGTGGGGCTGCAGAAGGTGAAACCTGGAGGAGTCGCTCCTTGAAGGCAAGGCGGAGAAGGGCTCGGAGTGCGGGAGAGCATGCCAGGGGAAAGTGGTGATGGGGGTGGGAGGACAGAGATGGTGGAGTTGGTGGGAAGGGTTGAGACGATGGTGATGGCAAGGGCAAAAGTGGACGCGAGGGAGATGTTGAGGAAGTGGGGAACAGAGGAGGCCGAGGTGGATGTCGAGGATGAGGGCGGGAGTGGGGGCGAGAGTGACCGCGAAAGCGAGGGCGAAAGCGAGGGCGAAAGCGAGGGCGAAAGCGAGGGCGAAAGCGAGGGCGAAAGCGAGGGCGAAAGCGAGGGCGAAAGCGAGGGCGAAAGCGAGGGCGAAAGCGAGGGCGAAAGCGAGGGCGAAAGCGAGGGCGAAAGCGAGGGCGAAAGCGAGGGCGAAAGCGAGGGCGAAAGCGAGGGCGAAAGCGAGGGCGAAAGCGAGGGCGAAAGCGAGGGCGAAAGCGAGGGCGAAAGCGAGGGCGAAAGCGAGGGCGAAAGCGAGGGCGAAAGCGAGGGCGAAAGCGAGGGCGAAAGCGAGGGCGAAAGCGAGGGCGAAAGCGAGGGCGAAAGCGAGGGCGAAAGCGAGGGCGAAAGCGAGGGCGAAAGCGAGGGGGAAAGCGAGGGGGAAAGCGAGGGGGAAAGCGAGGGGGAAAGCGAGGGGGAAAGCGAGGGGGAAAGCGAGGGCGAAAGCGAGGGCGAAAGCGAGGGCGAAAGCGAGGGCGAAAGCGAGGGCGAAAGCGAGGGCGAAAGCGAGGGCGAAAGCGAGGGCGAAAGCGAGGGCGAAAGCGAGGGCGTGGTGGATGTCGCGGGTGGGGGCGAGGGTGAAGGTGAAGGCGAGAGCGAGGGCGTGGCTGATTGGTTGACAGGTTCACAGCAGACACTGGTCTTGTACCATGGGCGTCGGATGAACGGCGGGTACAGCAGACGCGATGGAGGAGCGGCGTGAGTCTGCTAGGGCACGAACTGGGGCGGCGGCGGCTGCCAGGATAGGATCCTAGGCACGCGCGTCCGCGGAGGCGAAGGCAAGAGCGAGCACGAGGGGGGCCGTGTGGTAGCGGCTGCGTGTGTGGCGAGGACGACAGGAGGGCGGCGCGAGAGGTGGTGTTGCTTGCGGGCTCGTCGGCAGGGTGGCCGGGGTGGTGGCGTGGCGCGGTGGGGTCCGGGGCGGGGGCGGGTCGTGTCGGTGCGCGGGGAGTGGTCTGGGCCGGAGCTGCTGATTGCGGTTTCCGGGAGGAAACGAGAGCGATAAACCGGAGGCTGCGGTGCTCAAGCTGTGCACCAGAGTGCGCAATTCAGGTGCTCGTGGTGGAGGATGCAAATAGTCACTTGCTACGCGAAGCACTACGCTCACATAAATATTTCAGCCCTGAAGTAGATATACTTTCGCCCTTCATACGAAGTTTCACGTATACTAGATTGCAGTTTATTTTTTACTTCGACTTCGTATTGAAACGTGTTCATGAATTGCAAGTATTTGAAAATACTATTTAAGTAATTTGTTATAACTTTTTTTATTAAAGAATACTTCTAAAATTGTAGTTTCATAAAACCAAAGTACTTGATTTAATAAATGTCCCAAATATTTGACTACGAAATAGTTTCGTCCGTAAAAAGTTTGCGGAGATATGTATGCTAATTCATTTATTCGTAATAGTCTTTCCTTTTTACAGCCAGAAATTAATATTCTGAATTTAAATGCGCATTGATAAGTTTGAATGTTTTTGTTTAGGTTTTACAATAGTCCTAATATTAAGTACATTTATTACCGAACTACTTCAAAATTCTAAAAATGTCTCTGTAGTGAACTGGTCTATTATATCTTACTTCAGCATCTTCTGGAACCCCATTTTTGTTCTAATGTGGTCAATAAGGAAAACACTTTCCATTCGGAATTTGAATTCCATATGATACAAAAACCAAATAAACACATTCATTACAATATGAAAAACATTTATTAAGGTACTTTATTCATTCAGGCTTCCTCATCCTTCGCTATCAACGTTCTCTGCTCTATTCCTGAGTCAAGACGGAAATATTTGTCCTTCGTCGCGTCAACTGTCAACTCCTGTGCCAGAAGACACTCAAGGACGTGTCCGACATGCTCACCCCTTCGACCCGGAATCCCCGTTTCCAGCCAACGCTCCACCCCCGCACTCCAACCCTTCTGCAGCCGTGCGCCTTCAGGTCTGCAGAAAAAAAAATCCCTCTACCCTCTTCCTTCTCATAAAGATTCTGTTAACCCGGTCCTCTACTACCCAAGTTTCCTCGTCGCCAGAATAAGGAGGAGAACAGCAGGACAAAGAATGAAAAGAGACGGGGAAAGAAAGGGGGCATAAAACTTTCTAATGAAAAAATATGACATCCGTTCGTCTGGGATTTTATTGCGATGTTTTCTCAGTCATCCTTTCCGGGACGGCGCGCCGGATCCTCGTGAAATGTGCTCCAAGTTCTGCCTAATTTCCAGCTGTTGGTCGCCCCCGCTTCCTTCCTTGCGGGCGCACAGGGAGGGGGTGCAGACGAGCGTGCCTGCGAGTGAGCAGGGGTGAGGGGCGAGAGAAAGAGAACCAGCGGAGTGTGACAAGGAGAGCATGAGTGGGTGAGTATGGCGGGGACTCGCGTCGTAGAGACGGGCGAGGTGGTAGTGTAAAGGTGGGGAGGATTACTGTGGGGGGTTCGTGTGAGACGAGTTTGAAGGTAATATGTTTATGGATGATAGAGACTGCCGGGGGAGCACAACGGGAAGGAGCGCTAGTGATTGCGGTAGAGGTGGGAAGAATTGCGGGGAGAAGAATTCCTTCGGTGAGGGAGAAGGGGGATGGATGTAGTGGGGCGTGGCGGGGATGAATGTAGCGGATGCGAGAGTGGCGAATATGAACGAGGTAGGGATGAGGTCGATGGACATGTGTGTGGCGGGATTGTGGGTAATGTTCAGCGTTGCGGGGAAGGTCGGGGAGGGGAAGGTCTTGATGAGAGAGGATGAGGCGCGGAGGGCGTGGTGGGGAGAGACGTGAAAGGAAAGGACGTGGCGGCGAACGTCGACTAGGCGAGGAGGGACGTGGTGGAGAAGAATGTGGCGCGGCGGGTCGTGGCGGGGAATAACGTGCGGGAAGGACATGGCCGGCAAAGAAGTGGCGGGGAAGGCCTTGGCGAGGGAGGATGAAGCAGGCGAGGGCGTGGCGGGAAAGAACATGCGGGCAAGGTCGTGGCGGGTACTGACGTGGTGGGGAAGAACGTAGCGGGTCGTGGCGGGTACTGACGTAGGTGGGGAAGATAAAACATGGCGGGAAGAATGGGGCAAGGATCGACGTGACGGGAGTCGATATGCCGAGGGTCGCCGAGGCGGGGATCCGCATGGATGGAGAGAACGAGCACGGCGGGGGAAGGAGACGCGAGCTCAATCTGGTGGGCTGGCCGTGGATTTCGGGAAAGGAGCGCAGGGCAGAAGGGCGAGAGATGTGCGCTGAAGGAGCAACGGGTGGCTGGACGGCGGCGTGGCCGCGGGCGCTGGAGGGGAGCGGTTCCTCGAACGGCCAGCGCACTTCCTTGCGCTGCATCCGCCTGCCCCCTCCCCCCCCCCCCCCGCCCTCCCGTTATTCCAAGAGCAGCTGGACCGAACACACTTCGCGTTGCGAAGCCAGTCAGAGCAGAGATTTTGCACTGGAGCAACGGTTGTAATATTACCACTTTTCCATTTCTTATTTCAATATATTAATAAATTATTTATTAGTTATATTACTCTATTATACTTCTAATATATTATTTAATTAGAACAATAATATTAAATTAATTACAATAAATAATAATGAAAGAATGGAATTTAGGAAATAAGTAAACACGTCACCTACGTATGATTAAATTCAAACCACTTTTTTAACAGTTATGCACTACAACACGATATTTCACAATATGCTACACAAATTAGTAACAAAGAAGTACCCCCAGAAACAAGACTGCATGGCTTTAGAGAAGCAGCAGGAAGTCCTAAAAAATGAGTAATCGGAAAGCACATGAGTTAATAATATAACCACTAAACTTTTCAAATATGCTGGCGCCTTTTGCATTTTTAAAGGCGCCTTTTACATTTTTATAGCGTGTCTTGAAAAACATAATAAAGTTCCCACAAAATGACTCCCAGCGAAAATAATTCCACTGTTTAAAAACGGAAATCGCTCGGAAACCATTAATCATCGAGGAGGAATAAGCCTTCTAGATAATCATATAAATTGTTTGCTAGAATGTTCAGCAAGCATTTGAAAGACATTGAAGGCTCACTCAATTTCAGGAAGAACTTATCTTCAACTGTAGGGTATCTTTCTTCGTACTACATAAATAGGCAAACGACATAAACAGGCCAAAAAAAGTGCGCACCCAAACAGTAGCCTTATCCTCATTGGAAGAAGAACAATAACTTCAACTATTACAAAGAAAAGATTACTGGGCTGTAATGATATCACCGGTATTTAAAAATGTGTTGTGCATTAATTTTTTTTAACCTACCAAAACTGGAATCTATTTTAACTCGTGAGATATATCAGGCTTATTGTACATTTCATGTCGCTGATCCGCGTTTTATTCGTGAATTTCTTCACTCACTTTAACTCATAGTTTCTAGCCTAACCAATTAATTATTCATCTTCATTATTTAAGTGATGCAATGTCAATAATGGTCATGAGGACGTAGGGACCGACCCGAGAATGACCTTCGGTGACCCGGTGCCCTTTTCTCGCGCCATCTTGCCAAAACAAAAGTCGACAAACAAAAGATCACTCGGCGCAAGGAAAAGTAGAGCGCGGGCTCTGCGGCAGCAAACGCAACTAAAAGTTGCGGGCGCGGGCGGATTCATCGCGCAGCCGGTCGCTGGTCGCCGCGGGAGCTATTAAGGCAAGAATTAATACAAGACGCGGCCGCGGCGGGCGCCACCGTCGCCCCGCACGCGATGCGGGAAGAGTGGAAGGGGGTGCGCGGCCGCTGGTGGTATTAATCTTGGAGAGCGCGCAAACTCTAAGATTCGGTCTGCGGAGAATAAGGGGAGATACATTTTCATTTGCGGCTTCTTGGTTTCGGGGCTGGAAGTGTGAGTTTGCTAGGGGGAGGCGAAGGACGGTAGCCATTTTGTGCGTCTACGACTGCAAAGTTCAACTTGGCCGACGAAGTCGTAGGAAAAGGGATTCAACCCCTCAAACTTACAGAAGGCACAATATGTGCTTATGTAACTAATAATCTATCCAAATATATACTACAAACACAATAAAGGAAATGTGTTGTGTTTTTTAATTCAATAAAATATTATAATGTGTTAATTAAATTGAATGATATTTTTAATGTTTTTTGTACTGTTCTGTTTGAAATGACAAAGCTCCTAATTCTTAAGGTCAGTGTTTCATGTAAGTTGAAATTCGAAGAAAACAAATCCCAAATTTTCCTTTGGAACGAAACTCTGTAAGGTAAGGCAAGTAGATGAGAAGGTCACCGTGTCAGTTGAGATGTCACCAACAACTTCTGCTGCTTCGTGAGATGATGTTTTGTTTTCAGGGTTTCTCATTTTTGTTTATGGCGTCTGAATTCAAAGTTGGCAATGTACTGCTGGAAGTTGCCATTTTGTGCTTCTTGGCTGCCAAGTCCAATTTCGCCAAAGAAGCACGGTAGGATGCTCTATTTAATGTGTCATCTTTATTGTTCAATTGTGGAATAGGGAATGTACAACACTCGTATACACTTTGTTGTTATTTCTCTGTACATCCTACTCTAATATTCTACATACACACACACACACGCAAAATGTTGAACACACGTTGCTTTTAGTTGTTTCTTGTATGTTCTTTTTTTCAGTTTTTTTTTATTTCAAATAACCAAAGTTTCTATTGACTGTGAATGTCTCTTGCGCGTTGTAAGTTAAAGGACAAAAGCACTAATTTTTCTTTCCAGAGAAACTTTGTAACATCTTCAGTCGTCCACTCCAATTGACATGATAATAATGTTGATTCTCGGTTGTATCTGGAGCTGGTGCTTTGTTTTCCTGAATTATTTGTAAGTCTTAAATGATATTCGTTCTGCGGAAAGTAAGGGAAGATATATTTCGTTTGCGGCAACTGAGTTTTGAGATGGAATGGTGAGTGCGATTGCAGGGACGAAAGAGGTGGAAAGAAGCCATTTTGTTGTTCTGCAATGTTGAAATTCAACTTAACCTAAAAAAGGATACTAAATTCAACGATACGCTACTCTGCAGTTTGGCTAACATAGGTGATATTCTGCCTTGCACTAGAAATGGGAACTTTGGAAATTATTTTTTCACGTTTTCAACGACGAATTTGTTATTGTAAGTTGCGAAATGTGGTGCATGCTGTAATACATAGTGTATCCTTGATATTTGAGATAACAAGCAGTCAGTTTTCTTTTTCACAAAGTTGTTAGACTACCAAACTAAGACCAGCAGTGAGTACCAATTTCACTGCTGTATTCACTGCCATTGTGGATATTGCGGAAATTGAAACTCAAATGTTTATGGTACTTTTGTCATTTTATTGCTACAGAACTTTTTGTCTCTGTTGTCCATGTGGTAAAAGACAGATTTTGGAAAATTGTGTTATAGATTTATAACGCTATTATTTCATTACTCGTGCCTTTTATGCGATTACAGGAGTCTACTTTTCCTCACACAGGTGATACTGTCTTCAAGATGTAGATAAAATTTCAGTTTTTATCATTTGCGTTTCCCGCATTCCACATGTCTCATCGCCCCTGCATTAACGAGGCAAAATGAGCAACGAATTCCATCTCAATCAGGAGCGACGGTAATGAGCGGCTGATGGCCCTTCGTCCATTAGGTGAGGCTTCGAATGACGCGCTCAGGTGGAGTGGTGGTGATTCAGGCGGTCACCAGATGCTCCGGGGACCGCATCACCTCGTCGCGATGCGGAGCACTGCACGCTGCTGCGTTGTGCTTGGCTTTGCTTTGCCCTGATGTTCGTTCTGTTAATCCGCGTTCAACCGCACCCACTTCCTGGTCACTAGCTCGGAGATGTGGAACTGCAGCTGTGCAGGAGCCCATTAGAACATTTGGCACGTCCATATGAGAATGTGATTTCCGTGGAGTTTATTGTGTTTTTTTTTTCTTACTTCGTAATCAGTTTAGATGCTACGGAAGGTTACGTAACTTCTGTATTTGGTAAGGTTTGGTTTGGAAACCCACATAAGACATGGATGTATCCACCATGAGATTGTAAAGTGTTTGTCAGTTCGTAGCACCCAAACTGCTGAATTCATCCACTCATTCATCCCAGTCCAATACAATAAATATCAACGTCAATAAGGGTCTCGTGCTTTGGCAAATCGATATCATGGAGCTGACGGGATCCTGTAAGAGCTCTAGGTGAAGTATGAAGCTTGCGGCATTCCCTACAAAATGTTTCTACTTGGGTAGCCGGATTAACGGAATTGGCATTAATTCATGAAGAAAACGATGAACTATACTTCGATGATCCCACGACGAGACAGAATAGTCAACGGAGTGAGGAGTGGGGGATCGGCCTATGAGGACTGGATGCGGAAGGAAGGATAGAACGCTGTCTGCGGCTCGTTGTGTAGGGTACTGCGGTGTACGAATTAGCAAATTTTCTCCAGAGGACCCAGGGAGAGATAATTTGAAGAATTTACGAGGGAAACGAAGACTGGTTTTTCCTTATCTAGTAGCGTAGCACAGGAGAAATAACTCCGAAGTACGTTCTTGGGAAAGTGTTCTGTATCAAAGTTCCTTGATTTGAACGTTTCTGTGTGAAAATAATAAACGGCGCACCTAGACATTAATTGTGTCCCTGACAGTGACAAATTACTGTTTTCCGGGAACATCAAGCAGACTAGGTACGATCACGATTAAATATTTTATTGAGGTACTTTTTGGGCCAAAGCTTCAGCTGCAGGTAGGAAAAAACTTAAGATATAGCAGATGATTATTTATTTTTTTAATTTGTATGTGTTTATTGGGTAATGTTTATTATATAGTGTAATATCGTACATTAGGTTTGTAGACATCTACGAGGAAGTGAAATCTGCAAAATGCATGAGGCTGATAAAATGTTTTATGTAATATTATTAATATTAATTCGTAAAATTGTCTTTTCCATATGCTGTTTTCGTACAAGAGAGAATTGTTATATTTTTAGCTTCTTTTGTTGAAGTTAAAAGTTTTTTCTGTAAAATGTAGCCGAAATACGATATTGAAGTGAATCTGAAAAAATCAGAATATTTGAAATGACTTTCCGGAATTTTTGTAGAAAATGTGGCGGATATTTTTGCATGTGAGATTGAGAAGATATTTTTCTCATTTTGCGTACAGGTGTTGTTTATTTATTAAGTTCCGTTCTATTGTCAAACAGAAAAAACAATTAAAAGTATCACTCTCTTCTTCAATTTGCTGATAGTTTTGATGCTTTTTCTTATTATATGGTCAGCATTGTATAGGTCAAAACATGATGAATTTTTAAGAGTGTCAACAGAAATATTTGTGTATAATATATCTGATATCTACGATTACTGGGAAAAAGTAACTGGGGGTCTTCAAGTAAGTTATATCTTTGAGAATAAAATTGCATGACTGAAAAAAATATAGCATAAGGTCCCTGTACATTATTTTCTAAAAATTGTCGAATGACTGTTGAAAACGTTTGGGCATCAGTGCTTTAAGAAGAGGATCCTACTTCTTCATAAGAGAGCTATGCCAATAAGATGAAACGAAATATGAAGATGATGTAGCAAGAGGGGAAAGGATAAGTCATTTGAGTCAGACAGATAAGGAGGCAAGAACACCCAAAGAACCATCTATGTATATAAAAGTTAAATCTCTTCATTTTCTACAAATGTAATATGGTAATGTGATCTGAAAGTTTTATTTCACTTAGGGAATATCACATTTCTTCAATTCATCACAATTTTTAAAACAATATTTCTGTAAGTTTCCATGAACCGTTGAAGAGAATAATTAAAATTAATTTCCTGCAATTTGTTATTAATAAACAAAAATCGACACTAAAGAATATGTGAAATTTTGTGTAAATGCAGCTATACAGTTAGATGACAGCAGCAAGTAACCAACTGCCATAATTTCAACTGCTAGTTCCAGGAATCTATGTATCCACATTGCTGAAATAAAGAAGTCCATTTTTGTAAGGAAGTCCATTTTTGATTACTAGTTTCTGGACTGTATTTACTCATCTTACATAATGTTGTTTTAAAAAAATTATTTAAATATACATAAGAGCAATTCATTTCTTTGTAACCCACCATCATCATGATATTATTTTCTTATATATGTCTCCTTTCACATTGGAAATACAAAAACAATGACCTAAAGTGCCTCTGTATGATGACGTGAATTTGACGTCCCAACGGGAAACCAGAAAAATATTCTTAATTACGTAGCGACGACCGGAAATACCTGCTTTACCTTCCGAAACGGAGAAGAGACACAATTAGCCAGCAGTGACACGCCTCGTCTCCCCGTAATAACCCGGCCACAAAGGCAGGGCACCTGCGCCGGGAGCGACGGCGCGCGGGCGGCGCGGCGGCGGGGGCGGGGGCGGGGACACCTCGACACCGCCCACGCCGTTGTCGCCGGCGACACTAGCGCAGTCCTTCACCCCCTACCTCCATTGCCACGTCGTCACATTCACGGTGAATGACTAAGAGCCGTCTCCGGCATCATACCCGCCGTTCCACAACCGTCAACCCACTACAGCCAACTAGCTACCACCACTCTGCTACTGCCTCCCCGCTACTGCCACCCCGCTACTGCCACCCTATTACCGCTTCCCCGCACCGCCACCCCGCTACCGCCACCACGCAACCTCCATCCAGCAACTGCCACCCCGCTACCGCCCTCCCGCTACAGCCACCCAACTAAAGCCACCCCGCTACCGTCACCCCCGTACCGCCACACGCTATAGCCACACAACTAAAGCCACCCCACAGCCCCCTTCTCTACCACCACTGCGCTCCCACCACCCGCTACCGCCACTCCCACTATTCTCTTCCCCGCCCGTGGCTGCACGAACACAGCAAATCCCGTTCCCATCGCTCTGCCACTTGTTTCTCCGCCCCAGTCACGCCTTCCGCTTCCCGACCCACGTTGCCACGCTACCTACCACACCCATTGTTGGCACCACTGCCTCCGTTCTCATATGCTCTTGCCGCCTCCCACTCTGCCATCGTTCCACCTCCTCACGCTCATGTGCACCTGCTCTCTGGGGTATACCACATCCTTGGTATCCCGCCGACCTCGCTGTCCTTCTCTTGTCGTCCCTACCTCCACCCTTGTTGCCACTCCCGTCTTCTCTGTTGATGCCCCGCGTCGTCTGTCCCTTCCTGTCGCCTTCGCGTCGCCCGCCCTGTCCCTTCCCTGAGCCTGGAACCCTCCATATCGCCTCACGTCTCGGGTTCTCTGCTACCTGTCGCCCATCCTTTTGATGAAGGAGCGGCGGTAGATGGCGTTTTAGTGATTTTGATGGCGTCGGATGTAGATGAGAGAGCCAACAGGTACGACGACAAGGTCCTTGGGATGTCTGATGCGAGAAGTGCCGGCTGTGTCAGTGGTGGAGACGGGTGGTAGCTAAGCGTCGACATGAAGGAAGGCAGGAAGAAGAGAACAGGGGGAGAAGGGCGATGTTTACGCGAAGAAGTTGTGGTTTGTGCAGCGTGACCGACACGCTAACATGTCTGCAAGATTGAGGGTACCGGCGTCCTGCGTTTGGAAGAGGACCCCCCATCCTCTCCTGGCCTCTTCCGCCCCTTTTTGTTCCGCCCCACCCCGCCCCCGCTTCCGCTTACGACGACGCTCTTCCGTCCGACTGCACCATGTGGAGTCACCCATTGACCCTCTCTACCACAACGCCCTCCACACTCTGGCTCATTTTCTTACAACTTCGGAGCACTCTTATACTTAGTAGATTCACTCAGGCGGACACATTCGCCTTCAGATCTACGTGGGGAACTCAGAACTTCTCGTTTTTTAATCATCTCTACACATTGTAACATTCATTAGATACTTTGTCATCTACTTCGTTGTTCCATAACACTAAACCTTGACTGATTTTAAATGTGCACGGCCGAAATATGCTAGTAGTTCACGATTGTTCTTTCCTTCCCTGTGCGTACTGCTTTGTGCTTAAAATAACGTTTCTTTTATTAATGTCTTCAGTCAACAAATACACCATTGACGTATATTATTTCTCAGAGAACTTCTCTCTTCCCTCTCTCTCTGTCTCCTCTCTTGGTCCTCTTTTCTCTTATCTCTTACAATATCTTCTCATACCTTTGTTCTTCTGATATCTCATTTTCACTCTATGCCATCTTTGCTCTTCCTTTTTACTGTCCATTTAGTTGATCTCCCTATCGGTCTTTGCTCTCAATTTATGCCTTCGCTCTCCCTTTCTGTGTTCCTCTCTTTGCGCTCTCCTTATCTGCTCTTTCTCTTTTCCATCGTCTCTTCCTCTCATAGTGTCTCTCACTTCTTTCTCTCTCTCTCTCTCTCTCTCTCTCTCTCTATCTATCTATCTATCTATCTATCTCTCTCTCTATCTATCCCTCTCTCTATCTCTCTCTCTCTCTCACCATAAATTATTTTCTCAAACTTCATCTTTCACGTATACTGTTCCAGCACACAGCCGGCTTATGTCAATTGCTGCTGCTACAGAACCCTATTTCTGTCTCATGCGACAGCTGCATTTTTGCCGCAGCAGACCACTAGTCTGCTGCTACTGAGCCCTCACCTCTTCCTGCCCAGTTGGCTGATTTGCAGGCTCTCGGCATTCATCCCTCGCCTGTCATTGTCTCGGGCGCCCTGCCTGGGGCCGCCTGCGTGCGCGTGTACTCGTACGGAATATGTTTCCGGTCCGCGCCGTCTGTGGAAATTGGCTCCGTAGCGCATCGCGCCGCCGCGCCGCGCCGGGACGGCTGGTGGAGGCGACGGTGCTTCCGTCTCGAAGTCACCCCCAGCGCGTTCCTCCGCAGGTTCCTGTGTCAAGTTGGGGGATGTGGTGCTTGTGGTGATGGCGGTGGATGGTGGGAGAAAGGTGGAGGAAAATCTCTCCTCAGCAGCATAACGGGTTATATACTATTAGATACTAAACTGATCATCAAAAAGGGAAATAATATATTATCTTAACAATGATATATTATCTTAACTCAGTTATATTATCTTAACAATGATACATAGTGATATAGCAAAAATTGAGATGTCCCGTTGTTCTCCTTCTGGAAACCTAGCTTCTCGTTACGCACGTGATGTTGAGCTCTTCTGTTGATAGTGGTGGCAGGAGTAGAGTCGAGGGGGGGGTTGCTATTTTGTAACCAGTTCGAGAAACTTAAATATGTAGTTCATTAACTGATGCACATAAGATTTCTATCATTCGGGGACCAAACCTTCTAGTTTTCAAATGTTGCTAACTTTGATTTGTTTTTACTTTATTCATCAATAAAAGTATGGGGAAGGGATACTGGAGCCCAAGAAATCCTGTACGGGTTATACTTCTCTTCTTTCTTGTTCTTTAGATTCAGTTTTTCCTATTTTTTACAAAAAGAAATCAAAATAAGAAAAACATAATCGTATTCTTCTCGTAGATAGTTTGAATCCTGTTGTCTTGTTTTGAAAACTGCCCTGAAATGAGAACTCCCAAATCTGCAGTTGTCCTAAATCCCATTGCAGCGATTTTAAAATGTATGTAGTAAAATGTAAAACGAATTCACAGCTATCATCTGATGATAATTAAAAGAAATATATTTGCAATGCTGTCCCTTGGTGTGTTTTCACGGTGTGTTTCTCTATCCTCCATAATTTCACATTGAGTGTATTTTATGTTGCTGTTTCAATAATGTTGGCATTCATTTTTTTTGCCAACTTCTTACGTTCGAGTTCTGAATTTTGCTCGCCTCTCACAAACATACGAAGTTTCCCATATGATTCTTCATGAAATGCATTCAAGGGAAAGTAATTTAATAAAGTCTTGACGACAATTTTGTTCTCTGAAACTCATAAAAGCTCATTTTAACATCTGTAATTTTTTACTGAATTTTTCGTGAGACTGAGTCAAGAATACAATTCCAAGATTCTAGGAAACGAACGTCATTTTAGTTCCAAGAAAATCTTTCATTTTACGGAACGAATATTTCTATGCGTTTCGAATGAAAAAAACACTGACGTCCGGTTTTTTACTCTGACGTATTTATTAGTTTCATTTCTGAATCCAACGAAAGACAAAGTAAAAACACACTATTGGACTCAAAACGATTCCTTTATTCTTCCCACCAGAGGATGTATTTGTTTTCAAAAAACAAATAAAAGTCTCGTCAGCACGAGCATCCAACAATGATAAAGCTTCTCAAAGATACATCACACTTCACAACACACAAAATTTGTGAAGCGAACATGACAACAAATCAATGTTACGAATATGTGAAGGTTTGACTGCTAATAAATTAATAGTTCTGTAATATTTATTTTTTTATTTCATTCAATTTTACTATATGCAAAAATAATATTTTTCTATCGTGTATTGATTCATTGTCCGTGTGGATCAGGGTCTTCCAGCTATATTCAAGAACGCGTTGCCTTCGGCTATGCGTTCAAGTCAGTGGAAAGCACGGGTGTTTTATTGAAAGCAGTGGTCAGTGCAAAGCATGGGTGCAATCTATTCACTTTAACAAGTAGTATTGGCTGTTGGTAAGAGAATCTCAGCTGTCCGTTTCCAACAAGTGCTGAAGACAATATGGACGTATGGCTGTGGGTAGATGTATACTCGTGAGAGCGTAGGCTTCCGCAGCCGGAGTCAGTATTTACTAGGCTGTCCGGGTGACGCCGCGTCCGCGTCGGCACCTTCGCCATGGACGCGGCGTCACCCGGACAGCCTAGTAAATAGATGTATACTCGTGCACGATCCAGCCCACTGTGTTTGGAGGGAAGAGATCATATATTTTTGTTACATAATAAACATATTTTAATTATATTATATATTATTTTTGTAATGTATATGTGATACTATTCCACATTATTTTTAAATAATTACTTAATTTCCACAGAAATATTTAAATCAATTTTGCCAAATAAAGGCAGATAACAAACGAAAACTCTAGGCCTTTGGGGGGGGGCATGTCTCCCCCCTTTGGATTCGTCCCTGTACTCGTAAGGTAAATAGTTGGGGGGGGGGAGGCTGCGCAAGAAGATCACACATTCAATCAATTCAGAACAAGATACTGCGTATTGCTGACTATTCGCCCATTTGAATGCTAATGAATCATCTGGATCTTGATCTAAAGATTAAGATAAAAAGTAACTAAGGAGAATGCGATAAAACATCAGCAACGTCTACGAAGGTACAAGAGCATTGAAGCATTAAAAATTCGTCGGTTCTACTGGGAAAATAGACTCAAGAGGAAGAAATTAGTAAACATTATTATAATTATTGACGTTAGGTTAAAAAACAAAATATTTAATAAAAGGCAAATGGAAACAACTGTGATAATCTGTTTAGGAAAAGGGAAAGAATGAAAGCGATTTGCCCCTACCTAACGTGCGCTCGGTGACAAAATATATCTCCAGGAATGGGATGTTTATGCAATTGCTTAGTTCATATCTTTAGTCGTGGAATTCTGGATTTCGGAATCGTTTCTAGATTCATATTTCGAAGTTTTATTTTGAAAAAATTTGCATATACTATAAGGTATTCTCCCTACAATTGAGTTATATGATTGTTACGCTATATTATACTGCACATTTTACGATTAATAGAGCAAAAATTGCAAATTTCAACGAGAGTATTATTTCCTTCGTTTGAATTGTTGATATCTATTAGTGAAAATTTGTTAATAGAGAATATCAAATTATTCGGATTATGACTTCTCTTAAATGCTATACCCTGTGTTGTAAATATAAATTGACTCATATCCTTAGTGTGAATGTCGAATATTTATTTTAAATTTACAAAAACATTTTCACAAACCGCATTAATGTGTTAATTAAGAAAAACTTAATATTTTTTGTTAATGTAGAAAATAATAATTGATATTTTTTTTAAATTTTATTACTACATTTTAGTGTAGTGATTAGAAAAAACTCATGATATAATTCGATCCATAAGTAATTTCTGTTCATATGGTAGGCATTTAGATATGTTAGATAGTGGTTTTACATACTTTTCCTCAGTTTAACAGTAACTTTGAGGAGTATTTACATTTTTACTGCTTCTTCTTGCATATTTTAAAAATGAATACTGCTTAATTTATGACATGTTGATATTTTATGAGTGATAAAAATCCGATTCATGGGTCCAAGGGTTGATAACCCATCCATCATGGGATATCAATCCTCTTCCTCATTAGTCACCTCTTTCATCTTTACTTGTTTGTAAAGAAATTACTAATTAATTCCATCAACGGCGTCAGAAACTTATGTAGGAGAACATCAACAATGTGTCGCAGTGTCCGGGGCTAATGAACATTGCAAATAAGCATTCGTAACATGCATGTCACTTAACGGGTGCACATTGCTGCAACTCTAACTAGTCGCCGCGACGCAATAGAAATTCCTGCACGCCATCTGTTCCCCAATTACGGAAACATTGCCCTTCAAATGCCCGCTTTCGGCTAATCATTAGCGATTAATTCATGCGGTACTCTAACCGTACATAAACATCCAGAGTAATTGCTTATATAATCACCTGCTGTATACTCACTACACCCACCATGAAATGAAGAATCCTACAATTAAGCAGGATCTCAATTAGTTTGGAGCTGCGGGTTTGGGAGCTTTCGGTAGGGCTTATGAACTACTTGGAAAATCTCTTGCGGAGTTTGATCACCGCTTAAAGTTTTTGAAGGTTTGTTCTATGTGAAACTATTTTTACTCTTGAAAGAAATATTTGCAAATAAATTCAGATTTGTCTACAGGATTCCAACTAGTTATTTTTGTAAAACAGCTTTTAATGCTTCGAAAATTATTTGCCTCAGAAAAAGATATTCTTTGTATATAAGGTTTTCATACTTATTAATTCTTTTAAAAAAATATACTAAAAGTTATAGTATTTTCATTCATATTCTACATTACACATTTTAATATTTTTTTAAATTTATTTAAATTTATTCTTACATTTGCTCATTACTTTACACAACATGAGGACATATAGTATGCATTTTATTGAGGTTCAAAAACTCTTGCCAAAGAAGATTACAATTGTAATTTTAATCTGAAAATGATATTATTGTTATTATTATTATTATTATTATTATTATTATTATTATTATTATTATTATTATTATTATTATTATTATTATTATTATTATTATTATTATCATTATTATTATTTTAATTCTAATCTATAATGAAATTATATGTAGAGTGAACAATAATTATTGTTCACTGTCAAATTTCATTTCATCACTTTATTCTATTTTATTACTGTTAGCCATGAATTCTCATGTTCAAAATGTAAAATGATTGAAAGCCCATTCAACACTTGCTGTGAGGGCGGTGAATTTCCGGGAATCGAATCATCAGAGATTCCGAAACCATATCGACCGTATGAGAATTGTAGTGCTAGAAAATATCGTTAACGCCTTCATTGTAGACGCATAGCCGTAATAACAAACTCGATTGTTTCAGTTCTACACTTCTCTCAACGACTGTTTCGGTACATAATTTAACTCTGTATCCCCTTGCTCTCCTCACAATCAGACACAGAATTACCTCCTGGTTTCGAGAGGAACAATCAGATTCCTCTCCCGACGCGCTCATCATATGTCTGCATGTGTTTGCCCAGCTCTACATCCTCCCCGCACCCACCTACCGCATCACCTCGCACTCCACCTGCTTAGGTAGCTCAGGGCATCAATTGATCAGGGCAGTGCCTCTGACTGAGAGATCCTAAGATTCTAGTTCCGACGGTAGTGGCAGGATTTTTAACACTAACAATATAGAGAGGCCGAATTAAGTCACTATATAGAGAATTGTAGCGGCCGGCTGCTCTGATCGGTAGCTTTCCATGGTTTCTCCGATCAATACCTGACGGTACGCCGGAGCAATACCCTAACAAACCGGCCACGGACCGCGCGCGATTTTTCCTTCCTCTTCCTTGTCCTATCCCTACCCCTTAGTTACACACACTTGCACTTCTACACATGTCGGGACACCGGTCAAGAGCTTAGAGTTTGTTCCAGCTAGGGCGGTGTCTCACTGTGGAAGATATTGTGTTGGGGAAAACACCGCAAGTCGTCGTGTAAGTCAGCGCCAGACCTCCCCATTCAATGGGAAAAAATCACTGCCATAAAAACTTGCATTACACTTATTGACCTTGGCAGTTGACGGGCCCGGAAACACTTGTTGTTTCCGCGGCTATGAATTATGGATTCTGTGTAACCACATTCATCCTTCGGCAAGACATAGTGTCAGCCATTTATCCGCAACGTGATCCACACGGTCACAACCTCAATACCAGACACACTCTGTATCATCGAGACTCTCCGCCCAAACCCTTCAACTTCGTCCACTGCTGAATTTCGCAGCAAGCCGACGTGTATGTCGGCGCTGCAACATCACTATCCATCCCACTATCCTAGTCTTCCGGCATGTGTGGAAGTGTAGTGCATGTTAAAGTAGGTGTGTGTCAGTAAGGCGGAGGATGGGGCAAGGAAAAGGAAAGAAAAATCGCGCGAGGTCCTTTGTTACGGTACTGCTCCGGCATTCGCCTGGTATTGATTGGAGAAACCTCGTAACACTACCGATCAGAGCTGCCGGCCACTAGAATTCTTCTGCAGACAGCGACTGAATTCGACGTAGGTATCTAGCCAGAGTCGAAAACCCCCACCACCGTCGGAACTCGCACTAGGACTTCCAGGACAGAGGCACTGCAGTGACATTAGTTGATGCTCTGAGCCACCTCTCCTGGTGCCACCTCTGCGAGTCGCTTCCTCGTTCCGCACCTGCATCGCCGGGCGCCTCCGCGTCGATATCTCCGTGTCGCCTCCGCCCCTGCTGTCTCTAACGTCACCACCACTGACTGCTCCCGCTTCTGAATCCGCTTCTACCGCAACTTCTACCAACACTTCTTCCGCCATCGCCACCGCCGCTTCTGCCGCGTCCGCCGCAGCCTCCAACCTACCGTCGCCTCGTCCCCCGCTGCCGCCGACGGCGCAGCGCATCGCCGCGATTATTGTAATGGGCGTGCGATCGGGCGATCACAGCTCGCCAGGGCCCCCCAACCGCCCATTTGGCGGCGGTGATCGCCGTCGCCCTTGTCGGCCTCGTCGCCCTCGTCGCCCGCGCCGCCTGGCGTCTCTATTCGCCGCACCGCGTTCGATTTCCGCTAAGTGCAGCGCTGCAGCGCGTCAGTGCTGCACCGCGCCGCCGCGGTAGAGCCCCGGGCCCTCGACCTGCGCGCGGCCACGTCAACAACCGACGACGGCGACCCGCCAGAGGAACGACTGCATTCCTTTGGCAAAATTTCCAGGATACGCAAAACTACTCACATTCTTTTTCATTTTAAATGTTAAGTGGAAAACATATTACTATTAATGTTCAACAAATTAATAATGATTAATAACTTATTAAGGACGCATTCCTTCGGGGGAAGTAAATTCGGCTGTCCCATGTAGTAGATTTACTTTATGTAAAAGCTACTCAAGCTTAAAAGAATTCTCTGAGCTAAATTGAAAATCGCCTGTTTCGTCGCCTGAGTGATAGCTTCTTTTCCGTTAGATGGTGAAAGAAGCGCGGCGAAATTTGCATGTCCGAGCGGAAGAGCGGACCTGATGGCGCGAGTCTCGCCAAGTAAAATAAAATTTCATTACAAAATAACTGCTTTTTTATCATTTAATGTTTTTTTTTAAATATATTGGTGATAGATATTTTTTCTTCAATTAAATCGGTTATTAAAAGGCTGTTCTTAAAATGACATGTAGATGTTTTCGAAAATACGAGTAATTTTCGCAGAATTGTGTGTGCAATAGGCAATATCTACACAATTATTTTCTCTTTTTTTTAAATTGTATTTTTATTCACTTTTTTCACAAAAGACGGTTAAAATTGGCGCAAGTCTCATTTTCGTTGAACTGTGCATTATTGCATGAGTATATTTACTCCAAATAATTTCTAATGAAGTTTCTCGGTAACTGTTTTGTCTGTTATGACATGTTCTCAAAAACAGCTATTTTTACTTTAAATTTTTCATTAGAATGGTGCTAAATTTATCAAATAACATGACATACACGCTATTTCATCTATTGTTTTGATTTTCCAAAAAATTCCACCTCCAAAACTATAGAAAAGTTTTAACTACACGAAATATAGTAAAATTACATACATCTTCCATTCCTACCTCTTAAAACAAAATTTAAGCGAGCACTTTCAGATTTTTGCAGATAGTTAGAAAACAGTGAGAAATCTATCATAAATAATTAAAGGTTTCTGAATTCGCAACAAATTTCTTTCTACATGCATTTTAATTGCAATTAGACTTTGAGAATATGCAACTTTGCATCTGTATACAGCTGTCCATCGCTATGTTGGTCGTAGGGAATAGTAGGACCGAGTGGGGCAGCCTAGGAGCGACAAGATGTACTGGGCGGGTGGTGCGGGGCAGACGAGGTCGCAGGAGGAAATGCACACCATACATAGGAATTATTCCTTTTCCTTTCTAATCTTTAATAGTAAATAAGAAACTGGGCAACGCTATGTACTTCAGCTGAATATTAGTAATATTGAAATGTCTCTAATTTCAAAATAACTATCCTTTTATAAATTAATTTGGTAACTTTTCTCTATAAAACCCATTCAATTGTTTTTACAATTTTCGTCTGTCTATGTGCAACTGGCTAATTGCGAGATACCGGATAATCGTACGATAGTATATGTATAATTTAGCTGTTGAATCATTGCACGGTGCTAAAGATGATGATTGGCAAAATATGGATCAGTATTGCAGGTCGGCCGAAACTAATCCGTCTCCAAAAATTTGTTGTAACTGCATTGACGAGGAGATAAGTTATGGTTAACATCTCCGGAACGCAATTATCTCATCACTTTCCGTAATTCGGTTTCATGCTCAAATTTCCTTAACTTTGTAAACCCTTCTTTTGTATTTCACAATTTTACATTTTGATACAAATAAACAATGTGAGTATTTTGCTGATGTCGTTAATAATGAATCAAATACAAATCCAGAAATTGTCTGGAAAGTCATGATATATTACATTGACGGCTTACATTGGCAGAATGGAATTATAGAATGGAAAATATGCATTTCGATTGGTATATCGTATGACTACTCCTAAAATTAAATAAGGTTAAAATATGAATCATGAACTATTTTCTATCAACCCAATTTCAAGACCTTGCATATTTTCGAATAAATTGAAATATTTCTTAAAATAAATAAGAGTAATAATCTGTAACGGAAGTCTATAGAACAAACTGTTCATGGGAGATCATTTTCCTCCAATTTATCATTCACACAAACGTCAAGTGTGCATATTCACGTCAAACTTTAGAAATGAATTATTACAGTGGCAACTCCCAACATCTCTGCAACAGTGAAGTGATGCAGAGTGCTAGTGTGTATTGCAGTGTATCATATTTTATCGCTCGCCCTTGACCTGTCACACGGCTGAAAGTGAAATCCCTCATTTCACTCTTGTAACACGAAATGACACGGTCGAGTGGAGTCGAGCTCGCCCTGACAGTTTTCGCTTCCCTTTGAAAGCAGAGCGATTGCGCAGTCTCTGGAGGGAGCGCTGTAGATTATTGTATCATCGGTTTGTACCGCGTGCCCCCGCTGGCTCGCTTACACCATCGCGTCCCTCTGCCAAATGCATGCAGAGTATTTACTACAAATATTGCGTGGCATTCCTCCGAAATGACGTTAGAAAAATGTCCTTTTATGTCAGTGTAGTTTTGTTGGTTTATTCTTCTTTCTTATCCCTTCCTTTTCAAACGAGCCGATTTATATTTTTCTGGATTTATTAATCATGCGTATTTTTAAAAAAAAGTAAGAGTTTACAGTTCACATAACGAATTTTGTGATATATGGGTAACCAAATATATGTTTGCCGCTTTGAATGTTTGAATTTATCCAGCTCTTATAGCTGCAGTCTGAAACTATCGTGACGGCCAGTGATCGACCGCGTGTTCGATCCAGGGTGGGACCCATACATTCGGTTGATGTGTTGAATATCAGCAAGATTACGGCTCGTTTGTGGCTCTGCCCTAAATGGAGTCCTTAGCTCGATTGCTCTGATCGGTGGTTGTCGTGGTTTTGCTGATTCCTTCCATGTTAATAGCACTCCACGCAACAGGCTTCGGACCACGCGCCGCCTTTCCTTCTCTTCCTTCCTCTTCAATTCATCTCCCCCAATACGCACTATGTCGCCGTCTCACACTTTCCCAACTTCGTCGTTCGGGAAGAGGATTCATACACAAAAGAATTGAATTTGACTTATTGATCATTATAATTTAATTATGAAATTATGGGTTCTGATAATGATGAATGATACAATGATAAATTGTAGCAATAGTAATAATAATCATCATCACGAACGTATATTAGAACTGTATTAGTATTCTAATTGTTTTGATATATTTAATTTCCAGAACAATCACTAACGTAAGTTTAATTATTTATGTTTTCTAAACCTTTCTCGGCACTCTTCAGGTTTTCTTTTCCCCACTTTGTCGTCAAAAATTTATATTTTCTTATTTACGGAAAAAGTTACATCTATTTGGCAACACTGCCGCGTGCGCCAGTGAGAGGGAAATGCGTTGAAAGCTTCGGCGCATGCCCAGAAATGCGCTGCGTCAGCCATCCGCCATTTCACGAAACGTTGACCAGAGCAGATGTCGGCGGACGCGTGGACGAACTGCCGGGAGGTAACTGTCACCTGGTAGCTGCTCGGACCACTTAGATGACGCGCAGAACGAATCTGTCGCTCGCCTTCCTCAGTTGGCGACATGTGAAAACATTTCTTGAGTGAAATGATTTTCACGATGGTATTTAATGAGAGCCACAGTAAAACAACAGGCGTCAACTACACTGTCAGAAATCTATATATCTATAGTGCTAAATCCAATAAATGACATGATGAAATTAGAATTTAAGTGTGGAAAAAACCATATCAAGAAGTTATTTCTCTCTTATCAGTGAAAAATATACATTAAAATTTATTTTTATCTCAATGTTTCTATACTTTCAAAGACGCTCCATTTCCTGTTTAATTACCTGCCTATTTGTCAACGCAAGAACATCGCCTCGACTGGCGATATATAAATATTTCAAAACAGTATTCAGACTTTGGCTTACATTATTTCTTTCACACATTTTATATTAATCAAAGCCACTAAGTAGGATTCTGATATCGCACACGAGTCGTAGACATTGCAACCAAATATTTCCCAGCAGGCATGAAGAAACCTGGAGGTATTAATAATACTTATGGTCTTGACAGAACTTCTCTAAAAATGAAATAATGAATCACGAAACCGAGAAAATGCGATTTTATGAGATAATAGATTGTGTCGAAAGTGTATGTTACATTATCGGAACTGAAATGTGTATTAAATGGAAAAACAGGCAGCCAGACTTTTATAACAACGCGATGAATAGTGGACATGAAATTTCGTCCCTAAGGCCACCCGACAAATGTGATTAGGCTGATTGGGAAGTAGAACGTGCAGAGACCGGTGAACGAGAGTCGGGTATTCTCCCTGGGGAAGTCCACATCGGGCGATTCCGATTCCCCAAGGTGCCCCCCCCCCCCAACGCCCACGCCTCCGCTGGGTGCCTGCTTCCGCCCTGCGACCGCATTCACCACAAACACACCCACCAGCGCTATCGCCGCCGCCGCCCCCACCACTACCACCCCCGCCGCAGCCACTTCGACAGCCAGCTGCAGTCCCAACTCCCACGGCTTCCACCACTCCTGCCCGCCGCCGCAGCCACCTCTCTTTTACAAATACATCTTTCCCACCACCACCAAAAAGTTCCCACCACTACCACCACCAAAAACATCACTACCACCATCATCATCATAAGCACCACCACTAACACCACCGCTACTGCCGCCGTCATCGTCGCCACCACCATCAACACCACAACCCCCACCATTACTATCAAAAACTCCCATCACTGCCACTGCCAAAAAGCATCACCACTGTAGCCATCGCCATCACCACCGGCGCTACTAGCACCACCACTACCACCACCGCCGCCGTGTCCGTCGCCTCCACCACCACCCTCACCAACACCAACATCATTATCCCCATTGCGGAATCCGCCCCTGACATCACCGCAATCGCCAGCTGCGACCGTCGCCATCACCACCTCCACCACCCCATCACAATCCGCACCGCCACCGCCCCCATCATCCCCATCCCCATCCCGCGCCCCGCCCCGGACACCACCGCCATGGCCGCTTCGGAAATCGGATTAGCGCCCCCCCACGCGGCGCCGCGCATCCGGGAGGGCGTCACGCGCCCAGATCCGATCAAATAATGCGGAGTTAGATGACTCACCTTGAGGGCCGCTTTCTAATGACGGCGAAGCCCTCCCCGGCGCGGCGCGCCTCCCCGCCCCTAGCAGTCGGTATTTCACCGAATTGCTGAATCAACTGTCAACCGCCCCCCGCGCCAAATCGAACTTGTCAGCGAGGCGCTTCCTTGTACCGCTGTCGTGTTTATTTAATCCGCCGGATTCGCTGCGTCATGCACGAGTCTTTTCCCTAAATTATCTGATCGGGAGCGCCCGATGCTGGCGAGATAGAGCGCCCGCGCGGCCTAACAACCTGTTGGAGATGAGTTCGCGGTCGTCGTTGCTTCGGAAGAGCTTGCAGGAAGAAAAAGGCGCGTTGTCTTCACTGTTATTTCCATACGTAAACCGAGATTAGGAGACGCAAAGTGATAGTTAGAGCCTATACAATGTTTCAGAAAAGTAAATAATGGCGAGTGTATGCTTTAGTCGAGATTTTGTTAATTACAGCAGTTAGGCTTGCTTTGGGAAAGTAAGATTTGGAATTGTAAAGAGAATGTCACTAATTTCCTTCTAATTCATGATCTATAAACTGTATAATATCAAATGTAATTTTCTTGACACAGTCAACTATGTAAACATCAAATGTTTTATAACATTTCATCGTTTTAAAAAAATGTAACTGTTATTTAAACATACTTGAAATCCAGAAGTGTCTTCTATTCATCGTACAGATTCTTTTATGTGCACGTGATCTTTTCAAAACATTTTCTGAGAAAGTATGTTCAGTCTATTAAACAAATAGATCTAGTGCACGTCATAGTGGCTGTTTTTCTAAAGCATTAGCAAATATTGAATCTCTTTGGTGGTAGACAATCTCATTCAGAACTGAAATACACTCAATTTGTCATTTGAAACGTTAATTTGAAACATCAATATGATACTCTCAGAAGCATACAGGGACGTTTCGCTGAGAAATGATTACTTTAAAAATACTCAAAAATTGGGGAAATACGCAGGTTTAGGCAATCATTTAGACCTTCATCGTTTGGAAACTGGCAGTCGTTAGCGTTTCCTTTGGGCATTAGCAATCCTAACAAAGACAGCGAAAATGAAGTCGATAACAGGCGAAATTACTACCATCGAATAATCGCGAGCCCCATCAGACCGAGGCAGCTGCGGGCCGCGCCAGTCTGCCGCCGCCGCCGCCGCCTCGTCAGTGTTGGGGCAATGGGCCATTGAGTCAGGGGTTCCGTCGAGAACGGGAAGATGAAGAGAGACCGACGTTATTTGCGAAAACTACGTGCGTGAAATCGTAGTATATAGAGTAAATATACGTGTGCGGTGTAGGACATCGCTTGAGAGAAGCAGAAACGGAGAGGGAGGGGGAGAGAGAGAGAGAGAGAGAGAGAGAGAGAGAGAGAAATGCAAAGAGGCAGAGGGGAGAGGGAGGATGGAGAGAGAGGAAGGAGCGAGGATGAGAGAGAAGAGAGGGCGTGGGAGTACGGAGAGAATAAAAGGTGTTAAATTTTACTGGTGTGAACAAATATTTCGAGAATTATTTTCAAGTTTTAGAATAAAATGCTCCCCGAGTCCTTCCCAGCTTTCGTTATTGTTCTTTCAGATCTTAAAGAATACACGGTTCTCGGAATATATAATATGCTAAAGAGAGATGACGGATTTTATTATCTATAAACAATAAAAAAAACTCGTAACTATGCTCCCGTTCGTTTACCCTTCATCAAACAGTCTAGACAAAAATAGAAGTTAACAGATTCGATGTAGGGAGAAGGGGTGCAGGTATATCTATTGCAATACACTTTACACATTGCCGTCATGTGCAACTCGCGACTTCAAAATTAGACTTACGTGTTCTGCAGCATCACGAGATATTGTTTTAATTTGGTAATCAACAAAGTAATCTAGTACCTACAAACACTATAACTTTTTTGAATATCATATTATATTTTTAAAGTTCACTTCAGACCTTAGAATCAAATTTCAGATACCTTCCAAGACTTTCAGTTTGGAGCTATTTTTACTTTTGTAACTATGATATGCAAAGTCTGGTATTTTGGCGCTGGTCCAACTACTTACAGTTTCTTCAAAATCGTACCTTCATGCCTTTATGCCTTTTATAGTATCATTACCATTTTCATTGAATTCAAGTTTATTTTATTTTATGTGGTGGCATTCAGGTTATCAGACCTTCGCGTGACCACGCAAATTTTGCAACGCTCCTTTCACCATCTGACAGAGAAAGAAGTTAACTTTCGGACGACGAAATAGGCGGTTTGAATTATGCTCAGAGACTTATTTTATACTAGAAAATCTTTTACATGCAGTAAATCTACAACATGGGTTAGCCGGCTTTACTTTCCATCCGACGATAGGCATACGATACTATACTCCCTTAAAAATCGTGTTTGAACCCGCGTTGGGTACAACAGACCTATATGTTAGTTGTTTCACCACCGAACCTTTCCTAAAAAATCGAGAACGTGAGGTAGTCGAGAACAAAATTATCATATTTAACGTATAACAATGTCTTTCCAACAGTAAAACTAATGTAAAAATGATGTTTGATTCCGAAACAAATCTCGAAACGTATGGAAATACAACTCAGAAATCGGCAGAGCTCTTCTTGTGTATATGAATTTAAATACTTATTTGCACTGTAAGTCTAGATTGGTTTTAAAATTACATTATCTTACAATGATTATGAAACTTATTCTCATATTTGCACTTTCTGCTACAATCACGAACTCTGCTGTAGAACGCAACATTACCAGTCCCTGCACTATATAAAACCTTGCCTCAACAATGATGTTAATGAGCTATGGAAGGGAATGACATTTTGTAAAACTAAGAGAATGTATAAAAGCCACTTAATTTCAAAAGTCTTCTGTAATCACTTTTAGGTACTAACTACTATAAACAAACCCGTCATAACGTGTAGGTATGCTCATGTTTTCACGCCACGCTAATGATAAAGTTCGTGCCCGTATTTTAGAAAGCAGAGATGAACATTACCGTGATTACTTCTCATATCGCTGGTTAAATTACAAGGTAACATCCTTTGCAATCAATTACCTTGTTTATTTCAGGAACGGGGGATTACGAAGGAGAATAGCACGCTAGATCCCGAATAAGAATAGCATTTCACTTTCCACGTGCGATGAAACCAATTTTCCTTCGAAACACTTGTCCAGTGGGGCAGTGTGCTCTGAGAGAGCCACCCCAATTCGTGGGGAATGATTGAGGGAGGTGTACATTAGATTGATGAGTCTCATGCTTTGAAATGAGGGTTTGATGGACACATTCTGCCA
Organism: Gryllus longicercus; assembly: GCA_038098605.1. Taxonomy (NCBI): domain Eukaryota; kingdom Metazoa; phylum Arthropoda; class Insecta; order Orthoptera; family Gryllidae; genus Gryllus; species Gryllus longicercus. The sequence continues at coordinate 135,820 of JAZDUA010000020.1, forward strand.
GGGTCAGAGCAGTAATGACAAAGAACCCTCGTTGCGTGGATCAGCATTGAAGCTGGATGAGATAAACCATATGCTGAATAAATTCTTTACGTTTTAGATATGATTGGAAATATACTTTTCTTATCTGATTGTTTTGTGATGGAGAGTTTTTAGATGGTTTTCTTCATAGTTTAATGGTATAGAAAAAACTTCAAAGCGTTTTATATTCCAGATCCTGATTGAAAACCTAACTCCATTTCAATAATACAACTAAAGACGCAGATGCGGTAAATAAATAAAATTACAAATACAGATAATGCAAAGAAAATTGTACATTTTTATGCCACACTGTAATGCCCGTTGTAGGACCACAATAGATGAACATCGCTTGTCTCACTTTTCACCAGTGAGATGGCGAGTGGTTGATCACCTGAGTGATCCTAATGATTGTAGAAACACACAAATCGTAAGTCACTCTAGGACATGATCTTGGTAAGATACTCTCTCTATGGAATATTCCACCGCAATCAACGTAGGCCGCAATCAACGTCGGCCATTAGTGCCTACGATTTTATACTGGAAAATAATTCTCTCCTAGTATTCGATGATTGGAATGAATGAAGGCTGTCAGTTTCCGGGAAACGTATATTAGAACCGGTTTTCTAAGATTCCGACCCTTGGAAATATTCACAAATTTCAAGTAAAATTAATTTCGAAATCTGTAAATAAATAAATTTATATTTTGTAAAATTAATGTTTCTAATTAAAATTTGTAAAATTAAAAAAGCTCTCAGTGACACACATTACAATTTTAAATAAGAATGAAGAAATAATGAAGTGTTGAACTTATTTCATTTAATATATAAACTGGACTACTGAAATCATGTTTCATTTATCAGGGCTCTGTCCCTCCCTTGAAATTTGACACGTTTTTGGCGAATCGTATTGCACTTTTCATGGCCTATTGATCTTCTCCATTTTCCCTAAAATAGTGTTTACCAACATTAATCGAAATATCTGGTGTAATTGGTATGTCTATTTTGCAAGGGACAGAAGTGTTTTGGACTCTTCTAACCCCGAGGTCTGACCTCTTTGACCGAGTTTTCACTGACGAAAATTGTTGCCTTCCCCCCCCCCCTCCATTTTTTTACAGGACCGGATTAACCCTCGTGGGGGAGTGGTTATTATAATTCTATATACTCCTTTATTATTCAATCCTGATTTTTACTTGGGCATAAGAAAAAAATTGAATTTGATGTTGTACTCACTCATAAAGTGATGCCAAATAACATTTGTTAACAAAAATGTTTGATGACACTTGTACTTATCGAGAAAAAATGTTGGAGCACTTATTATATATATTGGGACTCAGTAGTAAAAGGCAAGCCTCACAGAAGAAATACACCGGTATTTTACATTTTCTATTTACATGCTTAAGATAAGAAAAAATATATACTAAAAAAATCTCTGAGATTGTTACGAATACTCATTTGAGCCAATGTCATTTCGTTATAGTAAATTTTTCTTCATTATCAGAAAGACGATTCTCTCACGTCTCCATTTCAAATCTCGTGAATGTGAATATTAATGTCTCTGTTTTTGAATTTACCTGTAAAACGCCGGCCTGAAGTTGTGGGTCCTGCTGGTCTGCTGCCTGTGGCCATTCTTTGCAACACGTATCACTCCAGTCTCAATGTGTGCAGATATACATTAACATTTCACGTCAAGAAACCAAACACACTGTTTCCTTGATAACCGTACCGACCGTTTCCTGTCCTATTGAGCACATGGTATCCTATGGCTTTGTAAGAAGAACGATTATTTCAGGTAGATTTCCGAAAGCCTTTTTCAATTGTCGTTCACCATCCGCTGATAGCTTTCGTTTTCGGACGCCGCGTTGTTGAATTCTTGGGATTGCATGTCTATTGGATGTGACATGATGAAAATTTTAACGACAAATCTGCCTTTCCACAAACTTGAAATCGTTGTCCAGTTTAAGCTCAATCAATTTAGACGAAATCAACGCTTGAAAGACTGACGTTCACTACGCGGATACTCACTCTACCCACTCTATCGCGGCAATGAGGTGCGTACCAGTTGGTCACATGAGAGAGGAAGGAGTGCAAATGACTTTCTCAGCGATCGTCATTTACAACGAGCAATAAAATAAGCATTACTTTTCTTTCAAATCTCGCAGGTGATAATGCGTTAATATCAGTGGACCAGACAAGGAAACGACCCATGAAAGGAGAGTTGCCAATGCAATGTTGAAGAATCGTATCCAATGGGATTCTTTCTTCTGAACAGGCGAGGATAATTAATACGGACATCTGTTCCGAGAAATTCAATGAATTAGCAAGTCAATACCGCCTTTACGTCAGTTAATTTTCATAAAACATATTATAAAATGGCTAAGAAAAATATTAGGATACGTTTAGATATCTAACAGAGGTAAGAAAATTGTTTAAAACATTATTCAGTGAAGAAACTGGTAGGACAATTCCATAATATTTTAGTCCATCTTCTGTTGGATTTACACTTATCGTGTCACAATAGAAACCATATAATACAAAATCAAAAAGATGCATGACAGAAGCAGCAGTTATTGCGTGATTCGAAGCCATTCAGCCAGCGAAGCGTTCGCTGTTGTATCTGTAGGGTACTAACCTGAAATATGAGCGTCACAGCGTACGGGACTGCATGATCACCCAATCTGCTGCCGTCAATTCACATAAACAAGAGTGAACATCCCGACACGATAGGGAAGAAGGCAAGGGCTCTTTTTTTTGAGGTATGACTCCGAGATTTGGCGATTAAATTAAGCGTTCAAGAGCTGGAGACGTTCAATCAGAGCAGCCCACCTTCAAACTTCTCATTCAGGCAATGTATTGATCAAGAAACACTATAAACTGAAACAAAAGCGAAAACTACCAACAACGTAACCAAAGTTGGAATAAACGTTTTTAATGAAAACAGAGACAAATTAGATGAACTGATTCATGATTAAGTGAATTCACTGTGCGTTTATAGAATAAACATCCATGATGCTACAGCAGCTTGAATACCTTTTGCGGAGTTTTCACTGTCCGTAAGCAACATTCACAAATCTATTGGCTGCAAACAAGTATTCTTTACAGAGTGGAGTCGAAAATGTTGTTTTATCCGTTTGCTAATAGAAAGAAAATGGTGTTTGAAATCAAAATAAAGTTATTATATCGCAAACAATCACGTTGCCAATATGATTGTTTTAATCAAGTAATAAGATTTCACAACGAATATTCACTTTCTTCCATTTGGCTTATTAGGCGCATTTCTGTTTCATTATTCCTTTCAACATTTTCTCTGAAGTCACTTCAATTTCTTTCTCGGCGGCTTATTGCATTGTGTACAATCTATTTACATTGTGCTGTCACATAACTTCCACCTCTGTCCGAAATCGACCCTAAGGACTTGCCATTAACAAACTTCAGTTGGGGATTTGCAAATATACGCCAACACACATCATCAAAAAAATCTCATGATAGGAGTAGAATCGGCAATTAGCTCGGGCGTTATGAAGCCGTACCGTATCAGGCCGCGGCGCACTCGCTCTTGTATCTGCTGATCCTCGCGCGCACTAACCTGAAATACGGTAGTCGCCGCGTCCGCGAGCGCATGATCACCCAATCTGCAACCGTAAATTCGGCCACGCGCTCTCGCCCACCCCACCCCGCCCCGCTCCGCCCCGCTCCGCCACCTCCGCCCGCTCCGCCCGCTCCGCCCGCTCCGCCCGCTCCGCCCGCTCCGCCCGCTCCGCCCGCTCCGCCCGCTCCGCCCGCTTCGCTCACCCCCCGCCCACCCATCCGCCGCCTCGCATGTCCGTCCCACTCCTCCGCCCATGCTTTCGCCCTGCTTCTCCGCTCCACTCATCTCACTCCGCCCCTCTCCTCCACCCCTCTTCCCCCCTCTCACCCTCACCTCTCCCACACTACTCTCCCACGCCCGTCTCCCCGTCTTTCTCTCGCGCCCCTCTCGTCCATTCCGCTTCCCCGTCCAACCCCACTCCGTCCCACCACAGCTCCCCCGTCCAACCCCTCACGCACTCCGCTCGCCCGCTTCGTTCGCCCGCCCCGCTCACCCGACCCACTAGCCCGCTCCCGCTCTCCCGCCGCACTCAACCCACCCACCTCACCCAACTCCATCGCCTGTCCCAACCACACCCCCGTACAACTCCACTCTGTCGCCCCGACCGCCCTGCCGCAGCCACCCCAACCGCCCCGCCCCGCTTGCCCAGATAACCAACCGTCCGCCCGCCCCCGCTGGGAAACCTTTCGGCGTGCACGCGGCTCGGTGGCGTATCAGGAGCTGCAACTTGGCTGCGGCCGCGACAGCTAATCAAGAGGCGGCAAAATTCCAGCGATAGCGATTAGCGCGCCGCTGACGGCGGGCGGACCGCGCGGTCCAGATGAAAAGGGCTTTATGAGCGCGGCGGCGGGCGTATCATTGCCACGCTCAACCCCCACCCCCCACCCCACCCCTCCAGCACAACAGCCAGCGCTCCGCCACTCCTGGCCTTTACAACCCACCGCGTCTGCCATCACTGTTGCAATGACAAGAGTAGCTTTTTTAACCCTAGACTAATGATGACCAGTAAAATTTACTCACTGACATATATTTTTGGTAATGACGCCCCTGTCAAGGTGTGAGGTATTCCACCTCAGAGCAGTAAAATATTTACTCTTTGGACGTTAATATGTCTTCGGCCTCATTAAGTATTTTCTCTGTTTTCATCATAATGATGAACACTGTTACTCTTTTTTTAAAATAATGTTTTTAATGCAGGCCACCTATGTTTATTGCCTGCTGTGCGTTTAGAGAAACAAAATATACATGTATTTGTTTATTTATTTAGTTATAATCTAGTTGGATACACGAGAATCTGAGAACATTACTATATTCTTACGTATCAAAAACATTAACAAATTTCCGATTAAATCCATTCCAACATCAGAACAATACCATATTTAAATAACGAAATTCTCATTTATTATTATCACTGCATTTTATAGTTTTCGTGACGTACAGCGAATTTAAATCAAGAGTCAGTACCAAACTACTGTCTCGTTAAATTATGAACTTTTAAGACTGTTAACTCAAAGTTTACTGATTGTGCAATTGACTTGTCACCGAAATCGCCGCAAAGTACTCGCCGTACTCGTGCTAAAGGTACCACCCTATTACCCCTTCCCATCTAGGCTGCTATCCTGACCACGGCTAGTCATATGATCGCACCGTCGATGTTCGTATCATATTCAGTTAATTCAATCAAACCACAACAAGCAAACGCTCCATTGTACATCTCGCCTACAATCAATTTTATAGTCAGTATATCGAAATCAAAGCTACCGAGCCTTTACCGTCGTGACTTTTTTTTATCCCCGACGGAATTTAGCCTCGCGAGTCTCCAGGCTCTTTTTAATCCCGAAATAACACGCATGATGCCGGGCACCAAGATCCGGCGCTGAGTCGAGCAATGGCGGCGGTGCTCGGGAATTCTTCCAGCGATGAATATTAACAGGCGGATTTCCATGTTTAAGTAATGCTTCCGTCTGTTCCACTAATGCGCTTATTTTCGAAGGTTTTAACGCACGGAAGTAGCAAATCGATTTGTACATGGTTATAGGCGCGTCGTCCGTGCATTTGCGCCGCTATCCTCTTATCATAGCAAAGTATTGCAAAGACACGGTGCCGTGAGGTAATTTATGCATTAGGTTTTTGTAACCGAAAAGCTCCCGACTTTATCGAAAGCGCGAGTCAAAAAGTCGTGTTTTCATTTATCGTGTGATTCGAATGTTTTCAGTTTGTAGAGTGGTTGCGGCCTGATTTGATATCATTTCAAGTTTTTACGTATTGTAAGTGATATGCCTCTTGACAGTTCACGGAATATAAAATGAGATCATGTTTGCCACAAAGAAATCGAAATTAACTTGAATTTGTTCAGGACACCACAAGACATGTTTGCACTGAAAAGCTGTAGAATTTTCCGAAAATATTATTTTATTTACCGACCACGTATTTTATTTACAAAACTGTAGTGTAATATACCCATTTAAGACACACGTGTATGAAATTGTACTTAAATGTTTAAATTTTAATTGAATTTAAATTGTAATTTTTTAAAATATGCAATAGTTTAAATGAAATGATGAATATCATCATTCTGGGATAATTTTAACATCGTTTCCATTATTCCTTATTAGTACTAATAGAAACTTTGATTTCGTAAGTACAATCTTTCCTCACCACAGTTTTCGATTCAAGTATTATAGTTACCCATCTTCACTTTCTGCGAAGTTATTTATTTGATTACAAGGCGTAAACAAAGAAAAAATATATTAAAAACAAAATAAAGAAAGGAATATTTTAATGTTTTAAAAATTCAATTTCGTGATGTTCCATTGCAAGATATAAATAAACAAAAAATTTAATTTTTTAGTTAAAACAGGAACAAATTTAATTCACGATTTTAGGCCGTTGTTTTAGAAAATAAGAAACTGAAGAATTTACTGAAAGCATTTTCAAAAAGTTATTACACGAGGTTAAGGAACTTCGATATTCTCCATTTCCTAAAAATTCCCTTTTTCCAGTTTCATTTTCTTTCCTGCATAATGTTCGGTTCATTGATTCGGGCTTTCAGTTCGATGCCCTGCATTGAGAAAGGAGGAGGAGGAGGAGGGAGAGGGGAGGAGACGGGGGAGGCGCCCCGGGCAGAGGCTACAATGCAACAGCGCTTCCGCAGGATGTCGCTGCGACGCAAAAATTAGAGCCCCCAATTAGGCGGCGCGGGGGCGGAGCAGCGTGGTGCGGCCCGGTCTGGCGCCGCTTCGCACGGCCGCCCATCGCCCTCGGCGCCCGCAGACGCTGCCTCCCGCCGCCCACCGACATCGCCACCCTCCGTCCTCGCCACCCGCGCCGCCACCCGCCCTCGCCACCCGCAGCCCTCGCCGTCCTCGCCGCCCTCGCCACCCTCGCCGCCTTCGCCGCCCTCGCCGCCCTCGCCGCCCTCGCCGCCCTCGCCGCCCTCGCCGCCCTCGCCGCCCTCGCCGCCCTCGCCGCCCTCGCCGCCCTCGCCGCCCTCGCCGCCCTCGCCGCCCTCGCCGCCCTCGTCGCCCTCGCCGCCCTCGCCGCCCTCGCCGCCCTCGCCGCCCTCGCCGCCCTCGCCGCCCCCGCCGCCCTCGCCGCCCTCGCCGCCCTCGCCGCCCTCGCCGCCCTCGCCGCCCTCGCCGCCCTCGCCGCCCTCGCCGCCCTCGCCGCCCTCGCCGCCCTCGCCGCCCTCGCCGCCCTCGCCGCCCTCGCCGCCCTCGCCGCCCGCAGCACACGCCGCCCTCGTCGCCCACTGCCCAGCCCCTGGCCGCAGTCCGCTCTCACCGCCCACTGCCTGGCGCCCTCGCCGCCCACTGTCCGCCGCCTTCCCTGTCCGCCGCCCGCCTCCACCTCCCTCGCCACCCGCGCCGCCACCCGCCCTCGCCACCCACTGTCCGCCTCCCGGCCGCACTCCGCTATCACCGCCCACCGCCCATTGTCAACCGCCCTCGCTGCCCAATGCCCCTCACTCTCCCTGTCCAGCGCCTGTCTCCCTCACCTCCCACCGCTCTCACCGCCCGCCTCCCCCGCCGCCTTCCATTCCGGCAGCTCCGTCCTAGGAGAACGACGCCACCCATAACGGAGAGATCAGACCGCTCACTTGCCGTCTTTGGGATTCATTCCAACACTTTCCGATGATCGAATACCTTTCCGGCGGGAGCTCCACTGGCGGTAACGCGTACACAAAGGCCTGACCTGACGCGACTCCGGCCCGAGTCCCAAGAACCCCTGCGAGCGAGGAGTCTCTTTTGTACTGAGTGTTCGGCGCTTTCCGGGAAATGTTATCTAGCGAACTGTCATGACTTGTGTTCAGTGTTTTGAGGATCGGACTTTCATTACGAATATTTTGCGGTTACCATGGTCTGTGTTTTGCGTTGCAAATTTCTTTTCGAATAGACCTACTACTACGTAGTGTAATATATTATATCAGAATGATGTCGTGAGTCCTTGAATTTGACACGGATATTTCAATTTTGGACATACTATACGTGAATACCCAACGATATTTTCTGAAAAATGGATACATTTTTCTTTACATTTCTTTCTCTATTATAGCACAACACTTTATACAAACGTCACAGATCGTATTTTCGATTACTTTTTTTCTGAACTATAATTTAACTCTAATTTAACTATAATTTAACTATAATTTAACTCTGACTTTAAAGGGTGTTACAACACTGCCTGCGGAACTGCGGAAGTACATCGGCCCTGCCAAATATTCTAAGTATCATCACTAGTATCATCCGTGCACCTTGCAAAACTGAAGGAACAAATGTTACTAGTTCGACTTGTGCCAATATTCCACCCTTTGCAAAACATTGTTTTAAACGAAAAAACGGTTTACTACTGTAATTTAATTTCAAACGTTTTTCGCCACTCGTTCTTTCAAATGGACTTACCCTTCAAAAATATCTAAAAATTTGTTATTTTGGTGATTACTTCACATGAAACATTTCGAGTTCTGCAAAATTGTAACGATTTGTTACCGATAGTTTCTTATGCTGTTTTCCTTATGTCCTTGTATTAATCTGCGAAAATTATAAACTTGTCTTCATGCTATTGTTTGATACATTTCATATCGGGGTTAATTCCATATTCAACACTTCAGGGGATTTTGTGACGTCATTATCTTATAAATAGTACAAAACCGTCATCTTTCCTTCGCAGTTGATGAGTAGAGAGAATTGTTATAAAAATCTTAAGTCAGTGATTCCTTGTTGTTTGTACCCACGACCAAACTCAACCATAAGACCATTAAGCCTCAACGATACTTTCGGCCGCTAATGGCGCCTCTTGCGGGCTTCCGCTGGCTCCCGCGGCGCGGCGCGGCGCGCGCGGCAATTGCTGCGCTGGCGCAGCGGCCGCACGCGCTTCCAATAACGCGCAGCGGCAATAAGCGCGCCGCCGGCCACCGGTCAGCGGGGAAATCAGCCAGGCGTCACACAAGGGCGCGAGGGCGGGCGCGGGCGCGGGTGGGGCTCTGACCTAGGCGAAGCCGTCCCCGCTGCCCGCCCCGCCCCGCCCCGTGCCGCGCGGCATAGCGCAGAACAACCACCGCCGCCGCCGCCGAGCCGCGGAAACGTGTAATTACGGTTGTGACTGGCGCCCCGCCCCCGCGCCGCCCGCATGAAATATGACTGCGCGTCGCCGCCGCCGCCCCTGCCGTCGCCCATGCCGTCGCCGCGAGCTGCCGTCTCCCTGCGCCTCCCTGCTCTGCCCTACGCCGCCAGCCGCTTCCGCCCTCACCTTGCCCGCTCGTCCCGTGCCCGCCCTAATGCTCTCTCTCCGTCCTCCTGCGCCATCGCCGATCTCCTCGCTCATGCCTTGCCCTCCTCCCGTTCTCTCCACCCCGACAACCCCGCGTTCGCCTTCTCAGTCGAACCCGCTCCAGTCTTCCCCGCAGCACGTTTCAAGCACCACCTTCCCCGCAACCGCTGCCATCCCCCCATCGCGCCCGCCCCTCCTCTGCCTCCATCCCGCCCGTTGCCCCCATCACATTCATGTACCTGTTCGTGCTTGCACCTTCATCGTCACCCTCATCTTTGCCCGTGGCTCTACCTACGTTCCTCAACTCCGCTCCCACCTTCTCGCCTCGCTCACTCCACTTTCCGTGCCGTTCCCGCCTCCATACCCGCCCTTGCCATTACCCTCACTCCCGCTCGACTTCCCATCTAGACGACTGATTCCCCGTGTCATTTTACGAACTCGCCCCATTCCTTTGCCCGTCTTTCCCATCCCCATCTTACTTCTTAATTCCGTCTCCATCCTCTTCCCAGTCACTCTCTTTTATTCTTCCTCTCCAGCCTCACACCCGTAATCACCTCCTTCTCCGCCCCTGTCCCGATCTCAATCTCGACCCCAACCTCGATTCCGATCCCTATTCCCATCCCTATTCCCATCCCCATCCCCATCCCGTCACTTTACTCGTAACCATTCCCGACCCCTTACCTCTTCCCCGTCTCCACAACATTAATTGCCTCCGTCACCGCCACTGCTGAGCCTCCGTGTCAACCAAGTCGCCACCGCTGTCGTCGCCCTGCGGGACTCCTGCCCCACCCCGCCTCCCCCGTTCCTCTCCCCGATCCCTCCCCCGCCCCCGCCACCGGTGTGCGCACTTCCTTCGCAGCTCTACAGCTGTTGCGCTCGAGCAGAGGTCGCCGCCGCCATCTTTGTCGCTTGAAGCCCACATCTTCATGAAAATAAAGTCTTTCCCTAGAGGAATATTTTCAAATTTGGCAATTATTCCACGGCAGAAGAGGAGCCCTAATATATGTAGCTACCTCAAAATATTCTCTAAATTTAGCAATTATATAAAAATTGAAAATATAAAAGAATAGAAAAAAGTATTATTCTGTTACAGAATTTTTGGTTTTAATTTTTTTTATAAAAATTCTCAACGTATTTAAATATACCGAAAAATATTATTTTACATTGTACACATTTTTCTTAAATTGATGTTTAAAATCTGAAATTAACAAATTTTATTGCGTCTAAAACTAGAAATTTTCGAGCAATTATAATAGATTAATTTACTTATTAATTTATTTATTTTTAATGTATTATAATTAATATTTCAAAATTAATGTTTCAAAAGCCTTATAATATTTATGAAAATATGGCTCGCAAGCCCTTGTCCTCAAATAGTACTGGAGCCATAAATTCTTAAAGATTGTTCTGCCAATTCTTTGTACCAAACGTGTTTGTGTTTCTCTTAAAATTATTTTAAAATTATTTTTATTTTCATTTTAATTACTTGAAAGTGGCGTTTTGAATCATTATCAGGAGGCTAATGATTTTAGATCATAATTATTTATAAGATCATGATTTTAGATCATTTATAGATCATAAATGACACTCCATAAGAAGTTAATCTGACCCTGTTAATGTTGCAAGAACGAGTAGTTCGTAATCGCACGTGTCTAGCACAGCAAAGGTATAGCAAGAGTCTTCCAACTATTCAAAATTGAAGTTCTATTAACGCACTATTGGTCGAAATAAAATGTAGTGTTCATTTCTACCCTGCAACACACAATAAATGCTTTGTAATAAAATAAAAGCGTCGGGATTTTATTTAATGTATCTCGTTCCTGTCTATTGAACATTACTTCTCATTTCCTTTGTGAAGGAATTTCGTGCCATATTTTTTCCATTTAGTTGCTCGTATGCTAATGCGACCTCATTATTCAGACCAAAATGTCATGTGTGTGTGCCCTAGTGAAGAATGGATTTTCTCCAGCATCACAGAGTTCTGAAGGTCCTTCATAAGTTTAATTTAAAGAGACTGAGTCAGGTAGGACAATTGATAAAATGTGCAGAGCCATTAAGCTTATAGCATATTGTCCAGTTTAACCCTTTCAAACGCCGACTTCCGAATATACATAGAGTTAATCAACTATTTTATTTAATTCATGTTTCTGGAATGATTTCTGTAATTATGCCTTCAGAAAAGGTATAACTTAATTATTTCGTTCATTGTGTACGACTGACATAATACTTTATAATCTAGCTAAAATCATGATGATTTGCAAGTCACGTCAACATGAAAACAACAGTGGCCCAATAATATCAGGGTTGTTTGATTAATGTAAACGTTATTATTCTATAAAAACAACAGTTTAGAAAATGCTTTCCGATTAATAATTTTCTGATATTGATTGGACTACTCCAAGTTAGCGAGAGTGCGTGCCTTCTTCAGCCAATACATTCATGTAACACATACATTTATCCTTTATCGTGTTACTATTATTCTTTTGCTTTATATCAAGTTTTTTTATGCATTTTTTTGTACAAAATTATCATCCAATTCTTTACAATTAATCATCCATCAATCCATACGCCCGGACAATTTCATGCACAACGTAATTTTTTTTAAATCGGTATTTATTTAAATCGAGAAAATTTAGTAATTGAAAATAAATATTGCCTTCCAGAATTTACAAATTATACTTCATTACGATATACGTACTTTAAAAAAACAAAACTCTTCGCTCATATTTGAAAATATACTATTATATTACATATTCTACAAATTCTACAAATTCTTCTCATCCCATGTTAAAGTTGCACAATGAAGAAAATAGCAGCTAAATTTTGTTTTCTTGACAGTGTGTTTCCTATGAAAATAAATTTTATTGTATTATGGAGTATTCATCGAAATAATACGTGTTATCGCCTCTACATTTAAAAAGAAATTTTCTCCATTAACGATACTTACAATTAATAACATCGTCCTCTGAAGTATACACAACTCCTTAAAGATTTAAGATAGCGTTTGGTCTGAAGCACGTACTTTCATAAAACTACTTCCACCAGATGCATGTTCTCGTTTCTTCATAATTGACGGATCATAAGCACAAATTAGAGTAATTATGCATGTAATGACGAGATACTATTGATCGGACATGGACATCATGTCTTAGCGGTCTCTGAACGACAAACTGATCAAGACAAAACATTACACGTAATATACAGACAAAAACGTGAAGCATAGCGTGATGCGGTTCAATTTACTCGGTCCTAATTAAAATTACAGTGGACATAAGTAGACTAATTTTAGGAGAAAAGGACGTAACTGTTGAGATAAGGGGTACTAGAACATGTCAGAAAAGCCCATTGACGTGTCAGTGTTCGAACGAAAAAGAGAGGCATCCGTTACTAATGGCTGTGTTAACTTTTTAGAGAAACTCTAGAAACGAAGAAATTTCCAACTAAATGAAATTTTAAGCTTCGAAGGGAAAATACAGTTATTTCTTTTTCTGAAAATCAAATTACCGTACTCAGATGACTTGAAAGTACGTACCTAGGCTGATTATTCGTAAATGGGTCCGTGTTCGTGAATTGGATGTTAAGTATTGAAATAAATAACGATGATAGAGGAATTGTGAAGTGAAAAGCGAGTAAAATATTGTTTCCGGAAATACACTTTTCATTTTTTCATAAATTTATCATGGGGTGTCCTAAGCTTGTACTCTAGCACTAGTTTTCCCACGTTCAAATTAAATGTGAACACCATCTTCGTGTTCTTGTCTGTCTGTGAGATGTTGCGCTCTCGGCAGAGTTTCTAATGATTCTGCCGTCATATTATGACCTTCCTCAGTACGAAAAGTCGGAAATGAATTAGTCTCCATAAGAAACGTATTAATGCATGCTCGATAGTCGCAATATGACGGCCGTAACGTTGTCAGTTGTGCCTAGGACGCGGTGACACCTGGACAGTCGAGAATCTGTTTACTCCACCCGCCGAAGCCTACAGTTTTATCATAATTATCTACTTAATAAATTTGCAGGCAATCACCGACTACGTTATATTAGCAGCCACATCGTTGCATCTACATACATAAAGGTCTTGGAGTTATAATGAGTAGCCGCTGTAGCATTTGAACTCTATGAAAGTACTTGAAGATATCAGTGTTTCTTTTAGTGTTAGTTCTTAACGCTTCCCATCCCATTCAATTTCATCGCTTCTTTCTCTTTAGGACTTTTATTCAGCTGGTTAACCTTTACGTCCCAATGGGACGCATATTCGACCGTACACTAGACACCAATACACTTGCGGGCTCTTCTGACCTGACTCATCAACAGAGCGCGAGTCCCTCCGCAACAGCACATACATAAGAAACAAGTAACAAACAGCCATGCCCAAGGTGGGACTCGAACCCGCGACTCTTCGTACCCAAGGGCTGAATCGGTACACGCGCTTGGCAACCTCGGCCAACCAGGTCGACAATCTCTTGAGTTTAAATAGAATCACGAACAACGAAACAGCCCGATCCCCTCAAGGTGGTTTTTTGTTACCTTCTGGCAAGTTGTTTTGCTTTCTCAACGGAACTTTGACAGGGTTCTTGTCGACTCAAGCAGGACGAAGAACAGTAGCTGGCTGACACTAGCTCTCCAGTCGCGTATTGTCCACCTTCATAATTACTCCACTAGGAGGGGAGGTGCCGGCACGAAGCGGATATACGGCGAGTTGTAACCTTCTAAACTCAAATCGAATTAACACGATCCCCGTGACATTATTTTTTCTTACCTCCGCATTAGTTGTTTTGCAAGAATAAAACATCTCACGTAGAAACAGATCTCGTCACAAATGTGAATACACGTGGGGTGCAATGATAACTTCTCTCCTTACCCTGTACAGCCTTTTTTATATAGCGCAAAGTCTGTATCATAGGGTGGCGTGAATTAAATTTTGATACCCTTAAAAAGGAAATCCAGTATCCTAGTAACTTATTTTCAAAACGAGATTTACATGATGAACAAAATTTACATCGTTCTCATCAGATGGTTTCTTGCGCTGAAGTGGTTTTGCTTCTACGAAACTTGTCACGCAGTTGCGGTTCTCGGGGCGAATGAGCCTCCGCTGGCGAACGAGGCCTGGTGGTTGGCTGCCGCTCTCCACCCCCCACTCCCCCTCCCCAACTTCCCATCCGTGGGAGGGTTGAAGACCCGCGGGCGGACGCGGCTGGCTGGTGCGTGACGAGAAGTAGCTGTTGGGGCAATCTAGCTTTTGTACAGGAGATCGATGGCTCGTGTGCTGCTGGGCCGTGCACGCCGCCGCCGCCGCCGCCGCCGCCGCCGGGGGATCGTCAGATGCTGTCACGCAGGGGTGATGCCTTGTCTGCCAGGGGATACCCCCCACGTAGACGCCGCCTGCTCGCTAGATCTGTGATGTAATTTCGCTTTACATATTTCCTAATGAAAGGTTTCCTCCAGGAAGATGAAAATGCTGCTTGGAACGGTTGGGTTGACAGGTGTTTCCGAAGTGGGGGATGGTGGGGAAGGGGTGATATCAACCTATCCTTCTTATTAGCGTACTGTCTTAATAGTTACCAATATGTCAAATGATTTGTTTGGGCAAATGTAATCGTATGAAAGTTTCTATGTTTATTTTCAATATGCGATACGGGAATATTTTGTTGCTTTTTTCATGGATATATGGCGACATTTTAATGCGTATTACATGAGAGATCTCAATATCATAACAACTGCAAATACGAAGACTCGCCAGCAAAGTAATAAATATTGTTTCTCATTCTACATAAAGTGATATAATTACATATCGATTGATAAATAATATTTGCTTCCTTGAATGATTTTTAATATATAATTCAAAATGTACGTATCGTTACATCAGCAGTAACTATTTTCTTTTACTTTATCTAAATTTTAGAATTTATATTTATTCTCGATAATGATAGTTATGAAATTTCCATACGAAAATACTCGTATTTTTTTATATCCATTAGAGTTTCCACTCGTAACTAAAGAATATTTTTGTCTTCAGACAAATAGATTCTGAAACCGTACGAATAAACTTCAAACCTCAAAAATGCCATGGGCTCCATGACATAGCCTATGGCATGTGATTCAGGTCAATAATACATAATCCAAACTGTCCTGAATGTTGACGCGGTTGGAAAAAAACAACAACTCTGTGCAATATTTGATAAATTAATGAAGTTGCAGGGTCGTCTCACAGCAAATCAATTACAGAGCCCAATGAATTTGGAGTTTTATATTCATAATTATTCCTTCCCACGTAACTCCCGTGGATAATAATTACCATTTTAAAAAAATGTTCTTGTGGGCCGAACTAATTTGTCCACTTGCCAGGCAAAGTGGACAATTTCTACCTCGGTCTTTTCCCGCGGGCGACACCGAAATGGCGGAGAATTAATAAGCCCGTAAACAGGGTAATTATACGTGTTCATTCAATTTGGCAACCTGGAAACGTGATAACCCCGGTCTCGCGGACCGCACACGTGCCGCCATTTCTGCTTCGCCCACCGCCCGAGAGCGGAAGGAAGCGGAGGGGGGGGGGGAGAAGGCGGCTGGGGGAGGGTGTAGGAGCCAGGTGGGAACGAGAAGCAAATGGCGGTCGTTGGGAGTAAGGTGGGAGGTGTGTGTGTGTGGATGGGAGGGAACGGAATGTGACGCGTGATGAAAGAAGGACACAGTGGGAACGCGGAGGGACAGATGTGCAGGAAATGAGAAAGGTGGGGACGGTTCGGGAAAAAGGGAATGAGAAGAACGGGAGGCGGCGAGAGAAAAAAATGTGAACGGAAAGACAGAAAAGGAATGGAGAGTGGTTAATACACGAGCGGAAATGTATGGGTTGGAAGAAAGTGACATGAATGGTACTAATAGAATTGGAATGAAGAGAACTAGATCTGAGTGGCTGGGAGGTAATGGAATGGAAAGCAAAGGACAGGAGATGAATAGTAAAATGCGATAGAATGGAAATGAAGAAGTGGAGTAAGGGATTGAGTGTATAGGAGGGTAATGGCAGACAGTGGCACGTGAGCGAAAGGGAGGGGAGAGGCAGGGTGGGAGTTCGGGCGGGGGTGGGGCGGGAACATGCCCGGCTGTGGCGTGCCGTGGCAGCCATGGCAGCGACCGGCGGCGGCGCCGGACATGGGAAAAAGCGATCAATTGCAGATTATGCCCACGCCTCCGTACAAAGAAAGCGCTGTTTTTTTCTTCCTTCTTTCTCTTTTTGCCCGGCGGCGGGCCGCAGCCAATGGCGGGCACCTCGCCACCGGAACTGTGTTGTTAGCGTCTCGAAGGCGCCCCACGTCACTTCCGGCGCGCTGAGAGAGCACGCCTCTTTTGTTTCCCGGTGGGCGGGGAGCGGGAGGCGGGGATGGAGGGGGTGGAGGGGGCGGGGCCGTCCGGGGCCATTGTTTGGCCCACATCCGCGCGCGAGGCAAAACCTCCCCGACACGCAGCCGCCCCCGGTGGCCAATCGGCTCGCGCGCAGCCCGCCTTAATTACGCTCCCGGGGGCCCGGGTTTTTTGGCTGCCGGACCCCCTCCCTTCCCCTCTCTGCCCCCCCCCCCCCACCCCGCCGAAGCGGCGCGGCGGTGGGTGGCGCGCCTGGCGGCGGCCTGCATGCGAGCGCCAGCCGCCGCCCGCGCACGCCACGCACCGCGCACACGCCCTGGGAAAACCGCCTGCCCACTCCTTCCCACCCGGGTGCGTTCTTTCTCACTCGCTGCACCTGACCAAGTCTAGGCTAGGGCAGACTCGCGGAGTCAAGATGCGAATGAAGACAATTTCACACAATTAATTTCTAATCAAAGGTCCATCCCTGGAAACCCCTCACTACCCTACAGCTATCCAGCACTGCATTATTATTATTATTATTATTATTATTATTATTATTATTATTATTATTATTATTATTATTATTATTATTATTATTATTATTATTATTATTATATTATTTATATTATTATAGCTTGAATGATTGATATTCTCAGAAGTAGTACCGATTCCGCCAGGTTGTAAAATATTGCGGTTTTGAAAACCGCTGCAGGCATTTGTTTTCCCTTCTGGCTACATTTCTAGGTTCTCGTTCTGTCCCTAGATCCGGTGAACACCCTGATGTGTTAGTGTTTATGGTACAGTCCTAGCAAAGTTTTTCAACGTTTTTCACGTTGCTACGCTGGATATCACCCAGAGATGTGAAGATTCGTTCACAGTAGGATTCATTTCCACTGAACAATTTGTGCAATATTCGTAAGCATTCCCTGACTCGAAAATGATTTTAAAGAGACAATAGGCTATTGGCAAACAATAGCTGATTTGATAGAAGATCTTTGATAGAAGACTTTGGTACGATCAGTTTTTGGTTTCCCACTGGCTGCATGCTACAGACAAAGTGTTTTTGCCAGCAGACGAACTTCAGAAAAATTGTTTTAGTCGTACGAATTTTTGAAATTGTAATTTACATGCACCTCCTTATTGAATTATTACTATTTTAACATTTTAAATTTATAAGATTACTTCGCATAATTTTTTTATATTCTTGTTATAGAAGCTACACCCTGAGGATAGTGGTTTTATTTTTAATTCTTTCATTTATATTTGGTCAAAACCAATTAAAGATATGCTCAAACGGAAACAAATCTTTTCTTTTTGTGTGATTAGCTCTCAAATGGTGAAATTTATTTTATTCATTGCTGAGAAAATGTAATGCTTTAACGTGACCTAGAATTTACTAAATTGCACTAAAACTCGTAAAACATAGAGAAATGCATTTTCATAATATCAAATAAACGACGCGATCGGGCAACAGTTCAATAATATTAATTGGTCGTTTTTATTTGCACATAGAAAAGATAAGTAGCACGTTTCGCGAGTCAAAATTTGTACGACTCTGCAGAAAGAGTTACAACAAATTAATACAAATAAATATACAGATTAAATTAAATTAATATGAAGGTCTTTGAAAGATTAACGTAGTAATTTAGAACTTAAATGCAACAGATTGGCCTATATACCTATGTGTAAATTAATAATTGAATATTTGTACGTCTTTGATTCTCTGTAAGGCACAAGAATATACAATATCAGAGTTTCCCGTATTTCAGTGTTATAAGAAAATTAACTATTTATAGATTTTACACTGTGGCTCGCAGTTGACGCATTTTCCTGAGTTTGTTACCCTATTCGTCTTTTTTCCCTATGTGGGTAATCGCTAGTTCGAATACGCATTATCGGCTTACCACATCACGCCATACAACACGCTAGACCCCCTGCTCGTTTACCACATTTCTTATCTCTCAATATTTCATCCTTCCCCTCTCAACGTCTCTGACACACAGGTGCCGATCTTTCAACATGCTCTTCCATCTTTTTTTATCTCAGCCTGTCCAGTCCCAGTATTACGACATTTTATTCCCATTATATTCGTGCCTACTACATGCGTGCGTTTTTTGCTTTTGTATCTATCTGCAGTAACTCATATAACATTTTTCAGTTCCTTTCCGGTGTTCTATCCGCTTCCGGATTTATTCCAAGGACTTAGAAGTTGGAGCATTCAGTAAGGGACAGAAGGGAAAAGGTAAAAAAAGCAAATATCGGATGATGAAATCAACAGATCGGGGTTGAGATTGAAATGTACACAGAGGCATTGCTGTATACGAACTCTTAAAATGTCCTAGGATTCAAATGTAGTAGACGGTTCGGTAATATGTTTTCTGCAACATTGAGTAACAGATTCTTTGTTGCAATTTAATCAATCTAGAAAGAAGAAAAAACAAACATTAATATAATGAAATGTAGTTATAAAATATTTCGTGCACACATGCACGTACGTAATTTAATATAAGCGTGCTTTAAAGTTACTGTACGTGTACATAAATTTAATGAGCGTACATGATAATTACTTTCATGTACTTTTACATCGAAAGTAATACAGAAATTTGACAGTGTATTAGTTATTATTAATAGTTTACTTATATATACAGATGAACATTGTTTTGAAGTACATTTATAACATCCTTGAAATTGTCTTTCGAATTAGTACATTTTGAAGCGAAACAGTGGCCGCCATTTGCCCTCTGTCCTTCCTGTTGCGTTGCCGTTGTCCTTCCTGTGGCGTTTCTTTTCGCAATGGCTCGCACCCCTTTTCATCCCCAGGCTGCGCGCCCTCGCTCCGCCCTCTCGTCGCGCGATCAAGGCGGCGGAGCAGGCAAAAAGCGGCGAAGCCCACGCAACAGGCTGCGTTTTTCCGGTGATCCTTCATTTAGATGAGCGCGACGACGCTGCTTCCGCCCCCCCCCCACCCGCCTGGTGGGCGCCAGACCCCGCAATGCAACAGGGCGCTGCGCACCCTGCACAAAGGGTTGGCGCATCGAGACAGTTTTGGAGAGGGGGGAAATTTCAGGAGGCATCCCTGTTGCCACTGTTGAAATATTTGGAGAGTTTATTTATATAATGTAAGTTGAGGCGTATGATAATGCGGTTAATATACATCTCGGGGAGGGGGTGGACACGAAGTTTTTGATAAGTAGGCAATTTCAATAGAAATTCCTTTACGATCCGAAAATATTTTAAATTAATATTTAAAAAGATATAAGTAGAAAATGTAAGTTTGGTGCATATGTAGATGACATATAGCCCCTGTGGGGGTGAATACAGAAAGTTTTCGAAATCCCAATAGGGTGCCCTTTTACGACCACCAAAAAAACTTTTAACTAATACTTGGAAAGTTTCACATAGAAAATGTAAGTTTGGTGCGTAATAAAGTTGATTTATAATGATTGATTGAGATAAATTGATTGGGAAGGAAGCAGAGTTATTTATGAGTAGATTGAAATGTTGGAATTTTATTAGTGCATTTTGCTTCTGTTGTTATACTGAATAAATATGTTTTTGAGAATCGTACATTGAATACATTGTTTAGGTATAATAAAATTTAAGTCACATCGTTGACTTCAAAGAACTTGAGGATTCCATATTATTCCATTTCACGGCGAATATTTTGTTGCTCTATCCGTGTCTTTCTCTTTTCTGTTCGATCATTTTAATTTTTTCTCGATTATTATTCTAACTGAGAAATGGCATCCGCAAAATATTTTTCACTAGTTGTGTGTTACATTTGGACAGGTATTTATTTATGTATATATTTAACGTTAAAAATAGTTAAAAACTGTGTGACGTATTGTGAGAAGTGCAATATATTTCTTGAGTTTCTTGAGCTCTGAGATGTCTGCTCTAAATCATATACATATTAAATTGAATTATGAATACATGTAGCAGCGAGCGTTTTGGCAAGAATTAATATGAAAATTTTCGCTCCCGTATATTAAAAACTGAAAAAGTAAATCAGCTACATATTAGGTTATTATCCTTGGTGCTTTACGTGAAGTAATCGATTTACTGACGCAATAAAATGGAAAACAATTATTCGGATATCTACAATCCCGAAAGATCTAAAAAAAACGAACACAGTGAAACTATATGTACGTCCATAAGCAAAACAAGAGGCCATCTTAGAATTTGCTAAAGATCAGGAAAAGTGGACGAAAAACATGATGGAAATGGGGGGTCACAATACTTGTTACAGGCGTAATTAGTCTTTTATAACCGTAGTCTAAATGATAACAAATACATTGACATATTCATAAATAATGGAGTGGAGAATTGAAACAGTTTTCCTTCGTTTACTATTATTTTTTTATTAAGGAATCAATTTCGAACAGCTACTATTGTGGAAGTAACTATTTCTTTATTGCCAAGAATATACTCGTACGTATCATCAGCAAAGAGAACTTTCTTCCGTCTCGAATCGCCGAAGGCACATCGTTTACGTGTAGTAGGAAGAGAATAGGTCCTAAAATATAACCTTATGGGGTCCCAACTGCAATTGGCAATGTATTGGAAGGATGAGCAAGTAATGTCCCTTCATTCCAGAATGGTATTTTTTTACTTTCTCAGATTGTTGTTTCAGGTATGAACATAACCAATCTAGAGCAATACCACGAATACGATGGTATGGAAGATGAAAGGTATATCAAATATAGGCCAATGTAAACTAAATGAAAAAGTATTAATTACATTTGAGAAATATTTTAAAATACATATATTATTATTATTATTATTATTATTATTATTATTATTAATTAGGACTTTTTAAGCAATGTTTAGAACATTTTCATCATTCAGTTCTTTATCTGGGTTAACCTTTGGAATGTGCTTCTACCTCTACCTCATTCTCAGATCCCCCTGCAATGCTACAGACTGACAAGATATAGCTGTTTATTATTCTATTTTAATATTTTGTACTGCGTTTCTGCTTATTATTTTTAAGTAATTTATATTTATAGTCATTACGTATCACATAAAATAATGTTGGGAAAAGAGTTTGTAAGTAGCTGATAGAGTTTCTATCTGAAACGTCATTTGCTTGAACGCTCTATCACAATTTCACAATGCAGTCGGTAAGAGATTGCATGCGTTTAAATGTGTAAAATTTGTCAGAAATATGTAATTGCATATGAGCGTATGAAATATGTAATGAAGATTTGAAGAAATTTTACTTGAGTCAAGAGATAAATCTATCCAAAATCTACATTTTAAATAAGTATCTCGTAAGTTGCCCTAGTTGCCAAGACTATTAAAACGGGTTGACTATCGTGTAAAACATAGAACTGACTTTAAATCTGTTTTATAATAATTCTCAGAGGAAAAAAGATGTTTTTTGAGTCAAATAAATGCATGTTTGTGTTTGTAAACTTAATATTTTCTTTTCGGGTTCTAATTTATTCATTTATAGATCGATATTCTTTACAAAACTATTTCCCAAACATTCAGTTCACTTTCTGAACAGGTGTCCGGCTAAAGGGTTAACAACCCCGGGGATAGTAAATCATGAATAACACGGTCAACGCCCTTTCCTTTCAACATCCCCCTCCCCTCTGCCAGGGTATCAGCTGCTCCCGCAGTCGGGCATTCGTCTCTCACGTGAAACACCACCCTTTTATTAAACCAGCGCTGCCTCCTAAATCTAATTACATTCAGCGGTGTTGTCCCGGTCTTTTTATTCCCTCCTTGAAAATTTTCGTGCTGGTGACCGCCGCAATTTGTTGCGTGGCCAGAGAGAGGGGGAGGGATGGGGGGTGGAAGGGGAGAAATCGTCAACCGTCATTACGGAATGACTCGCCCAGAATGCTCGGCGCTTGTGTGCGCTCGGAGTGTGATGAGAAAATAACTCACCGCTCGTTGCCTACACGCCCAGGGGCTCGCACGTGATATTAAAGTGTGAATGTAATTCACGGTGACATGTGACACCCCCTTCAAAACGAGCTCGCCGGCAGGGGGTGAATGGGAGGTGAAACAGACGGGGGTGGGGGTGATGAATATTCAGCCTGTAGCAACGGCGACGCCTTAGCCCGACTCGTGACATTGCACGAGTGTAATTGCTCGCTTCGCTTTGCTTTGAAAGACGCTTCGGAAAGCGTTTTATTCTGTGGCCATTGAAAACCCTCTGTTGAGGGAGGATTAAAACAGCGAAAGAATTCGATAAAATCGTCTAAGAAAGGAGGATTGGAAGAGATAAGGAAGAGTTTTATTTATGATGCTCGGCAGATTCATGAGTTCGCTCATGCGGAGGCTTTCAGAAGTTTCATTGTACTGCAGGCGCTTTAATGAATTCATAAAAAATGTTTTTCTACGATTGTACAAAGCTAGAGGATGTATATGAAAGAGGAATTTTTCAAACCGCCATGTGAGCTTAGCGGTAGCGTTAGTATTTTTTAACATATTTCATAAAAGTCACGTCCCAGTATAAAAATACATTGTCGCATGTATAAGGGCTGGCGCTTTGCTAGAATAACCAAGAACAGATATCGAACAAATAATAGCTTTGTTTTACAATATTATAAAAAAATTGTTTATATTTCATGATCGAAATGAGTGTTTCTTCTTGTTGTTACTTGCCTCTAATTATCGGTCCGTAAAAAGATGTATTAGATCGCATACTTCAAAATGACTATTCTTAGACTAATGTTTCCAAAAGCATTGTCATTGTCACAACCAACACAAGGAATGGTTCCAAGTATTGTAATAAAAATTAAGGAAAAAATAAAATAATCTTGAGGTCGTAGCTAAAAGTTTGATCTCTTGTACATTAGCCTGATATCTTGTACCATAGCGCAAAAGTTTTACCGGTGTCATTAAAATTTTAATATAGCAATTTCATTAATAACTTAGAGATTCGTATGCTTGTGTACACAATCATTCATATTTATTATCTGAGACTCGTGATTTTCTTTATGCTATATTTTCGACAGAGGCGGTATTTTCTTTCCTCATTTCTCACTTTTGAAAGCGTCTCTTCTTGCGATTAGGATACTAATAGATTTTATCCGACCATAATCTTTCTATACAAGCGTCAATCTGCTTTGGAGAAGAAAAGCAGGCTTGATGCATCTACACAGCATGACTTCGCACAACGTATTGCATTTTTTTGATTTTTTGTTACGAGGAGCTCCTTCATTCATAAGCAGCGCTAATTGACCTAATGGTACGACCTTGCTGATTCACGTTGGAATATTTCTGAAGATCTCACACTAACTAAGGGTAGAGGCACTGTGGTGTCTACATGCGACTGTTGCCCACCTGATGCTAAAAGCGAAAAAAAAAATGTTTACCACTGGGTCAAAATATGTGTGGTATTGCTGAACACGCGTTGTACGGTAACAAAAGTTTAGCAGGAAAAAACACTTCCCGGACAAATGCGACAGAAATGTTATGTTTCTATAAAAGTTTACAACGTGGGAGCTATGAAGCACGAGCGAATTTTCCAGTGTCTTTGTTCATCCGTTCTTGAAATCACAAAGAATACCTGGGTACCCGTAAACATACATACCCCGAAACGGGAATACCTGGAGCGTAGGAAGCGCTACTCCTCTCCTTCATGAGTAACAAATAATATTGATTCCGCCATATTTGCAAGATAAGCTAACATCATTTCTACCCTCACGGGATATATAATAATATTTCTTTATAAAATTCATTTAGTTACAAATAATTGGTAGTGGAAAAACAGCATGTAACAAGTGAGTGTAAACGCTTATGTAATTCTGGTGGATTTATTCCCTCCCATTGTTCAGATTGCAATTCAGACAGGAATAGCATTGAACGCATTTCCTCAGTCTTATTAATGATATGGCAGTGCTACGAACGCCGTTACTTCCTCGATACTTTTCGAGGTTAAAACTTTGCATGTAGATATTTGCGCTTGACTATCTGAGCTATAATCTTCGTGCCGTTCATTACCATATGTTATTCTTGTCAACGAATTGTTACTGCATTTTTGAGACGGTTTTAAAATATATTTTCTTTCGAACCGTATGAAAAAGTGGAATAGAAAATATTATTTGAGAGAAAACCATGGACTAGTACTTAGCCGTGCTTCGTTTACCGATACAAAATAAAACTGAAAGAGTAGGATTTTCTTTTAATTCTAATTCAAATTCATCTGACCTTCACTAGTTTTTAAATGTAAATAAAAACTTGTTTCAGGAGAATAAAACCATATTGCTTCTTCGTTAGCACGAATACGCATGAGCACATTTTTGCAGAAAGACTTTTGAAAGCGTAAAAATCACAATTTTGATTCATTTATTAGGAATAGAAAAAAGCCAATTATACAATTTTGGTTAACTAAAATAATGCAATATTGAGCAACCATACAGGAGTAAATGTGACACCTGATCATTCCATGCTAATCGGGCGGGCGGTGTTAATCGTCTCGCGTGTGCTCCGGGGTGGTCTTTCAGAAGGAGGTCTCGCCTTGCCCTGTGCCCCGCTGACACACTTCGACGCACGGAGACGCGACGCGACGCGACGCGACGTGAGGAATTCCGGCCAGAATGTCAGAAGCCGGCCAGACTGGTAGTTCTATTGTTAACAGGTTTGTAGCTGTGCGTTGGTGACATACGTCACTCTATCTGCAATTCTCCATTAGAAATAAAGGTTCGTATCGCAAAAAACCGATAATAATATGTGGACATAATTACTAAAGTTAAGAAAATTTAAAGAAAATCACGCTTATAATGCTACCTACGGTAGAAAAAGACAAAAAACGAACGTTTTAGGTTGTCATCACGAGGGAAATGGAGAAATGTCTCATTTTACATTGAAATCGCCAAAAGAATCCAAATTATTATATTCTAAAATAAGTTTTTTTGTTTGTAATTGACAGAAAATAAAATAAGAATTTAGATGATCTTGGAGAAAAATAAGTCTATTGATCGTCAACGGGAAACTGCAAGAGATAAATCAGTTTTTCATACTTCGAGAGAGACATGCTAGTTTTACTTTTTCCAACTCGCACGATTTAAATAACTGAATTATGAAGATAATGTCTCAAAATCGTTGCTTCGCCACTCTTGGTTTCATCAATACTTTGAAATTCACGCGCAGTATTACTTTATATACCTTCGTTTGCGGTAAAAGAAAATAATTTCTTTTGATAAAAAAGTACTACTTGGACTCCTGCGACCATTTAACATTTTACGTGCGAACACGTTTTAAATCATTTTTAAAAAGAGAAAATAGCTTTTTTATTGGAACATATTTTTTTAACGTGTCTGATATTTCAGTGACACGGAGCAGGGTTTCCTGCTCAAATTGTAACAGAATGCCCAAAAGGCTTCATTTTGTAGACAACGGCATAAGAAGAAAGATAACTTGTGTTCCTTGAGGGGTCTAGCTGTAACAAGCTATGATGCATCGTTAGCGAGTTTTGGCGTTTGGTAGTGTTGCAGTTTCGCTGTTCGCTAATTAAGTTTAAAATTTAGTTGTTTTTTTGTCACAAATGGAAATGTTGGAATGGAAGTCAGGCCATTTTCTGCAGTGGCACATTTTTTTAAGTTTTTGCCGATAGTTTCATGTAAATGCTACGAAACCGTTATTTTTATTTAACATATTGTAAAGAGAGAAAATAATCGAATAACAAAATGTTTGCAATACATTAAATACCTTACTAAGAGTAGTACATTAATTTCATGATGGCTTTACTTATTTCTGCCGGTTAAAAAAGAAAGGGGTGAGCTCCTTCACTTTGACTCAGTCTTGTTGTAATCGTAATACGTCAGAAATTGGAAATATTTCTGCTTGATTTCTCTTTTTCCCAGGATTCCAGTAATTGCCCTGCAGCTTGGTCGCTTCTTTCGCAGCTTTTGCGCGGATTTCCGAGTCGGGGAGAGCCCTGCGATGCAGTTGCAAAAGTCCCGAGGCCCAACTGCGTCGATCGTGACTGACGGAATAGACGAAGCGAGCGGGAGCCTTGATTACTCGTGAATTGCTGAGGAACATCCCTCCAGTCCGCCTTCTAGGAATACAGTGATGATATCTCATTTACAAAAGGAGGTGAAATAGGTTTCCCAGTAAGTTCACTACAAAGAACAGAAGTCCTCCCGGAAAACAGGAGTGTGGAATTGAATATTCTCTAAGCAACCGGAAAGCACACGCTTTGTTTGTGTATGTTTCTCTCGTTGTTATCGCTGGAGCGAGTATTGTGTTTCAGAAACATACCCGCGAATTATATGTGTGCCTGTTTCTCGTTACAAAAATACTTGACTGGTTGCGGATATTGTTTTTATTGATTAACATACGCATTGAGGCAATGGACGAAAATGTGGTATTGAAAACCATCGCTCAAATTCTACATGAGATGAGTTGGTATGAAATTCACCAAGATGTATATATATATATATATATATATATATATATATATATATATATATATATAATTTAATATTCATTATAAATATACAACAGTCCGTGTTTGTTTTAGAATTGTTTATTATTTAAAAACTGAACGGTTATATTTTGATTGTAAACTGGGGAGTTTTACTGCGCTAAGTTTCATTGCGCTGATTATGGATCAACTTCAAAAGCATTGGAAAAATAAAATATTTTTCAATGATCTGACCAGCATGTCATTATTTACATAGAAATACTGCTATATAACTACATTTGTAGTTATATAAAAATATAACAATTAATATTTTGCTATTCTTATTTACAATGCATTGGCCTCTATATGCTGAGTACTGTTGCAAGAGGCCAAGCTTCAAAATAAATGTACCAGTATATTTCAACAAATTGAACATTCGTCCGTGATTGTGTTTATTTTTATAAAGTTAAATTTATAAAGTACATATAACCTAATGTTAATGATTGTGTAGCGTGACTATAAATGTAAATTCTGCCACTAATCGGTGATCGAGGCCAGCCCTTTCACCGTACATAGCTGAACCTAGGCGGCTCCACAAATTTCGTATTCGGCCAGTAGTGAGCGACCACTCGCCGAATCCCGAGCAGGTTGGATGGGTTGCCTGTCCATTTGTCGAGCGGCGAACATTCGATGCTCGCCCTACATACCGCGTGTCGGTCATTTGCACACCTCAAAGGAAGCGAACAATCGCCGAACACATCACTTCTTCGGGATTAGGCGAGCAGTAGCTCGCTGCTCGGCGAATGCCGAATGTGTGGAGCCGCCTTAAAAGAAGAGCAATGGTGAGTACGTTGCCTGGCACGTACAGAGCCGGCGGGGGGGGGGGGGGGGGAGCGCAGGTGGCGACAGGGAGTAAGCGTAGACGGCGCGGGGGAGTGGGAGGTCGGCATCTCGACCGTCTTGCTTGAGGATGAGTGCTGGATCTCGATAACGGCGAGGGCGGGGGCGGCGGCGCGCTGACGTCACGACGCGCACGTGATTAATTGCCGAGGGCCGGCGATGGTAATTGGGGGCCACGCAGCTCCTCTGGCCCACTGTCCCGCTGCGCTCGCCGCTTGGTCCTCAGCCACCGGCCCCGCTGTGCACGGAGCGCCCGCCGCCCTCGTCCTCCTAAGCGTCCTCTATATGCCCCCGCCGCCCCCACCGCCCCCGCCGCCCCCGCCGGCCACGCCTCTGACGGCCACGTCGCCCCGCCACCACCGACACACTCGCCGCTCCACCCACTTCCGCCACCCCCGTCGCCCCCTGCTGCCTCCGCCACCCCACCGTCCATGCCGCCCTCACTGCTCCAGCCGCCCTCGCCGTCCCCGCCGTTCTTGTTGCTCCTCCATTCACCCCACTCTCATCGTTCTCCTTGCCCTCGTCAGCCTTGTCGAAGTCACCACCTGCGTTCGCGGCCCTCCCGTCCTCGCCGTCCTCCCGTGAGGGACCCCTTGTTGTCGACGTTTAGGTCGGGGTCGAATCTCCTGTTCCAGTTGAGGAGACACACCGCCATCTCTCGGCATAGAGCATGCCTAACACTTACGACATTAATGTTAAAATCCTTCGTACGCCTTCCTTCGGAGGGGAAGTAAAGCCGGCTGTCCCATGTTCGTAGATTTACTTGCATGTAAAAGATCCTCAAGCCTAAATGACGCCTCTGAGCTAAATTCAAATCGCCTGTTTCTCGCCCAAGAAATACCTCCTTTCTCTGCTAGTTGATGAAAGGAGCGTAGCGAAATTTGCGTGGTCAGACGGAAGAGCGGGCCTGATGGCCTGAGTCTCGCCACGTAAAATAAGGCAAATTCAATTCAATTCAATTCAATGTTTATAGTCGTTGACAAGCTTGAACACACGAAATAGTGAATCAATCAATCGCCATTCTTCTTCCGGTCCTCGCCGTTGTGGCATCCTCGAATGTTTCCAGTCTTAGCCGTCACCGCCACCCTCACTACCGTTCTCGTATTTACATATAAGTTTTGAAAACAGGACAAGACGATCTACGTGCATATTACTTCCCTCAAAACCACACTCGAAGACATTTAATAGAGACCGTATATTGGTGCCAAGAGCCCGGAAAAATGTCCGCCCCAGGCCCTTAGCTTCCAGCCCTTCGAATGACGTCGTAGCAGCTCGAATGTGCTGTTGCGCGGTTGGGTTTGGGAGGGGAGGCAAGTTGGCAGAGGAGCAAATGAAATAAAAAGAGACAAAGAACTTAATCGACTAGAAGAGTGAAACAAGAAGCGAAGAGTGCCAACAACTTGGAAGAATGAACTTACAGTTAGTGATAACTTCGTGATGCTTAAAAAGAGGAAATGTAAAGAATTTTTGTAGAGAGCATGTTAATGGAAATACGTGTGATTTGTGCCATTATAAGTTTAGATATTACCGTGTACACTTGAATCCTACACACTCTGTAACATATTAATTTTCTAAATTCGAGAAAGGAAAGTTAAGGACAAGTAGTTGTCAAAATTGTGGTTAAAATGTCAAATTAAATTGTTTTGGTTAATATTTCAATTTTAAAAGACACTTGTAAGAAAATGTAGTAGTTTCTAAATGGAATGGAACTATAATTGTATATCCTACGATTTTAACGACCCTAATATTAATTAAAACTAATCATCCAAAACGTATCAAAGTATATTTATGTTGGTTTCGAACAGAAAGAAGAAAGATACGCTTTAAATTAATATAAATAAGAAATCTAGAATATGGGTCACAAACTAAAGTATGATGATGAAATAAACACGTTCAATTACCTTTGTGTTTAAATATATTAAAGAGAAATAGATTCAAATCTTGTAAAAATAACGAGAACTGTTTACACTCTTTTTTCTATCTGAGTACTGTGTCCTTCGTGAAGGAAAAAATGACATTCACGAACAAAAGAGGAAAAGAGCAAGGTATATTTATTTCAAGTGCCGCACATCTCTTGGGCAAAGGAATTATCTCTGTGTCATGAATATCCAGCATTTTTTGACCTGAAAAGGAAGGATGTGAGTTTATGCGCTGGAAGTGTGCATGGCATCCTGGAATCAATGAATCAAGGCATATCCCATATTCGAGGCTTGGGCATTAAAGTCTGCACCAGATCGCGATATAGCTCTTAACTATAAGGTATAGTTTGCATGAATAATCACTTGATTTATCTCTTTATCGCATGGACATCATTTTCCTTCAAATATGTTTGTTTGTCATTGAAGATTAGTTCACTTCGCTATAATTTTCCTTTTGAGCATATTGAATCTAGTGATGACTTACCGTTTGTCCGTTCGTTCTATCATAGTGGAGGAGCACAACCAAACAACGACGTTATTTATGGCACAAGTGGTAAATGTGACATTTTATTTTGCTGGTAGGGAAAGTTGTGATACAAGGCCGAAAAGCCCCATATCGCAATGCTTCCAGAAAAATAAATCACTTTTACCACATGTCTCAAACTCCACTTTTTAGACAGTATCACAAATTTTCATTTTATTTTAATTTAAGTATGCAAACCACTTAATGATTTATTAAGGTCAGTAGGAGCTGATGCGGTCAGACGAAAGTATTTTGTTTTCTTTGATGCAGTTACAGATTTATCTGAACACTTCAGCATCGACTCACTTTTAGCCTAGTGCCAAAAATTGAACTTTTAACATGTTATGCATGCCATGAAAGAACCTCTTTTACTAATATCTGTCTAAACACTATTATACTTAAGTTGTTGTTTTTCCTGTTTTCCGGAGGCTCTCTCCAACTTTCAGGGGATGCCGATTTCGGCTATCCGCGCCGGGTATTCACTATGTCCCTCATGGGGATAAATATTAACATTTACATGAGACACACTTGTGGACTCCTCGATCTATGGTCAGCAAACTCACAAGGTCTTCTGCGACAACATACTTATATGGAAGACAAGGGACAAACAACCAGGCCCACGGTGGGATTTGAACCTGTGACCTTCAGACCAATGCGCTGAGTCAGCAAACAAACTAACCTCCTCGGTCATCCAGGTTAGCAAAACACTAGTGGTGTTAAAAGATCACGCACTTTCTAGCCCGTATTTACACGTAAAATTACGTGTAGTACTAAAAGTACTCAAATTTTCGAAAATGTATATGACCTTATTTCAAAATATATCTTAAACAACAGATTCCGATAAGGGAAAACATCTCTATCTTCATAATTATAATTGAAGGAAGCCACCAAAAAAAGAATTGATTTTTATAATTTCGCAAAATTCAGAGTCTTCAACAGAAATGAGACTTGCACTATTGTCTTAAACGTTCTTTACACTATCCAACAACAAAATTTAATAAAAGACTTTGGATTCTTTTTTTGTTGAAAATTTTGAACATATCCAAGGGACTTCATATAAATTACCCCCCAAAATTAAAATATCGGTTATAAATTCAAGGAGCCGCGACATCAGCCAGATCGATTGTGGAATATCAATTTCGTCGGCTGAACGGTTCAGCAGCTAGCTTTGTTTACAGGCGGATGGACAGACAGACAGACGTTTTGCCACCAATCGATATTTCATTATCTAGGACGCACAAAACATGGATTCTGTCTACTCCGGTATTATAAGATTTTTTTCTTCATTTAGCAACTGGATTAATCCACTCGTTAGCTACCAGGGCTTTGTAGTAAGATTTTTTTCTGAATAAGAAATACGCTGAATTTTCGAGCAACATTACATAACTTTCTCTCTATTGCGTAAGCGATAGCGAGAAAGTAATATTATACTAATATAACTGCCGAAATTTTTCAAAATGTAGACAGTAATTCTGTAAACAAATACTCTAGAAATCACTGAAGCATAAGAGCAGTCGTTGTGTGAATGGGGAGAGCGCCGTGTAGCAGGAAGTGTGGGAAGTGTCCTGGAAGGCATCGGGCGCGCCTCTTCCCCAAGCAGGGCGTCTCGATGGGTCCCGAGAAGCTCTTGGCTCCGCGCGGCGGACTTCTAATCCCGACAAACGCCTGCCGCAGGGCCTGTTGAGGCCCCGGCTAAGGCCCGCTTCACACGGCGCGGCCGCAGCGCGCTTCCTTCAAGGAGCAGAGCTCTTCAGACGACGCCACCGCCGCAGCCACCGCCGCCGCCACTGCGCTTGGAAGAGGGAGGATTACGACGTCCGCTGCGTCGGTGACGCGACGAGGTGCAAAAACTCTTGATAAAACTTGAAAATACAACTATCCCCACCGAATTTTTTCTTCTATCAAGTTTAATGAA
This sequence comes from Gryllus longicercus, assembly GCA_038098605.1. Classification (NCBI taxonomy): domain Eukaryota; kingdom Metazoa; phylum Arthropoda; class Insecta; order Orthoptera; family Gryllidae; genus Gryllus; species Gryllus longicercus. The sequence continues at coordinate 168,156 of JAZDUA010000020.1, forward strand.
ATATTCTTAAGGCTTATATAAATTATCACACAGTATATAAAATCTTTGCCGATACATAATTTGTGAGCGGAACGCTCCTTATTTCCAATAATGCACATTGGATATTGCCGTCACACGCTCCTAAGAATTTTTTCGTAAAACATGAATATACATGACACGCAGCCAAATTTTCCTTTCACTCTCTATAAATTTGTATTTGTTGCATTGGGTTGTATAACTTTTACGTAAGTTATATTTTATATCTCATTGCTAGGAAACAGAATTTACTGTAGTAAAAAAGTAAAATCTATATCTATACATGTAGTTTTTTTTTTCAAAATATGTAAGGGAAAATAGAAAACAATAATAAAAATTCATTATAGTGTTTGAAATTAGTATACACAAGCATTATCTGAGCACAGTACATCGTCGAAATGCTCTTAACATGATTTCGTAGCGGCGGAAAGGAAGTGATACCTCTACAGATGTAATTGTACATTAATTTTTACCATTATTTTAAATATAAAATACATTCGCCGCACATGCAATTTTTACAAGGAGCCGGTTCTCAAGTAAACTGTAGTACCGTGGACCAAGTGATGGATCCACGAAGGGGGGAGGGGAAGTTAAACGATACACTCCCTTCTCCCCAAATTCAACAATGCGATAAGGCAATAAATAAATATGTTCCCAACATATTACAATGGAAATATATTTCGAAATTTATTTAAATTAACATGATGTTTTTACTTACTACCAACATAGACATCTTTGATTGAAAAATATTTTAAACATTATTTTAAAGCATGGTTTTATAAATAAGGAAACCGCAGCGTACTATTTCCTGTGAAGAGCACTGACCGCGCACTCTACTTTCAACTTGGCCGTGGAAGGGGGTGGGGTCTGGAGGGGTAGGTTTCGCCGACCCTCCGGCGACGACGAACAAAGGGACCCGAGCAGGTAGAACGCCGCGACCGGCGGCAAGTGAGAAGGCTCCCATTTAAAGCTGTGTTCTGCTAGCGGTGGCGCGCGGCCCCTCGTGCGCTTCTGGTGGCCGTAGTTCGGCGTCTGCTGCCGCAGCAGCCGCCACCCGCTGCACGTGGGAAGGCCTCCATTCAAACCAATGCTCTGCTACGCGGCCCGCTGCTGCGTGGCGCGCCACCCGCTTCACGTGTGAAGGGGCCCTAAGCCCCGGCAGGGCAGGGCAGCGCCCTCGCCCGCGCTCGCGCCGCCGCCGCCGTTCGACGAAGCGCCTGCGCAACGTCAGCGGACGCGTGGCGCGCGCCACTTGTCTGCCTTCCGCCCACGCCGCCCCACCCCCCACCCCCGCCGCTTCCGACCTTCAACAATCCGAGAGGCAGTTTCGTCGGAGCAGGATTTAAATTCCGGTTCATTCATTTTTTGGTGTGAATCAAGGGACTTGTGATGGACGAAGCGGCATTTCGGTAGAGTTTCTCTGGGTACTCCCGTTTCTTTCGTCTCTTATTTCATCATTGCCCCATTATAATTCATATCTTCATACCCATCAAAATCATTCAACTACATCTAGACATGGCCAAAATGCACAGAGACTGACATAATGAAGACTATTGACTTCTAGGAGAACGAAGCCACTTGTGGCGACCTGGACTGTAGTGGACAGACCGCTTTCCTTACACCTCTGGGTACTGTACGTATTCAAGTCCAGATCAAGCCATGTGGGTTTTGTGGTGGACAATTCAGGATCTCGAAATGTTTTCGCGTTGTTCACCTGTTTCCTCTGTTCCTCATTTCATCATTGCTGTATCACTTTTCATATCCTAACATGATAATTAATCATTCAAAATCTTTTATTTTCTACACCTATTGCTACAAAGTTTAGAAGCTGGCATCACAATAAAGATAAAGAAAATAAACGTGACGTTTTTGTGTTTTGTGATTCGGAATCTTCACAGATCTAATGTGAGCTGGTAAATATATAATATATTTCAAATCCAGAAAACACTTTTATTTGACGCCTTTAAAATGCAACTTTATTTATTTTTAGCCGACTCTCGAAAGCTTTGTCGGCAAGGCTAACCCGTAAAGCTTAGTTTGTCACCGTAATAAAGAATGTTTCGGGGAAAAAGTCCGTCAAAGAGAACCCGTGCAGCTCGCGCTCGCTGCGGCGCACCAGGGAAATGGAGCACGGCGCGGCGCCCCCTGGCGACGGCAATGAGCTCCCTCACTGGGCTGCGCATTGAGCAGCACAGAGCGCACAGCAGAGCACAGTTCAGCAGAGCTGAACCCGTGCGATTACATCGTATAGAAGGAAGAGCTGTAGAAAATGCTGCATATCCATGAATATACATTATGTTTTATATTTACCTGTTATTTATATATTTAAACATGGATTTGGCCTTAAACTTAGTCAAATTGGCATATAACAGCAAATCCTGCAACGAAACTTACTTTAATGTAATGACTGATTTTTTTTAATATCATCACTGGAAATTTGTTATTGATATAAAAATAATATTTTATATTTATAATATATACAAATAAAATTTTGTATTAATATTTTATAAATAATTGATAGTCACAATAAACAACAGTTTAAACGATCACACAACGCAATGTACTCTAAGCAAGCCCAACTTCTCCTCCATTTCCCGCGAACCTGGAAGTTGTGCATTACGCCCTGCTGCCGTTCACATTCTATCCGCGCATTTCAAACAACATTAATTACGTAACTTTTTATTAATACAGGAAATCTGAGATCTATTCAATGCATTCCTGATTTTTTTTCTCTTTCTTGGTACCTTACTTGTTTAAACCGTTCACTGGCAGCTGATATGGATGAACATCAAAATCGTTCACTTTACAACTATAAAATGATGGTGAAAAAATGATCAGAGTCAACTGTCCAATTAAAATGGTGGGTGCGGGAGCACCCTGCCCACTCTTATTCACTAGCATTTGATATTTTAGATTTCATCTATAATTCGTTTCATCGGCAGCGCCATAAGTGGAAGAAAACGTACAGCAAACTTCAGTCTGAGTACTTAACAATTACTACGTTCGTACAAAATATTCGAAAAAAAAACTGTTTTTCGAAAATTCATGTATTTTCTAAAATAGTTATTTGGATAATAAAAGTTTGTTCAAATATTATTGTGAATGATTTTTATACCTTAAAAAAGTAAAGATACCTTAAAAAACTAAAATGTAAAACGTGCCGTTTTTCGCAGTGTAATACTTGTGGTAATCAATTGAAAGAAAGATTGTGTATCATCATTGTTCTAACTTTTTACTTCATTGCTATTTTTTCCCGTATTTCCGGGATAGACTCATTTTATCAGATCAATGCTCCAATAACTAATGAAGTAATAATATTTTGCTTGTAAATTGCTGCACCCATAGTATATATATATTCTCCATAAGTCACACAGTATTTGCTGTATTTTACAAAATTACATTTACTTCAATATATTTCATTAAATAAAAATATGTAGATAATAATAATAATAATAATAATAATAATAATAATAATAATAATAATAATAATAATAATAATAATAATAATAATAATAGTAGCTGAAGTACCATTTACGGAGAGATATCGATTAGTTAAATTCGAGGGACGTTTCGCAAGGTTCTCCATTACGCTTATTTTGATGGATTTCCGTAGCTGTTAATGGTTGAGTAGACGTACTCGTATTGGTCGCAGCTATAATTTAAATGGGAGTGTATTACAAATATTCCACTACGCTATGATTTCAAAACTAGCACAGCCGTTGTTGGAAACCATCTCCTGGAATGTTGTGAATAAAAACTTCATAAAGCGTCCATCAGAAGTATATTTTACCCCCATTCACATAGAATAAACAGTTCTGAAAAATTGCCTGTGCTCGCCTATTCTCGGAAGTTCTCCCTCGTTCTCCTTCACCATCGCAAGAACTTCTACATATGGTTTTCGTTTCGCTTGAATACAGACATTGCGTGTACTCTGCAAATACTCTGTAGTCGTATTCCTCCCTCGCGTAATACCTATCGTGTCGCAATCAGTTTATGCCTTCTGGGAAGGCCGAAGAGGACCGGGATTAACCGCGAATCTAGTTAGATGCGCAGCTGAACGCGGGATATACTCTGGCGATCCCCTTTACGTGGTCCGTGAGGAGTTCATCACAAGGCTGCACCGGGAGGGGCAGCAGAGGGTAGCAACTGACGTCACTTCAGTCCCTCTGACCGGGAGGTCCTAGGTTCGAGTCCCGTCGGTGGCAGAGTTTTCGGCACTAGCTTGTCAACTGGGTCTAATTCAGTCGCTAACTGGAGGATAATTCTAGCGGCTGGCTGCTCTGATCGGCAGTTTCCCGTCGTTTCTCTGATCAATATCAGGCGAATGCTGGAGCAGTTCCCTAACAAACGGTCCATGGACAGCGCATGGTCTTTCTTTCCTCTTACTTGTCCTATCCTCACTCCTTACACACACACACACACACACACACACACACTAACATGCATTACATTACCACACATGCCGGGATGCCGGTCGGGAGCTTAGAGCTGGGGCGGTGCCCCGCTGGTGGGAGATACCTAGTTGGGGAAACGCCGATAGCCGAGGGTAGGTCGGCGCCAGATCTCGCCATCCAGCGGGGGAAAGACCTCCCGAGCAAAAACATGCACCACTTATTATAAAAGGTATTGAGTCAAACTTAGGAATCTACAACAAACATATTTTTTGAACCAGTAAATATTGTTATGAACTTGGTAACCCTAAACAAGATCTATTCAGCACTTTTAACACTTCTCAGTGATTCTCAGTCTTCCTTCGTCTGAACGAAGTTTTTCTCTCATAGATGTTACGTCTGTGAAAAAGAATTTAAATTATTACATTTTAATTAATGAAATTTATTGTTATATCTTTTATCATTATTATTATTATTAATTATTATTAAAAATTATGAAACTGTTTCTAAATGTAAAGAGAGTGAAATGCAAAACGTGTCAATTATATTAGAGAGTTTCTCCACGCTAATAGATATTATATACTGATTCATGAGAGCATTTATTATCTGTAGGGCCTACTTATGAATAATTGGTTTTACAGTTACTATCGATTCCTAACATGTAGTATGAAAACAAACTTTACTAGAATTGCTGACTGTGTCGGCAAGGTTGTCAGGTAGCGCACTTCTCCCAAAGATCCTCTCCACTGATCGTCAAATTAAATCTGAAATTTAAAATATCCAAGTCTAGAGAATACGAGATGACAGGGTGCTCCCACCCCGGCCATTTTAATTGGGCAGCCCGACTCCTCCCGCAGCAGCTGGGCCGTCCTGCAGGGAGAAGGCGAGCGCTCGCCGCAGGACGGTCCGTCGCGAGAATTTACGTCGCGCCGCCACGGCCTGCTGAACGAAGGCCGCGCAAACATGACTAACGGCGCGCCGTAGCACAGCGCCGCGCCGCGCCGCGCCGCCTCGCCGGCGACCGTGGCAGCTCGGCCCCCGCCGCCCCCGCCCCCGCCTCCGCCGCCCCACTGCTACCGCCACGGCTACCGTCTCCGACGTCATTACTTGGCGTTGGTTCTTGTTAGCGTTATCACTTATCAGGCTTTGCGTCAATGGAACATTTACCGCGATCAACTCGGGTAATTATTTCTTTTTTATTCTCTTTATTTTACCTTGTTGGATTTCTTCTTCGGCTTTCGCTTTTTTCGTTTTCCTTCTAGGATTCCCTATTATTCTGATCTTCTTCTTCGTCTTCCTTTCCTTCTTTGTTTTCTTCAAACTCTTCTTCACCCCCTCTTTTGTTTTCTTCCTCTTCTCCTTAATTTTCGTCCTTTTCTCTATCTTCCTTTAGTTCCCTTTTTCTTTTGTTTCTTCTTCATCGTTTGTGTACTTTAATTGTTTGTCTGTTTTTTGTTTTCTACGTGATACACTCCCTATGTGCGCGATATTATCAGATTCTTAAAATCCCAAAGTAATACACTAGTCGGCATTTAATCTATTCAACGAAAAAATAAATAAATAATTTGAAACCATTTTTTAGAATAAATTACCTTCTCTTCAAAAATATAACACAAAAATATTCGGATGTTCAAAAACGTGTAACTATTTGGGAAATGATTTTTAGAACAGATTTTATCAAAGATAACCCTCTATTAATTTTGAAGTTTTGCAATATTAATTTTTGCAACTTTCGAACATACAAAGAGTTCACCGAAAATGGAACCTGCACCATTTTCATAAGATACATAACTCTATTTGAGAAGAAAAGACAAAAATTGGTGTTAGGTTTGAGGAAATATAATTTTTAATTTCGTATATTTCACGCAAAATCACACGAAAACTACTTATCTTTTCGAAAAATTGTACGTGACCTTATTGAAAGATGTCTTAGAAAAACAGATAGTATTACCTGAAAAAAATTCCATCTTCAATATTGTACTTGTAGGAAGACGCCAAATAAGTTTGAACTTTTCCAATTTTCGAAAATCCTGTCCAACGAAAATGAGAACTATGCCATTTTAAAAGCATCCATTCCTATATCCGAGAAAAAAATGTATTCCAAATATCAGGACCTATTATTGAGAAAAAATTTGACAATGATGTTCAGTCCTCCAAAAATCAAAACACGAGCTTCAAATTCGCAGGGATTTGAGTTCGTTCAGATTCATCAAGGATTATGAATATTTAAGAAAATCTTGTAAACTGTTTAGACGGCAGCGTTGCGCACAGGCAGACGAGCGTTTTAACGAAACCAATTCTTCGGTATCAAGAATTCACAGCACGTGGGTTCTGACTACACAGCGTGTTATAGGATGTAATTCACTACAATTAGGAACAAAATTTATCTAGTTTTCGATATCAGGGCCCCACAATGCGTGTATTTCTGACGGGAAATCGTCACTTTCCGCTGCAGCATCACAATACGTTCTCATTACTTTCTAAGTAAGTAGTATAGCGAAAACGAAAAAACTGAATTGACGTACAAAAATATTTACTAGTAAGTTAATACCTTCTAAATTTCTCAATAATACCATCTAATTTTCACATTTTACTCGCGCCAGTGCTTGTAGATGAATACACGCATTTCGAAAATACATGAATTTCGAGAATATAGGAATTTCGAAATTGTACACGAGAGGTATTTTACACGTGGATTTTGTCTCTGTTTGATATCAACGATTATTTTATTATTCATCTTCATCTCCGTACATGTTTTTGCCATCCCTGTCTCACAACCAATTCTCTTTTAGCAAATAAGGTGCTGCAAAGCAAGTAATGAATGAATGAATGAATGAACGAAGTAATTTACTACGATGAACATTAAGGTGGAAGACTATTTTTTCGAGAATATCTGGTATCCTGTGTCAGAAATATTCTTTCTCATAATAAACAAAAGAAAAAATAATAGAAATAATTGTACACTGAAAAAGAGGATGATGAAAATGCAAAAGAAGATAGCAATTCTTTAAATCATTCAGGACCAACATTATTTTTGATATAAACAATGTTTAAAGTAATACTGTACAAAATGAAAAAGAAAAAAGCAATTCTGTAATACATGTAGGTTCTGCATTGCTTTTGGCATAAAGAAAGTTTATACAAATACCATAGAAAATGAAAAACGAAAACTGAATTATTTAATACATTCAGGTTCAGCATTGTTTTTGGTATAAAGAGAGTTTAAACAAATACTGTACTATCCTTGGGGATCTCCACTTCTCTGCTTCGCGTGGGGTGCCCGCTCTGAGATGAAGACGTCCAGCGGTGACACTTCGCCGCAGATCGCATCTCCCGCTCGGGGGCAGGTCTCTCCCCCTTCCCCCTCTCCCCCCCCACTCGCCCTCTTCCTTCGCCCCCGCCCGCCCGCCGCGCGGGGCGACGGATACTGCGCAATTCAGCGAGCAACGCCCGAACAAAGGAGACATTGCGCGCTTTATTATAGTCGTTCTCGGGGCCGCATCGTCTTTTTGGGCGAGGCGGGCGTGTTTTAAGGGAAGCATTATCATTTGACAAATACTTGCTGGGCGGTGCGATGCGCAGATCGGCCCGTGGGAGGGTGAGTGAGAGAGGGGGAAGGGGTGGGGAAGGGAGGGGAGGGGTGCGGGCCGCGCCGCGCGGTCGAGCCCACACTGGGTCAGGTAATCACCGGCGGAGAAAGCTATAAATCATACTGCTCTTGAAAACGACCAATCATCCCTGCAAACAGCCCGCGGCCACGCGCGCCGCTCGCTCCGCTCCGCGCCACTCCGCTCCGCTCCGCGCGCCGCGCGCCCGACGTCCGACGTCCGCCCGCGCCTACTCCCACCCCCGCCCCACCCCGCCCCCTCGCCCTGTTGCTTCTTCGCTCACGGCGTCTTTACGTCCTTCGTTCTGGCATCCTCTGTTCTGGGGTTCTTCTCCTCCGCTGATGGTGTCTTTACGTAGATAAACCTGGGGTTCCCTTCCTCCGCTCTGACGTCATTGCCTTTTATGCTATTTTCCTCCGCACACGTCTTTACGTCATTCGTTCTGGCATCCTGAGTTCTGGGGTTCTTCTCCTCCACCCCTACGTCTTATTACGTAGATCCGTGTGGGGTTCTCTTCTTCCTCTCTGGCGTCATTTCGTTGTTGTTTTCGATGGTCATTTACTGTTCGCTCATCGTCTGCATTGTTCATTCTGGCGTTCTGTTCGTTACCTCACGTCGTCTTTGCGTTCATGGTTCAAATGTTTTTATCCTTTGCACATATCTTAGTTGTTTTTTGTTTTGGTTTTTCGTTTTTCCATTATTTTTCACGTATGACCACCTTTCATATTTTTTGCGTTTGCAGTCCCCTTTTTGACATTTTTCTTGGGTTCCATCTTTTATGTCATTCCCTTCCCTTCATTTCTCCTGCTCTTCCCCTCCTCCTTATCCTCTTTCCCACCCTCCCTTTTCGTTCTCAATTTACTGCGCCTCTTCAACGACATTTTCCTTCTCACACTTGTTATTTTCTCTCTTTTCTTTGCCACAAAATTCCCCTCCTGCTCTCCTCCTGATCTTCCATTGTTATGTTATCCCGTCTTCTCTTCCTTTCTTAATTGATCTTGTTTTCCTTCATTCTCTTTGCATTAGTTTTTATCACTCATTCCCTGATCTCTTCGTATTCTTTTTCTAATTACGCTCCTGTTTACTTCTCCACTCCCAAGCATCACATCTTATCCACTTGCGCTTTACCTTACATTTTTGTAGTTTCTTAGAGGTTCTTCATTGCACCCATATGTTACTTCTTCATCCCACTCTTTCGCTTTCCATTACTTCTTTCTTTCCATTTCTCGTCGTTCCTCATTGTTTTTCCTCGCCGCCTCCTCCTCCTCTCTTCTTCATCCCTAACATACGTTCCTTACCGTTTCCATCATCATCATCTTCGCGTTCCTATTTTTTTCCCTCGCCTCTTTCTTTTCTTCCTATCAAAGGTATTTTTTTTTCCTTTCACGCCTTTTCCGCTTAAACCATTTTGTTCTTTAACAACTTTCCTCTCATCCTTACAACAGCTGCCTTTTCGCCTCTCTCCCTTCTTTCCTCTTCATATTGTTTCACAATTGTCTTTTGTCTCTGTGCATTTTGTTTGGCTACCACTCGAGCGTCTAATGTTTGCATCTTTCATTTATTTTATTTTCTCTCTTAAATTCCAATATGTCATCGTTCACTCTACATCCCTTCTTTCTTGCTTTTTCATTTACCCACAACTCTCCAAAAACGTTTGCTTCCTAACAGAAATTTCTTCATATTTTTTACCCTAGATATCTTGTGTGCTTCGCTTTGAATATTTCTAAAGTGTTAGAATTCACGGGCGTGCGTCCCCTTGGTCGACGTCGTCTTGGGTTCGTCTGCGCCCCGCATCTACAGCGCCTCTTTACGAGCGTGGGCGAATGCACAAATTTTTTCTCTCCCCCTGAGTGACAACTTTTATGGCGGTGGCTTCAATCAGCCTCGTTTCTGAGCCTCCACCCGCTCTCCGCCCCGCACCCCGCCATCACGCCCCTCCCTTCTCGCCATCGCGTCTCCCATCCCTGAGTCAGCGGACCTAGGGAGTTGCCACTATCGGCTTGCTCTTCTCTGCCTTTTTCCTATGCACCTTCACCATGAGCACCTCTTAAAAAAATGCGAAGGAAAGTTGACGGTTTTGCACTATTTATGAGACACCTCCGTCACAAAACATAGGAAGCGAGTTGCCGCTGGATGGGGAATGGGTCTGCTTCAAACAGATGTAACACCAAGTATAGAAGTTTTTTGAAGATTATGATATAAAAAGAAAAGCAGGTGCACGTGCAATCAGAAACACACTGAATTGCGAGTATAACTCGTAAACTACACTTCCTAGGAGTTTAAAACCCCTCATGGGTCATGAGGTTTCTAATGCCGTAATCTACCTTTTTTGAACGTTCTATGACATTTTGAAGGGCACCCTACTTTATTGTAGGGTTTGCCAGTAGTAGCTTGCCAGTTGTCTTTGAGTACGGAGCTATTTTTTTTCTTTTAAAACTAATATTTAAAAATTGCGGGATATTTTCTCGGCTCTTTTAGCACAATGATTCTTATATTATTAGTAGTTGTCTTGCGAATAATTCGCCTTGTATAGTCCAACATGTTTCTAATTTCTTAGACCAAATTCTCTTCATTCTCCATAAACTGATATTTTCCTTTTGGCAGCATTCAAGAAAGGAAAGAGAATGTTAACACAGTTCGTCCTAGAGACAGTACAGTTCATTGACTCCGCAACTCTGCTGTTCGTTTTCAGGAGGTTGACACAGGTTTTCCATCTCATTTTTTGCGCAATACGGAGTAGTCTTCTAGTATATCATTATTACTAAATCTCTTGTTTAGGTCGACCAAATAAATAAAAACTAACACAACTACAGGAACTGAGACGATTTTAAAGGAAAGTTACAACTCTATTTTAGCCCCGACCGGGAATCGACCCTGGGATCGTACCACGGAAATCTAGTACGCTACCCATTAGGTGCCGTAGTAATTTATTGCGTAATTATTCGAAATCCTACCCAGTAGCGTAGCGAAATGAAAATTCATCGCAAAACATTTATTCGGGCCCCCTTTATAAAAGTATATACCAAACACAGGTGGTGTTAGTACCTTTAATAATGAAAATATCCTTCAACAAATTCAAATTCATCAGTCTGTGATTACTGAATAGACAATCGAAAAACTTTACTCTCGAGATTCGTACATTCGCAAAACCTTGGCGGAAAAATACGTCCTCTTTTACCTGGGCCCGCCGGCATTGCAGGCCTTGCTGGGCGTACGTTACGCCGCAGATCCTGCCAAATCCCTGCGATTGACCAGAGAGTAAATAAAAATATATTTTTTTAAATATCGATTGGAAGGCGGACGTTGGTAAGGAAATGCGGGGGCGGGAAGGGGAGGGGGGCTGAGGGCGGGAGTGGGGGAAGAGTGCGGCGGGCGTCGGCGCGCGCGGGATATCGGCCCATCAGGAGAAGCGACGGCCCTCAAGGACGGGCGAGGCGCGGGCGCGGGCGCTGGCGCGGGCGCGCTTATCTGGACTCCCCCCGTCCCCTCCCCCACGCACACGTGCAACGCAGCTGGCGGCCGCCATTTTGAGACCTCGCGGCCCCTCCCCCTCCTGCTCCTCCTCCGCCGAGGGGGTCATACAACCAACAAGGTCACTTCGCCGCCTTGCGAGTGGGTTGCACACGGGGATTTGCCTAGGTCACGTGTTACCGTGGAATTGAATTATTTTTCAAGTTTTATATTCAAGTCAATATTTTTTCGTTTTAGATTATTTTATACTAGTGGAGATCTGTGCGGTTAAATCGCATGGGGAGATTAAAGCTTAATTAAATTTTTTACATGCCCGGATATTTATTTATCACATTCATCTATCCGAAAAGGAAAAGGAATTAATTCTGCCTATATTGTATCCCTGCTCTGGCTTGCCTTGCCTTACACCGAACAGCTCACTCAAATCCACGCTGCTCCTTTCCAAACTTCTCGCCCTGTGCTGCCTCCTCTGCCCCGCTCCTGCCCGCCTTACACAGTCCTTTTTACTACCGTTGCTATCATCCTGAAAATTATACACCAATTCGGAAGTGTCCTGGAAACACACATTGAGAAATGAAAATGTGACTTCAAACTGCACTGGGCTACACAATCTAACACTGCGCCTAAAAGATGTGATGCGACTTTGTTTCCATGGTTACTAGAACTGATTTCTTACGTTTCCAGATTGTTTGCCACGTGGTCATTTCAAAATTGTTATTTACGCACCAAGGTCATTGTAAGGGTTCTAATGATCGAGCGGCGACAAAAGGCCCGAGAACCTTTGGCCCAAGTTACATACATAATTTTATTTATTACCTAATTTTATTGATTCAGATTTACTTATTTACTAATTACCTAGATGTTAACTTGACTCGGTTTGTCTTTTCATATTTCCCTCCCATAATTCCCTCCATAAAGAACATTCATATTTCCCTCGTAAACTCGATGCTCTCGATCCAGGAACGTTATGCAGTGAATATCGAGCTCCGTATCAAAGGCGATAATAAGCAATAACGAATCTTTTTTCCCTTTTATTAATATTTATATAGCATGTACAAACAAGTAAGTTACACGTGCTGTCATCGGGGATGCCTAGCTTTCAAGCAACACCATATTGATGAGATAGATTGAGTAGCTCATCCGAAAAAGGAAGGTTTACATAACACTTTTTAGAAAATATATATGATTGCATTAATATTTCTTATAGAACAGATGATTTCAAAGTACCTACATTTATCCACTTTTTTCTTGTTCTTCCGAGAATCAGAACACACACACACTTCCTAACATGTGCCACACGACACAGCGTTGCAAATGGGTAATGCTGAGTTAATGTGAACGCATCTCTCCGCTATAAAGTCACAATCAGTCACACATTAAAAAACTAAATCTAGCACCTGTGGGCGATAGCTTGTAGCAGCTGCACTAAACATTATGTTTTATAACACGTATTCTACTCGACGGTAACACCTGCCTTTCCTATACCTTCTCTCTAACATAAATGTTTGATACCACAAATTTTCCAAAGTGAAAAGTGAGAAGAGGTAGTGTTTAAAAAATTATTTACTACTTTATATTTCATAATAAAAAGTAATGGTCTTAATCTAGACTCTTCATAAAACGCACCAACATTGTTCTTTTACTGAGAGACATGGACCGATAGTAAGGTAAAATTACTGATTAAAAGAACAAACTTCAATCAATAAAAGTATTCCCAACTATACATTTGTTGGTTGGTTTTCCTACGGTTAAAAATTAAATTTTATGTATTAATGTATATTTTACACAAGAAATAATACATATAATGAGTGGAGAAACTTAAAAATTTATTTGGAATTTAATTTGCATTACCGACAAAAATGTGGCAATAATAAATATTGTAATAATTCAATATTTGATACAAGAGAAAACATTTCTTCTCGACTATATAGAAAACGAAAAAAAGCAAAAACAGCGCAGGAATTTAGAACAATGTCCTCAAAAAATTCGAAGCTTTAAAAATCTGAGATTGCTGCTGAAGTTGCCTTGTCATTTGTTGACATTCATGAAGTAAATATTAACAGTGCAGGGTACTAACATGCAGTAACAATGTGCCTAAATAGTCAGAGATAGAATATATCTTTCAATTTGTTAATTAAAAAATTAATTCCTGCTTATTTTTTTGTTTGTTTGGAGTTTCTATACTTATAAAGAATTCAAAATTGAATTCTATTTACAAATAATTGTTTACACAAGTGACAGTTATATACAGAAGCGTATCAATTTGTTACTATACAACTGAAATAAGATTATTTTCCCCATAAGCATTAAGAAACCAGACTTAAAGTGATCGTAATTCTCCAAGTATTATAATTTGCTTGTAGAGTACAGTCAATGATTGAGAGAAAACGCCCGAAACATAAATCTTATCTCGTTCATTTAATGTACTTTTAAAAATATTATGTTTCAGTTTTAGAAAATTTCACAAGTTTTGGATTGTCTGAACAATTTGTCAATTGGCAAAATTATTTCAATTACGTTATTTTTTTAAACAAGAATTTGTGTTTTAATTAAAGGTATTTACAAGAGTGTTTACATATGCAAAACAATCCGACGTGTACGAATTCGCCTCCCAAGCCAGTGCAGTATTGCAAACGCCCGATTGCTGACGTGTATCCTCCTCTGCGGACCGCGTACCAGCATGACGCGGTGGAGCGGTGGGGCGCGGGCGGGCCTACGCGGGCGTGCGCGGCCCACGGCGAGATTTCAGATACGCAGCAACCAGCTTAGCAAAGTAGTGAGCCTGATGTACCGGGAATCGGCGCCAGAAATGGCGATGCCCGTTATCTGCTTTGCAACACCCCCCGCGAACGACCGATTAAGCCCGGGACGCAGTTGGCGGGGCCGCGAACGTCTACTGGGAGACCCAACGGCCCGCGATTAGCGCCAAGAGCCCGCGGAAATGTTTTGCGCCCAATCAATGTATTGATTATAGAGTTGCTTTGATAATTTCAGAAAGCTATTCGCATTCCGCGACCAAATTTAGAATATCTTCAGATGTTTTTTATTCAAATAAAAAAAATATAATCGATCTCTTAGTTGAGCTGGAATTTGAATATTACAGTTCGTTCGTGGCATACAATATTATTTGTTTGGTTTCTAAGACAGAGAAATATAACCATCGGGAAAGTCTAAATTATCCTTTTTCTTGTTTTGTCATCTTTGTTCTTTTCTGTAGGAAAGTTCTTGAGCTGCGAAACGTGGATGCGTTTTCTTATTAAATTTTAAAGAAAATTATGTTATTAGGTTTTATTTTATTGGTATTTACAGTATACAATTCCAACTGGCCATGCGAAATATAATACTTTCAGATACTCACTTCACACAGCACATTTATTGGGAACTTTAAATAGAAAATTTCTGTAAGAAACTGTACCTCTTGAGCAAGCTCTTGAGTAGATCGTTATTTTGAATGATCAATTTTAGTTTTGTCCTTCTCGTCCATTTATTTTAACACAAAATGCATACACCACGAAACATAATGATTCTGACGGAAATTTGATTAGGAGAGAGAAAATAATGATGTGCGAAGATTTATGAATAAGCACGAAGAGAGTTGTAAGAAAGGAAACGGTCGGTTCGGGAAGGTACCTGCGGTGATTCATCGAAGGAAGTTGTAGAGTAGACGTGGCTGATGAACTCCAGCGCGACCTGCAGCAACACGCGCAGCGTTCGAGAGGTGCGTTTCGGAAGCGGGAAGGAGGAGGAGGAGGAGGAGGACGACGACGGGGGTGAGGACGAGGGGGAGGGGAGAGGTGGAGGAGGCGGCGAGGAGGTCGTGGAGGGGAGTTGGACGGCGACTTTGGGAGAGGGGAACGATGGAGGAGGAGGGCGAGCGGTGGAGGAGGATGATGAGTGGGAAGGAAGCGGAGGAGGAGGTGGGAGAGGAGGGGAAGAAGGAGGAGGAGGAGGAGAAGGACGAGGGGTGAGGGCGAGGGGAGATGTGGTGGAGGTGGCGAGGAGATCGCGGGTGGGGGGAGATTGACGACGACCTGGGAGAGGGGAACGATGGCGGAGGAGGGCGAGGAGGCGAATGGTGGAGGAGGAGCGGGGAAGGGAGCGGTGAAGGAGGATGAAAACCATGGGGAGGAAAACGGAGGAAGAGGAGGAGGATGAAAACGAGGGGAAGGGGAGCGAAGGGGGAGGTGGAGGTGGCGGACAAAGGGAGGGGGCAGAGGAGCGAACGCAAGTGCACCGAGGACGCCCTACGGAGCCTCTTGGCCTCCGGGGCGAAGGGCGAAGGATGGGGGCGGGGGGGGGGGGCGGGGGGCTGGCTGCTCCACCTGCAGCCCTTGGGGTCAAGCGCCCTCGGGGCGGCGCGGGGCAGACAGACAATCGCCCGTGCGCCACGCTTCCCGCGCGTAAATCTTATTAACAAGGGCGAGCGGCCGGCGAAGCGTCAGCGGCCGACGCGCGCACGACGAATGGGCGGGGGCCTTCAGGCGCTCTCCCTCTTCTCTCCCCCGCCCCCGCAAGCCCTCCACCCCCGCTTCCAACTCCACCTCCTCCGCCCTCGACCCTCGCCTTCTCCCCCACCCTCAGGCTAACCAACGCCGTTGCCCTCAGATCCCCCCAACCACACTCACGCCCTCGCCCTTGCCCTTGCCCTTGCCCTTGCCCTCACCCTCACCCTCGCCCTCGCCCTCGCCCTCGCCCTTGCCCTTGCCCTTGCCCTCACCCTCGCCCTCACCCTCGCCCTCGCCCTCGCCCTCGCCCTCGCCCTCGCCCTCGCCCTCGCCCTCGCCCTCGCCCTCGCCCTCGCCCTCGGCCCTCGGCCCTCGGCCCTCGGCCCTCGGCCCTCGGCCCTCGCCCTTGCCTTCTCATTCTCATTCTTTACTCAATCCTGCCTCCCTTTCTACTCTCATAACTTTGTCTCAACTATTCTGCTTCCATCACATTCTGACTCTCTTCTGTTCTCTTTCTCTTCCTCCACTTGCTATTCTCCCGTCTATTTCATGCTGTCCTGTACTATCGCCACTTAGTCTCCAAACCAGCCTTCCCCCATTGTCCCTGAAGCTCTGTGGCACTTAACTTCATATTTCTAGCGTGGTCTTCGTTCTCTATCCATTCGTAGAACATTTCCCGGAAACCTCACTGTAAAGCGCAGTCGAGTCCGTAACTTCAATGAGCAACGACTGTTGTCCACCCTTTGGAGCACCCGGTCAATCAGCGCGTAGGGCCGGGGCTGCGGAAGCTACGCCCGACCAATTCCACCGCTCACAGACGAAAATCATGGGCTCGTTTCGTGATTCTGGCAACGCGTTACAGCCAATAACACGCCCATGAACACATCGTGCAATCGTCTTTGCCACATTCATTGTACGGTCCATAGCCAATGGTTTATTTCACTACCAGTGTCATCTTTAGAATCGTTACCGCAGCCATCACTCCAACAGAATCATGTCGTTAGAAGATAGCCATGTTATTACTGCCCCATTTCAGATCAGGAGTCATGTTTTCTGATCCGAATCTATAAAATAAACAAGGATATATGCAAAGGAAAATTAATTTCCATTTCGAATCAACGTGTTTACTGGAGTGCTACATATGTACACGTTGATACGTATGTTGATAGCGGATTAAAACTTGTTTGATTCCATTGAATCTGAATTATAGTAGGAACAAACATTATTATTGTATGTGAATACTCTGCAGACGACATATAATAAATTAAGAAATATTGTTCAACTTTGATTCTTACGCTAATGTCAATTTAAATAATTCCATCTCGGAAAAGCAGCTGTAATGATTTAATATAGCAGTTGGAAGTATTTAAGTCGTGCTTTACTCCGAACAGAAGAGTGGAAATAACAGTTAATAAAGCCTCTTTTCTGGAATTTCTTTTATAAAAAATAAAACACAAGCATTGCATTGCGCCCAACTAAATACATGCATGGTATTTTACCGAAAAATGTGTTACAGACCACACGCAAATTGGATATTTTAGGTCACTGGTATAAATCATATTAGGTCTGATGTATTTTATAAACCCGAAAAAGTGTTTCAAAATTTGTGTATGGAATTAATTGACAATACGGCAGGGAAGCAATCATGTATTCCATTTAATTATGAAAATCATTCTTTCATAAGTATTTGGAAGAGGAAAATCGGAACTTCTCTCTGTCGACAGCGTCCTCAAAAGAATATGGCACTAAAACAAAAACTAGTAGTAATATCAAAAGTGAGTGCGGTATGTGCATTAGGAAAGAAACCCCATTATTCAACAAGTCAGTCGACAGACCAACCGAGCTACCGAGCGACCGACCAACCGGCCTACCAACCAACTATCAAGCTACCATTCGAACAACCGACCAACCAACACCCAGCAAACAACCGAGATCTGCTAAATCTGTGAGGACACTTTATCGGAAGTCAGCAAGGAAGACTCTTTCTAACTCAGCGCGATGCTAATCTTTTCTAACGTGTGGAGGCGCACCCAAAGCAGGTGGCTAGTGAGTTCTGCCCTCCTCCCGCTAGAAACTGATGACCTATTTTCAATTACAAGTTTTTAGGATTTTGTTAGTAACGACATTCAATAATTCAATTGAATATATTAAAACTGTAAGGCACAAAAAATAATTTAGCGTAAATGACATATTCTTTAGACGAACACATCAAGTTGGCTGGATACTACACCTACAACATCCCCTCTCCATAGAAGAAATCATCATTGCACCCCTTCTTTTACATCATGTATATCATACAAACAGTACAAATTCCTAAGTACCTAGGAAAGTCAAAAGCCAATGATTTATACTTTTCCGACGACAATCAGGTAAGAAAATGGCACTGAATGCTTAGAAATTCGAATTACCACAAATTATTAGCATTTGTAAATTCTCAAGGATTCCAACCAACCGAAAACCGAACTTTAAACAACTCAGACTTGCTAGGGCAGCGAGTAGTTTTCCTGCGGGAGCGCACCGGCGACGCCGCATTCCAGGCAGGCGTGGAAGCAGGCAGCGCGGAAAGGACTCCACGCATTCTCAGGACGTATACGTTATTGTATTATGCAGAAACAATGCTGTACTTTTATCATCGATATTTTACAAAACCACTCAAAATCAATTGTCATTTAGTTGTGCCAATACGTGTCAAAGCGAAGATTGTCCGAAAAATGCCAAACCTATGCCTCTAAATGTTCCTAAGAAAAGCAAAGGCAACAAGATTGCACGTGTATCATTCATCTTCTGTTATTATTTCATTAGTATCCCGAAAGCAAAAAATTCCAATATTAACACGGCGTTAAAATAATAATGATTAGATTATTCAAAATAAAGTTTCTGTCCATTTTGGAAAGAAACCTGATCATCCCGCAATTCAACCGACGATCCGGTAGCCAACCAACTAATAATGTGACTGGCTTAGGTGGCTCCGATGATCAACTGATGTCACTATAGTGCCTCCGACCAGGAGATCCTCGAGTCCCGACAGGATCCCGTCGTGGCAGGATTTTCAACACTAGCTACAACTTCGACACTAGCTAGGTCGAGTTCAGCCATTGTCTGGAGGAGAAACCAGTGGCCAGCTGCTCCGACAGGTAGTTTTATGTGTTTTCTCCGGTCAACACCAGGCGAATGCCGGAGCAGTACCCTAATAATCCGCCCACAGACTGCACGCGATCTTTCTTTCCTATTCCTTATCCTTCCCCAACCCTTACTTACACACACATGCTCTACTCTTCTACACATGTCGAGAGCTTAGAGCTTGTGCCGAATGGGGCAGTGCCTCGCTGGTGAGAGACAACTGATGTACAAAACCCCGCTAGCCGTCGTACCCGAAGGACCTCACCATCCAGCAGATCACCACCATCTCCATGAAAAGCATGAACTACACTTAAGGAACTAATGACCTTAGCAGTTGACGCGTCCGGAAACATCAATTAATCAATCAGTCAACCTGACCGGCCGTCCCACCATCGCCCATCCAACCTCTCGGACCTGCGAAGGCAGCGAGAAGCCTACCTCAAAATAAAGATTTTATAGCCATTTTGGAAAGAAGTCTGATTATCGAATAACTCTACCGACGATCCGATAACCAAGCTACCAACAAACGAAGCGACCGAACATCGCCCATCCAACAATTCGAACCTGCCGAGGTAGCGAGAAGTCTCACTCGACATTGTTTAGGGGCATGTTTGTAAAAACCGAACATCGAATAACTCAACCGACGATCTGACAACCAAGTAACCAACATACAAAGACATCGACTGTCCGACTATCGCCCTTCCAACCCCTCGGCCCTGCCAAAGCAGCGAGAAGCATCCCTCAAAATAAAGTTTATGGTCATTTTGAAAAGAAACGCGACCATTGACCGACGATCCCATAATCAAGCAACAGACAAGCAAGCAGAGCGAGCGACTGTCCGACCATCGCTCAACCGCGAACTCGGACCTGCCACGACAGTGAGACGCCTCCCTCAAAATAAACAGTTTAGTGTAATTTTGGAAAGAAACCCGATCATCAAACAACTTCACCAACAATCCGATTATCAACCAACCAACAGACAATTGGACCTGCCAAGGCAGCGAGTCGCCTCCCTTAAATATACAGTTTAGTGTAATTTTGGAAAAAAAAAAAACATGATCAAACAACTCAACCGACAATCCGATAATCAACCATCCAAGCAACAGACCATTGGACCATCCAAGGTAGCGAGTCGCCTCCCTCAAAATATACAGTATACAGTAATTACATATTTAGTGTAATTTTGGAAAGAAACCAGATGATCAAATAACTCAATGACGATCCGATAATCAACCAACCAACAGACCGTCCGACCATCGGACCTGCCAAGGCAGCGAGCCGCCTCCGTCGGCGAGAGCCGCGGCGCGGCGGGCGCGCATTCCACGCAGGCGCGGGTGGGCGCAGGCAGCGCGGGAAGGACGCGAGCCATTCCCAAGGCGCAGACGCGGGCGGAGCGTGGAACCCCTCGTCACGTGCTGCGGGTGCCGTTAGTCCAGTTAATTGTGATGCCTTATCTGCTGAGAACTTTACGATGGAGTTGTCCGACAGCTTCGCGGGTGCCCCCCCCCCCCTGCGAGAAGATGCATTGCACCGGAAAGTTTAACGTTCTCAGTGCGCGGGACAGTAGTCCATATAGTGTATGCTTTACGAGGGTCCTTGGATGTGCATTCACAAAATGTAACATGTTTAGTTCGTGTGCAGGATACGTGAAGCTGTTGTCCAAGGACACATATTTAACATCGAAATAGAAGCGTGAACATTCACCATTCTGTCTTACAAATAACTGTGCACTAGTTCTTCGTAATGTTTGGATCAAACTGAGAAAACTATATCTCATGGGTATTTTCTTTCAGTTAATTAATTAAAAATTTAGATATTTGATTATCTTGTCGATGCAATTGAAAACTGGACATTTGTTTTAAAATATCTAATAAAAAATCAATATGACTGCAACTTTTAATAAAGTCATTTAAAAAGTCATTTAAAAAATTAGGAGCTTTATTCCCTTTCCAATTTTCTGATAAATTCTAGATATAATTAACTTCATCATGAACTACCGACGTCTAGAACTTGAACATCTTGATCACGAACAAAAATATATATTGAATTCAGATGAAATTTGTAAACGTATCAGAGATGAGATAATGTATTAAATGAGCAATCTTTGATTGGGTTCAGGACAAATAAACCATATTTACGAGAGATATAATTAAAATATAAATTAATTTTTGAATTTAGTATATGTACAAATTACGACATTTAAATCATTTACCTGATGAAATGCATTCTTAAATTCTTCATTGTGAAAACGTCTGTGTAATGTGTGCTTGCAAAATTACCTCGGCATTTTATTTTCTCTCCACTAAAAAAAACTGCTGAATTTATTTCCATTACACAGATTTTTATCTTCGATATTTTCTTCAGACCAATTAGACTTATTGTAAAAAAGAAACAATTTGTCTCTGCTTAGTTACAGCACTCTAAAAGGATGTGCTGAAGTCACCGAGAATGTGGTGTCACAACCTCTCTTCCCCCGAGGTGTAACAACCCACATGTGGTAATCATATGGGTGGTCGGAATATAAACTCGATGATGCTAGTAACCACATCGACAGATAGGATCTCCGATCTAAGTAGCAATCTGAATAACAGCAATACGCTAAGAACGTCAAACGAAGGGACACAGAGCCTCGCTGAAAGCCCACAAAGAACCGTTCTCATGAAATATGGTTCCCGAGTAGCTGATATCATTGATAATGGAGTCCCAGTAAATAAAAAGAAACAGGGTAAGAACACATAGTGTCAGGTTCCACAAGGGTACGTGTGGAGGATACACGATCGCTTTGAAGTATTTATCTGCAACACTTAAGAAGCGATAAATTTCCCTGGGGCTGCGTAGGACCGACGCAGCCGCGTGAAATACTGCGCCGATGACGGCCGCGTATTTTACAGCGGCTAAGAAGCTTATTATGGTGGTTCCGGGCCTGCTCGCGCTAAACAGCACCTGCCAATGGGCGACGCGCGCAGGCTGCGGGGGGGCGGCCACGGTACAATTAAACAGCCGCGGGCGGGGACCGAGACGGTGGCAGAGGAGGCTGCGGCGGGAGGGGCGATAGTGATGGAGGTGAGGGCGGTGATGACGGTAGCAATGTTGCTGGCGACAGGGAGTCGGGAACCCCATACATAATAGGGGTAGTGAAAGGGCGTGCGGTGGTGCGGGAGAGAAAGGCAGTGGGTTCATCGGCGAGGGTGATGGTGGCTGCGAATGCGGCGATTGATGGCAGTGACTATTGCGAGATTCGCTTAATACATTCTGGTAATCCTGTTGCCCATGTACTTCCTCGCATTCCAATAGAATACTGCTGCTCACAGTAACTTGTAATGAGAACGCAAGGAGAATACTGTACAGTTATATCGATTTTTAGTAGAAACAGAGGAACGTAAACCCACTCTTAGCCGGCGTCCGTGAAGAATTTTAACAATCCGCCGTCTGTTAAAATCAATAGAAACAAAAGAGTTATATCTAAATATTTTACATGATTACTCCTACTGGAAGAAAATATTTTTTATTGTATTTGTTTGATTTTTTCTTACAGGGATATTGTATTACGAATAATATTGAACGCCTCATGACCAATATCACAAATGACATCCTTGGCCAGAGACATCGGCTGCCATCTCGATTTACGAAACTGCAATCCCGTCTTTCACTTCTCTATATTGGCCTAATTACATTAAATACCAGACCTGAATCCAAATATTGTATGTTTTGTATTTGAATTAAAATATATGAATTATGACATATATTACGTCACGTAGTAATATTTCACTTATTCTTAAATTAATCTTTAATTTAAAAAATAAAATACTTTAATTTCAATGAAAATTCGACATTTTTTTCATTGAAATATATTATCACTAAAAATATATACATATATATTCGAATATAATTTTTCTTCGAACACAAGCTATCTATACTTCATTCAATTTGAATAGTGTTTTAATTAATTATTTCTTTATTACTTATTTAGAGATTAATTTCTAGTAACTACATCTGTTAAAACTCTACTCAAAAACAAACTCCATATCCTTTATTACAAGTAAGGCGCTGGTGGAGTGCCATTTTGCATTGAAATTATAATTGAATGGTATTGGAATTAGGAAATAAATTCTTTCTGTGCCAGCCTTGTGAAAGAAAAGAAAAAAGAAATCATAGATGTTACATTTGGAACAACAGCAATTACGAAAAGCGATGCCGAAGCTATTACAAAATTTAACTCGTTGTAACAATATTCTCGAGAACGTGTCAGTTTAATTCAATAATGAACCACGAAATACACAACAAAACTGCAAATAAATTTCAATCCCTGCTAGTATCGGAATTCAAATATATCTATGTGTAGTTATGTTATCTGATCACTGATAATCATATTCATATAATAACATAGTGTATAATTAAGGTATGGGAGCACCAGTGGAAATGTTCAACAACAAAACTCGTTGTTCACGGCCCATCAAAACATGTTCGAAAATCGGTAATATACTCGAACATCCCAAACACTACATTAAGAAGAAAAGAACAAGTTATTATCACAAGATTAAGAATTGGCCACTCTTTACTCACCCACTATCATCTAATAAAACACGATCCAGGCACCTGTTCAAAATGTGGAAGAATGTTATCACCTTTCACATTATCTTTGAAGGTTTAAGTCTCCAAAATCTTATAAACCTTCTGGGGTTCAATCTTTCATTTTAATTTTCTTTTAATTGGAATTGCAAGTTGAATAAATCAGTACTACTTTTACATATGTATTTTTTCCGGCTTAAATTAGCCTAAAAACTAACATAATTTAAAGCTAACTACTCAGAGTAAGAGAGCTCATGAAGGGCCATACTTCTTTCTTCAACTCGGTCTGTATATTCAAAAGAGCTTGAATTGGGAACCTGTTTTTAATTCCTGTACGGGAATCTGGAATTTGAGCGAGGTTGAAATGGGGTATGTTGTCGCTAATGACCTTATCTGTTTCTAAAGCGACCTAAAATAAATAATTTAAAAAAATCATATTCTTTCACGTTCCGAACATTTGATTTCATTAATTTATGATCTAGTTGTCCTATGTCTTCTTAAAATTATATTGACATTCGCCATATTTCCCGCCTATTTATTTGGCCCCGATGCTCTTTGTTCCCAACCGGAACCAATTCCGAAGATTGCACGGTGGCTCCGCGGCCGAGCTCGTCGTCTGTTCTCCTCGGCCGCCTGGACAGGGCACCGGCCACCGGCCACCGCGGCGGGCCAGGCCCCCTGGAATTACGACTCATCACGGGCCCATCGCGTCGCGGCTCATTGCTCCGCCGATATGAGCGCCCTCGACGCCAGGGGAGGGAGGAAAGTGGGGCGCCTTGCAGCCTTTCGCCCCCAAGCCGGAGGAGGAGATGGGGAGGATGAAGAAGAACGAGGAGACGGAGGGGAGGGGACAATGAGGAGGGGAAGCAAAGACCAAACGAGGATCCGAAGAAGAAAGTGAAAAGTCGAAGAAAGAGAAGAGTCGAAGAAAAAGGGTCGAAGAAAGAGGAGGGGATGAAGAATGAGGAGAGGAAGGCAGAGATAGGAAAGAAGGAGACAAAGGAGGAGGGATGAAAGAGAATGGAAAGGAAGATTCAAAGACGGAGGAGATAGACAAAGAAGGAGGAGGAGATAAAGGAGGAGGGGACAAAGAATGACAAGCAGACAATGAGGAGAGGAAGAAGGAGATGGATGATACGGATAAGGAGGTGATGATGAAGAACGAGAAGAAGATTAGGCGAAGGAGGAGGAGAATAGACGAAAGGAGAAGGACGAGATCAAGCAGGAATGATATTGAGGAGGGGAAGGAGGTTGAGGGGAGGAAGAGAGAGAAAGAAGGCAGAAGGAGTATATTAAGAAAAACAAGGAGAAGATGAGACGGGGAAAGCGGTGGTTGGGTAGTCGAGGAAGAAGGACGAAGAAACGAAGGACGAAAAGGAGGCAAACGTCGACGAACATGCGAAGAAGGAGAAGAGGAGGTAAAGATGGAAGCGTCGAGGTTGCGAGAAAAAAAGAAGAGACAAAAGAGAAACAATTTTGACCGAGCGATGAGGGCGAGGAATTTAAGAGCGGGCGGTGGAGACCCGACAGCTCGGGGCTCCGCCGCGGAGCGGTGCTGGTTGGTCCCCGCCGTCAATTTGCCTATGACATACGAGCGCAGCGCCCCGTGACGATGGCAGCGCTCAACATGGCGTTTTAATGTCAATAAGAACTCCCAAGGGGCGTGTCTCAGTGCAACTGTTGCGGGCATAAGTCCCAATTGTACATCATTTACTATAATCCCCTGCGTCTTTGCTCTATGTTGCTCAACGAGTGATGACAGATGGGGAATGCATGAGCACTGAGGTGATGAAACATCGATGGAATTCGATACAGGTAAAACGGGAGCGGTCGGGAGATATCAGTCGGGGGTACACTTTGTACAAAAAATCTCACATGGAGAATCTGGGAGGTCATCCCCGACACCAGTGTATAGTTACCGAGGCACAAATATAGGAAACTTTTCGAAACTACTAAAAGTACAACTTTAAGCATTATTATTCAAAAGCTCTTTGTACATCGCAATATTATTATATTACATTTGATTTGAAAAGACGTTTTCGACTTTTTTATTCATTGTGTTCATAGGAGCTCCTTAGCAATAGAATAAGATCAAGAGAGACTCACAGAAAGAGAAAAAAACGAATGACAATAGACATTCCAGTAATTCCAATGTCTACAATAAGGTTAGAATTTTGAAACAATATGTCACTCTTGAACCAGATTTACATAAATCGTACGTAGTTTTCACACATTCTACTTCACGTATTGTAACTCATTCTACTTCAAATATGTTATACCAAGAAATAAAATGATTACGATTCGACCAAAGAATATTGTTTTGACTGAACCGTTTGAGCATACTTTTGTAATACCTGGAAGTATATCCTTGTCGTACATAGTCCATACTTTAAGATAGGGCTAGGATAAATGTAAAGGCATAGCTTTCTCCAGGGTACAACTACACAGCTTCTCGCCGCGCCGGTCGAAGCAACAACACACAACACCAATATCGACGATCTCCCCGCGGGGGTCGAGTTCGTTTCCTGCCGACTCCTCAAGGAAACGCAGCAAAGGAATGCCTTCGGACCGTCGATAGATCAACCGGAGCGTTCCGGTGTCAGAAGGACCCCTCCCCTGCAACCCGATCGCCCATCGCCCATTGCCCCCTCCCCCACCTCGAGCCTTCGCCCTCTGTAATTAACGGTCAGCAGCGGCGCGACGCCTCCGATGGCTTATCACCCGCGTCGCCCCCGCCGCCCCCGCCGCCCCCGCCGCCCCCGCCGCCCCCGCCGCCCCCGCCGCCCCCGCCGCCCCCGCCGCCCCCGCCGCCCCCGCCGCCCCCGCCGCCCCTGCCCCGCCCCCGCTGCGGATCGACAAGACTTACGCCTCCCGGCGCTATACTGACGCGCATCCGTGTTGCCACGCGCCATCCCCACTCGCGGCCTGCGCCCTCTCAGCCACACCACCCAACTGCAGTCCCCGTGCTAGCACAGACTCCCTCGCTGCCTCCGTAAAGCTGGGCGCCGCACAACACTGCTTCGTCTGTCTCGACCCTTGCTCCCACTCAGACCCCGCTCCCACCCTCTCCGTCATAGCTCCATCCCCGCTCCGGCCCCGCTTCGACCCCTCTCTGACTCCGCTCCTACCCCGAAGACCCCGTTGGAACTGCGATCGGTGGAATAGATTTTTTCGGGATAGGGGTGTGTAACTTGGGAAACTTAATGCATTTAATAGCAACCTTAAACAATTTATCTTCTATCAATTAACTCTTAAAAGAATATTATGTGTTTTACTGGCTGCTACCAACATTGGTAGCGGCCAGCGTCAAGTCAGTGCTTCAGTACCAGTGAGAGAGAGGTCTCAGTGTCGGGCAAGAAAAAGGTACAGAAATGATCTGTTTGACAGCAATACGTTTGCGGTACCTGCCAGTATCGAATTTGTAGTAGGTCACTGCCTTAATAAGTGGTTTCCCTTATCAGTTCAGTGCGAATGCCCAAACAGTTCTCTAGAATATGGGCTTAGGATCGCGCGCGATTCTTTCTCCTCTAATCTGTTCCCATGCCATACTTCTGCTCTCCTCCATTCTGTCCTATTACGTTATGGCCTTTTTGTTTGATTCAGAAAATCTTTGACAAGTGTCCGATACACGGAATGCTGCCCCAAATCGTCATTTTTAAGTCTTGATGAATTTTAGGCGCTAATCCTTGAAATGAGAGTGAGAAACGTTCCAATTTAACACACCATTAATTTCACCTTAAATGTATTCACCACCACAACTATTTCAAGATCCCCAGTAAAAGGCGGGTAACGTACAGCGTTTGGATGGACCCGGGACGAAGCGACGCCGGTAGGGACCGCTTCAGCAACGGCGGCCTACTTAAACAAGCGAAGGCAACAGGCGGCGGCGGGGAGAAGGGAGAGGCGGGGCGGGGCGGGGTGGAGCGGGGAGGAGCGGGGCGGGGCGGGGCGGACATGATTAATACGCTGGCCGTACGGGACCGCCGGGTAAAAATACGGGACACTTGTTGCTGGAGAAGGCGACTCGAGGCAGAAGCAAGCAAGAGGTCCCCGCGGCAGGTAGCGGCGGAGACGAGCGGCAACAGGGCTTAGAAGGCAGTTCCGTGGCTGGGGCCGTGGCGGTGACGAAAGAGTCTATCTTAACTCTCGAACCACAGAGAAAATACTGCACTTCCTTTCCAAGCCGCAGAACCATTTTGGAGACTCAGAACCATAAATTTATGTGTGTTTTTCAGAATGTATCAAGCAGGTACCTTGCTATTTTCACACACATTCCCACCTTTGTGGGAAAGATATCAATTTCTTGTTCCATGGTTTGGTATGGCCCTAAGAGTAGTCTTTGTAGTTTTTCTAGTCTCATTTACATCTAATTCCAAATCATTTGCTTTATGATACCGCCAGTATTTGATTTTTCTGTCACGTCACTGACAAATTTTCTTAGACATCTTAAACAATACTTATCAAAAATGAAAGATTCTTAGTTTGCAAGCACCACTAAGTGAAAAGGCGACAATATAAAAACATTCTCTCCAGGTTTTCTAAAAAGGCTTCTCATAGTTTCTTTAAATTTTTTGTTCAAAAACAGCGAGTTCGCTTAGATATAAGACATACCGTCATCACGGGCTACTTGGACCCTTGGGGTACTACGTGGACCCACGCGAAAAGAACGTTTTCAGATGTTGTAGACGCTTATACAATGCATTGACTAGTTAGTTTGCAATTGCTTCCGTGCGATGGGAATACAATGCAGCCTTAAACGCATTTACGATAATTCGGTCGTACACATGTAAATTACAGCACTTTGTTAAGTGTCTGGGGTCGAAAATGGCCGAATTTCAGCCCTGCAAACTTTTATCTCTACACTGGATTTCAAGATTGTCGATCAAGGGAACAGTTTACGTTTTGGTAATGATATATTTGTTAATAGAACGGCTATGATTACTACATTAGTAGAACGCCTTCCCCATTTTTTTCAGATTTCCTAATTGTGAGCACATAATCTCAAAACCCGGGCTACTTGGCCCCAGAGGGGCCCAGAGGGGCCAAGTAACCCCAAACTTT
This sequence comes from Gryllus longicercus, assembly GCA_038098605.1. Taxonomy (NCBI): domain Eukaryota; kingdom Metazoa; phylum Arthropoda; class Insecta; order Orthoptera; family Gryllidae; genus Gryllus; species Gryllus longicercus. Next base: position 196,836 of record JAZDUA010000020.1, read on the forward strand.
ATTTTTTATGTTTTCAGTTTATTTATCTTTCTAGTTCTTTTCTGTAGATCTATAGAAAAAATTATAAACATTTTTTTCGTGTTTCAAGAATTAGTAAAGGAAAAACTACGAAAGTATTAGAAAATTGTGTCCCAGTCACTCGCATTTATGGTATGTTTAATATTCATTAAAAGCTTGAATATTTCGTTAAAAACTCAAAAACGTAGAAATTTCGAAAATTGCCAAAGGATTTTTTCGAACCTGACCTTACCTTCACATTTACATTGCTCACCCAAGGGTTTTTTTTATTGTTGTTTCCTGAACACGTACTTCCTGAACACTTTCCTGAACACTAAATTACAGGGAATTCAACTGCAGAACTGACGTTTTCAATAAGACTCGAATTTTCAAATGTTAAAGATATGGATAATTTTTATATCTCAGACATCGCTTCTTTTTAAAAAAACTTTTTTAAAGAAAAAGGTGACATATTAGTACGATAGAAAGTGCAAAATAATAATATTACATAATAGTAAAAATTAATACAAGACAGTACGTGCCGTTAGATCACCCCCTTATTTCCCCCTGTCTAAACTGCATCTGCACATACTCAATCTAATAAAGCATCAAGGTATAGTGTTATCTGCAGCGATATGTCAAGAAAAAAGCGCTTTCCTCAGTAAGACTCTTCCACAGAAGAGGAAATGTGGTAAACATGCTATACACCTCCTCAGTCACATTGGCCTCGTGATATTGTACCTTACCGAACTTCCGGTTTCATAGAGAACAGGCAGGAAACCGAACAAATGACCATGGGGTGCACGCAAGGACACCCAAAAATAGAAGAGAAGGACATGCAAAGGAGGATGTGTCATTTCCGAACACGTGCAAATTCAGGAAAATTATCTATGCATGCTGAGCTTTAGAGTGTGCAGAGCGTTGTTTGTACTGTGAACAATTGAAGCGAGAGCGAAAGTATTCGCATTTCGAATGCGATGACGTTTCGTCGGTTTACCGATCTGCTTCGTTGCACGGTGACAAGGCAGCTGAAGAATTCGCAGGTTATACCACTTCAAGTCACGATGAAGTCATTGCCGGACGTATTCTTGAATTAACATATTACTCCCGTATTTATTTTCCACGATTTAAGTATCTTCACGAATGCTTCAGAGGCTGATAAAGTGGATTCGCAGAATTTGACTGTTTTCTGTTGGCGACAATGGGAGAAGTCGAAATTTTTCCTCTAGCCAAAACAAAGATTTTTGAAATATAAGCGAGATGAACCTATACCATTCGCTTGTAAAGATTTTTTTAAGGAGGGATGCAGATAATGTGTCTGAATTTTGTATGAATTTTGTAACTTTCATTATCACTTAAATTAAGAAAGTTTGAGTGACTTGTATGTTTCGTAAAAGTCAGAAACTGTTGGTACATCTCACACGAGAATTTCATGGCAGGGCATTTCAGTGAAGAAAAAAACCGCAGAATTAGCATATTCAACTTGAGTATCTCAGAACGACATCCTGAAAATAACTAGGTTCAGGAGATTTGCGACTCAATAATTGTTCAATATTGATTTCTTTACAAGAGATCGATGACTCGGAGTATTGAAGTCACTTATAAATTCAAAATATGGTCCACAGACGCACGGAAATGCTATTGCGTGCTCGATTGATGTGACACAGGGATGACTGATGATGCGGCAAAACCGACGGAGAATCCGCGCGCTCGCTTCGGAGAGCCACTCCGCGATTCCTTTTCCTTCGGCGCGCGGGGCGTGTGGTGCGTTTGAAGGTTCCTAACGGCTTTCTGGTGTCCACAGCACCGCGCCCACCTTGCCAACCCCACCGCGCGAACCACCCCTTGCCTTCTCCACCGCCCCCGCCCCTAACGTCTCACCCACTGTCGTCTCCGTCTCCCACGAAAATCAGCCTGGCGCCCTGCTCACCCCCTTTCGCCTCTTGCCAACCCCACCGCGCAATCCACCCCTTGCCTTCTCCACCGCCGACTGAGACGGAGACGACAGTGGGTGGGACGTTGGGGGCGGGGGCGGTGGAGAAGGCAAGGGGTGGTTTGCGCGGTGGGGTTGAGAAATTTAATGTGGGTGTTTAACAAAGAAATTTAAAGACATGAAGGAAGAAGATATGCAACTGTCACAAGAGCTCACGGATAGTATTTATTCGCAAAAAACGTGAGGAAAAAGAAACAAAAGAGATGTTACCTTACTGAATTTTTGCGTCAAGAAAATGTGTGTCAAGACGCACGTGCGCAACATCGATTATGAACGTATGATCTGACCTTTGAAATTGCCTCACAACACAAAGAAGGTTAAGGAGATGAAGAAGGAAGAGGAGGGACGTGACGTCAGGTGTAATTACGGAGGCGGGCACGGAGCCGAGCAGGACACCGCCGGAAGGATTGCAGAGAAATCGTGCTGGGGGACGCATGCCCTCGCATTACGCGTGGGACATACTTCGCTAAGTGCCCGTCATTTGCCTTCGATTGTGTGGCTAAGGCTCGGGCGGGTCGCCGCCAGCGCTGCCGTCGCCGTAGTTGCCGTGGCGATTCCTACACCCGCTCCACCACCCTCACTCAAGGAGCAGTCCTGCCACTCGCCCTCTCCCTCTCCGCGTATCGCGTCCCTGGTTCCTCCTGCATCTTCCAGCCCCTCCCCGTCCATTCCAGGCTCACGTCGTCCCTCCCAGTTGCTCCACGTCCCCTTCAAGCCCCTTACCCTTTCCTTCTAGCCTTTTTAAACGGTTTCTTCCACCATCTGACAACCTCTTTACGTTCATCCCCGCCTCTTCCCATTCCTCTCTGTCCCACTTCTTCCAGTCCGTTCCTACCCCTTGCTAGCCCCCTCCCTCTCCCGTTTCTTCCAGCCCCTCCCCACGCCTTTCCTTTCACTTCACGTTTATTCCATTTACTTGCCTCTTCCAGGCATCTTCTCTCCCAATCCTCGCCCTTTCCAACCCTTCCCGCGGCTGCTCTTGTCTTCTTTCCCATACCCTTCCAAACGCCTTCAAATCCTTTCTGCCTTCCGCCCTCTTATGCCCTTCACTCGATCTCGTATCCGGTCCCACCCGTTAGCCATTTTTTTCTTTTGTTACTGATATTGACGACAGAACCGCGTTTTCTGGGGCAATCTATAAATGAACGACTGCTGAACCTTTTTATTGTAGATAGTTTTTCTTTTTTTCCCTACTATAGTATAGGGAGGAGAAGTATTGGAACAACTCCAAAAATACTATCTCGAAATTTCAGTCCTAAATACCCCGTGTTTCTTTTAGGTTCTAACTTTGCACATGTTAGGATTAAGGATATTAGTGCTGTTCCAAAAACTGTTGAAACTAGAGCAGATGGCGAGGAGGTTCAAGCAATTTTGTACTCGAAAACAGGATGTGTATGTATATACGTGAGTTTTACAGTATAAACACTAAATTTAAAATTTTATTAAAATTATAGAAACAACACTTATCTTCCGTCATTTATTCACTACTTCGTTTCGAGAACATTTGCATGTAGTTTTGCAGGTGGTCTGGGTGAAGCGCAAGTGAGCGTTTGTGCGTGTGAGAGTATAGTTAGCGAAGCAAAACGTGTGAGTTTTTTGAGTTCGACGATTGGATGGTTTTAATACAAAACATAATGAGTGTATATAAACGCAACGTATAGTAAAATGTAGTGCCCCCCTCTACTTGCAGCTCGTGACCTTGAAGGGCCATTACATTTAGAACGGATTATAAAACATGGATCCCGTTACAAAATTAGAAGGAATGGGAACGCGGCATACTGAAACCTTTCTTGCTAACAATGTCATTACTCAACAGTTATTCATTTTTTTAAATGCATGACAGTATTTAAAATTTGAATAAATGTATGTAGAAAACATCCAAGCCACAAGAATCTACATGGTTGAAAAATGGCTACGAAAGTTGGGACGTATCTTAAAATGTCAACCAGCAATGTTTCATGTCGAAAAATAGGTCTGTGATAATATATAAAAGTTATAAATATTTACTATATAGAAAATAGAATACTCCAATATCATTTTAAAAAACAAGATAATACGAACTCTAAAGTATAGGGTTATTGGAAAGAGTAAATGCAAAATCAAACTTAACGCAACGCGGAGATAAACAAAATATTAAACTTTGAGTTAAAACTGCGATGTGAAACAATAATATCATTTACATTATATTTCTTTAAATCAAAGATTACAAATGCCACGCACACTCTTTACAATCAGCTATAGCAATTTACAAAACTACCTTGAGACCGCTAATGCTATATGCGAGTCCAATTTGGATCAACTCAGCCAAAACTAACATTGAATTAAATTGAATTAATGCCTTATTTTACTTGGCGAGAACATTCACAAACTATAATTCCTGCAAAATAAATTCTTAAGAATAGTTGCTCATGCCCCTTGGAATATAACCAACAACCAACTCCATAATGCATTTAACCTAGAACCTATAGAACAACGCATCCCATATCTGTCATCCAACTTTTATTTTAACCTGCCTCAAATCGCAGCCCATTCACACATCAAACTGACCAAAAATCCCTTGTTCCAAACGAGAAAAAAAATCCATAGCACATATTGCTAAAAAATGTGCAGATTTAGATCCTGACTGAGGATCCCTTAACGAGAATTCATCCCTCTTGTAATAGCTAGTATGTTTAGATTTAAGTATCGTAAGTCTTTTAATACATATGTATAGTTATATTTACTGAGCTATGTACTTTTGCAAATATTTTTAAAAAATCTGAGTTCATAAATTGCAGAAAATGACCAATGATATAAACTACTGTTTAAATTATAAATAAACGAATGTGAATTGGGCGTAAATGTACACCCCCCATATATATCATTTCCTGTGTGCGTTCGTGCTGTTAGAAATTTTAAGATATGTTCCAATTCACAAGCCATTTTTCATCAATATTAAGTCTTGCAGTTTTGATGCTTTCCACCTAACTTCATCATTTTAGCATCTACAATTTTTGTAGTTGCTTAAATAACGTGTGATGTGTTTTGAAGTTGCTTAAATGCAACTATTTTTAAAATGTGATAAATTGTTAATTCTAAAAATAAAACTAAGAGAAGGAAAAGTTTCGGTTGGCAAACAATCAATAAATTAATCCATCACTGATACCATATTTTATGTGGTGAGGCTCAAGCCATTAGCTTGAGCCTGGTATTCCTCCTGACCACGCAAATTTCACTTTGCTCCTTCCGCCATCTAGCTGAGAAAGAAGGCATCACTCTGGCGATGAAATATGCGATATGAATTTAGCTCAGAGGCTGCTTTTAAGCTTAAACCGCGCATCCCCGCTATTTTTGGGGGCAGGGTATATACATCTCTACTTAACTAAAAAGCCTCTGGGAAGATTATTGTATAAATGTAAATAACTGCGGAATTTCTTTAATAATTAGATGTTTTCTTTGATGAAAGTAAAATTTGTTCAATAATGACGTCTGGGAGAGCCAATGTACCATATGCCGACAAATTTCTCAAAGCTCGCCCGGAGTGTGAACCACGATGCCCAGAGGTGAAAGCCAAGTGGTCTGACCTTACCACAACAGGTCACTCCAAATGTTTGCATTGCGTTAAATATGTGTTTGAATTATTCCTGTGAGAATAATTTGGGGGATCATGACCTCGTAACGCGTCCTATGCGACTCTCCGCCCCTGGGATGAGCCAATGCTGTTCCGAATCACAATCATAATCACTGTCACCGCACCCATTCCCCCACTGCCACAATCTTCCGCCTCCTCCTTCACTGGCATCGCCGTGCATTACCACCGACGCGTGGGGGCAATCTCCGACCACATTCTTTCCAAATTGAGATTCACGTTGCGGCAGATGGCTTATTTCAGCGGGAACAACACCTGGGTGGGGCCTATTCAAACATGATGAGCTGGCGATGAATTATGCGGCGCTTTTACCACGGTTCTTTATCTCAATTATTGGACGGTTTCTCCTGTCGAGAGTTCTCTATCGGCGGGTGATCGTCGATTCGTTGAAAGAGTAATCATTGTATCGGATTTCTTCCTTCGTGTAACACGGCGGAGTGATTTATAAGGGAGCGCGTCTTGTCGGGAGTGTAAGTTCTGCCCATTGAAGATGTATCGACCAGACATTTGCGGAGGAGTGTATCGTGTGCTGAATTATGGCCGCTACCAGAAATGGTAAAGTTTGCTGAAGTGAAGTATTGTGCTATATGAATGAAGTGAAAATGAGAAGCACTACAAAAATACCTCAACATTTGAAGTGTTTCGTTTGTGCTCAGAATTTCTAATTGTTTTTATATATTGTCCAGCTTTTACATAAAGTTTGCACCAGAATATCCTGCTGTATCAATCGAACAACTTTATTGTTTCGTTAGTATTGCATTGCTTGAGAGAGTTTGCAAAAGAAAAAAAAACAGCATAGTACAGGTAGACAGCGAAGTTTCGTATTCGTGTAATGAAAGCTATGCTTTAATTGCGGAATTGAGCCAGACACCGTTGAAGTGCGTGCAATGAGGACATTGTCTAAGGCGGCCCCGAAACCCCCAAGGCCGGAAACTCCGCCTTGTTCTTTGCCGCTCCTTTCGCCTCGCCCGCCTCCACCGGCGTCGCAGCCCCCACATCCTCATTCCTCTCCACGGCGATCACCCAGGCGTCTCGCCCACGCCCACGTCCGCGTCCCACGGTACCCGAGCCATGCCTCGAACTCCATCGTCCAATGCTCCATCACACTCAACTACTTCTATCCCCTTCCTCCCTACCCCCCACCTCACCACGCCTCACCCTCCCACCGCTCCAAACGCCTCCCGCCCTTGTTCGCGACATCCGACCTCTGTCTCAACCTCCATCGCCCCCATTGCTCCCATCCTCTCCCCTCTCTGCCCTCACAGCCCTCCCCGCCTCCACCAACCTTCCTCTCGACTTCCCTTCCGCGCTACGCTCATGCCTCTGTCTTTACTACCCCCTCTCGCCGCTCCAACCTCTGCTGTCGTCCCTCCTCTTTTAGCTCCATCCCACCGTGTCCATCCTCAGACCGTCGTTTCTTTCCTTCCCCCGCCGTCCTCTCCTTCTCTTCGCCACGTCTTCCGCCTGCAACCATCTAACGTTCCTTTTCACTCCCTTGGGGCCAAAACACAAGACGCCCTCACCACATACAGCATTGATTACATTTACATCTCCCATACAGTACCTCCTCCGCACGAACACACACAATAGTTCCCCCAAGTTCACAAGGACTCTAATGCCCTCACGTTCCCGTACTTCTCCCATCGTTCCCATAGCATCTTTCACCTCCAACCTCTATTCCAGTTGCCTTCACGGCTGACGTGCCCTCGTCACTTCCTCACCTCCCTTGCGGTCACATCATCCCAACGCCCTTGCCTGAGACAACCTTAGATATCACTTCACTCTCCTCGCTTCCTAGCAACCTTAACCCACACCACCTTCACCACCCACGCCAAGATATTCTTACACCCTCAACGCAATCGCGTCTACTCCTCATACCAATCCATTACACATATGCTCACGTTCTTCACCGTCCACACCACTCACGGCATCCCCCCTCCCACCATCGACAAGAAATTTGCAACACCATCGTCTCCACTGCGCCTACTGCCCACATAGTTCACGCTGCCGACCCCACCATCAAAACCGCCCTGACAGATCGCTACAGTCTCCACTCTCCATCGTCCCCCCACTGCATACAATGCCTGCAACGCCGAAACGCCTTCACTATCTTCTCAATTCATGGGTCCTAAAGTAGCTCACACTGCTTCCAACACCCTCTCCGCCAATTTCGTCTACATATCACACCGCCTCACGTCTACACCACCCACACGTTGTAAATTGCTCTCACTCTCCACATCGCTAACACTGACCACATCGCCTCACCACTACTGCCCTCGCCGCTAACACCATCATTCGCAACTCCATCACCTCCGACACCGCCCCACGCCCACACCGCCCCACGCCCACACCGCCCCACGCCCACACCGCCCCACGCCCACACCGCCCCACATCCACACAATGCACAAGGTCGACATTGGTCTCACCGCTCACACCGACGTATCACCTCACCACCACTGCCCACACCGCCCTCTCCCCCCAACACAATCGTTCGGATCTCCCATGCCTCAAACACCTACCCAATCCCATACCGTCCCACACCCAACCCACTTCACGCCTACACAACCCACACGGTCCACATTGATTTGGCCGCCCACACAGCTAATACGGACCACATCGTTTCAACGCCTCTGCCTACACCGCCCTCTCTGCTAACACCATCGTTCGCATCTCCCACGCCTCCGACACCACCCCAAGCCCACACTTCCCCACACCCAATTCGTTCCACGCCCACACAACCCACATGGTTCACATTAATTTGACCGCCCACACTGCTAATACGGACCACATCGTCTCACCACCACTCCCTACACCACCCTCTCCGCTAGCACCATCATTCGAATCTCCCACGCCTCCGACACCGCCCCCAGCCCGGAAGCGAGCGTTCACGGGCATACACGCTTGGATACACAGCACTTACTCCCAAGGTGGCGCGCATCAGAAGTTGGCAGAAAATTATATAGCAATTTAAATGGAGCTTTATCCTTTAATGAAAGGAGGGCAGCATGCATAATTTCGGGGGGCCTTGCTTCTTGCACGCAAGATTGGCGGCGCACATAATATCCCGCAACAATGGAGCGACCGGCGCGCTTCGGCAGGCGGGCGGCGTTGCGACAAAGCCCTGAGAGAGTGGGGGCGGCGCGGGTGGAGTGGGGATGAAGGGAGGCAGCGCGCCTCGGGCGTCGGGTGCTGGCGACAATCGGGCCAAGAGACACGAACTCTGCGGCGAGGGTTACCGAATGTTACCGTCTCGGGGCTTTGGTATGGTTTGAATGCGGTTGGGGGAGGGCTTCTCGTTTACACAACGTATTTGTTGTAGAAATAGAATCATTTGGCGTAGTTTTATTATAATTTATTTCCGCATGAAGCTGTTTCGGTCGTTTTGATGACATCGTGATACCTACAATCAAATAAGAAATTTTTAAATTACCACTTGTGGTAGGAAAATGCATACTTCAAGTAACTGAACCTCCCCAGAAATAGTGTTGCGTTGAAGGATAGTTTCGCCTCCGAGTTTTCTTGACAGACCTAGTCTGTCAAGAAGTCTATCAAACTTTAGAAATAAAATCATTATATATATATATATATATATATATATATATATATATATATATAAAAGAAGAAAAAGTTATATACATTAACATATGAATTAAAATTGAACTAAATGACATATAACTGACGTTTTAAAACAATATATGAAGATTCACTCAGGGCAAAGGCAGCCCAAAAGGAAGTGCTTTTCCCAAAACAATACTGAGCTGACATGAAATAGATGATTTACTAATTCAACTGGTGGATGGTATAGGTAAAATTGTTGTATGTTTTCAAAGAATGCGAAGAGATCCTAGTAATGCGAAGTATTAAAGAGAATTTGAATGAGGTTAAAATAAATTAAAGATCTAAATATAAAATTTCCAATGTAGAGCAATTTAAAGGAACATAACAGGTTTTGAGTTGTCAATTTCCGGAGTTGTCAAAAAAACTACATATTTTTTTAGTATTAGAAATAAGTAACGCCTGAAAAATTAAGGATTTTAAAGTAACATGAAGTTCCAATACAATTTGATAAACCTGAGACCACCAAGTAGAAACAAGAGCTTTAAAAAAACATTTTAGAATTTTAATGAATCAAATGCCGGAGAATCCTAAAGGCTTGGATTTCAACACTCGAATGTTTGCCTAGTTGGGGAGATTCAAGGATTCGGATAACTATTCTCCAAAATTATCAGAGAGCAATGAGAAATTTGTGAGTGAATATGTCCCCTAGGCACTTGAAATACAATGGCGAATCCACATCAGGTGGAGAATTGCGAATTAAAACGGAGAAAGGAAAACTGTAGAAACTCGCAAGCCGAGCAAGAAGAACCAAGTGCTTACAAAACATTAAACCATGAATTCAAATATTCAAGATAAAGAAAAAGCACGAAAAGTCGAGTGTTAGAATTTGGATATTTTATTTTGATATTAGAGACATTTGAGAACAGATAGATTCAAATTTCCTTTGCAAAAAAAGGTATGTTTATACATAAAGGATTTGCAATGCCCGATTGCAATGAAGTGAACGTAAGTAGTATGTCTATATAATACACTCGCCCTCAGTTAACGAATAGAAGAAGCGAGTCTTTCCTTTCGTTATACCCGCAATTGAAATACGATGACGAATCCATATAAAATAGAGGAATCCGAATGGCGTCAACGGAAAAAATAAGATCTCTAGAAACACTCAAATCAAGGAAAATGAATCAAGAGCGTACAAAATATTAAACCAGGGATTCAAAAATTCGAGGTACATTAAAAGTGAGGAATAGGATTTGGATGTGTTTAAGACTCGAGAAATTCAAATGTTCCATCCCGAGAGAAAAAATATGTTAATATTTCTGATATAGACGAAGGATATGTAATGACTGAGGTGCAAATATGCCAACACTACACCGCTGCCAATTAACCGAATCGCCTCTATCAGCCAGCCCTACCCGACGCGCTGCCCGTTCTTGAAATACGATGACGAATCCTCCTCGAGTGATGAGGACTGAGGACGGGCAGCGGCGGCTGAGTTGTGGGCGAAGCGCGATGGCCGTGCGGCGCTGAGGTATGACAAGCGGTGGACAATGAGTGATGAGTGCAGGGTAATGGGCGACAGAAATCGAGGCGGCGATGTATGCCGGTGATGAGCGCGTAGGCGTGCGGATGGCAGTTTGATGGAGGCGAACGGCGGGGAGGGTTTTTTAAAAAATAGTACTGGTTCCAAGGAAGAGGGCGTGTTCGAGACATCACCCAGGTGTAACGAAGGAATAATACATTTGTGATCAATGCAGCAGGCTAATTTTCTGCTTTTGTTAGATGCCTGCTTTTTTCGTGTTGTGCTTGAGTTAACAAAATTTTTATTATTTTTTCCGTTTCTACTTTTGTAAGTTAGGCGAACGATGGTGATTTTTTTTTTAATATTACGGATTATAATGAATAGGAGTATCTTGTCGACATCCTAATATTATGATGATATCACACATTCTCTGTGCCCTAAAGCTCCTCGAATTTGTAACATTTTAGCTACTTTTACTCGCGAAATTAATGAATTAGCATTCATCTCTGACACATATTTTTGTTTCTAATTGGAAGGTTCCTAAATTGTAATAATAAAATGCGTATAGCATCATGATGGATGTGAATCACCGTGAAGTTTTTTTGTTTGTTTTTGGTGTTGATGAATTTGTTGTTAGCTTTTGTGTAAAAATTGTTCATTTTGTAAGAAATGGGGGCTTGTTTTAGACATCTTTTACGCCAAACGAGTGTAGAAATGACATAATTTGGGTTCACCAGAGCCCAGGGGTTGCCTTCATAATTTATATGACGACTTGCATTATTCGTGACAGTTTATTTAGCACATATGATTGGTAGAATTTTTTTCAAAACGAATTTTGTGAGTTATAAAACAAATAATGCGCTACGAATTTAAGTAATTAGACGTATATATTATACTTAGTATATGGTTTAATATGACCACAGTTCCATCTAGATTCTGAAATTAGAACGTGTTCAATTTTAGAATATAGTTGTATCGTTGTCCACAACTAAATAATCTCAAAAACGGAATCGCTAGCCCCAAAACCTTCATGTCGCCACAGTGTTGTAGATAAAGTGTTGTACTGGTACTGATAACTGTTATCTGTTATAATCTTCATTGAAATGGATACAATTTTTCCGAGGCATCGCAGCGCCCTCCAGAGTCAACGAAGTCGCTCCGTGGCGTGGGGGGGGGGGGGGTGCCGGGTAGCCAGGCGGCAGATGCCCTCAGGAGGAGGTGGGGTGAGCGGGGCGTTGCGGTGGCCGGCGGCGGGTCGGCCGTTTGCCGCAGGACGCGGCCCTTTCAGCCCGCACAATGAGCGGCGGGCAATGAACCGAGGACCGTTGGCCCGTGAGACCCCGGCCAGGAGGCGGTGCAGGGCCACAGGCGCTCCGCTCTGGTCAATTGCGAGGTGTCGTGCACCACCCCGCACCAACTCGCACGAGCCCGCACCACTCTGCACCACCTCGCTCCAACGCTCGAAAACGCACCAAGACGCACAAATGTGCACCACCTGCCGACCAATCCACACCACTCCGCTTCAATGCGAACGAACATGTACTACCCCGCACCAACCCCACCCGACTTCGCGCCATTCCAACACGCACCGTGATACGCCAACCCCTTCAATCCTGCAACAACCCACATCAACCTGCACCAACGCCAACCCACCCATATCCGTCTACTGCACTTGGCACTAACGTAGACCGCCGGACAGCCCGAGGACCAATGCCCATTGCGGAGCACCACCGCCGTCACCGTTTTACCTCATGCAGCATTATTCAGCACGTGCCAGCCACGACTTTTCCAATGTGCTGATTTTATTATCAGAAGCATCAAATAATCGACTTGCGGTTTCTTGAATCAAGGATACGGATACTAATGGTTAATGTCTAATCATCGCCGTTGTTTATACAAATATACAAAACCCCAAAGCGGACTTAAACATTCGAAAAAGAGCGACACTGACGTTCATTCTGATGATCGTAACTTCCAAATCAATGAATTTTTTCACCCCGGACGGATGAAACGATGCAGATGAAAATTATTTTTTTACAATTACCCATATCATTAGAACAAAAATATATTTTGAAGCCTAAAAATCATGAATTTCATGCGACATTTCCTCACACATCCGTTACTTTCTCCAAAAATTGTGACGAATCACACCTCGCTGTCGACGTTTGGAGGAAATATAATTTCGCACATATAAAAAAATCTTTGAGCTTCTCTGAAGCAAATAGTAGCGTGATTATTCTTTCTTGTTTTAGTAATAAAACTATTCACAAAGTTTGAACAAGAACAAATTTGCATGTTTGAGTAATCTAATCCTTGGTAATATTTACCTTCAATTGTTGGTTCAGAAAACAACCCAAATTCACAAACCATACATGCAGATCAATTACAATTCAAAATAGGAGTAGTACAATTAATGTTTTTTCTCAAGTAAATTCATAACATTTTACAGTATCTTCTAATGTAATTCTCTTTTGCCAACTGTGTATTAATCAACATACTTTCTTCTGTAGCAACTATGCAAATTAATCGCATCACGTCATATTTCTTAATGATTATATACTCGTATTTACAAATTTTCGTCTCCACAACTCAATACCTTTAGAAACACGCACCGAAGACCAATAACATTTTCAATTGATTGATTCATTCATTGCGTGGAGTTTCCGAGAAGGTCACTAGTTTCGTACATGTTGGGCTTGTTATAACCCGGGAGGTGGCAGTGTTCCACATCCGCGGGATCGTGCAAATCTTCACATCGGCTTGCGGGATCCCGCCTCCAGGTCTCTCCCCTCAGCAAGGCTCGTCAGCCGGGAGAAGCTCTAAGGAATCTCCCGCATGTGTGGTAGAGCAGTTCATGCAAGTGTGAATGTGTAAGAGAAAAGGATAGGGCAAGGACGAGGAAGGAATGATCGCGTGTGGTCCGAGGTCCGTTACTTGTGCTCCGGTATTCGCATGCTATTTATCGAAGAATACATGAAAAACGACCGATCAGAGCAGCCGGCAGCTAAATTTTATATCCAGACAGTGGCTGAATTCGACATTGCTATTTAGCTAGTGTGAAAAGAAACGCCACCGTTGGGTCCCGAACCCTTGGACCTCCCGGTCAAAGTCGCTGCATTGGCAACGGCACAACCACTCACAACAACCCAAGCGCAGCTGTGACGGCTTCCTGAACTCGCCCCCCGCAGCTGTTTACACTCCGCGGCGCGGTTGATTGACATACATATGGCCTGCTTTGTTTGAAAATAATTCGCTGCGATGGAAAGGAACAAGACGAATTACGATGAATTACGCGTGGTCGAGCGTTGCTCCGGGACAAAACGTCACTCTGTCCATGCATCATCAATTACGATTTCCTTTCTGGCGTTCCGGGAATTACTTCTCACGTGGAACGTTTTGCGGTCAGGCGAGAGTACAGTGGTATTAGGTTGTTCAAATGCGCGTGGTAGTACAAACGACCAGAGCGGGAAAGGCACGGCTCGTTAAGTATAACCTGTCAATCATCCGGAAATCGGTGTAATTAATGCGCTACCGCTGTTTTTCCTCGAATTGGAATGTATCGAATTCTAAAATACATTATTTGAAGGTGAACGTCCTCGTATTTTACAAACCTCACTTCGAAATCAGAAGTAATGAATACACCGAAAGACAAATTACTCGTGAATAAAATAAGTTCAATGTTCTTAACATGACTAATACTTCATTACTTTACCGATTTGTACTCAAAGGTACGATGGGTAGAGATAACTTTTCGAATTGCGTCATAGCCTTCATCTGATCGAAGAGTCCTGGACACTTATTAGCCCAGGTAGAGTTCAAAAGCCAGTGGCGTAATAGGAAAGACTCACATTAGAACACAGGAGACAATGATAGACGTGCTTTTAGAATTCTATACTCATTTGCACTTCAACTCTTATCAATTGGCAAGATTTGCGGTTTTTTCTTGTTTTATTCGAACAATGTCGACTTCCTCTGATTACTATTCCAAGAGTTCCTGTTTGCCATAACAAATACATGCTACACAACATTTTGAAACAATAGTATATTTTGAAAACTTTTTTGAGTAATGAATCGCACGGAAGACTATTGAAGTAAGGGATTCTTATTTACCTTACTATTCCCAACCCATTGATAAGCAACCATAATTCCTTGCTCCTGTGATTTCTATTCCGGCTTAAATCGACAAATTGCTCCGGCTGTGCTACAAATGAGAATATTTTCATTCTATAAATAGTCCGTGAAACCAACTGAAATGTTGAGTGAGCAAACTACGAGCATATTACAAATTTCCAATGGGCGCAGAAATTCAACTAAAACTAAGCAGCCTCCAGCAATGTAAGAGGTATCTTCGGTGTCGTTAAATATTTAGAAACTTTGAGAAAATCATTCTCAATGAGGCACTGCTTACGACACATGCCATGCAGTCGTCATGTGAAAGCAAGGTTCCAAGGAAGAAGCCATCTCCCATATACATGAATCGCTAAGGAGTAACTGTTTGACGCTCTTGATATGTAAAGAACTTTAACATGGGGCGAGCATGACACATTCCCATTAGCGTACCTAGCCTACTTGACCTGCCTGACCTTTTTCTTTCATCACACTGCACTGTATAAACTGAGACGATTTTGTATTATAAAGCTACAGCTTCACTTTGGCCCTGCCGGGAATCATACTCAGGGTCGCCTCAGACAAAACTAGCACGCTGACCACGAAGCACCCAAGGGGTGGTTCGTATTTTTCTCTCGTTTCTGCTCTTCATTAGCGTCCGCATTCTTTATATTTTCTTGTGTGAAATTGCGGGTTTGAATCTTGAAATTGTTGATGTTGATCCGCCTTTTCAGACTGTCATAAATGTGAAGATAGCATCGAGGCGTGTGAAAACCCGAGAAATAATAAAACAATAGTGACTTGATGTTCGCATGGTGATAGACCTTGTTTACAGTTTCCTATGTAATTGTCCAATTAAACAAATATTGAAACACATACTTACGATTAAAACAAAATGCATGATTTTTAAAAGCGATTAAGCTGGTGTTTATACACGGGTGTCTGAGTGCAGGAGCGTGAGTTTGAGTGGCAGTGAATTAGGCACGGCCGAGTAATAAGGCTGTTTGGGAGGCGTAGTTGCAAAGTACAAGTCTGATCCAGAGGAATGCATGTCGGACCAAAGACAAGAACATCGTGCGTAGGCGCACCATCGCTGAGTAGTGTAAGACAACGACGGAGTTGATATCCACGGGCGTTGTTGGGCACAACGATCACAACCCCGGTGTGGAGGTGGTGACAAAATGGGATGAGAGTGAACAGATTAGGGATAGTAGTGCTATACGGCTGTAATCTGGAGTAAGTACAGGCCGTTGTGGGACCAGGAACCGCAGTGTAGTCTTGGGCGGGCAGACGTGATATGGAAATGACGACTAGGTATGTTGTCAGGAGCGTGGCTTCGTTGTGGATGCATCTCGCAGCGGGGTCATCTAGATGTGGAGGTGGTTACAAAGTGGTATCAGTGAGGAAAGTGGCTGAGGAGGGCGAGTTGCTGAGAAAGGCGGATTGCTGAGGACGCCTGGTTGCAGAGGTGAATACGAAAGAATTGGGCCAAGGAGCATTTCGACGTGTCGACGTCGATATGCAGGAGCGAATGTGCTAGCGGAGGAATAAGGAAGCGTAGGTATCTCACTTGGGGTAGGCATAGCGAGAGGCGTGGTGGGGAAGTGGATGTTGAGGTTGGGAGTGGACAGGACATGTTGGGCGTGGGATGCGTGTTTGGCGGGCGAGCATTGGGTAGAAGTTACGACAAGGGACACTGGTGTGTAATTGTTGGCTTGGGAATGACACAGCGAGGGGTAGAGGCGAAAATGGCAAAGGAAAGAAAGTCGGTATGGTGTACGATAATGGTGTGGTTGGGACGGGGCGGATTTGTGCTGTCGGGCATATAAAGAATGCGGACGCTTCATGGTCAGAGTGCTAGTTTTCTCTGAGGCGTTCCATTCCCGGCAGGGGTAAAAGTAACGTATACGGGAGAGGGCGAAGGGGAGGGTCGCGGTGGGTCACGTTCATGTGGACGGGAATGGGACGGCGTGGACGTGTGCTTTGGTGTGCAAGGAATCGGCGTACAGACGTGATGTGCAGGAGCCAAACGGTAGCTATGAAGGGTTGGCGGGAGGAGGAATTCTCAATGGCATTTGGGGGTGGAAGCGCAGCTGTTATGGGGGTCTGGGGAACGAGTGAGTAGCGGCGATTCGTCTTCGCTTGGACGGGTGGGCGTGGGTACATGTGCTGGTGCGTGGGTGTGGCGTGGAAGTGAAAAGCACCACTGGTGTGGATTTGATGGCGGGGGAATGAGCTGGCAGGGGCACGACGATGAGAAGGAACTGTTGTGAAAGGGTCCGGCCAAAAAGTTAGTAGCGGCGTTCCGCTTTGCTGTGGATGTGATGTGAAGTTGACGAATAGGAGCGCTCGTGAGAAAGTGACGGCGGAGTAAATGGCAGCTAGGACATCTCGGTGTGGAACTAGGGATAAAAATGGGGTGCCGAAGGAATGGCTAGCGGGGTTTTGAGTTGGCGTGGGCGTAGTCATATCTGGAGGGGCGTGGCGTGGGCGTGATGATGACCACTGGAGTGAAGGTGATGGCAATAGAATGAGCCAACAATGGCGTCTCGGTGTGGAGGCGAAGATGGCAAGGGGTATGATGAAGGAGTGAACAGCAAGTTACGTTCGACTTAGCTGCGAACAGATTGGTGCAGGCTTGCTGTGACGACGAGTGACACTAGTGTGAATATGAAGAGGTAGCAAGGACATCTTGGTGTGTAAGCAGGGATGGTAAAGGCAGCCGTCGATGCAGTGGTTTCGCCTTGGCGGGATGGGTCGGTTCAGGCGTTTGTGGAGGCGCGTGGTCGGAGTTGTGTTGACGGAGAAATGAGCCAGCAAGGGATTAGCGATGTGGAGGTGGAGTTGTCAAAGAGGATAGGCGAGAGTGTTGGTAACGGCGCTCCGCCTTGCCCTGGAAAGGTAGGCGCAGACATAAATATGTCGTGAAAGGGACGACGGAGTCCCACTAGTGTGAATGTGACGGCGGAGTGAGGGGTAGCAAGGATGTCTCGGAGTGGAGGCAGAGATGACGAATCGAAGGAGTTTCTAACGAGTGGTCTCTGGTCGGCGTGCACGGGTCGGCCCGGGCGTGTGTGGAGGCGCGTGGGCGTGGCGTGGAGGCGGCGGCGGGGAGAGTGTCGGCGCGTGGGCGGTGCGGAAGCGCGAGAATTCATTAGGGCGCGTTGCGGACGACGCCGCCCGCCTCTCGTGCCCTTTCGCAATAACGCGTCCGTTTGTTAATGCCGCTCATAATTTTTACTCGGCTTTCAGCGGCTGTCAGATCGAAGTGGCCTCCGTGAAGTTAACGATTAAAAAAAGCGCGAGCGGCGGGCGGGAGGGCGGGCGGGCGGGCAGGCAGACTTGGGAGGTAGCGGGCGAAAGGATGAGCGAAGGGAGGGCGAAGGTACTGGCAAAGGGAGGTGAATGGGCATATGAGGGAGCAGGTGAAGGAGAAGTTGAGGGAGCAGGTGAGGGTGACGGCGAAGGGGGAGAAGGTGGGAGAGAAGGTGGGTGAAGAGCGGGCTATAGGGTGGGCGTTGCGCGGGTGAGGGGACGGCTGAGGAGGCAGGTGAGGGAGCATGAGAGGGAGAAGGGTGATAGGGTGGCTGAGGCGCGGGTGAAGGCCGGGTGAGGTGGCGGGCGAGAGAGCTGGCCAGAGAACGAGCGAGAGTGCGGACGACCTGACGGGCGGATGGTCGAGGAGGCATGCGGGTAGGCAAGGAGGCGGGCGGGTCGGCGTGGGGGTGGGCAGGTGGGCGTAGGGGCGGGCAGCGCACACACCGTTTCTGCTGTGGGGGGCGGGGGAGCAAGGGATCCCGGGGCGCCCCCCCCCCTTCGACCGCCCACTCGCCCTAACGAGGGCGGCCCCCGCTGTCCGGCGCGCACGCGACGCCCGCGGCCGCACGCCACCGTATCGACGTCGCCCGCCGCCGCCCGCGGGCGGGGCGCCCCGGCGCGCGGAGGTGCCCGACGCCCGCGACGCGACGACGCGAAGGCGACCGCTGCTGCGATTGGAGTGGCACGGAGGCGCTGGAGGAGACGGTGACTCCGCGACGGCACGAACGGCATTTCATGGACTTGTTGTGGTTTTGGGGCCATTCAATTGCTACGGGGATCGGATATGGAAAGGGAAAGCGATGGGAAGGTGTGATCGAACGGGGTCATTAGCCTGTTGTGAATGGAGGGTTCTTGTCCGATATCACGGAGGCAACGGATATCACTGTTCAAGGCTGTCCACCTTACAAATTCTATTCCCTCCCATTGCGTTACGACGCAAATTTGCTTCTTTCAGCAATCTTTCCGGCATATTTCAGTCTTTCCGGAATCGATACCGTGCCCGCGCAATCACCGGCACATTGGAACGTAAGGATTTTTTAAATATCAATAAAAATTGTACTTCCATCTCATTTTTGCCTTTCCCAGGTTTTCATTTTACAAGTTAAAACTACATTAGAAGTGCTCACCATCATGAAATTGTTGGGCTGTTTAATAAGTGAACGTAATGAAGTTCAAAGCAGTTCCCCAAACCAAAAGAAAAGTAGAAGGAAAAATATTACAATGCTCATATTTTTTTTTCATATAATGCTTAGAGCATGTGGTATAGAGACCGTGCGTGGCAGCTGTAGTGAAGCAAAACGCGCACGGCGAGGGACGTGGGCGCTGAGCGGTGCGTGGTCGCGGCGCCCGCTCGCCGTTTGGCCATCTATTACCGCAGCCCCCGCGGGCGCGCCCCGACGCGACGCAGGCAGGCCTCGGGCCGTCGGCCGGCGCCCCTCCTCCCTCAGTCCACCCATCCACCCACCACCCAATCGCCCATCCACTCACACCGGAAAAGGGGGCCCTGTGCATCAACTGATGGCACTGCAGTGCCTCTGACCGGGAGGTTGTAGGGTTCGAGTTCCGATGCTAGCTTGTCAGCTAGGTCTAATGCAGCCGCTGTATGGAGGAGAATTCGAGTTACCTGTTGCTCTGATCGGTAGCTTTCCATGCTTTCTCCGACCAGGGGAATGCCGGAGCAGTTCCCAAACAAACGAACCACGGACCGCGCACTATCTTTCCTTCCTTTTCCTTGTCCAATCATCGTCCTTACTTTCACACACAGTTACACGCACTACACCACCACACAAGTCGAGAGACAACTCGGGAGCGTAGAGCTTGTCCCGGCTGAGAAAGTACCACGCTAGTGGGAGATACCTGGAAAAATCTCCGAATCTTGACGCCGAATCTCGCCATCCAGCGTGGGAAAATCATCGCCACCTCCAGGGATGAATATATGTGCACTATACTTATGGGACTAATGATCTTAACAGTTGACGAGCCCGAAATCACAAATCAATCAATCCATCCCCAATTCCACCTCCCACCACGCCTCCCGACCGCGCGTGCCTACGCCATCGCCTCTTCGTCTTGTCCCATTCCGTTCCGACTTGCTCTACCCACCCAACTGTCCGTCTGTCCATCTACTGATCATCCGACTGACTCACTCATGCACCTGGACGCCCGCCCACCCAATCATCCGTTTTGGTTCGTCCACACACCCAACCTTTTCCCGTGCGCTTCCTATGCTTACCCAGCTGTCCATCCATTGCCCCACTGTGCGGCTTTCTGTGTGGTGGATGGCTAGTAGGCAGAAGCCCGAACTTCCCAACTGTTCTCCTTATGTCTAAAATCCTCTCTCCACTTTTCATTTCACACCATCACTCACCAACTATCACTTCCAAGCTATTGATTGTCAGATATCACTAAAAAGTCATTTCTTGCATTCTTATTTCGATTTTTTCCCGAAATTCTTTGCAACGTTAGCGACGAACAGGGAGAGACATTCTACAAGGACATTACGATTTTGGATACCTGTTGACAACTGGGATCCGCAATGGTGGCTACCACCGATGGTTTCTGAAGAAAATATTTGACACATAAAAGTAATAACATATTATTATATTTCATATTCCATCATAAATTAAAACTAATGATAAGAAAATGAGGTGTCCTGAATTACCTGGCCAGTTCTTTCAAATCTGATGAAGTATTCATAATTAAAAGCTGTTCGAGAAAGTACTTTTTTCTTACTAGTTTTGAGTTCAACGCTACAAAATTATTTTTACACTATTAATTTCATTGATGATACTAAGAGGTCCATTGTCACACACACACATCGACTCTGATTACTCCCCAACGGGAACACATTTTTTAGTGATTTTTCTCAATCCCAACGAATACAGGAACCACCATGAGGTTCTCCGGCATGTAAAATTTGAAGAGACATGAAGATGTGTCAACCTCCCGGGAATTTTAGTTAAGCAACAGCAACAATTTTAGTTAAGCAGCAACACTTGTATATTTTATAGAAGTTAACGCGGTGTAGGTGTTAGATTAGGAAATATTTCAAGTTATGCCGCAGTTCTCCATGATTACAATAATGTTGCCTGTCAGTATTCTTTGAAACGACGGCATGGGCAGAGACTATGACGACGGATAGAGCAGGTAGCAACCATTGTGCTTGTTGGTTCCCTTCGTTAGATATAAAAATGCAGGCTCGCGAGGACTTCCTGCTTTTACCCACCAGCTCAGGAGCATTTACATAATAGTTCTTTCCCATGAATTTCTGACTTATGAAAAACGCGAGAGGATGTTTGTATACACCATGTTATCATTTCAGCCATATTTTTACTAAACGGTTAATTTTCATGGATATATGTTATACTGAAACTGTCCTTTAGTAAAAATACGAAATGAGAATATATACGAAAAATACAATATATTTTTAAGACTTCTGTCTTAAAAATTAACTGTATTAACAATTAACGATAACAAAAAATCTAACTGTTCACAAGTTACAACAACTTCTTGAGCAGTTAGTAGAAGCTAATGCTCCTAGCGTAACAAACATATATTTGCATAAACCCACATTTCCGTGGATATGCGAATCTTCCGAACTTGCCTCTATTATAACTCAAAGAGTTCTGCTTGACTATTTAGGATTTTCTATCATTATGCCCCGTTGCTAGGAGAGAACAACTAACGATAACTCGCGGTCTTCTAACATGGTACCCCGTTTACTATATCGCGTGTGAGCTGCAACAGTGGCACAACTCAGAAAATAGGAATTTTGAGTTAATGTACTTTCCAGAATTGCATATTGGTCTACCTTCCCACAGCGGCAACAGCAGCATATCTTACAGTCCATTATTCCCAGTGGCATGCCCCTCCCTACAAAGACCGCCCAGAGTTTTTGTTTGTAACCTTCTCTCATTTGGTAAAATTTATTTAAATAATTATTGATATTAAAATTATGTAATTATTTAGAAAATAATCTTGTATAGTTTCATAAATACACTACAAAAATAATATGTACAATATTTACTATATATTACTATTTAACGAAACTCTTTGATGGCCCACTCCAAAATGATCGGCTGGATCCGCCCCCTGATTATTCCATCAACAAATGGTAGAAGTGTGAATGCAAGAATCACGCAATTCAATACTAGGTGAAAACTTCAAACTCATTTATCTCAGCACCTAATATTTTGGGTTGTACTACTATTGCAGCCCACGAACGATATAAAGTCAACTGGCAACGGTCACTCCATTTCGTTCCACTTGATATAACCCCGGGGAGAACCTCCCAGATATCCCCGCGAGCGAGAGCCGCGCGTGCCTCCCGGCGAGCGGGGCCGCGGCACGCGCCGAGCCTTCGCCCCGAGCGGGGCGCGGGCCCGCGCGCAGCTATCTGCGTTTTCCCACAGACACAAATTCTTCCGGCAAGAATGCTAAAGGAATTCGTAGCTCGACGTTCTTATTACGTCGCTCGGCTTCCCGGTTCTCTGCGTGCGGCTGACAGAAGCCTCCAGAACGCACGGCCCCCGGGCGCGGAGGAAGTGGCTTCGAGGCGCACGCGGCCCTCTTTTGTTTTCGTGACGGCCGGTGACGGTGGGCCCCCCTGCCCTCGGGCCCCGGAAGGGGCCCCTTTCGGGGCAACGGATGCTCTGATGTTTCCGTTCGTTCGGAAGCTCATATTTTTTGTGAGGTTTGTTCTGTTTATTTTAATTTTTGTTTTAGATTGGTTTTGTTTTATTTTTATTTTTAAGTAAAAATTATGTTTCGCTTATGTCGATTATGTGTTGTTTTGTTTGTTTTATATTAAACCAATATAAGAAACTTGGCGTTCTTCGCGCATTTATTTATCACAATCATGCATTGGGCAGCTGGCCTTCACGTTGATAAATTCATGTACATCATATATTTATCTCAACTAATGTTGCTGACTACTGAAGCTCAATATCTGACAACCTTTTTTATCGTAATTTTAATTATTTTAGTTACTTAAGTAAGTTTGATCGTCATTCATGGTGGCAGAGGTAGATGATGGCCTGCAAGAGACTTGCCAATTCGATCTAACACTTGTATGAAGAATGATGTTGAAAATCGAATGACAAGAAATGGCATGAGGGACCAAATGTTACATTGCCGTTTACGAGTGCGGAACCCGACTCTCGATTCAACAACTGAGACTAGTGACAGACTCTAAAGATATTCTTCTCTTGTCTCTACCAATCAGTGTGATATTGCTCCACAATAATTTCACATCACCTATTTTTAATGTTTGCTTCTGTAGTACAAGTAGGAGCAACAGAAGGTTTTCAGACGTTAATAAAGCAGAATGTGAATCAGCTGTTCGCGCGACCAAAATTGTTGGCGTGTGCCCCGCGCATTGGTCGTAAGCATTGTAGGTTCAAACTCCTCCCTTCTTACGGATGTTTATTCCTTGCATTTAGTGCTATCCCTGATATAAAAGCTCTCATGAGTGCCAGTATGGTTCTAGAAATTACCATTTTAATGTTGCATTAAGAGTGCAAATTCTCGTGATTACCTCCCACAATTCGTCAAAAATTATCACTTGCTGAATATCTTGAAAGAGTGAGAGTTCCTGACGTCTTTAAAGATATTCAATACCTTCAACTGGGATAGAACATCGTACATTTATTAATAACTCCGTTACCCTCCACCTGGCTGTCAATGTACGTTGTGTCCTCTGATTTGTCTCCATTCGCTGATTTTCCGAGGGCCCATTGTCCACTGTCAATCGCTTCCTCGTGTCGTGCGTGTCGCTCTCCCTGCCCTGAGTGACTCACGGGGCGCCACCGCCTCTTCCCGTGCGAGGTGAGCGGCCCCGGCGCGCAGCGGCGCACAGTCAAAGCTCTCAGCTCGTTGCCTTAAGTGTCTCTGGCGGTGGCGTGCGGCGCCGCACCTCATGGGCGGCGGGCAAAGAAGCGTTGGAGTTGCATCATCGCCCGCCCAAACATCCGCCCCGACACCCGCTTCGACACTCGCTGAATCGTTCGTCCAAACGGTCGCTCAATTGCCCGTCCAAACGTCCGTCCAAACGTCCGTCCAAACGTCCGTCCAAACGCCCTCCCAAACGCCCTCCCAAGCTCCCTCCCAAGCGCCCTCCCAAACGCCCTCCCGAACGCCCTCCCGAACGCCCTCCCGAACGCCCTCCCGAACGGCCTCCCGAACGCCCTCCCGAACGCCCTCCCGAACGCCCTCCCGAACGCCCTCCCGAACGCCCTCCCGAACGCCCTCCCGAACGCCCTCCCGAACGCCCTCCCGAACGCCCTCCCGAACGCCCTCCCGAACGCCCTCCCGAACGCCCTCCTGAACGCCCTCCCGAACGCCCTCCCGAACGCCCTCCCGAACGCCCTCCCGAACGCCCTCCCGAACGCCCTCCCGAACGCCCTCCCGAACGCCCTCCCAAGCGCCTTCCAAACACTACGCCTCTTCCGCATTGTCCATCCTTCCCCTACCCTACCACCCCTCACTCACACAACACATAAGCACCCACACTCTCGTTCCCGCTTCCCGCTCCCATCTGCGCGCTTGTTCACTTCGCTGCCAGCCAGCCTTCTCACCTACCCAACCGCCTTCCCTGCTCTTTTCTCGCACTCACGCTCATTCATTCACTCACCTCGTGTGCCCACCTTCTCACTCGCCCGCCTTGTCTCTCCCCACCTCCTCACGCTTTAGTTCGCCTGTCCACCCGCTTTCTCTCTCGCCCGTTCTCTCTCTCGCCGAAATTACAACGCGCGAGCGGAGCGTTTTTCAGCGCTCGAGGTAATTCAGTAATTGACCAGGGCGGCCGCTGGCCCCTTGAGTCCTCGTGTGGGGTTAATCGCGCCTGGGGTACGGGCGGTCGCGTGGCGGACGGCACGACGGAGGCGACAGAGTGAACTCGGCTCGCGGAAAAGCCGGAAGAGGGACAAGCAACACTGTCTTTAACGCAGCTTAGGACATTATGGACACATGTGGTTTGAAAATAACCCTGAGAAAATAAAAAAATAAAATTTCTCTGATATGGAACAAGAATTAGATTTGATCTAGATTAAAAGAAATAAATGTTACCACGCTGGAAAACAGATTAGATATGACACAAATTAAATATCTCATTTCATAGGGTCTATTAAGGTACTTCTAGCGTATCTATAATCCACAGGACCACATTTAACAAAAATATGAAAAACATACCTCAACGATGTTTGTAATGACGATGAATATGATAATATTGGTAATAGATGTAGTTCGTATTTTGATGCATATGGGACAGTTATTAGTGGAATAAGTGAGAACTAATGTGTAAATTCGTGCTGCGAAAAGGGAGAAATCAGGGCGAAAACTTTCTCTGACGTACACCGAAGAACATACAAATTTACTTTTAACACGGAACATGTTGTAAAAGTATATACTGTGAATCAAGCGTAAATAAACTTATACAATAAGACCACATTCCTTAACAACTACGAAAAATGTTTTCCATCGATTCCGAGAAATTTAAATAATAATAATAATAATAATAATAATAATAATAATAATAATAAAATTGATTATGGTCATCAAGACACGAAACTGCCAGCAGTACTGATGGTATATAAATTAAAAAGTTGGTTTATAAAAATTTATTCTCACTAAAAACAAAGAATATTTTTTTTGTAATTGTAAGTCTTTTAAACGCCATTTATATATTTAATGATATAATAATATAAACGCCATTTATATATTTAATGATTCCAAAACTGAATTTTGGAATCATTATTTAACATTTTTTCTACAAAAAGTTTATCCCGCCTCTTTCAAAATTCAAATCCTCGCTTCCTGGTTACTGTGCCCTTTTTCGAACACAAATTCTACACGGGATGAACATACTACATAGATTTTTACACCAGTTTCGCGGTCTCAGGAGCCAAAAGCAGGTCACCTCGCTAAGGGCCATGAGTGCACACTTCGGCCGGTTAAGGGCTGGCTTTCAGGTAGATTTCTCAATCGACTTCCCTCCCTTCAATCGATCCTCGGCCCTCTCGATGTGAAACGTTTCATCGTTTATTTTGATGGGATCGGAAGTGAATGGACTCTCACCGCTACCTTTTACTTCCAAAGCGCGCCCTTTGAGGAGGCAGTTTTGTTGCCCAACGGTTATTTTTGGCCTTTCCTACGCCTGTCCCCTTGTCCATTTTTAATCTCCTGAATTGTAGGTCTTTATTTCCCTCTCGTCGTCGTGTTTCGAAAAACATTTGCATTATGTCTCGTTCTCTTTCGTGACGTTCAGCAGAAGCTATTGCAGCAACATGCTGTCAAACCACATGTTTCACCTCGCCTTCTTACAAATGTCTTTCATTAATTAAAAGATAAAAACTCACATGTAAACATCTTATCCTTAATATGATGTAACACATCACAATGAAAATATTTAATTGATAGTCAAAATTGAAAATGGTTGCGTTCATATTCAACGAAGTCAACAAACGACCAAATTTATTCTCCGTTTATAGTTAGGTAGTTAGGTTTTTATTGTTGTTTTTCGAGAGCGTTTTATGTCGTCACCACTTAACAAGAACCCTGTTGAAAACAATTATGGAGACCACTACGCCCCTTCAGGTTGTGCAACAACGAGAGTGAGAAACCGCCTGAACCGCCGCCGCTCCGCCTCCTTGTTTCGCCCGATGTTGGCTGCTTGAATACAGTAGAATACTAATTACACGCGGCAATTACCACTGAAACTACCTCAGATTTGAAAAAACTTGAAAAATCGGTAGTTTATTTTAAGAATAAAATATCAAAATGCAGAGCACAATATAAATATATTTACCTGCAGTCTCTCAAAGTCGACTACAACTGAAAGTGGGAATGAGAAAAGATAAACTGTGTGTTTGACTTGCAGATTCGATGAATAATGAATTCAAGGGAGTCCAAATATTCACAGAATCTGTGACAGCATCGTCTATCATATTTATCCCATTATTATCAATATGAAAGATTTCCAGCAACCTGAAACAATTTAAAGCTATGAAAATCAAACCAAAAACTATTGGTGAACCTCTGAGCCTCCCCTCACCCTGGTAATGCAAAGGTTGCACACCCTCTTATCACCTTTGATCCTTAAACAACTGTAAGGGTTTGGCGACACGTGGGGTAGCAGTTAGCCTGATGAGGTCCCACCGCTGCGATTGCAGTTCGATCCCCATTTAATCCAAGTAGAATTTGAATAGAAGAAAGCAGCAGGACCCTTTGGAGCTCTCCTGTTTACTCTAACTTTCATTTCACCACCTTCTTGCTCTTAAAGCTTCTAACATTTTGTGTAAACTCACGTCATCAACATCACTAATATCATAATTACATAAAAATAAAAGGTGGAGACGCGATGACACTGAAATTTCTGGCTTGGGAACTACATCCAGAGCTCACGCCATACGATTAAAGAAATATGGACCCAAAGACCTTCGTGACAGTGTCAGTTTTACCAGTACAGATAAACACGAGTGCCTGTGACCACAACCTCGCGGGTAACCTGGCACGAAGGAATTCCATCGGCTTCTAATTTTCTTTGGGGTAGAACATCTACGTCATTCACCGAATTTTTAACGTCTTTGTCCGATTTGTTACAAGGACAAAGGCAATTTTTTTAAAATGAATGTAAGATCCAGTAAACCCGCAAGGATTAAACTAGAGTTCTGTGGGCGCCTCCGGGGTCACACGCCCGTGAGTTTGAGCGACACCCGGACACGACCCCCTCCAATATTTTCGAGTATATCTTGTAGATTATTATAATTTTTTTTTATAAAATCGTTCATAAAAAATTTCAGTATAAATTGATGACTATATTTGTATTGCCAATTCATGCACTACACTACACACATGAGTGGAGATCAGTCGGGAGCTTTGAGCTTATCCCGGCTGGGGCATAGTTGGGAGATACCTGGGAATGGGGAAGTCCCATCAAGTTGTCGTAGGTCGGCAGCGAATCTCGCCATCCAATGAGGGAAGATCCCCGCTATCTGCCACAATGAAATGAAGCACTTCACTTACGGGACAAATGACTTTAGCAGATGACACGCCAAGAAACAATCAATCATTGTCTTTTATAGCATGCACACCATGAAGCAATAACTTGGAATGCACAAAGTGTTTTATAGATCTTAATTAATCAAAAAGTCAAATACACGTGCGTAAGGAATGACGTTCCCAGTCTGGCGGATGTATGGTTACCCTCTCACTGGTTCCCACTAACCGCAGCAGCCATCGCTTCCTCGTTTTCTAAGTTTACTGTCAGAGTGTATTATTGAATTCATTATAACTGCGTCGTATCGTGAAAATTTTTAATCTCCCGCTAGCACGCTGTTCCTTCAATAAATCAATAAAAATTTGCCATGACTTAACTAAAGCTGCGCGGAAGTACACACTCACTTTGCTATACACATAATTCCACGTGCAAGAGACGCCTATGGACACACACATGACGTGTAATCACAGGCGGGTGAAAATGACGCGCATCCTGAGCGTGTCAAAACAAAGACAATTGTAGAGGCTGTGGGTATTGCATGTCTTTGAATGCATTTTAGGCACTTCGTAGACACTTCCGTACATTTACCGTGTGGGGAACAATAATGAAAACCCCCTACGCTCGCTGAGGTTGCACAGCAGAACGAGTGTAAAAAATCACTCGAATCGCTTTCTCCTCTGTTGTCTTCATTGTTGCCAACTACGATTTTTACTGCTCGTTCGATATATGCGAACTTGTTGCGGAGATAATTCAGACTTCCAACTTTTGAAGTCGTGTCTACGAAGTGATGTTCAGTTCATGAAACAGCAGGTCGAAAGCATGAAGCGCTGGTTTTTACGACCAGTGTAAGTGGATTTGACAAGTGCTGAATTAATAAGCAGCGTTCTCGGAAACATTTATCCCAACTAAATCACACAATTTTTTGTCGACACGTTACAGGAGCCGTGCTGGAAACAATTAAGAAAACCACTACGCCCAGCTGAAAACCGCCACGCCGCAGAGCGTGTGTCACAAATTACCCAAATAGTTTCCTCGCCGTCTTCCACCGTTGTCCTTAAGGTCTTTAGGGCGGCGCCCTCTCCAGAAAAACCAACCTCGGGAAAAGTCGCAGAAAATATTAAACTTGCAATAAATAAAGTCGTTTTATTTGTGCATACCACCAGCGCAATTTTTGAGGGCGAATTTAGTTTGAAGTGCCCATTAAGCGAAAAACAAATGCTTTTAGAATGGGTTGCATCGTGGACTATCGGGAGTCCGTCCATAGCTAGTGCATGCGAGGCAATGGAAACGTGAGGAAGAGTGGGAGTACTGAGAGTTGGTTAGAGTTGATAGCGTGCTCCTGCGGGTTTTGTTGGCAGTGTCCGCGGCTATTAACTAATCTTAGAGTACCGACCCATTCATATGATTTAATAAATTACCATTTAGTTTGCTGGAAATATGTTTTCTTATCTCTCTCTTATTTTCGCGTGAGCACAACTGCATCTTCCGTTATCAGTGTAACAGTATTTTTAGACAAGGATTAAAATCCCGATACGTGCAAATCGATTATACACTAACTGCTATAGTTTTCCTCGTTCGAGAAATATTTTGAAGAGGTAAAATGTATGTGATGGTTCGGAGCCCACCGGCCGTAACTGGTTGTTGGCAGCCCTGCTCTGCCCTCGGTGTCGCCATGCGCGGCGGTCGCCTCCTCGATGACACGTGAGTGGAGGCGCGCGCCCGTCGTTGCGGCCTCGAAGGTGTGGGCCTGACGGCTTCACGGGGCCACTAAAAACGCCGAATATATACGCTGGGGGCGGGGAGCACCTCCTTACCGCGGGCGTTAAACGCGTGGGAGCAGCAAAAAGCGAGGATGAAAACAGGAAACTAGAGGAGAAATACGCCGCTTAAAATTTCTTATATTTTTCTTCTTTTCGTATTGTTCAGGTTATGTTCGATAAAATACATATTAATGTTTGGATGCTAACAATTCTGTATTTTAGTATTCAGGAAGGGAATGTAAATGTATGAATTTAGGGAAAAATATGGGCAAATATAAAGGAACATTACATCACACTGCGAAACTTAGAACACAGTCAGCACAAGATAAAGTAACCCTCATAATTGCAATTGTGATGATGGGTCTTAAGGAATTCGTTACACTTTGCTACACAGGCCTTCACTTTTTTTTCTTCGCTGAAATAGGTACTTGTGTACCAAAATTACAATTGTAATGGTTCTAAAAATAAATATTTTTTTACGGTCTGCAACACTGTGTGGTACTACTTCATATACTCATATGAATGATAATTCTGACATATCGATGTAAACATAGTAATTCGTATAATTGTATTTCTCAGAGAGAACTCAAATTTCTTGAAACGATCGTGAGTGAAAGAGAACATTTATTTGTAATTGCGGTAGTCGTCCCTTCGCTGTCACTTCAATTGGAAACAAAATCTCGAAGAAAGAGCAAATGAAAAAAGCAGATAATTAATAACAAACAGGAATAAATAAGGAATAAACACGTGTAGACACAATTGGCAGCAAATTGTAGCTGTAATGCTGGTGTAGCCTTCTACCCACAGGTCCATTGATGACCTATGAATTGCCAAATGGGGAAAAAGTAATATCCATAGGTTTTAACATAATTTTACCATCTACTTGACTGCCCGATAGACCTAACCGCGTCCTAGGCGTAGATGCCAATGTTTCGGCCGCCATACTGCGACCTTTCTCAGGGCGAAATGCGCAACCCTAGGTCACGGCGTCTCCCGGACAGTTAAGTAGATGTTGACTCCGATCACAGAAAACTATGATTCTAACAACCATATTCGTTAATAAGAAATAAATTCAATCGAGTTTTTATATCCCTGTGTTGCAGTTATTTTTATGCCGGCTCTTGAGTTTTGGCACCATGCTATTATTAATGTATCAATGACAGCATTGTACGACCCGCAATGTTTCTGAAAGGAATCAGTTTATTTTTGTTTGATACAATGGTATAATTATTATTGATTTGTATATTTCTCCAAACAATCATAAAATGACATGCCATAAGCAATAAATGCAGTTCATTCACTATAAATAAGATTTTGAGTACCTGATTATATTGTTCACAATAATTGCGAAAGAAAACTCATCGAAACAATCACTTCATATTTCAAAGCGTAACTAATTTATTTGTTATTGCTGTGAGTTGTTCTCTTACAAATAATATCTTTTATGAATCTTCAAGATAATATGAAATGAAACTTTACTACTAAAAGTCAACATACGAGAATCGTGAACATGAGTGAACTGAATGAATTTTTTCTGAGACTAAAATTTGTTCAGTGTACTGTTTCCCTTAAAATCATTTCATTTCACTGTCCCGTACATTACGTATACACGGAGTAATATACGTAATATAGGGAAAGTTATGTAATGCTGCAGAAAATAGGTATCGAGGTTTCAGCGGATATACCGGATTTCAGCGGAAATTTGGGGGTCCCCTGATACTGAAAAAGTGTTGTGATTTTTCTTTTTCGTAACGTCCGTCCGTCTGTCTGTCCATCCAATTCTAGCACCTCAACTATGCGTGCGTTTTTTTCCAAACTGAATAAATCTCTCTCAATCTGGCCTGAGACAAAGCCCTGCAATTCTGAAAAATATTCATGGTTTTTTGAGGTTACTTTCCATGACGCCCTCCCCCCCGGACATTTTCAAAATTTTCTCAAAAACGGCTCCAAATTCTTTCTTCAAACTTTTAGAATGGATAGTGCTAATTGCACTCTTGAATATGATGAAAAGTTAATTTTGAGGTATTTTCTTGTTTTTGCGAAAATTTTACAAATTTTTGTGTAAATTTTTGAAATATTTCTCACGCCGTTAATATGCACATTTCCAGTAATTTATAAACACTATTGTATTTGTGTGTTAATGTGCTACAAACGACGTCCACTAAACGTTTTTCGAAAACTTTTTGGTGAAAAAGAGCTTCAAATTTTCAATTTACTGCAACGTTTAAACACCATTTTTGTAAACACGACTCCAAATGCTTCAAAGAAAGTTGCCATTTAAAACAAGGTTTTACTGTTCTTGAATATTCCTAAAATATTTCCGGTCTACTATTAGAAAACCGAAAACATAGAAATAAATAAGTTCAAAAAATGTGCTTTGGGTGGTGATAGATGGCAACTGGCAAGAGTATATGGCAAGTCCGAATATCTAGCCGAGACCAAAGAAAAAAAATAATGCGGGAATGTCTGTACCATCCTGTAGCACCTCTAGTTCTCTTTGTAACAGATTCAGTAAGTTCAATTATTTATTTAGCTTCCATTTATTCATTTCAATCTTCTTTGTGACATTAGTAAAATATAAAATAACAGTATCTTCCTCCAGCCAAGAAAGAAATTTACATGCAAGATTCAGATTTAAGTACTTTCAATATAATTGACTTTCATATATCATTTAAATAACCAGCTCATACTGATATGAATATTTTATATTTAATCCAATAATGTCTAAATTGTTCAAAGCGTTAGTTATACCGACTGGGAATTTACGACGTGTCACCTGACCTATTTTCGGTTGCTTTTACAGTAAAGGGGCCGAGACAATCAGTGCTTCGAACAGTATTAAAGACCAGATAAATTGACCCCTATTTGATTCTCAGTTGCCACCAACAAATCGACAGAGTGGTGAAAAGTTTCGGCGCTGCGTGCAACGAAGCCCGACGTGACCACGAGCAGGCCGAAGGCAGAGGAAGTGACAGCTGCGTGTGGGGCAAGCAGTGGGTGCGCGTGCCTTTGCAAGGAGTTTCCATATTCGCGGGGGCAGAGTCCCCCAGCGGATGGGCGGTGCGTTTCAACCGGTTCCTCGGGCAGAAGCGGACCGCGGCCGCTCCCACGCCGCCCGGACACGAATCCAGGACACGCGTGACGACGCGGCGCGGCACGGCGCGGCGCGGCATTGTCTCGTATGCGTGCCGACGGCTGTTGCGTAACGGCGTTTCGCAATCTTTTCTGAATGTGACGTTCTGATGGGAACGATTCCTTTTCTTTTACTTGGATGTAACGTTACTTGCTGATTTCAAATGAATATGCAATTTCATTTCGATGAGAAAGCCATTGCCCGAGAGTTAGATTGAGAAATCCTCAAAACGTCAATATTGTATACTATATATAATACATATATACGAATATACTATAGTTCTGTTTCTGATATTTTATTAGTTTAGCACTTTATTATTTTATGCTTATTAAATTATATTATATTTTATTTATTAAGTTAATTTAAGTGAAAACAGCTAAAACCGTATGAAACATTTGAGGAGAGAAAAGATACTTTTCTATTCAGAAGTGAATAATCTCATCATTTACTCATTGAATAAAGATAAACTGGACGAAAAATTTGAATGAGATTATTTTAGCGAAAAAAATCTAGTTTGAACAGGTATTTCTTCCATGCTTGTTTATAATATATTACAGTTGTTGTTTTTTTTATTAATGAAAGTGGGATAGTTGTTCTTTTCTTTATAAAAACGTCATATCATCAACCTTGCAAACAAGTCACTATTGCTGAACTTTTGAAAATCATTTAACGTATTTACCCTCCAAGCTCACACAATTTGTTTATCAAATAGTATTTTAAACCTCCACAGATTTTAATAACGTATAAGATATTTTCATAATATTGTTGCAAGAGCAGAGAGATACCCATTGTACTATGTCAAACACATGACATTATCACAATCCTGTTACGAGATTCCCAATCATCTTTTCAGACGGATTTTTTCTCGAAACAGAATTTGTTTTCAATACGAGGATAACAAACCTTGACCGTATTCCTCAATCCCATCTGCTCCTACTCATTGAGAATGTTTTGTTACTCGAGGATGTCTCTTTTTCTGTTTGCATCCTTCATATGTCAATCATTCCTTCTTGTGTCCGGTTCAATCATGCCATCATCCATTGCCGTTGTCTTCCTTCCTATTTGCCAGCAATCAACTCAGTCTCTTTTAATGTCTTCGGTCGTGGTATACATCTATTTTCCTTCTCTGTACTTGTCACCGCACGAAATCAACAAACAAAATCCACCCGTCTTTTCACCCGAAACTGACGTTCGGAAATGCAACATAAAAATTTACACCGAGTGGTAGTTTGAACATTGCGTATGTTCCATCAACAGAAAAAGATGAAATAGCGATTCATCTGCTACCAACAGGCAAATGTTTTAATGTCAGAGATAAAAACTTGAACCACATAAAAAAATATTTTTGGACCGATTTACCTTCAATTCTAAATTTTAGTTACAACAGTGTTTCGGAAAAGGAACGTTATATTATGTTATTATTTGTTGAACATAAATATAAATTTCTTATATTCCAGAATTTCAATGATTATTAATTTAATAATAATAATAATAATAATAATAATAATAATAATAATGTGTTTATTTGTGGTAATGCTCAATCCATTACAACTGCTCTTCCGCCTAAACATTTTTAAAATGTATATTTAAATTGTTACAATTTCAATCGAGGTGTTCTGACGAATTTAATAATAACTGACATTTCGTGATTATACGGAAGTTTTCTATCAAATACGAATTATTATTAGAGTATTATTTGAGAGTTATAAAGAACATTTTATTTTGCGAGTAGGATATGTTGACTGGAAGGATACATGAACAATACGGGAACAATAGTCCGTGATTTTGATTGTCTTATTTTTAGCGCTAGTGCTAAAAATTGAACTTTGAGCACGCTGTGCCTTCCCATTAAGTAACAATTTTTACTAGTGTCTGTATAAAAATATATTTCAGACCCTTCAGGACATTGCTGGCAAGGATCGCAGCTGCTGGCTGGCATTGAATAAGTTTTTGGTCTGCGGGAGAAAAGGAAGATCCATGGAATAGACTATATTTCCGCTTGAAGTTTTAGTACGTAATACTCTTCTATATTCTATTTCACGTATTACAAAACATCATTTGGTAAAAAATAAAGTATTCCTATTTCGTTACTTCATTACGTTATCATCAGGACACAAGATAATTTACATTAGATTCAAAAAATGCTTTCCCATAAAAAAGTGTGCCCAAGTTGTCCAACCTGTGCCCTTGGGAAGGTTCTGAACTCGCGCTTCTTCATGATTAACGTATCACGGAGAGTTTAATGTTTAGCGGTCCCTGGAAGCGTGAATGAATTGTGCTTATTTTGCAGTTACTTTGGCGTGTAATGAGGAACAGACGTCCGGTTGAGACACGATGAAAATAACATAAATTATAAGAAGCCGAAGGGCACAGGAGACAGAAGGGCAATTGAAGGGTGAAAACCAGAACGGTATAAGTGACATTTTATAAATTCTGAGAAATCTGTGGAAGTTAATATCACTGTAAAGTCGTGATGCTTTGTTTCATCATTAAACCACAGCATTTCAATTCCTCATTAAATGTACGAAAATACATTGCCACTGAAGTATAGCCTAAAATAAACATGTTTCTCTCAGAATTTATAAAAATTGTCACTTATACCGCATTGGTTTTCACCCATTCAATTAGGTCTAGACTCCTGAAAAACTAACCTGGCTTTTCCTCAAGAACTCATAACCCTTCATACGTCACCATCCTCCCTGTTGTGTCCCCTTCGAGCAGCCTTCACAGATAAATCGATCATCTTTCCCTCGACCCTAGTGGCCGTTAGCTCTGTGTTCATCTTGCGTCGAGGTAAAGCCTGTTGTTTTCCTCCGCCTGTCACCACCGCCACCAAATCCGTTACTGTCTCTTCCTCAGCACATCTACCGCCACCGCCGTCGAGAATGTCACCGCCACCGCCACAGTCTCGACCTCAACCACCACCACCACCATCATCGTTGCCTCTGCCGCTTTCGGCACTGAATAGACCACCCTTGCTACTGCCTCTGGCTCCACGTCTCCGTCACTTGCGTCACCCTCCACACCCGTTGTCACCAGCGTCATCACCATCGCCACCTGTATTTCGTGACCGCCTCCATCATATCACCGCCACCACCTCCAACACCTCCAACAGCGTCAACACCGTCAACACTACCAACACGATACCACCACCACTGCCACCGCATATGCTAATGCCCCTCTCACCACCATTAACATGACCAGAGACACCAGCACCCCCACATCCACCATGAACAACACTACCGCTACTATCTCCACTGCCGGAACCGCCATCACATTCACACCATCACGACCGTCACCTCCGTCACTGCTGTCGTCGTTACTAATTATTCGACTACCACCACCACCATAAGCACCTCCTCCGCGACCATCACCGCAGCCACCACCGCCACTGTTCTCTTCATCGCCCCTGCATGCATCGCTACCACCTCCATTGCCACTGCCGCCACCTCCACCGCCACCACCGCCGCCGCCGCCGCCGCGGCCGCCGCAACTGCCTTGTCGGCTTGTGTAAGGCAGGCGGCGCAGCGTCCTTTGAGCGCGCCCCACGTAATGGGATTCGGCCACAATAAGCTTACTCTCGGAGCACCCGCGGATTGCTATGGGCATTCCTGGATTACTTATACATTTTTACTTTACTTTATTCCGGAGACGGTCCTTCGCCGAGGAGATTTCGCCCTCCCCTCTCCGCCCCGCCCCCGCTCGTCGCAAGGCTACGGCCTGCGTATACATAGCGTCGGGGTATGATGAGGCTGAAACACAGAGATACAGCGATGAGGTCCGTGCCCGGAATTCAACTCGGAATAAGACGGCGAGGGATTGTGCAAATTTGATTTCGGAAACGTTTGTTCTCGAATGGAACGCGTGAATTCAGAGGCGCTACAATTGCATGGCGTTAGGCGGAGGCCCGGCCGTTCCCTTTCCTCTGACCGCCGACTCCGCCCCGCCCTTCTCCTCGCCCACCCGCTCGAGCCTTCCTCCCAACCGCAGCCCTGCTTTCTCTTCTTTGTCTGCTTCCCACCCGACGTGTGCAAAATCCCCGAGCTACCATTGCTCGTTCTTCGACTCGTCGTTTCGCCCACTCCTCGACTAATCGATTTCCTGACACTTATTTTTGGGTTCCCAATCGTCGACTCCCCAATCTTCGACTCCCCTCCCAATCCCGTATTTCCCTTCCAACTGAATTTCCACTGACGAATCCCCGACTCCCCAACTGCCCACTCCTCAATGCCCACTTCTCAATGCCCACTCCCCAATGCCAGCTCTCCAATACCCACTCCCCAATGCCCACTCCCCAATGCCCACTCCCCAATGCCCACTCCCCAATGCCCACTCCCCAATGCCCACTCCCCAATGCCCACTCCCCAATGCCTACTTCCCAATGTCCACTCCACAATGCCCACTCTTCAATGCACACTCTTCAATGCCCACTCCCAAATTCCCATTTCTCAAAGCCTACTCCCTAATGCCCACTCCACAATGCTCACTTCCCAATGCCCACTCCCCAATACCCACTCCCCAACGTCCACTCCCCAACGCCCACTCTTCAATGCCTGGCCTCTCGATATTCGCTATCTCCTCTCCTCTACTTCCCCTTTCGACTCGTCGACTTCCCATCTCCGTCCTCTTCTGATTTCCAGACTCCTTGTTCTGTCACTGCTCGTTCTCCAACTCGTCCTTCCTCGAATCCCAAATCCCTGTCTAGTCGATTCTCCGGTTCCATTACTACCTATTTGACTCTCCCTATACGACTATCCGACTTCCCGACACTCCTTTCTATTATTTTTACTCGATCCCCTAATTCGCATTCATCCTTCTATCCGATTCCCCTATCCTCCATTCCTTGGCTCTTTATCTCTCCCCTTTTTATGACCGCAACCCGAACTCCCGGTCTCCACGTCCCTGAGTTTCACCCCTTCCGTACCCCGTCCTCGCCCCATACCTCCGTCCCCAGGACCCCGTCCGCCCTCCCCGCCCGCCGCCCGCGGAGACGCAATTGCGGGTTGAGGCGCTCCGAAGCTCCCGGCGCATTTGCATTCAATATTCCATTAGTTGAAATTCGTTTCCTCGGAAATAACCTCAAATCCGATTTCCCTATTTAAGTATTACGGGGGTGAACTCGACCTCGCCTAACACGGCCTGCGAAGCCGCGGGCGGACGCGAAATCCCGGACGGGGGCGCCTCCGGGCGAGGAATTGACAGCGCGGGGGGGGGGGGAGCGGTATCGAATGCGGGCGGCGGAGTGCCAACGGAACCGAAATATTAAGTTGCTTCGAAGGTTGGGGCAATTCGAGTGCACCTGATTGATGAGATTATGAAATTAGAGAAGTGCTTTCGAAATGTGGTTGCTCAATGGGTTGCATTTTTTCTTCTATTTGTTGCGTCCTCCGGCTGTAGTTTCCAAACTTTTTAAGCATATTGTATATTTACTGCTTATTCCATCGTTAGGGGGCTCGTAACTTCGAAATGGAATTTTATTACGTTCTGAGTTCATGACTTGAATTATCACTATTCCTTAAATGAATGAACAAGACTACCTTATGATTATATCGCACAAATTAAGACCTGTA
Organism: Gryllus longicercus; assembly: GCA_038098605.1. Taxonomy (NCBI): domain Eukaryota; kingdom Metazoa; phylum Arthropoda; class Insecta; order Orthoptera; family Gryllidae; genus Gryllus; species Gryllus longicercus. The sequence goes on from JAZDUA010000020.1 coordinate 235,416, forward strand.
GAAAAGTTACTACAGAAAAGTAAAACACGCTCTTCACACAGAAAATCGAATACACCATTTTTTTAAAATGTCATTCAATAGTTATTCACGTACGCTTCTGAAAGGAGGAAGATTTGCAAATTCTAGCATTAAAATAACTCATTTAAATAAATAAATCTATTACTGTGAATCATAATAAAACTTTAAAAAGAGTTAAACATGAAGTTCTGAAAGAGAAACTGAAATACTACTATTTCCCTAAATCTGTGCAAGAATGTTGTAGTGGACTATAGCAGGAAATTCTACTATCCACGTTAACTTAAATACGCAAGGCATTACATAATTAAAATAACTGAGTTGTAAATAGACATGTTTCAAATGATTGCTGTGTATCGTACTTGTATTGCAGGATATTGCCTTAAACACCGACTAATCTTTTCATTTAAAAACACACAGCTTCGAGCTTTAAAATCTCGCTATCTTCACTTCTACTGTGACCTCACACTCTCACACAAAACTATTACACAATGATGTTCGCAAAGTATAAGAAAAGTAAATGAAGAGGAAATGGAAATTCTTGAATTCGAATCGAATTTTATCTTTTTCATATGCCTTCATGGCGTTTTGTCGTATGTGTGCCGGTAGTTTTCGACTGCCCCAAGAGCAGGGAACTCTGGGAATGCGGAGGGGGCGTGGGGCGGAGGGTCGCGGGCTTCGCATTGAACCTGCGGCTCGCGCCAATTAGCGGCGAACGCGAAGGGGGATGGGGAGGGCGCTCTCAGAGGTGCCCCCTGCCCCCGTCCAAGCGAGCGCCCCCCCCCCCCACAAGCACAACTGCCCGGAGGACAATTAGGGCGCCGCACGCGTCGGATTCATTGATCGGAAGGCGGTGGCTGTGATTAGAGGAGTCGGATGCTTCGTACGAGCCCACGACCAAAACAAAATATTGCTTGCCATATTTAATATCGCTTTTAACCTTTGATAGCGTTTTTAAAAGCAATGAGTCCAAGAATAAACCAACGAAATTAATTCTATCAGTGTGATTTATTTAATACTGGAAACGATTGGCACGGATGTCCACTATCACACATCAGAGATTTTTTTGGTCATTAACTTTAATATTTATTTATTATGATTACTGATTTTATTTTTATATTATTTAATGGTTATATATTCGTAAAAATTAATCTAATTTAATAAGAATTTTAATACAATTCGACTATAATAAATCTAAAATAAGTTGAACTATGCGGTGTCGATAGTGTCTAAGATATGTCGTATTTTCAAAATTCTGAGAAGCAGTAAGTTTCGATTAAGAAAAAATATATTATCATTTAATCTAAAAACGTTTTTGAAATTTAAAACAATTTCAAGTCACTTTAAACTTATAACTGAGCATTTCCTTGTGTATGTTTGCTCTTGTATTGATATCCATTTAGTTTTATTTATCGATAACACAACTCGCCGACACTATCCAAGGATTTGAATTTTGGTCTTTCCTCCAAAAGTTAACTGTACTCAACGTCAGGAGCGGACATTAGATTTCACTAAATATTATAAGAGAGGGTATAATAAAACGTCTCCGACTCTTCGGCTCTCCGACTCCGTCTCTTCGATTCCTCGTCTGCATTTCCTCGAGTCTAAATTCCGTACTCCTTATTCTCTCTCTCCTTGTTCTCCAACTCATTTTCCCGAATCCAAAATTCCTGCTTACCGGTCTATCTGACTCTCTGTCTATGCGACTCCCTGGCTCTCCGACTACTTGACAAGCCGACACTTGTGACCGAATCCTTGTCCACCTGTCTGTGGCATTTAATGTGTTTTGTAAAGTCTGAAACCACATGGCTTCTGGCATCGGGACGTCACGATAGAGTAAACTACCTATAAAACTCAAACATTTTATGAACTTTCAAAATCCAGTTGCACTCCCTATATGTAGATGTCACGCTAATCACATCCACCTTTCCCATCACAATCCAAATGCCTTTTTCCTGGTGCATCCCTTGGCCTCTACAGTTCATTCCGTTGCTGCGCAGAGTGCCAAACCCGTCTCCACTCTCGCACAGAACGCGCTGCGGTCTCGCTGCGTGCGCAGCCGGCCCCGTCCGCCCGTCCGCCCGCCCGTCCGGCTGATCGGCCGGCGCAGCTCACGTCGCCGCCGCCAACCTGCTATTACCGCGCGGCGTCTCGTCGTGTTTGTTTTGACGAGGCCCCCCTCCCATTGCGTCCGCCGCTGCTGCCATTGCCCGCTGCGATCCTACTTGCCGACGCCCGCTGCCCTTGCCTGCTGCCGCCCGGAGTTGCTAGTGGCGACTGTCAGTTGCTATTGCCAAGGGGATACGCGTGGTGTACTGATCAGATTGCTTCCCTTCTACCTTGGGATCAGACGATAAAATAAATAGACGATAGAAATAAAATATCAGACGACTCATGTAAAATTTCTAGTGGACAGAGTGAGCTCTCTGGAGGTTTTCTCGGTCTTTCCGTCTCTTCTGCTTCTTTCTTCCGTCACCATTCAAATCATCTTTCCCGTTCATTGCAGCTGCCGTCGCCAGTTTTAGTCGCAAGTTGCTATTGGTTATTGCCTTCGGCAGTTGCTGTCGCCACTTATCGTCACCAGTTGCCATAGCTTTAACCGCTGACACTGCTTGCTGCCATTACCAAATGCCATCTTTAGCTGAAGACCAACGTTGCCATTGCGCGCTGACTGATCGCGTGGCCGTCTTCTCCGCTAGCATCCGTTGCCATCGCTCACTGTCATTGCTCATTTCTCTTGCAGGCTTTCCGCGCCCACTCCCATCATCCGCTACCGATGTCCAAAGCCATCGTTTGGAGTATGGTTGTTGCCATCGCATACATAGAATCTACTCCCCATTCGTCTCCGATCGCCTGCCGCCGTCGTCTCCAATCGTTTGCTAACATCAGTAGCCAAGCGTATTCTGCAGCCTTTCTCCGTGAAGGAATGACTGGAAATGGAAATAGTTAGGAACAGTAGTTACAGAAATTCAGAACCACACACACTGGACCATATTAAAAAATTGTATTTCCAAACAAGTTCGAATTAAATTTAAAAAAATTACTGTCCTTATACACAGAAAAAAACTGAATTATTTGCAATGCATGACCTAACCTCAAATTTAATACATTTTAATGAATTGTTTCTTTCTTTACAAAATTAGCTATTTCCTTTTAAAACCGATGTATTCGAACGTTTCTTTAAAACGCGTGAGTCGGCAGACGAAACTCATGATGAGGGTACCCAGACGAGTCGTCGTGTTACACCGTCGCCGTATCGTCCTCAACAGGTGGAGCCTTCTCCTTCTTTCACATCTCGCCGCCGCTGACTGACCTCGCTTCCGCCGCCGCCGCCACCATCACCACCCCCACCTCCACAACCACAACCACCGCCACCCATCACATCCACCACCACAATCTCCACAACTGCTGCGATCAATGTCTCCACTTCCTCCACCACCATCATAACCACCATCACCACCACTTCGCCAAAACGCCACCACACCACCACGCCACCACACCACCACCACCACTACTCCACCACCACCATCACCACAACCACCACCACTCCACAACCACCACCACTACTCCACCACCACCATCACCACAACCACCACCACTCCATAACCACCACCACTCCACAACCACCACTGCCTCTTCCACCAACGCTCCATCCACTACCATAGCCTCCCCTGCCCTCTCCACCGCTGTCACTTCCACCATCACCTCCATCATCATTCCCACCGCCACCGCCATTACTGCCATCACCGCCACTACCTCTTCCACCATTGCTACCTACACTACCACCACCACCACAAACACCAACCCCACCACCACCACAACACCACCATCACCATTTCCACCACCGCCCCGGCCCCCTTCACCGCCGTCGACACAATCACTTCCACCACCACAGCCGCCGCCATCGCCGCCGCCACCGCCTCCGCCGTAGCCACCACCGCCAGCACGCCTCCATGCCACCGGCGGCGCGCGCGTCCGCCCTCCGCCCCGAGATGTTTATTCAGCGCTCGCAGCTGACGGAGGCGCCGCCCCCTCCGCCCCCGCCGCCCGGCCATCGCGGCGCGGCGCGGCGCGGCCCCCCGGAAGAGCGGCTGCGGGGACACGCCGCAGCCGGCCGGCCGCGCGGCCGCCCGGCAGGCAGGCCCCTGTTATTAGCGCGGGGCGCGGAGGGAGTTGCGGGCGGAATTCGGCCCCGCGTCCCTCGCGGTCCAGCTGCCGCGGCGCTGCCCCGCGCATGCAGAGTGGCCGGCCCGCCCGCCGGCCCGCCCGCTGCCATGTTAAGAGGCTCCCGTCCGCGCACGCCTGCGTTGATGCGTGGCTTCGAGGAAGGCGGTCGAGGGACGGTTTTTATCAGAGAAGTGTCGATGAATGGTGCTTCTGACGAGTTATGGCGGTAATAGAGAGATTTTGTTTAGCGTAGCGTAAAGAAACCATGTGACATGTAGCGTATGAAATCACCTGAGAAGAGTTTTGCGTAAAAATTAGCTCCAAATGGAAAAAGTTTTCAACTGGGACGACAGTATGCGCTAAATTACCAAAAACCACATTGTCTTGATTCGCATTATTATCACCAACATGATGTTTCGTCATCTAAATATGTGTTGTTAGCAGAATATGTATTGTAGGTATTGTTAGCAGAACATTATGGCGTCAAGGTTCGGAACAAATTACAAAGTGGAGTGATCGATTAGCTTTCGATATACGTCGCCTGCTAAATCCACCGAAATAGCAGGCTCCGCTATCGCTACGAGTTTGAGATAGCGCATGCACAGAGGCCCGAAAGTGGTGTAGGGTGTTAAGGTGTTTCTTGCCCTGCAAAAAATTGGCGTATCTGTGTTTGTCGATCATCTTCTGGATGGGTCTTGGTTCTGTGTGATAATAAGCGTGAGGTGTGGCGTAGGGCGGGGCGTGGCCGGGTGAGGTAGGGCAGGCAGCGTAGGGAGTCCAACTGTCTGCTCAGTAGTCGCGACGCTACCCCGCGCGTGTTCTGTGGCTGAACTGCGGTGCTCAGGAGGCGATGTTACGATACTTGCAACCAGGAAGAGATTTGCGTTCAGAATCCTTGCCAGTTCCTCGCAAGCTACAAGAAGATTATATACGTAGCCAATTAAGAAGTGAACAAGACGTGCGTTCGAAACGAGCGAGATGGATTTTTTAATGTGGTGCGAATAAGGATTCGATTCTTCCTTAATTAAGGCCGTTATGAACTATTGTGTGAGACATTATTGAATTATACTTGGATTTAGTAAGAGCTGTCTCTGACGTAAATAAGCTGTTACGGTGTCATCCAATCGGAAAGTTGAACGTCACGATAGTGACGTCACTGTAGTAACGTCACTGTAGTGTCAAGCTCCCGATTGGCTGTCACCGTTACAGCTGAAGACCTGTCAGAGGCAGCTGTAACTAAATCGCAATATAGGCATGACATACAAGACAACAAGAATGAGATCCATTAGACGAAATTTTGACAGTAATGTTCATTTTCTGAATACTACATTTCAAGTAGTCAAGCGGCAGTCAAGCAAGTTTTGCTGACACATTTGCTTGGTCCAGACATGATGCAACGCGTAATGATTCTTGATGTCTGTTTGTTTAGGGCGTCGCAACGCGAGTGGGCGAGCGGGCCGTCCTGGTGGTCAAGTCGTCCACTTGCTGTCAGCCCGTCCTACGCCGCCAGCCGTCCGCCATTCCCAGCGCCCCCTGCCGCGCCCCGACGCGCCGCCGCCGCCGTCGCCGCCGCCGCCGCCGCCGTCAGCTATCTGCTCTCGGCCGATCGCGGTGCTCGGCCGCCGGGATACGGGATTTAATAACAGGAGCGGCGATGCGGGCGGCGCCAGCCCAATCGCGAGGTCGCAAGACCGGTCCCCTCCTCGCCAGCGCGCTCCGGAGCACGGGGCGGGGCGGGCGGGATGGCACAGGACGTGCCGATGGGACGGGTGACGTGGAGAGACGCAACGGCGGGAAAACGGGGAGGAATGGACTGGAGCTTGCAGTTCGGGGAATGGCAGTCGTTAGGCAAGGCGGGGTGGGGAGACGGAACAGGGTAACCGGGCACAGGGTGATGTATGTAACCGGGCATGTATAGGCCAGGGTAACCGGGCATGATGTGATGTAACGAGCAGACATGGCGGGGAAAAGTGTGCGGACAGGGGGGCAGAGACGTGATGGCAACCGTGACCAGAAAACTTGGGTAGTAGTGACGATACGAGGACACATGGAGGGGAGTTGTGGCGGGGACACTTGGAAAAGTGTGCGAATACGTGGGAAAATTGTCGACAGCCGTGACAAGAGGTCGTTGTGGCTAGTCGTGATGTAGTGACGAGGCGGGGAGACGCGTAATGATGACGAGACCGGGGGTTATTATAGGGAGACGGGGTTGGGAAACGTAGTGGGCAACGTGGTTGGGAGACATGGTACAGGAACGAGGCGGAGAGATCTGTTGGAGGAGGGGAAGGGGCATGGCGGCAAAGCAAGGCGCAGCGACGGGAGGTGACAGAACGGGGCGATCTGAAACGACTGGAAGAGGTGACGGGGTGGGGCGACAGAGTGGGGTGACAGGGTGGGATGACGGGGTGGGGTGACAGGGTGTATCCCTTGGTTGTGTCGGTGACGGGCGATGGGGCGGGATTCGAAAGGGTGGAGATGGGCGCGCAGCGAAGCTAGCGATGGCGGGAGGCGGGCGGGCGGACGATACGAGGAGCGGGAGGGCGAGGGTGGGGCGAGTGGGTGGGCGAGGAGCTCCGTCGAACTCGCGATCTGCAGCGACGGCGGTGGCGACCGCCCCTTCGTCCTTTAATAAACTCATTTATCGGGCGAAATTGTCCCGAAATAATGACCGGCGAGGAGTTCCAAATTATCTGTTAACGACCGCCATTGGGGACGCGGATTCATTGCTTCGCGGCGCTGCCCTCTGGAGAGGCAGCTGCAGATGCGGCGAAGGGTGTCAGGGAACCGCTCGAAGCAGCTCGTGATGGATTCTGAGGACCGATCGATAAGACACGCAGTGGACTTAAGTTAATGGGGAAATCATGCAGAGAATATTGAAACTTATGCTGTATGCTAAACGAATGTCTCCAAAGTAAGAATGAAAAACGAATAAAACGAGAATAGTCGAATTATCGTTATTTTATATCCTGACAATATTGAAAAGGGCATGGCTAAATGTGTTTAGCTTAGATTAGATGTGCGGTATTTTCTTGTATTAGCTATTAAATATTTTTTCAAGTCTTTCCTGTAATAGCTGCAGGTGGGATATGACACTGATGACTTTGCTCATCGTTGCTTGAAAAGTATTCTTCTCGATTATGTGCTGGGAATGAGATAGAAGGACGATTCTCGCATATAGTAGTCAAAATCATTGAGATTCACCACTTATAGTAAGTCGTCCACTGAGATGCACCAGTCGGTCACGGACACGGTCATCGATGGACACACAGGCGTCTGTTGAGACACGGTCATCGATATAAACACGATCGTTGGTTAATAGAGGGTCTTCAGTTGAGAGACGATCGTCTGTTGAGGCACAGTTGCTGGTTGTGATGCTGGTTGAGACACTGTCATCTGTTGAGGCACGGTAGTCGATTGAGACACAGATGTCGGTTGAGGCTCAGCCGATTGAGACGCGGACGTTAGTTGAGACACAGCCGCTGCTTGAGACTAAGTTGATGACTGAGACGGTCATCGGTTGAGACACGGTCGTCGGTTGAGACAGTCACCCTTTAGGACACTATCGTGCGTTAAGCCATGTTCACTACGCTGTCGGTCGTTGCAGCTAAATCGTCAGTTGAATATTCTTCGGTGGAGACAGACTCGCAGGTGCGTTGATTCAAGCAGAGACGTGTGTTGGGACAAATTCGCCAGTGCACGCTGGACTTCCACCAGCAGAACTCGCCGCGGGAGGGGGAGGGCGCAGGACGGAGCTCGCAGCGCCGCAGGGAGGAGTCGAGCAGGAAGCTTTGCGGCGGGGAAGTCCCGGCCGCAGGACCGCGCCCACGCGCATGCGCACAAGTCCGCTCCACTTCTCTCTCCAACCCACCTCGATCATTCTCTCGAACTCTTCTCCGCATCTCTTCAACCTGATTCTCCCCGTTGTCCTTTCGCCAAACACACTCACCCCGCCCCTCCCTCCCCTCCCTTCCCCCGCCCTTGCTATCCCCACCCCTTCCGTTTCCTCCCTTTCCCCTCACCGATTCTCGCTTCACGCCTCTCGTTTCCTCGCTTCCTTTCCTTCCCTCTCGTTCCCACCCCGTTTGACCATGCCTGCCCCTCCATGCCCCCTCCATGCTCCCTTCCCTCTCTTGCCCCTCACCGATTCACGCTTCACGACCCTCGTATCCTTTCCTTCCCTCCCTCTCCCAACGCGCTTGACCATCCCCGCCGCTCCCGTCCCCGACCTTTCCTCTCCTTCCCCTCCTCTACCCACCCTCCCTGTCCGCCGCCTAACGAGCGCTAAGCGCGCGGCGATTAGGGCGCGGCGGGACAAATTAGGCGGCCGGCTGCACTCGCGGCGAAGGCGCATGTGGAAGCGGCGATTAAGGGGATGTAATGGCGGGAGGGCGGGCGGAAACGTTGAATGGGTAGGATGGACGAAGACACTGGCAGAGATAACGAGGAAATACTGGGCAAGGAAGCGAAATATACAAGAAGGAAAAACGAGGAGGGAACGGGTAAGGGATAAAAAATGTGTTTTGCAACGATCAGAACTGAAGGTTAGATTAACAATTGAAAGACGAAATAGAATTGCCAATGACCAGGTCGTGTAATTGAAACGAAATTGTGTAGGAGCGTTTCATAGATTTTGTCAAGATTACTGTCAGATAACTATATTTCCTTTAAATTCTAATATTTGTATGTTAAGTCAAGAAAAGCAGATATTTTTTAAATTAAAAAAAAAAACATTTATCTTAGGTCGCTTTATAAACAACAAAGGTCTTAATGGATCACTATTATTTTACATATCAATAGCAGTTATTATACCTTGTAACAATCAGAATTATTAAATACAAAGTTTTATACCAGATATACATTTTATAAATTATAACAATAATAAATATTAAGCACAGTAATATTTACAATAATTTAGATCGTATTAACAAGATCAGCAATGTTAAGATATTTTAACATTAATTAAAGTCTTAGGCAGCGATTGTTTCGTTAACCAATTCGTTTCATTTTTATTAGCCGGCAACAGACCGAGAACACGTTGTCACTCACGCTAAAATGCTCAAGATTCAGATAATTGCTAAAAACAATCGTTTCTGAGAATTTGTCCGGGCCTTGACGCAAAAGTCCACAATTCCAGGAACGCAACTCGAACGAGCCTCCGAGGGAAAATCGATCTTCTCAGGCTACCGACAGCTTTTAAAAAAGAAACCCTGGCGAAGTAAGTTGACATAATGAGCGAGCGCGCCACTGCAGGGTGCATCCAGCGCGTGCGCTCGTTGCGACCGCGGCGGGGTGGGGGAGGGGAGGGGTGGGGGTGAGGGGGTGGGGCGGGTGGGGACAGTCCGGCCTGGGGGCGACGCTCCCCGCCCACCGCCGCCTGAGCCCTCCGCGCCGCCCGCGCCGCGCCTCGCGTGATGCAGGTACACGCCGCGACCACCTCTCCCACTCTCCCTTCCCCTCCTTTCCCCTCCCCCCGCTCCTCCCCGCCCCGCCCCCTCTCGCGTCACCCGCCGTGCGCCCGGACCACCAGCGGGTCCGCTGGCTTGCGCTGCTCAGAGCACCCTATGGGCAGACGCGGACAGCCCGCCCGCTCCCGCCCCGCTGCCGCCACAAAAAGACGACGGCGAAAAGAAAATAACAGGTTTTTATTCTCAAAAGCATGAAAATGTATGAACAGCTCCAAAAAGAAGACGCAGATACCCGACGATAGCAGGATGGATGGGGGGTGCAGATCGGCGGGGGTATAATACGTGTCATTAAGCTCCTCTAAAACAAACTTGGAAATATAATTAAAGTAATAAAGGAACCCGAACCAGCTCGACTTCTTAGTCCCTTGGCGGTTTTTTGGGCCCGCTCCTCGCCTGCGATTAACATGGCTACTATATATCATCAGAGGGGAAGCATGCACGGGAATCACTGCTGGGTGCGTCGCTGATGATGGCGCCCGCCGCTGCGAGGCTGTCTGTCAATGCGGCACGCCACAGCCGCCGCAGGACCGTTAGCCACACACGCGCGCGGGTATCTGCCAGCTCCCTCCGGACAGATTATTTAGTATTATCTGAAGACGCTACATGTAAGAAAATACTTGTGCAATGTTTTCGTATTGTTTATTATTTTTGTTAAAATATCATGATTACAATTAAATAAATAAAAAAATGAAATCGTAATTACTTTAATAAGTACAAATTTATTTCTTATTATAAGAAATAAGTGTTATATTTCTGAGACGTATGTACGTAAACGATTATTTCTGACGTTTTATGCTGATTTTTTTTCTCAAGGTCAAAGTTATTTTTGGAAGAACGATTTGCTAAAGAAGTTACACGTACGGGTAAAAATGAAAAAATCCTAAGAGTAACCACTTTCGGCATTGTTAAAGCTCGAAACAGGCAAATCCTCAGGAATAAAGTTTGGATGATATCCGAGAATGTGGGCCACACCATAAGGCCACACTATTCATTTGAGATTGAGACTCGCACACCCGCACGGGTGTGCATCAAGCATATTCCTCACGTGGACTATGGACTACCTAAGAATTTGGAGAAGTTCGAAACTCGCGGCCGGATGCCACAATAACTGGTTTCCAGTCGTGTCTCCGATCAGCAGCAGGCGACTGTCGACGTAGTACGCTAAAAACGGGTCACGAACCGCGCGTGATATTTCCTTGGTTTCGGTATCTCGCCAGCCAACGGGGCCACCTTCCGCAGTAAAACATGCACTACACATAAGACTAAACACCTAAGCAGTTGACGCGCTCGGATTCATTAATCAATCAATCAATCCAGCGATCGATTGTAGGTGGTGTGCTGACTCAGAATTCGGTTGAGAGCGAAACGCTCAAATCCGCACGGGTAATACGCACGCATATCCCGCGCGTCTGTGGGCAATCTAAGTGTTCGGAAGAGCTCAAGATCCGCAAACTCGCACTGGTAAAACTCGAGCGAATGCCGAGCGTAAATTGGGCTACCTCGGTTGATTTGGCTGAGGGTAATACTTGACCGTATCCCGCGCGTCTACGGGCAACCTTAAGTCCGGAGAAGCTCGAGACTCACAAACCCACAATGAAAAACTCGAGCAAATCTCGAGTGTAGGTTTGGCTGCCTTGGTTGATTGGGTTGAGCTCAAATCCGCGCGGGTAACACTCGAGCTTACACCGCGAGCGCACGAGCCCCTTTACAACGTGAGAGAGCGGCACAGCACTGGCGTCGCATCGAACGGGCAGGCGAGCGGGCGGGTGGGCGTGTTTGCTGTCCTCTTATTGGCAGAGCACACAGTCTCCCGGGGCCCTAAATAATCCCATCAGGTCTCTTTTTACCGCGGCTGGGCGCGTGACGCTCATTCTTTCTCGTTCGACCGCAAGAAACGTGACTGAAAAGAAAGCGAGAACGAGACCAACCAGGGAGGGGGCAGGAGCGTGCTAACCATCGCGTCGTGTGTGGCACAGTTCCCCCTCCCATCCCCTGGTTGAGCTAGACGAGCGGTTACGTGAACGAGGGGCCAAGTCATCACTTTCTACCTCTTTTCCGTCTCGTTTGTAATCACCGGCTTCAGAGTCTTGACAACGTGTCATCTTTCAGTTGGAGCGCTAAATTTGGAAACCTACTAACAAATTGTGATCACTACTTACGGATTGTAGAAGTGTATTTTTATTTAGTACTTTGACGTACAAAGGTGGATTAATTATATAATTTGCTCAGTATTAATCTCAACTAGCGGCTTGAAGCAGAAAGCTGCTTAACTATTGAGTGGCAATTTAAATATTCTAACAAAACAATTTGATTAAATAAATGCAATTGAAAGATATAAAATCTTATGAGAGAACTGTTGACAAATGCTCAGTAATCATATACCCATCTTGAGCAATATGGTAGGAATCTAAATAATATTGCCAGCATGATTATTTGAATGAAGTGTTTTATTTCCCGGTTTATATAATCACATAGAGAAAGCCAATTAATTGACATTTGTTCACGTTTTTGAGACAAATGAAAATTTTAAGGAATAATTTCTATTTTAGTGCTCGATTCAGGATATGGACTTTACTTACCCAGGTGACAGCTAACTGAAAAGCCACCTAAAATTATTACCTTTCCACCCATTCGAACTGTGGTTCTTCGCATTTTATAATGCCTCTGAGTTAATAGTCTAAACGTTAACAAAAGTTGGGGTTAACAATTGCAGTTGGATTCATGGAGCTAGAGAAAAATAAATTTTATTGTCCAATCATTCACAAACTGAAAACGTATTACATCGCGAGATAAATGTGTTCATTCTGCATTGGGTCAGGGAATACTTATGCACTGAATATAGAAATAAACACGGCTTTATCAGATGATAATTATGTTTGCAAAGTATGTTCTGAAAAGCATGAAGATTATATTGCTTCCAACTAGCTATTAGTTTTTTCAGTCATGAAAGATAAACTTTTATTAAATAAAATTTTTAGTTGAAGATTATGTGAGGTAATAACGAATGAAATGAGACATTTCGCAGCAATGTAGGAATTAAGATTCTTTCCCAATTTTATACTGTTACTGGGATTATTTGCAAGGATAATTCATTCGTTTTTTAGTGTTCTTGAAATTCACCACGTTAATAACTATTAAACAAAAATACAGGAACAGAATATCACAAAATGATAAAAGTATGTGCTACATGCTAAGATTTTTTAAAAGCTTAATTCTTTGCCAGTTTTCACTTTATTTCTGCTTAATTTGTAGTTAGCTGTATCAAGATTTTGCCAACATGTCATCTGTAGGCGCGTTAAATTTCGTTATTTCTTGCAAATCATGATTGTAGAAGCGTAGTTTTACGGATGCAGTTTACTACCATTTTTCGCTTGTTTTCTCAATACTTACCTTAATTTTATTTCGTTTGAAAATATTTTGCTTTATACTGATTTTGACGTTTCGGGTTGGAGTTCGGATAAATTTGGGAACATAATTTCAGATTGTGACTTCTATTGCCATATTGCTGAAATTTAGTTTTATTTAGTTATTGTTTGTGGTTGAATATTTTACTAATTCAAGAGCAAAAATTATGCTGAACAAAAAACCACACAAAACATTGCACAGCAATTGCTCAGAATAAGAAATCAAATATTCTCGCATAACACTCACATAAATTACGAGTAAATATTATAACAAAAGTATCGCGAATGATGCAATAAGTTAGTACCCCACGTTCTTTTCATACCAACAGTGTAGAATAAGGATACCGAGGAGTTCATTTCATAGCAATAATATAAAAAATGTTGGTGTTCCATTACGCAACACATGAATAGCAATTATTTAATGGCAAACGTACTCTTCATTGGAGCCATGCTGTTTTGACAGCAAGACGTCAGCTGTCTTTCAAGCAAGTTTGCACTGAGTATGGGAATACAATCGTATGGGCATTATAAAAATGGATGGAATAACACAATCAAATATTTCTATTTTCTAGTCAAAATCGAAACTGTTCAATTGTTTGTTATTTTTTTGACTTTTCCCGAGTTCTTGAGTATCTAACGTAACCATAGACACATCTAATTTGGACAGAAGCTGCAAAGTTTTCTTTCAATTTCTGCGCTCATTGGATAGTAACATTGACTAGGTGTTTCTCGATTTTTTCCAATTCCTGGTTATAACAAAACCATAGACACCTCTTACACGACTGAAGTCTGCATAGTGTTCTTTCCATTTTTGCGGAAATTGAAAATTAGTGATAAAGAGGTTACTTCTCGAATTATTTCGTCGTTTCGTGAAACTATTTTTATCTTTGTTTTATTTCTAAAGCGGAATTTCATTTCTGTCACATTTGTTTTTAAGCTATAATGTATTGTTGAATAGGGATTTTCGTTCTATAAATACATCATTTTTCTGTTCGTTAATTTTCCTGGTAAGAGTTATTGTTTTTAGAACAAGAAAGAGAGATATTTAGCCTACGATTTGTTAGTGCTTATTTGTGTGTAATGATGTTTCCTGTACCACACAGATTAAACGATGATACTTGTATCGTGATTAGAACTTTATATTTTCCATTTCTGGAGAAATAACATTAACACATAATGTCTGGACGAGAAAAGAATAGGATATTTTCATTCAAATTTTTCCCCATTATACTCCCACTTCCCCATTATTTTATGTCCCATTTTTAAAACTCTGTTAGTTCATCAAAATCCGAGCACAGGGGATCACTTTCATTACACAGTTGCGCGATTTTCAATATACCATTTCATTTACTTTCGAGATGTGTCATTTCACATGTTTGGAGACTTTAATGTTCGATATAACTCATGAATATTTTAAGTTTTTCGTCCAATTTGTGATCACAGCGTTCTGGAAATTATTCTTGATCTAAAGGACTATTAAACGGGTTTTGTGAAATATCGGAAGATTATGTAAATAGAATAACTTTAAACAGAATTGTTTCGCGTGAAATGCTACTACTTATTTGAATCGATAGTCAACAACAGGAACCACTTTAAGATTAATTTAATGTGTAATTATCTATTATATAGACTTGATTCAATGACGATTACTAAAATAAACGTTTAAATGTAAATATGCCTTAACTCTACAGTTCTAAGGCCATATATTGAGACGTCAAAGTCGCTGCGATGTGTCAGACCGCCTGTAACTATAAGTGAATAAAGGCATAGTAGATTAATCAAATAAGTCGAGATATAAAAGGAACCTACTTATAAAAGACTCTAATGTGGTTATATTTTAATGAAAATTAATTACAACGGAAGATTAATTTTGTAACCAACAGATAAAGGAGGTTTTCGAAGTTTATATTCGTAAGTTTTAAAAATATTTTTATCAAATCCTAGAGATTAAAAAAATAAACAAATGATACACTACATCTGTACGTTTCCACATTAAAATCTCCATCTGAACAACGCTACATGAAGTAAACATGATGTAGTAAACTTGCATAAATGGTCTCTTCAAAGTATATGTTGTTACAGATTTTCCTTGTGGTGAAAGACTCCATGGCCGTGGTTTGCCTCGCGTAAGGTAAACGTTCTATCGAAACATTCCTTTCCGAATTCTGTCTGCCTGACCGCCGCCGCGCCGGTCTGGTGAGCTGGCGGGAGGGTACGTCGGCTATTACGACTACGCCGCAGCAAGATGTTGCCGCGACCTGGGCTACCGATGCACGTGGGACGATCGCACTCGAAGAGTATCGACGGTCATCGATACCGAACGCGTTGAACGATCCGGAAGCAGACGATAGTTACGGGGGGAGGACGCAACTGCCAATAAAACGTTTACCTCAGCCCAGCGGAGGGTTTTTTTTCTATACTCTTCAGTTATAGTTTTCGAGTTCAAATTCACTCTTAAAAATATGTAGAGACATCTTCAGACGCAGAATTTGCCTAAAAAAACTAGTGGGGAATTTGCGATGTACGAGTATCTAAATGTTCCCTCTTAGCGTCATTCCTGAACAACGACTCCTATTTTTGAAAAATGCTTGACATTATTTAAAAATAAAAAATTGGGATTAAATTGCTTTGAGAAATAAATGCTTTGTTTAAATATTAGACGATTAGGACACGTTCGAAAATATATATTCAAAAATATATAAAATTAAAAATTAAAGACAAAATTACGGGAATTTTCAGAAAACTAGTGATGATCGGAGAAACCACGGAAATATACCGATCAGAGCAGCCAGTTACTAGAATTTTCCTCCACACAGCGCCTGAACTCGACCTACCTATGTCAGCGCCTACTCGACCTATCTAGTGTCGAAAATCTTGCCACTATAGGGACCTGAACCCTTGGGGCTCCCGGTCGGAGGTACTGCAGTGATATCAATTAGTGCACTGAGCGACCTAAGCCGGTCATATAGTTGAGGTGACTCCAAGATTACAGTATAGAGAGGAAAAGTAAATCGTTATTTGTACTTTCCTGAAAAGTCACTGTACTTAGACAGGAGAAATCTCTCGATATATTTGTCAAATCGCAGGGGCAAAGTGGTAGGGTACGCACCATAAAAGCCAGGCTTTCCCCGGACACTTAGCGTCCTCCGTCGGTCACCGCGCGTAACTGGAGCACTCCCCTGGGGGGGGGGGGGGTCGCCGCTGGCAGGTGACGCGCTAATGACCAATTGCGCGCGCGCCCATTGTGTCGCCGTGGAAGTCGCGCGTGTGCACAAGTACAAAGAGCGCGCGCGGCCCGGCTGCGCTTCGTCAATGTCACGAGGTGCGCGCGGTCGCCATATTGATTTCTTTGCCCGTCGGCCGAGACAGGCGCGACGTCTGACGTAAGAAGCTGTGCTTTTGGTTACCAGCGAGAAGGGGGGGGGGGGGAGCGACAGCCGGATTTGAAAGAGAAAAGCGAAGAATCAGTTTTTATATACATGTTTGATTCATTAATTAGTGATCTCGGGCGCGTCAACTGCTAAGGTTATTAGTTCTGTAAGTGTACAGTGGTGTAGTTCAAGGTGCGGGCAGAAAGTAGGTTCCCTAGGTCGACAACAAAAAAACAACAACACAATTTCATGGTAACATTTTATTGTAGCAGGTTCAGCACGTGTTGCAATATCTTCCCACATTACCACTAAACAAGAAGACATTTGTCGTTCTGTAGGATCATTACTTGCATCCCTACTATGTCCAAGAAGTCTGCGCCTCGGATTTGCCCTCAGGTTTTCTTTCTGCACGATAGCGCGGCCACACACTCGGCTCACAGCAGATCTGCAAATTTCTGATGGTAGGTGCCTGACCATTCCTCCTGTGGTCTGGATCTGACACCCAGCAATTTCCATATTATCTGAAACCAAGAAATTTACTTACAAACATTGGTATGTATTAAAAGCGGCAGTCTTCTGTAACAAGGGATACAAATATTTATCCCATGGTATGTCAATTATCTCAATTCTGTTGGTAATTATGTGGAAAAATAGTGCAGCAAATGCCGTGTATGCTAACAATAAAGTTTTGTCCATGACATTGTGTAGTCTGTTTCGTGACGTCCTAAGGAAACTTACTTTCAGGATAAAAAAAGAAAAAAACAAGTTCTTGTAGTTAGATATCAAAAATAGCAAGTCTATTTTTCAAAGGATCGAAAAATAACATTTATGTCTAATTTTAATTTACTGAGAGCATGTGATGATGATGAATCCTGATTATACCCGAGTACAATTAGAATTTGTATGTAAACAATGTTTGATGTTTACATACATGTTTGATTTTGTAACGTGGGCCGAGTAACCTGACTTCTGAATTTGCCAGAAAATTGGCAATACGCATGGTTGATGGTGTAAATATCGTGGTCTTCTTAAAGGGAATGTTTTAAATTGAGTTGGAATCAGGGCGACGATGGCTTTAGTTTCTCTTTGGAACTTTACGGTCTTATTGACATGTAATGTTAACAAGTAATGTTAAGCGTAATTAATGCGTAATGTTTTATTAAAAGCTACGTATTTCAATGTTAAACGAATTTTAATGTTAATTAAATGTAGAATTTCTATTCAATATTTATCAACATTAGTGGCAGCTGATAATTTGTAAGACACCCAATGTTACGTACACTTAACGTAAAAAGAATACTCCAGGCTTTAAGCTATCCCTTTCCCTAGTGTCGTTTGCTGTTGCTTTTCGGGGTATGTATGATAACAGGAGGAAAATAGAACCTGAATGTTGATGGAAGAGTAATGATAAGAACGAACGAATCTTATAGACGTAATGTGTGGTCAAAGGCGCCACAACCACATGACGAACGCTTTATGCTGGATGCGAACCCTTAGCCTTGCTATTCCACGTACTTGGAAAATACTCCAAACCGATCGCCAAGAAAACCGTCTGGAATATATTTATAAAAAATAAATATATTCCAGTCGGTTTTCTTGGCGATCGGTTCTCCACACACATTCTTTACACACGTATTGCTATCTTATTTACTCCTTTTTTACTTTCCCTTATTCATTACGTAGGAAACAGAAATTATTGTAATGCAATATCGGAAAGTGGCTATTTTTCGTATGAATAACTCCGAATTTGGGGCCCTGATATCGTAAAAGTGGTAATTCTTGTTCCTACATGTAATGAATTACTTCCCCTGATACGTTATATGGTGAGAATCCAAGTTTTGTAGATCCTTGGTACCGACAAATTGGTTTACGGCAAACCGTCTGTCTGTCCGTCCGTCCGTCCGTCCGTCCATCTGTCGTCCTTCCGTTCGCGGTTAACTCTAGCTCATAAATCGCTCCAATTTTCTCCAGAACTGATTTTCCTCGATCGATCTGACCGAACTCGAGGCCCTGAAAGGTTGATTTGGAGGTATATTATGATATATTATGATTATATTGATTATTTTTCCATATTTTGATTTTGGAGGTATTTCACTCGTAAAGCCCTCATATTTTCAAAATTTTCTCAAAAATGTCTCCAAATAATTGGATTCAATTTTTTCTCGGAGAGAGCAAAGTATCACGCATATCAAAATGGTGCAGGTGTCAGTTTCTTAACAACACTTTTTATTATAGTCGCATCAACCGAAGGTTCTTGGCAACTCCTCAATATTTTACATATTCAATATTTGATTTAACATTGGTTAAATATACAGAACAGTGATTATAATAGCAATAAGATTATTTTAATAACCTCTTTATTTTGTCGCCAGCCTTCCGACAGATAACGGTTCCGAACAATTTTTTTAAAAAATCGGTTCGTTAACTCTAATACACCATTCTTCTCCTCACGACAACAGCCTATGGAGGTAACAGTATCCAAATGAGGCTTGAATCCAAGTACCGAGAGGTGAGAGGGGAAAGTAAATCCTCCATGCAGGGCTTCTCAGGAAATGAACGGAGGCTTGCGTAGGCTTCCAATACCCAAAGGGAACAGAGTTTTCTTAGTACTCTCAGCCATTTCACAGCTCTGTGCCCATTTGTTTCTTGCCTGACACAGAATGGAAGCCCAGTGGGTAATATTGCCCATTGAGAATTATGGAGGTAAATTCCAGAACCCGGGGTTATTAGCGTTTCAGAAGTACATGTTGCATTATAAAGATGGACATGCCAACACTTGTCTCGTCGCAGTGGTCGAATTTACAAATAGCATTAACGGAGAAAGGCGGTAAAAGGCATTTTCGTTAATGTGCACTTTGTTGTTCTGTATTTAGTGACACGTTATGCACTGAAAGTAGATAACAAGATAACAAATATATTCAGATTGGATTATGAAACTGCTAGTTCCACCTCTTATGGATAGCTACAAATCAAAACGCATCAATTCTAAACGGATATTTTTAGATTCAGGTACTTATAGACAGAAATTGCACCTTAAGCATACTACATGATTAAATGTACAAAATTACTATAACCTGAATTTTGCATTAATTGTTACAAAGATCATTTATACTCCAGGCCAGTCTCATCAATTTTCAAAACAGGCAATGGATGCTTTCGCTTCTTTTGCTTGTGAAAAAGAATTTACGTAATTCTCAACAAGAAAAATGTCAATAAAAACGCATTCCCAACAAAATTTAAGTTTCGAAACTTATTTTTAAAGGCACCAATGGAAATAAAAAAAACTAGTCCCCTCTTCAATATTATGTAGAGTGAATGTACCTCCAGAGTGATGGCGACTGGTATCTGCAAGTTATGTGCAGCAATACAGTCCTTTGTACAGAAAATGGAAAATATTACAATTGTTCTATCCGTAAAGAAATTGGAGCGATTTTTGGCACTTTTACAAATATTTACGTTAACTTCAAGCAGAAAATGTTCGAAAAATTTTCTTTTCTTTTTCAGAAAATTGTACGCGGCTTTTTTTTAAATCTGATGTTTTAGAATAGAATTGATTTAGGACAAGAATCTCTATCTTCAAATTTATAGATTTTGCAATTTTGGAAAATTAAAGAAAAAATTGAAACCGGTTTTGAGAAATTAATTATTTCAAAATTGCACAAATTTCACGCAGAATTATGCGAAAAACTATTCACATTTTCGAAATCTTGTAAATGACGTTATTCGAAGATATTTGTTTCAATAAAACATTTGGATAAGGAAACAAATATCTTCAATATTATATACATCCGCTATAATACAGCCACGTGTGCTTACGTGTATTAAATTAAAATTAAGGATTACATTGTTAAGACTCGATAAACACATTGTAACATTGTAAGTTGTACTATTTATTATTTTCTTGTTAATCTGTTTTTAATTGACTTATTTTAACCAAAAAATGTTTTATTTAAATAAGGGTTTCGATTTTAACTTGATGTGAAAAGATGAAGGATGATCGCATGATATTAAAAAAATTAAAGTATGGAACTTTGGAGGAAAGAAAACACACCTATAAAACATTTATATTCAATAGTAGTGAATTTTACAAATTTATTTCCAGAAATAATCGGTTTATGTAATCTTTTATTTTGATGTAGGACTATTTATCTATTCTCTGTTCGCATATTCGGTAATAAATTCAAAAATTCTGTTTGGTTATCATTCCCAAATCAATTTATCAAAATAATGAGATCAGTCCAAGGGTGCAGGTTAGAGTCGTGTTACTGACAGTTTGCTATTTTTTTTTCGTCGTTTTCATTCGCCGGATAACAGAAATCCCGGACAATCAAACTTGGAATAACGGAGAGTCGACTACATTTATTTTTGCTTTTGGCCTTTTCCTATAAACCTCTTTCGATTTGTTGTTGCAAAGCACATTTTCGGCCCCTTTTCATCTCAGAGTGAAAAGTGGCATACCTGTTAGAAATCGTTACGTTGATTTAATTATTTAAGTTGATATTGATATTTTTATTAGCTGCTTAGCTGAGAAATGGCAACTTGCTAACTTCCATCAGTAGTTAGCATGAACATCTATATTTTTTTTAACTGATCAAATATTGTTCACTTTAACTTCGTAACTAAAGAACGACAAATTCCCCGCTATTCAATTTTGAGTGTGTACGAGACCCACGCATCCATGGAGATGCATACCCCCCTCCCCCCAAAGGACTAGAGTTTTCGTTTACATTCCCGTTATCTGGGAATATGTATTTAAATATTTATGTTCAAATTGTGTAATTATTTAAATAATGACATTGTATAGTATCATATTTACAGTACATAAGAAATATACGATTAAATAACAAATATGTTTAATATTTAACAAAAATCTACTGTTCCCTTCCCTCCCAAAAACTGATTGGCTGGATCCGCCTCTGGTGTACGAAATGGGCGTTGGCCGTGTGCAGGGCGGGGTTCAGCTGCGAGGCCGACCCGGCGCGGCGCGGCGCGGCACGCGGAGGGCCACGTGTGCGATCGCGTGGCACGTGGGAGGCGCACGTGGGCGCCGGAAGAGAAGGCGAGGCGACGCTGCCTCAGCGTTGGCTCCAGCGCCGTCGGCGGCGTCGGCAGCGCCTTCCACGAGCTGGCACTTCCACTTCCGGTGCCACACGGGACGCGCACCACGCCCTCTTTTATGCACTATTTGTTTCCCAAATGCGCATTTGCTTACATAATGGGGGAGGGGAACGCTGCAAACGAATAGTACGGAAGACCAAGCAATCGAAGAAAAATGTTACAAAGAGAGAGAAACAGTTTTAATTATCAGTCCGGTCGCGTCAACAGCTAAGATCTTAAGTCCCGTAAATGTAGGGCATTTTTTCCTCTTGGAGTGGTGGTGTTTTTCTCCCGCTGGATGGTGAGACCCGGCCCCGCCCTATCTGTCGGCTAGCGGTGATTTTTTCCAATCAATGTATCAACCGCCTATCGGGACAATCTTAAGCTCCTGGCCGTGTAGTGATGTGTGGTACCACCTGATGTGTGATAATGCAGTGCTTGAGAGAGTAAGTGTGTGAAAGTAAGGGGTGATGATATGATAAGGAAGAGGAAGGAAAGATCGCTTGCGGTCCGTGGCCCGTTTGTACTGCTCCGGCATTCGCCTGGTATTGTTCGGAGAAACCACGAAAAGCTACCTATCAGAGCCGGCCGCTAGAATTCTCCTCCAGACAGTGACTCAATTCGACCTAATCATCTAGCTAGAGTAAAAAAAAATCTTGCCACTGCAGGACCTCTCGGCCTGAGACGCTCCAGTAACTTCTCTCTGTAGAACGAAACAGTATTTCAATGTTCAGGCTTTTAGAAAGAAAGGTAAAATGTGTCATTTTACCTCATTGACAATCAACTGCAATACTTTCTCTATGCCCTTCAGAGGTGGATATTGTGGGATTTCTTTGTTTCAAAGAAAATAGTTAATAACGTATTTCAAATATTTATTTTATGAAAGAGATTTATAAATCACGAATTTTCTTTACAGCGCAGTAGTTGGAAAATTGTGCATCCCTAGAAATAACAACGCGATCTGACTTCGTTCGCCTCGAACTCTTATCGTTTGAATGAAACACTTTGCTGGTTCAGGTCTGCACCGCCAACCTGCGATATAAAATAGTTCAGAAGATTGGAGGGTTGAAATATTATGCAAAAATAGAAATCAATTTGTCGTTCGAGGGATTGGAGAAGAAAGATAATTGAAACTATCAACACTGATATTATATAAGTTATAAGTTAATAAACAAATAATATTATTTATTAGATATTTTCAAATAAAAATGATCAGTAACCACACGATCATATTGTTTGATTCTTTAGACTATTTTTTAAATATTGAAAAGCAGAGAAAAGGAAAGTTAAGTAACTCTTCCACCCTCTTCCCTTAGTCGATGTCGTCATCCGAATCTCATAATTCAACAAATCCAAAGAATAAGAGTTTGCTAATGATCCTTGATCATACTATTTAACCAGATCGTAGAGATACTTTACGACAAATCGTAATATCTGTGACTAGTCGAGAGTTTTTGTAATGTGTTAGCATTGATTTTCCACCACAACAACACGCCAAGCGGCTTGGACTGCAACCGCACTTCTAAGTACTCACTGAATAACAGGCTTCGCTGACTTCGACAAGGTGGGTGCAAATAAGATTGCTAGCCTCTCGCGACAAAAAGAAGGAACAAAAACCTAAAACGTACTTTAAGCAGCTCATATACTCTGCAAAGTGTTACGGTACTAATTGAAATAAGTGACATTAAGCAGAGGACGACAGAAAAAAAAGAAACTGAACAAACACCTGTTGTGTCTTGGAGGGTCCCAGTGGTTTGCTCCGGTCGTTTTTTCTAGGTCGGAGCGGTCAGCGGGACGTGGAACACAACGTATCTTTAACATCCAACGGAGGCGACGACAAAGGCTGCTGCGGTACAATGGCTCTCGACATTTCGAATCTGTGAGAATGAGCTGTCGACGGCGCAACAAAGGTAGAAGCCATGATTGGTTTTTAATGCACACGAAGCGACGCAGTCGCGGCTACAAAGCAAATAGCATGACCGGGAGGACGCGAGCGGAGTCGTTGCTTGGGCAGCGGAGGGACGAGTAGTGCAAAGCGAAAGGTATGGGAGTGGTGTATAAGTGGGAAGACTGATCGGATGGTGAGGAAAGGATTGGAACGATGGAGGGAGGAGAAGAGGATAGACGTATTTATTTATTTATTTATTTATTTATTTATTTATTTATTTATTTATTTATTTATTTATTTATTTATTTATTTATTTATTTATTTATTTATTTATTTATTTATTTATTTATTTATTTATTTATTTATTTATTTATTTATTTATTTATTTATTTATTTATTTATTTATTTATTTATTTATTTATTTATTTATTTATTTATTTATTTATTTATTTATTTATTTATTTATTTATTTATTTATTTATTTATTTATTTATTTATTTATTTATTTATTTATTTATTTATTTATTTATTTATTTATTTATTTATTTATTTATTTATTTATTTATTTATTTATTTACGTTGTGTGGTATTCAACCACTGAACTCATGAGGCTTTACGTTAGTATGATTGATATGACGGAGATGAAGTGAATAATGATGGACAAATTTTTGTGGATTGGTCGGGAATCGAAAATGGGCATCAGCGTTGGAGGACGTCTCCGTAACCTCAAATATTGTGAGTGGAGAGAGAGGTGCGTGTGTTAAAAAAGTGGATGGTAGGTGAAGGAGTAGACGGCGAGCAAAATGAACGGCATAAGTGTGGGTGGGCGAAACAGAGCGGCCGGAATTCAAACGAGGGGGAGAAAGGGCTGAGGCGAGAATCGAAAGAACGATAAGACGAAAGAACGACAGGATGAGACGTCAAAAGGACCAGTAGACGAGAGCGAGAGGACACAGAACTGGAAGAGGAGAGGAGAAGGGGCCGAGGTAAGTGGAAGGCAAGGTTGAGAGAGAGAGAGAGAGAGAGAGAGAGAGAGAGAGAGAGAGAGAGAGAGAGAGAGAGCGCAAGGAACGCGGCTTGGCGTGGCCGAGGCAGGAGAGTGAACGAGCGAGCGAAAGGGAAGATGTATGGTGTGTAGGTGGGTGACCGGGAGAGCAGGTGGGTGAGCGAGTAGAAACGGTGGCGGCGGGAGGGGTGGGGTTGGGTGCATGGGGAGGGGCGGCCGGAGGGGAGATCGGCCGCAACTGCGGCTGTGGGGTGCGCTGGCGGCGAGCGGGGCAGCCGGGGGGGGGGGGAGGCGTGTGGGAAACCGCAGCGCTCGTGACCCGAGCGGCGGCGGCGGCGGGGGCGGGGGCGACGGAGGCCGAGGCTGCCGTTTACGAGCACCCGTCCGCCGCGGGCGTCGCTGCGCTGCGCCCCGAGAGAAGGCCAGGGCCTCGCTGACTAGTGCTGTCCAAGAATGTGCGATAGACGCTGGTTCGTCCGTACCAGAGACTACACGGCTGAAAAGTCTGACCAAGCCCAATAAATTCACGTGTACGATTAAGGGTGGGCTACTTGTGACCACCTTTCTTTATTTACTTAGGACTTCTTACTTTACAAGGAACTAGTAAACTATTCCATCATCTTCCTTTAAATTCTGCTTAAAGAAATGGAAGAGAGGCATGGGGATAGTTTTTGCAAAATCTCATCTAAACAGAAACTTTTCTTTGAAAATCAAGTGTACAATATGCCATTAAGATCGGTATAAATCTGTAGGTCGGTAAGAACATTTTCCTTCCTATAATGGGAAATAAAGATCTGAAAAAAATGTTGTCCAAAATATGCTAGACCAAAAAATATAATCGGACGGTGCAAACCTCAACTAAATGGATTTACCAGTTTTTGAATTAAGCAAGGAAAAGCAGACTTATAGAACGTCGCACAGACAATCAGACAAGTCGTAAAACGTTTGAACGTAATTAACCCATCTGAGTATATATATTTTTTTCTTATCATTAACGATTATTTCAATTTTCTTAATACAGAAAAATAATGATGTTTTTACATGTTAGATTGTCTGTAGCTATATTCCTAAACTTTTGTTTAAAATTTTTTAGACTTGAGATTTTTGCTTATGGGCAGATTTTACCACTCTTGGTACCCCGACATTTCAAAACGTGAAAGCTTCTAAAACAATACTCATTTACGGAACCTGTTGAACGTTACCTAACGGTTACGGTACCTCTTGTAAATTGTTGAACTATTTAAGTGGCCCACCCACGGTCATTGGATTTCTTCAATTAATGTTTTTCGTTTAGATCGATTCAAAAAAGTATTTATTTAATTATAAGTTTTTTCAAAAAACGTTAAATATACCTATACATTAATATAAATATTCTTTATTGATCTGACTAAAAATGTTTAATTAATTATTTTAACATATAATAAGAGAATGCAATGCTTCAGATTTCTTCTTCTTCTTCTTCTTCTTCTTCTTCTTCTTCTTCTTCTTCTTCTTCTTCTTCTTCTTCTTCGGGAAAAACACCTTTTATGCGTTTCCTTTGAAAACGAAATGTGTACTGTGCTCCTTTTAAGGCGATAATTAAATCATAATTCAATTTTGAAATGCACATCCTTTACGTTATAACAAGTACATAGGTTACATAGAACAATTGAAGAAAATAGTATAGTTAAATTCCATGCAAGAAATTAAGTTTTGGTAAACCCTAGAGAATTTATATGAGTAACCAGAACGCCTCAAAAACAAGTTATGTTGTTTTAGAAATTCGGGTGTAATTAATGGTGTTGGACAGATTGAACAAATCAATATAATTGCCTTTAATGAAGGGGAGGTCGTTGCTCAAACTACGTCCGAAGAAACGTCAACAGAGGGCAACAAGTTGCAATAATTTTGCTCTTACATTTTAGCTTGTCCTGCTCTTTTCCTGCAATATCAGAGCATTTCTTTGTGACATGCGAGATGTCTGTCGCTAAGATTTTTTCCCAACGCTTAATTTATTGGTACATGAAGCGAATACATTGGTATTTTTCGATTACGAGTACGAGTACGAGATCAGAAGAAGTTCAAATTCAAGAAACAAGGATTTTGTTATAATTACTATTAACATTTTGGAATATCTAAAAACAACCCAATATCTTATACTCACGAATAATTAAATGGAATTTTCATAATTCAGCCCTTTCGAAACAAGATTTGGACAACATAGTTCTACAACGTAACCTAATTTGTTAAAGGTCACCTTAGTGTAATATTATGAAGGGAAGAAGTAGTGTGTGTAAGAACGACGTCAATACCACATCATCAGCATCACTTATAATATAAAACTACCCTATAACATTTAGTCTTTATATTAAAATTCCTGTTAGTCTTTATATAAAAGTTCTGTCTTCCTTTTAGTTACAAAAGACATTATATTACAATTTTTAATTAGATTTTTCCTAACATTCTAAAAAAAGTCTCCCGAAAATGCAACGTATTCGCAGCACACCATTATCCTAACGTGTTTCATACCAATGACAAATTCTCGACAAATCTAAGTTTCACGGTGCCATAAAATTGTCACTCGCTGTTATCCGCTTCTCTGAAAAGGGTTGGACATTACGTTCCATATAAGGTGATCAACGAAGAGTAAAGAAGTAAATATCTCATCTCCTTCAACCTCATGATGACACTCCGGGCCTTCGGTGGCAGAAGGATCAAGGGAGCTAAGTGCTCTAACCGGGAGACCGCGTTGCTATGGGATCCGGAGATTGAGTTGCAGCCACCGCTAGAGTGGTTTATGGACACTCCGTGGATCGTAGGCCGTTGACACAGCCTTGAAATCACGATATGCGTCGGTTAATAGCCTCGTAAGACACCAACGAGCCAACAACAATCTCCGAGAGAAAATGCAGGGTGTCGCTACAAACGCTGGCCGCCTATCTCCTCTCCTTTGGACGGGCACCTGTCATCGTTGAGTAAATTGTGAACTTGATGTTTAACGTATATTAGCACAGCCCAATGATGGAAGTTTACGTTCGTGTTTACGGCGAATGACCTGCGTTAGTTTCGGTTACCTGGTCCTGTTATCAACCTCTGGCGGACCCTGGAGAACCAGCAGCGCCCGAGCGTCTGAAACGATGAACTACGTTCAGAATGGTGTTCCAGAATAAGCAAACATCTTCATTTTATTTGCTTGTGTTCTCGTTGTCAACGGAATGTAGATTTTATTGTTTATAAAGTAGTTGTAATAAAATGAAACGAAGTGTTTATTTTCGTCTCTCAAGCCGAAAAATTTTATTAATAAACTACTTTCTGTCGCCGCGACTTCACTACCTTGAAAACTTGAAGCTTCTGTCGATGATTACAAATATGGTGTAAGTGCACAGATGTGTTAAAAAAGGAAAGACACAAGTGCCCCTGAAACGATTCATACGTTTACTAACGACAACTCTTCTGATCGAAATCACTGCTATATAGTTGCACCTGATTATTGATCATTGAAAGATACGAAAATTGTAAATAGTGTATTTTTATCCTACAACAGAAATTCTACCCAAGAAATAGATGATTTAGAAATAAATTACTTGAAGAAAATGCATACTGTTCTTGTTCACAACAATGCGTTTTTATAATAATAGGGTTCTATTTTCATCGTAATGTAGAAATACTAATCCGCCCATTCCCACAATAAAAAGAGAGCTTGACATAATCAGTCAAATTTAAAATTTATTCTATTGCATTTTTATATCGCGAAAGAAGAGGGTGAAAAGTGTTTGCTGCTCATCTTTGAGCCAAGAGACGTGTATGAGTTCTCTGCGCACAGGAGAAAATGTGAAAATTAATATTAGCATTATTTCCCAGTACATTTCTTTGTAAAATCTTCACTGGTCTATATTTGGACACTTCATTAGCGCTTTGCAATACAACCAGAATTAATTTATTAGTGTCGGCATGATTTTCACATCGTATTGTATTATTTTTCTTATCATTGAATTATAAGAATCAATTATTTACAGTTTATTCTTCTTAAATTTTTGACGTTTCGATCACAGAGTGTATTTGAATTCTTCTTCTAGTACGTATTCTCTCTATACAAGCAAAAACAATAATTACACTTAGACCAATATGTACGAATCCATTACAAACAAAATTATTACTCAGCATTCCAAGAGTTGCCGTTTTTCATCACGTTTTGTCAAGATTAACAAATGGATATGTTGAATGAGAATTCACCCAACATTTTCCGCGAAGTCAATTGAACTTACTAAATCTGTCATTGAATTTACTGTCTGTTAATAACTGGTTCTTATAATTCAATATTAAATAAAAACAAGTATATTTAGCGATTTCACACAATTTTATTGATATTCATTTCCCTTCGTATTGCCCGAGATATGCCATACCAAAAAAGCATTGACATATTTTAAACATTGACCAAAAAACAACAACAAAAGCCACTTGGTTTCACTAATTTCACACCTGGGTGTACATCTCAAGTGAACCCAACACGAGTCAATATTTTTTCGTGGTGGCGTAAACCGCTTGAAACCGTACAGGACACCTGCGAAGTTGGGGCGAGTGAAAAGAGGAGTTGGGGTCGATTACGATTCAACAAAATTTTGCGCTTCGTTCCAGTTATCTGTGAACGTCACGGTTCGGTTCCAGGCCTTTGGACGTGAGCCGATAGAAATAATCAGCTCAGTTCCGGTTACGGTTTTCTGGTTCTCTAAGCGTTCCGGTTCGCGTATCTGCGCGGCGCGACGCAGTGGGCGGCGGGGGAGGGGGCGGGGGCGGGACAGCCGATCAAGGTCACTTCTGTGGCTGCAGGAAGTGGTTTTCTTCCAACAAAAGAAAACACTACTGAGCTTTTTATTCCTTGTAGTTCAAAAGTTAAGATGTAAGTCTCGTGGACGGAAGGGTACTGGATTCAAGTTACGAAAAGAAAATCCAGTTCGTCCAATACTAAACAATTCGGCAGCGTCATGCAGCAACCAGAATACAGATTGTGTTGAACAATTCCGTCAATTTCGTAGTGAGGTGAAATATGTGATTTTAGAGAACATGCACATTAGGTTTGGGCAGGATGGAATTTTTATGATCTCGTTGCATTTGCAAGGTAAAAAATGTATTCATTTTAGTTACAATGTAAAAATGAGAATAAATGTTTAGAGCAATTTAAAAAAAATGCATACCACCAAACCCTAGAAGTTTTCTAGAGAATTTTTCGGGGTCTATTTTTTTCATAGCACCGCATTTTCAAAAATTCTATGAACGTACTAAAGAATATCTTCTTGGATTTTAACCAAGATTTTTTCGTAATGTACTACTTGTACTTGAATTTCTTATCCATTCATTGTTTCTGTGAAAGAAAAAATTAGAATCCGAAAGGTACTCTAGAAAACATCAATTGCCTTGCATTTTTTCACTGTACTGGCATTTGTATTCTTTCGGCACTTTTCAATTGCGGAAAGTAGGTACTGGTACCTACTGTATGCAAAACAATAACAATATAATCAGTAAATCATTAGCTGGGCTTAGACTTTTTACTCAAACATAAAATAATTGTAAATAAAGAATATTTTTGTGTGTTAAAACATTAATCATTAAATTGAGTTGTTTAATTGCTCAATTACTGTTTAGATTAACTTAAATAATTACGAGTACCAATTTATTGATGCTTATATGGTCCTTCATATATAATTTGTCAGAAAATTCAGTCAGATGTTTCGTAAGAAATTAAGAAAATCCCAGATAGTATTTTCTTTATTTCACGACGTTTTAGGAACCTGTCTTGTTCCCATCATCAGGTACTATTAATACAATTCCTAATATTATTATATAATTATTTTTTAAATTTATTTATAACTCGTGACAATATACAAAGGATGATAAAGGACAATTCAAGCATAATTATTAATAATAAGACTGTCCTATAATAAGAATTTTCTTTGATAAGTTGATTCAGAACAAGTTATGAACATTAAACTTCGCGACTAAAAATATTCAATTCACTGCGATGTGTAGAAGCAGTAACAGAAATATTTTAATCTTTGTGGCTAATTCGGGTTCTTAAATGTTGTCAATAATTTTAAAAAAATGTTAAACCCATTGAAGGAATGCGAAGGAAAAAAACGAACGTTCCGTACGGCTATTGGAGAAAATAAAATAATGCGTTTTGTAGTTAAATTACAAGCTCGAGACTGCACACGCTGAAATAACTGATATAAATATGTATGTAATACAACGAATTCTCTTTTCCTTGGCTACAAGTAATTCAACGAAATTTCATTTCTAAATTTTTCATTTTTCTGTCCTTTTCGGGAAAGATGAAAGTTAAATGAATAAAGCAATTCAAATATGCAGACGTACGTATGAGAGCGCATAAAACATGAAGTGAGACACTTCAGATATCCGTATAAAATAGCAATTATTTTAAAACGCATGTGAGTAGCGAAGAAAATTAGTTTTCCATGTAGCAGGTATTTTTTTTGTGTACAACACCACTACAAAATATTCGTTTCTAAAATTAAAATAATTAATTCGTCCTCTCGTTTTACACCTGAGTGATTCAAAAGTGGAAAATTTCATTACTCCTCAAAGTTGAAGATAAACATTTTCTGGAGAGAAAATTTCATTTTCTTGTTCAACTTCACAGTTTGCTTTTCCTGTAGTAAAAAAATCGTTAGGAAGTGGCAGAAGAGTAATAGAAAACAAATTTCACTACATGATTGAATTTTGTCTTCTAATGTATAATTAATTAAATAATTAATTTTGACTTCTAATTTATAAAAAGAAGAGTTAGGACGTGCTATGCAAATGGACACACCAGGTGGAGGCACAGGACAACTGCAAGGGCTAGAAAGACGACGAAAATGAAATAACTAAACCGATGGAGTGACAAATTTAGAATAGGTACCAGTAATGTATGGGCAAAGTTAGCAGAGTGCAGGGATGAGTGGAAGTCAGTGTTATGCAGTGTAGTTGGACAGTACCTGAAATGTTAATAAAGTATAAAGAACTGTTGATAAATGACCAGCGACTAATCAACAATTACTATTTAATTAGCCTATCTTAATGAATGTACGAGTATTTGGAATATGCTGGCGTTTTTACTAATTCTAATTCTGAAGTCGATTGTGCAATATTCAATTGTTATGAAAAATAAATAATGTAATGTCAGTGCGCATATTACATATTACTTGTATTCATGACTGTAAATCAAACCGCTCCCCCCTCAAAAATATAGTTTTATTCTTGTCCTCAATATTCGCTTTTGAAAAAAAAAATTAAATCCATATCTATGAAAGGCGAATAAAACAATTTAACGCAAACTTCATTCAAAAATGTCATCAAATAACATGACACTAAACCTACAATCGACGACGGAAGATCTTTATGAAAACTGCTCTTAAGTAGACAAGAGCTGATGCCAAACTCCACGTGGCACGTATGGAAGTCTGTTTCGCAAGTAGATAACCGTTCTTCCACCTCAGCTGTTTATTCAAGAAATACAAGCCGCAAGAGGTTGCGACCACCATTTTCCATCCCCGTCTCCGCGTGTTCTCCCACGCGCCATAAACCGCTCTCGGAGCAGCTCGTTGGGCGCGGCAGGGCGGAGGCAAAAAGGAGGGCGAGCGGACGAGGAAAAGGGCTGAAATCTGCGCAGCCGTCGCTACGTGGGGAGCATATGTGCGCGCGGCGATGACGGAGGCGGCGGCGGCCGCCACCACGTGCGCAGCGCTTTTCGCGGCGAAATGTGCTTCCTCGCACTGCCGCGCTCCGCGTCGCGCGCGCGGACTAGTCGTGTCGTCGGGGCAACGAGCCTCCGGCCTGGATCCCGACTCGGCTTGTCTTTCCATGCGTCGCCGGCGGCAGTCTCTGATCCACTTGCTCCCATCCTTGCCCCCGCCCTGCTCCCGCGCTGTCCCGCCCATTCCCATCCATTAAGTCTTCCCCTCTCCCCTTCCCCCGCCCCTGCCCCCTCCCCCGACCCTGCCCCCACCCCTGCCCCCACCCCTGCCCTCACCCCTGCCCCCATACCTGCCCCTGGCCTCGCCCCTGACCCCGCCCTGGCCCC
This sequence comes from Gryllus longicercus, assembly GCA_038098605.1. Lineage (NCBI taxonomy): Eukaryota > Metazoa > Arthropoda > Insecta > Orthoptera > Gryllidae > Gryllus > Gryllus longicercus. Next base: position 267,885 of record JAZDUA010000020.1, read on the forward strand.
CGCCCCGCCCCGGCCCCCGCCCCGGCCCCCACCCTTACCACGCCCCAGCCCAGGCCTTCACACGCCCCGGGCCCAGCCCCTGTCTCCGCCCCTGCCTTCGCCTTCATCACTTTCACCATCACTGCCTCTGACGCTCACGTCTCTGTCACACCTGCCCCTTTTGCTTTTGCTCCTTCTCCGCTTCCTTCAACCTCGCCTCTCACTCCCCGGTGTCAGACCCCCGTTTTTATCACCTCTGCGTCGTCTCACGTCTGTTCCCACCGTCGCAATCGCCCACCCCTATCACTCCCGCCTTATGTCCCTGCCTGTCTCACTACCCCCCCCCCTCCCCACCTTACACACCTCAGGGCTCTCGCACTTCTCTTCTACTGCTTCTGACCCTGACGCGAAAAATTCAGCATTATTTTAATGATTTTTCATCAATGGCGTAATATTGTTTTAGTTAACCACATTAAACATTAATTCTTGTTATTAATTCAGGCGATTAATTTAGGTGGTTTTAGCAATATTTTATTTACTATTGATCAAAATTGTAGAACAATGACAAAAGCATCTAAATCATTAAAAAGAGTAAAAAAATAACTGATTTTATTTAAAAATTATGTTCTTTGTTTATCTCATTACCTTTTCGTTATCCTAGAAATTGTTGTAATGTTTAGGCCTTTATTATCAATTTGTCACACCGTTTCTTCCCCTTCATTTTAGGCACAAACATCTGATCTTACTTTCTGATTTCTGGGTAATAATGACTGACGCCTGATCTTGACATTCAATCTTGAAGTATTGCTAATTATATTATTTCTGTCACAAATTTTACCTCGGGTGGACTCCTAATTGAAGGGCTTTATGCATTAACAACACCAGTTACAGCAAGACTCCAGTCATTCGAAAATGTGTTTACCTTGATTTTAGTGAAAGCGTGGTGTGTCTGGTCACTCACTGCTTGTTCGAACTTCATGCGACTTCATGTGACAGTAAAGTAAAGTGACAGTAAGAACTCCAGGACGAACTACGGGAGGATTACTGACGTGGCTAATCTTGGCTGTCAGTAGCTAATCTTGTCGCTTCTGTACACCCTTCAATTTTAATTGTGCTGATGACTCTGGCATTATTCAAATCCAGAACAGTTGAGTAGTTTGCTCGATCTTCTTTGTCGTGGTTTCGCGAACTTTCAGAATTTGGCGCTCCCTCTGCTGCCTCCAAATTCTTCTCACCTTCAATACTTCCTGTTCCGTGACCGTAACCTCTTCTCTCCCTCCGCCCCTTCCTCCGCCATTGCTCCCAACTCCACCTCGCCTTCCGCTGCCTCCTCATTTGCTCTCATCGCATCGCCACTGGTTCCTCCTCCATGAACCACCACCACCTCCGTCATTATCCCATCATCGGCTCCCCTACCTCCTTCCGCTTTGGCTTCTCTTTCCTGCCTCCGCTACTTCTCTACCTCCATGTTGACTGTCCCCTCCAGTACTGCCTTCTCCATGACCACCTCTGCTCCCGCACCTCGGCCATTATCCCTCCTACATCCACGCCCCCTCCTTGCTCCCCACTCCCTCCATCCAAATTGTATTCACTTTCAATACTTCCTGTCCTATAGCTATCACCTTCTCTCCTCCACGCTCACCTTCGCCATTTTTCCATCTCCGACTTCGCAACCTCCTTCCGCCCTTTCTTCCATCTCCTCCTCCACGCCTTTCCCTGCCTCGACATTTGCTCTCACCCCCACTAGCTCCTCCTCCATCGTCACCGCATTCGGATGGTTGGCTGCGCCGACTCGACCACGCTCCACGCCACCCCGGCGCGGCCGCATCCACTCGCAATCTCTCATCGGACGCCGCCAGCCGCCGAAACAAAAAGGGGCGGAAGCGCCGTCATATTAATAGAACGGCGTGAGGAGAAGCCACGGGACGGGGTGGGGGAGGGGGAGGGGTGCCATGTATGCTGATGGGCCCGGTTAATAGTTTCTGAGATTTCCCTCAAGACAAGTAGTGGGTAGAAGGCCTTGCAGTTTACAGATCGTAACTTATGTTTGTTCCTCCAGTTTTAGAGTGCATTTAGAACCCGTTTCGTTGTTATCTGGGTGGCGGGCGAAGGCAGCGGCTGCTGGGCGCACACGCCCGGTCCTGGGGCGTTGGCGGTGGGGGCGGTGGCAGAGGGCTGGGGGCGAAGAAACGCGGACAAAATATTTGTTAGAAAGGATTTGTAGTGATTCACGTAAAAATTGTTCCGCAGATTTTGAGCTAAAGATGTGAGAATGTGATTCCAAGAACACATTACATAGCTGACTGATAAGTAAATGTGAATACGATAAGAGTATTTCTCGTTCGATATTTTTGTCTTTCAAGGCTTTTAAGGTACATTTTTATGAAGAGCTTATAGAATATGAATATCTTCTAGACTCGTTGTCTTCCAAGACATTTAGGTTTAAGAGTTACATAAGGAAATGATTAATCGCGGGCTTACAAGAACATACGTATTAATTCCAAAACTGTATTAGATATGTGTATATTACATTTTATAAAACGTATGTCTGCTTTCCCAGATCCAAGATTTTGTACGTAACACCTTGTATTTGTAAGAGCACTAAATATTCAAAAATATTTAATATTCTCTAGTGTATTACCCTTTCTTGTTGGTATCTAAACATAAGATTAATTCATTTTTTGGAAGATCCTGGAATTCGACTTTTTATATAATCCAGCTCTAATTCGTATAACCAACAAACTCGAAAAATACTCATCTCGTGATTGTAAGAAACATTCTCACCGACGTCCTTCCCATCAATGGTGAGAGAAGGGGCTGCTAAGTCATTCGGGAGCTGATGTGGTAAATTCAACTTGACGGATCCTGATAATAGCATCTCACTAGTATTCAATTAATTTGTAGTAATTTGTATCACTAGTAGTCTATTAACAATTGTATTACATCTGAAATAATGCTTTCACTTGTTAAAGAACAATTTCATGTTGACATCGTTATTCACAAAAAAATCTAGAATTCCAATATTAACAATTTTTTTAAAAGTTGGCTAATATTGGCTTCCCGCATTATCTCCTCGAGTCTCGTAAGCAATCTCAGAACCCCAAGTTTCGAATCAAAACCGTCATAGCCATAAACTTACAGGAAAAAAATCTTCCCAGCCAATATCTCGTAAAGAACATCGATTTCTGTGCGATAACTAATGGAGCAAACTACTTGCTCTCAAAGAGGCAACTCCCCCTCATGGCAACAAACGCTCGGCTGAGCTACTTATCTCTTACCATTGAGCACAAGGTTAAATTTAACCAACCTAAACCGTCATGTGCTTAGAGACAACAGAACGTCACATCTGCAGACGATAGCTAGGTCGAGTACAGATTTTTCCATCTTGAAAATAATTCCGAAGTCGCACAGGTAGTATGGTTGCAGAGCTATAAGAAATCGTAATTTCACCCATTTTCTTTTCATATAAAGTTACATGCTGTTATACCAAACAACTGCCAACCATCACTACGAATTAAATTTTAAAAACGTTTCATAACCGAATTGGCTCTCTTTTTAGTTTCTCGTCTTAAGAATTTCTTCGTAAAAAGTGAAAGTTATTTAATAGTCCGCCAGAAATCGGTGAATTTTCGCCAAAAGGACTGTTATTTTATTTCGGAATGTGATAACACAGACCTCAGTCATAAATATGGTTTCTTAGATTTTAAAAGCTAGGAATTTCAGACGAAGATGATGCGCAAGGGGTGGCAATGGCAACCTTCCTTTAAACATTAGAATTAAGCAGTGCCGATATCTAAGAGGGAGAGTGAATATTGTTGACTGTTGATGGGAGGAGTATTTATTTCATTATCTAATAACTGCCAGATTTCGGAAGAAGATTCCCTTTCATACCTCACTTCGCAAAATTCAACTGGGAGCAAAGCAACTGGGGAACACGCGCCCCGGCACCCGCCCACTGTACTCGTGCAGGGGAGGAGGAGCACCCACACGTGGCGCGGCCTCCGCCTCCGCCCTCGCGACTCGCCCTAGATCGATCTCGCGGCCGCCGCAGCCGCGAAGCCGCGCCCCATCTTGCCCCACCCCACTCCCTCGGCCCCGCCTCGCCTCGCCTCTACCCACCCCGCCTCGCCCCGCCTCGCCCCGCCTCGCCCCGCCTCGCCCCGCCTCGCCCCGCCTCGCCCCGCCTCGCCCCGCCTCGCCCCGCCTCGCCCCGCCTCGCCCCGCCTCGCCCCGCCTCGCCTCGCCCCGCCTCGCCCCGCCTCTTTATAATGAATGTGTTACACAAACCTACTACAATACCCTATGCAGAAATGTAAATGTGTAATTACGATCAAAAAATGCACTTGATTGAATCAAGTGGTAAAATCCTTTAGCCCGTATCTAGCGAAAGCGGGACAGGCGATATGTGTGTTATCTTTTCTTACTTTCCATATCTCACGTAAATTTCAATCTTTCACTAAGATATTAACAATTTAATGAATCATGAACGTTTGAACAATATATTTTTTTTCTAAGTTCTATCAATGAGAGGATAATGAATGCAGCTCATAAATACAATTATGATGAATAATTATGACTGATAGATTGGTTAATGGATATGTAGATTGAGGATAATGCATTATAGTGGTTAGAATTATTAACTTGTAAATAGCACTATTCGTTTACTCTTCTTTACTAATAAAAAACATTCCTAGCAATTGACAAAATGTAAAACGTTTATGACTCATAACACCACGAAAGAAGTCGTCACCGGTCAATAGATTTACATTCCTGTGTTTTACATACGATTTTCCTATTTCTCATAAGTCTTCTCTTCTCTAATCCTCACGTCTAGCAAGGCCTGACTAAAAATCTTAACAAAAACTCTGTTCCAAAACTGAAATTACCCCCGTCATTCTATCTTCATTTTCGTCTCTTGTCACTCCTTCATTAGAAAGGTCAACCTTTTTGCCAATTCTTTGCATTCCCAAATCTTTTCCATTCGGAACCCAAAACATATCTTTTTAGACAAATGATATCCTGTTGCACTTAACATACACTTCACCCTATTAAATCGGGAATGAAAGAGCACTACAATGCAGATAATCCACATGTAAATCAACGGAGACACTATAGTAATGCAGACAGCATGTCGAGTCGCAAGAAACGTGCGGGAAATGTATTTAAAACTGAGAGGATTCATAATATTGAGAAGACCACTCTGATTCAGAGTGGAGTTGGTAGATTATCATGTATTTCCAAGAAACAGTTCTCACGTACTTTTCAGTTTTGACGTATACTTTCCGGTGAATATTTGTTTCCATTATTTGCAGTATTCATATGCAAATACCTTAACCAAATTCATGAATCTTGTTGGATAAGAACATTGAAATATGTTTCCTGAATATCCTGTTGAGAAATGATAACATTTTAGAAACAGAAATTCTGACATGTGTACATCTCAGAACCTTCATTGAAAAAAAAAAAAAAAAACAGGAAATATTTTAAATGTAGCGTTCCGAATCACATGTCTCTTATCAAATATCAGTATTGCTGTAAGGTGCAAGAAAATTACGATAAAATGAAATACACTATAAAATAAAACTCGCCCATCACAGAACCATTCTATTCTCTTTCATGAATCATTGAACTGTATTCAATTTATTGCGATGATTAATTAATATTGGGATGTTTCTAATGAAAGCCCACCTCATGTGTATATCTATTTCAGGAACAAATTAATTATCATGAATCCTATGTGTTCATCACGTTTTACACCATATTATTTAAAAATATTTTTATTCAATGCATGTACAGGGGGAAAATACATGGAAAACCTCTTCCAATTTAAAGCAAGTACATTTCTACTTTTATTTTTGTTAACATTGGTTCCATTAATATTTTTATGACTTTGAACAATGTTGCATTGATTTCAACTTATTAACGTGAAGTGAATGTTTTCCATTGGCTAGTGTCGTCCTAATCTCAAATTTTCCCTGAAACGCATTACTTTGCTCTCAGCACGATTTTCAATTGGACTGTTTGGACTTGTAACTTTATTTGCGCGTATCAGTAACATTTCGAAGTTAATTTGATGCTAATTCGACGCCAAGAAACGGGTAATCCTGATTTGCCTTCTGCTATTTAACAACTCGCTCCACCCACAGAATGCTTTACGTTGCAAGACGAAACCCAGGTTGTCACGCCTACAAAGGCTGACTGAGAGTGCTGGCATACAATTACACGTTTGACGGGAAATCGTTGCTTTTTCCTGTCCGCTTTAGCACACGAGTGTAAATCGGGCGTGAGTGAGGGGCTGTTTGCAGGACCGGTCTTTCGGTCTACTTCTTCGTATTGTTGGTGCTGTTTGTCCTGCCATAAACATCTTCTAAACCAGCATCATAAAGCGACTTGTGAGCTGCCAGCCAACCGCGCTCCAGGCTCTGGTTGTGGCAGAAGCGACGCTCTGCCGCAAGATAGGTTTCATAAGTTGAAGTTGGTAGAGCTTCTGAGAAATTACAGTGCAAAAACGGCTAGCGGATATGATAGGAACAATGTGTTGTTTTCTTGTCATCTGTTTTTGTGACTAGGAAGGAATGAAAGTGAAATGAATTTTTTTCATGAAACAATAAAATGTTAATAATACCGCTCAATACTTACTTGCTAAAACATACCATGTTTATTAAATTAGATTTTGAGTTGGAGCATCAGTAATTTATTTTGTACGTACATACTTCATTGTACATAATACAGTAGTTTTCTTTGAATGTTGTAACGTGTAATGTTGTAATTAAAATGTTTCCTTTGTGAGCAAATTATTCGCAAAGAGAAATTTATTTTCCCTTTCCTATGACGTCACTTGTACATTATATTGATGGATAACGAAAAGATAATTTTCAATTTTTTATTACGGTAACCTTAAGAATGATTTTTTGCTGTGATAAGTACTTGTTGTGTTGGAACTTTTGAGCGTTTTATATTTGTTCTCTTGCACACATAATCAGCATACACGAGAGTTAATTTGAAACCAAATACGGGACGAAATATAAATATATTTTTCTGAATGGACGTCAAATTCTATTAAAAGTGTATAGCCTACAACAGAAACGTTATGACGGTAGACTGCTGAAACAAGCCTAGTAACCAAAGTACGTTCAAAGCAACAAAACCAACTAGTGTTTAAAATTCCACTCTCAGATAAAAGGTGTTGATCATCGGAAATGTCTGCTGTGACAGGATTGGAGAGTAATTTTCTTCTTGCGTCTACACTGCAGGATATTTTCCTTTTTGTTTATTCTTTATTTTATTCTTTTCTCCCTCGTATAAAACTACACTATCAATCGATCAAATGCGAATTAGCAGTCAGCCCATTCACGCAATGTGTTGCAACATCGACGGAGAGGTCGGGTACAGAGAATCGCGTTGAGCAGGCCCATAAAGACCTGAGTAGCGCATTCTCGCGCAGGAGTGTACGGATGCTGTCGTTGTAAGCGTAACAATGTTTTTTCTAAGTGAGAACATTACGTAGGCAAATGATGCGGGCAGAACGTCGGTCGCCCTGCCCTAACGACCTGAGATAACGCATGGAGTGGCCTGCCCACGACACAGCATTCCTTTCAACGCAGCGCGGCGTGTACCACACAAGGTCGTTCGCTAAAGATCACTGACTGGTCGCGGTCGAAGAGTTAATCTCCTCGCGTGCTTGTCTGCGCTACTACGCACTCCGTGATCACGAATCTCATTCTCATTGTACGAGTACGCCGCTTAAACCCAGTTGATGCGTACTTTCTTACAAAGCACATCTCAATTAAACGAGTTGATTGCCATTTTCTTTTGTGTATTATTCTACAAAATTAAAAACTTCCTGAAGTAATAACGGGGAGCAAAGAAAATAAGGTCACTCAAAGCTACCCTTTGCGAGTTACCTGGCCAAACTGAGCAAACGTCAATTTACAACGCGCTGTTATAAAAGTTTTGTTTGAGAAATAAAACAGCGCTCGAGGCATCAGGAGTCGATTCCGGGGCCGTAGTTTCGGGAGCCCTGCTCGCACTTTGGAGCTCTTTGCAACGCGCTGTTGTAAAATTTCCCTTAAATTAACGGCACCTTATCTGTCAGGGGTGAGTGGGCCGTAAACTGCCATCTAATGAGGTTGAGCTCGTTAGGGTTATAGGCGAAATCTTATTAAGAGGTAATATATAACAGTGAGGGTTATACGCACACAAGGGTCGACAAAAAACCCTTTTATGTAATTTTTAAGGTAAAATCAATATCGAACTCTCTAAGATCTTGTTTGCCGTTTCGAGCTGCTAAAAAATTTAATAACTCGTGCTCACCTGCTTTGGGTACTAAGGAGCTGCTAAGGATGTCGGTCGGAGAACGTATAACCTGAGACAAGTTAAAAGGCCACTAATTCGAGGCTCCGCTAAGCAATTACCTGTGGGCCGAGATGAAGATGTGACCAGGAGCAGGATTTAATTTTCTTGGCAATACAGAGGCTTTCCTCCCATCGCCTGATTTGGACCTGGCATATTTCGGCATACCAAATATGGTTTCGCCATACGAAAGCATGTGCCCCATATTAATAACGAGAATATACTGTTTTTGCACCGCGACATACTTGTAAATTGATGTATCATTAATATTAAGTTTCTAAACTATTCAAAGTATGATTCTAATTTCTGGATACCCACGATATTAAACAAATATTATTTTTATTTGCTTTCTTGTGGTATGTAGGTAATGTGTAACATGTTTTAATGTGCAATCGTCACAGAGAAAATACATTTTTAATAATAATGATTGTTCTTTCATTGTTTAAAATGTACACCACCAAGCATAGCATAAGTAATAAATGATTATATGGAATATTCAGTTGTTTGCCTTCGGCTTCTTTACCTAGACTTTGTAAAATTCCACGTGTTTTGCAGGGTTCCAACCACACACAACCTTACTTTTCGTGCAGAGAGATTGTAGTTGCAGCCATTTCTGTTAGGTTGCGTTGTTTTTTTTTTCAGGCAGATAATATTCACTAGTGTTTCCAGGCCCCTGAACATTAGTTCCGTAAATATAGTGAACGAGAAGTGGAGACGTTCCTTTGCCTCGGGAACGTGTGATCCGGCGCAGACCTACTCGTCAGCGTGAGAAATCCCCCACGGTGCGCGATTCGTTTGGTAAGGTACCTACTCGTTAACCAACCTTTGGGCTTGAGCAATCCCCCTCTCAGTTTATTCATCCAGCGAAGCGCCGCCCCAGCCGGGACTAGCTCTAAGCTCCCGACTGCTCTTCTGACATGTTTAATGATGTAGTCCATGTAAGTGTGTGTGAAGGAAAGGACGTGAGCGGTGTAGGGTTCGTTTATTAAGGTACTGTTTCGGCATTCGCCTGGTATTGAACGGAAAAATAACGGAAAGCTACCGATCAGCCCAGCCGGTTCCCGGAATGTTGAAAACGAGATCCAGTCGAAGGGGGTAGCGCTCTGGCTTGACCAACCCACGTTCGCAGGTTGAACCACGTCTGGAGGCGCAGGAATTTCGAAAAGGGGAAAATCCAGCGTGTTTGTCACAATTGTGGTACGTAAAATAACCCTGGTAGACTTAAATCCTCGGACAGTTACCATCCAAGTCAGATTCCTTCCTAACTAGAACAGGGAACGTCGCAGGGAATAGATAAATTGACTGAGTCAGATGCTGCATTGGTCTGTGGCGGCTAATATCGAAACAATAAATACTAATCAAAAATATCTGTTGGCATTGTTTTCCCTAGATCAATTTGAAATTGTGCAACAACACATCCCATGTCGCGGTCATGTCAATGGAAAAGTTTCCAGAGAATGGACATGAAATAACGACTACAACAACATCAACAATATTATGTTGAAAATAAACCTATTTCAGTTTCGTTCATATTTCGCGTATCGTGCAGTTGGTAACATTGTCTCGTAGGTAGTTTAATGTGTAATGCAATTTAACGAGCGCTAGCAAAAAAACAACACCGATGGAAATATTTTCTAAATTATCACGTACGTCCAATTAACGAAAATGTGAGCGCCTCTAAAAACGGACGCATGAATCCTATCTCAGAACTCCTCCGCATCTCCTCTCCGTGCGTGCATAATGAGATGTTAGTACAAGTATTATTAGACGATGTTTTACTGTAAAGCGAGATGGTATCGGCCACTTATCGGCGATGCCGCGGAGAAGGTAGAGGCGGAGGAGGAGGAGGAGGAGGAAGAGGCAGCGACTCAATGCCCGGCTCTTGGCAGCCTCCGCCTTCCCTCCCCCCTCCCCCTTCCACCCTCCCCCTCTCACTCCCCCTCCCGCGCCATCTACCGCGCACTTTAGCTGAAAAACGCGCGTCCGACATCCTTTGCTGCCACGGCCTCCGACCACTGGGCAGAACGCATTTCTCAGCGCTCAAGCGAGCGTACTCCAGGCGAAGCTTAGTGGGCGACGAGCTAGCTTTGCACACCTGAGTGGGTGTTACACCCTTTTTAGGCTTAAAGGCGCCTTTACGCCGTTTGTGTTTCTTGCCAGTTATCGTGTGACAGTATAGTCAGTTATGTATAAGCACTTCCCATTTAACATTCCAGGTTTCGTCAGTGAAAACTGGCTAGAATTTACCATTACTGAAGACACTTACGTCCAATAACTGGCAAAAAAAAACTGTCCATTTAGAGGCATATTATACCGCCTATATCTTAAGTTGTAAACTACCGAATTTGAGCATATTTTGTCGACGTATTTTTTAATAATGGAGGATGGGCCATACACAGAAAGAAATTCGTCAATTACGCTTCAACCTTGTATTTTGTGTTTTGGTTTGTATGTATCTTTGTATTATCATTTAGACTTCGATTATTCCAATTCATTATTCCAAAGTACATCAAACTCATAAAATAAAAACAAGCACAAATCATCTTATGGTTCTCTTTTCACTTATGGTCTGGTACACCTTAACCATTTTATCCACTATCTTACCGGACTTCCGTCTAGAGGCGCCTGGAACCTGCAAGGACACTCTGCGGTCATTCCTGACAATCTAAGATAGCAATTGAGCCTACTTTGGCTAGGAGTTTCCACAATACCCGACGTAGCCCTTGAGCTTATTTCACAAGAACCTTCCTCAATGCCTGAGCAAGGCCAGGGTCCATCTCGATACTTGGACGTCTTCACGGCAGTAGGGGGACTGTTCATATTTGCCGTAGTCATTCACCCATGACATCATTCTCTTGATCATTGTAGGGTAGGGCCACGGGGTAATGACAGGTGAAGTGTTTCAGGCTGCCTGCGATTGGTTTTCTACCACAATCGAAACCGAAAACTACGTTTTATAAGGGATTTGAACTCACAGTCTCTCCGGTGTACTGAGAACTTTGGCGCATCTTCACCCTGCCCCACCAGACCGACAGTAATGAACCCAACTACATTAATTTCAATGCCTTATGACACCTATGGTTTCTGTAATTCTTTGACTGTTGTTCTCTTACTACTTACTTTTACTTTTTCGTGTCCGGTCTTTCAAATTTTTCCAGCCCAGAAGTGGGCCAGGTCTTCTGAAGGTGCATTCCCCCTCCAGAAGTCATCATCTGTGCAGTGAACAGGGCACAGTGGGCACTGTGTGAGGTGGTCGGTGTCCTGAGCCTCTCCGCAGTCACAGTAGATGTCGTCCTCCGCTAAGTAGCCCCACCTTGCAAGGTTGGTCTTCACAGAGGCCACTCCAGTTCTTATCCTATTCAGTGCCCTCCAGGATTTCCATGGCAGACTGGTTCCAGTAGTCTCAGGATCCCGGAGTGGATACCAGTCTGGAGGTTCTGGCTGTGTGAACCTCATGAAACTTCTCCTGGATTTGAGTCGGCTGCGCGATGGCTCCAGCTGACCGTACATTACGTGCCTCTCATCGAAGGTCTGTTTGAACCTCTCCAAGTATTCGTGGTTTGCTCTTCTGATCTTAGGAGTGTTCATTCCTGCAGCCCTGTAGAGTTTGTCGATGGGAGTTGGTTTCATGCAACCAGTTGCAATGCGACACGTCTCATTAAGGGATGTATCAACCTTCTTTGTGTGGGCTGACCGACACCAGACAGGGCAGGCGTATTCCCCAACAGAGAAGCAGAGAGCCCTTCCTGATGTCAGGAGCACGCTGGGATTTGCTCCCCATTGGCTGCTGCATAGCTTCCTGATGATGTTGTTCCTGGAGTTGACTTTTGATGATGTATTCTGACAGTGCTGTTTGTATGTCAAAGTTCGGTCCAGGGTCACGCCAAGATATTTTGGTGAGTTGGTGTGTTCCAGGGCCTTGCCCTCCCAGGTGACGTTCAGTCTTCTCCTAGCCTCCCTAGATCTTAGATGGAAGGCGCATACCTGTGTTTTCCCTGGGTTTGGTTTGAGGTGACTCTCCTTGTAGAAGGTTGATATTTCCTCCAATGCATGAGTCAGTCCTTGTTCCACTCCTTCGAAAGAACGATCCTTGACCAATATAGCCAGATCATCGGCATACAAGAAGTGGAGAGCATTTGGCGTGATGGGCTGGTCATTTGTATACACATTGAAGAGCAGCGGTGCCAGAACGCTCCCTTGGGGTAGACCGTTCTTCTGAATTCTCCATCGGCTCTTTTTTCCATTCAAGCAGACATAGAATCGTCGGTTCTGAAGGAGGGTACGGATGGTACCTGTGAGGTGCTTGTCTCCCGTCATCTTGTACACCCTGGAGAGCAAGAGATTATGGTTGACCGTGTCGTATGCTGCTGTTAGGTCTATTAGAGCCATGCCTGTGACGACACCCTCCTCAAACCCATTCTCAATTTGCTCAGTAAGGTTCAATATCTGGCTTGTACAAGATTTACCTGGCCGGAATCCTGCCTGCTGTGGGATAAGCCTCCCCTCAAAGAACTGCACAATGCGCTGAAATATCACACGCTCATAGAGCTTGAAGAGATGGCACAGGAGTGAGATCGGCCGGTAGCTGGAGTCAGAGTCTGCAGGTTTACCTGGTTTCAGAAGTGCGATGACCTTTGCTTTCCTCCAGACTTTCGGGAGGGACAGCGATGACAGGCAGCTATTAAAAAGGTTTAGGAGCCAATTTTTAGTCCCAGGTCCAAACTGTTTGATTTGTTCGGTGCAGATGTCATCCTCTCCCGCAGCCTTCCCATTCTTCAGTTGGGTTATTGCTTTCTCCAGCTCGTCCATTTGGATGGGTTCCTCCAGCAATTTGGGGTCTGGCTGTTCTTGTTGCTCCATTTTGAACTTCTTTGCTCGGCCCTCTGTCTTTCCATTCAGGAGCAGCCGGTGTGCAACTTGGTTTGCTGTTACCTTACCAAAGTGTGGAGTTGTTCCTTTGTCACCACTGAGTTTTTTCAGAAGGTTCCATGCAATCTTGCTAATATGTGTCATGTCCATGCCCTCAAGGGTCTCAATCCACTTGGCTTGTCTGGCTTCACTTGTCATCCGCATGATTTGCTCTCCAAGTGCAATGGTGTCATCGTTGAATGGGTCCTCCTCATAGCATTGCTGATATTCTGCAAGTGCATCCTTCATTTCTGTGGTTACACCAGGGATGTATCGTTGTCTGCATCCTCGTGGGATGTGCTTGCATGACACCTCTCTCAGGCGCTGCACAAACCTATCATAGTTCTGCGGGGTTGGTGGGATTTCTGCCACAGCCTGGTCCAGGTCTTCGGCGAAAGCGTTCCAGCGGGCCTTTCTGAAGTTGAAGCGCCTTCTATAAGGTATAACGTGTGTCTTCACAGCCGAGTAAACCTTGATACCAATGGGTCGATGCTGGCTCCTTGGGATGGGATCATACACAACTCTTTCACACTCAGCTGAGACTCTACTTGTGACAAAACACAGGTCTGGATTGTAGCCACGTCTCCAGGCACGGCTGTTGAAGGAGTATGGGAGTTTATGGTCGTGCAGTAGAGATAGATTGTTCGTCTCAGCCCACTCTTCTAATTTGTGTCCATTTGGGTCTGTGTTGTCGTAGCCCCAAGAGGTGGAGTGGCAGTTGAAATCTCCAACCACAAACTGGATCTTCTGAGCATGAAGGTTGTTTGTTGGTTCAAAAGAGAGGTCCCTGCTGGGTGGCTTGTAGATGGACGACACAGTGCAGTTGCTGAGTTCTACTGTGATGAATTCTATGTCGTCTTGTTGTTTTGTGTCAGTGGATGTGATGGTGATATCGCTTCTGGTGAACATAGCGCTGCCATAGGCTTTGTGTGGAATCTCAGCAACTAGAGTCATTCCCTGAATTCGAGGTCGGGCACTGTCTTTGTCCCTGTGTGTTTCTTGTAGGCACAGTACATCTATTTTCTGTTCACTGCATATTAATGCTAAAATATCCTCTTTAGATCTAGATAAGCCTTCAGCATTAAAGCTTACTATCGTCAGAAATGGGCCTGATGCTCCGTTGTACATTTGGAAGTCCGGTGGTAGAAGGATTGGCCGTCACTATATAAGTGACGTTTCCAGGGGACGCCGACAAAAAGCTTTTGGTATATAACTTGGTAAGTGCTTATTGCTCGCGTGGAGGCTCCTTCTATGTCCCCCGTTCTCTTACTGTTTCTCTAAGTTTGTCAATACTTCTATTTTACACGAGCACTCCATAGTAGAGTCAATGAGACGAATCTCCTTAATTTTACACTCTGATTGATCATCAAGAATTCACATTTTCAAAGCTAACTTGCTACTAAGTTTTCTGGTGGTAATGTGCCTTCTTGTGAGCTGCGGATACAGTCCTTTTCATGCTCCTTCTTGCATGAAAGTCATTGCTCTTATCTTCTCTCCTTTTTGCTGCCAATGCATGATGATGGACCCAGTGCAGAAAATAAACACATTTGTAACGAACGTGTGATGTTTTTTAGTCTTTTATTTTCCGGATACTTTGTGTGAAGCATTCTAGATTCGACATTCGAGAATCGCGAGATTTTTGACACAAGTTTAAGATTCTTGCCTGGAAAATCCTATTAATTTCAAATAAATAATTGCGAGCAGCTGCTCTCATTAGACTTTGTCGTTTTTTGATGAATTATATAAATGAGCGCTAGTACAGATAATAGAGCATGAACCCCGGGCCTTTTCCCGTTCCTTCTCCGTTCTGTCCACACACACACACACACACACACACAAAACCTGACTAATTCTTCTCCCACAAGATCGATAATCCACAAAGTCTCCACCAGCACCGCTGTATGGCGGATATCAGGTCAACTGATCTCTAACGCCATTAAAAAAGAAGCGAAGACGATTCCGATACACTGAAGATATTATGGTTTCCAAACTTTAGATTTGGGAATTAAATTGGTTGATTTGTTCTCTCCCCTCAGTTTGACTCACTTTGTGGCATTTATGCAGAAATGCCATTTAAGGCAGACATTAGTTGCGTACACATGGGTTTTTGAAAATAAATATGAATGACAATAGAATATTAATGAAAGAATATTAGTATACTCTGCAGTTCAGGCCTATATTTTAAGTTGTAAACAAACGAATTTGAGAATTTTTTGTCGATGTATTTCTTAATAATGGAGGATGGGCCATACACAGAAAGAAATTCGTCAATTACGCATCAACCTTGTAGTTTGTGTTTTTGTTTGTATGTATCTTTGTATTATCAATTAGATTTCGATACCAACCTACGTTCTACTTACCTACGTTCTTGATTTTATTCTGTTTTTACGTATCAGTATTGTGTTATGTTGTTAGTGTTAGTATAATGATTATACCATTGTGTGAGTATCGATCTCTTTATGAAATTATGAGGGAGAAATATGAAAGGACAACCGAATAGAGTAAATAAGTAAATCTGAACCACTCAAATTAGGTAAAAATAAAATCGTATAAAACGGACGTTAACTGGTTCTAATGATCGAGCGGGGACAAAAATGCGAGGGCCGAGACCACGCCCTTATAACGCCTTTGGTCCATAAATAACTATTGTTTATCGATACTTTATTGCCATAGGTGCCGAGCTTGATGTACCTTCGTAACTACTCTGGATCGAGAGAAATATAAAAACAGTTGAAGGTCGATGTATATTCACTAATGGAGAAAATAACGGGAGAGAACCACTCAAATACGTATATACCAAGTCAAATAACATATAGAAACTAATTGCAAATTTCAATAATAAAAAATAGTTAAAATATAATATATATCTTATGTATCTAATGTAACTTGTGTACCACGTGAATTAATTAGTACTAATCATTTCAGGCCCAAACTTTTCGACCCCTTACAAACAAGAACCCGCTCCAAACTTTCTAAGAACAAATTTTGTCCACATTAAACCAATCACAAACCCCTACATTTACAGTCTAAATTATATGTAATAAAAGTTTTCCAAATAACTAAAACGTGAATCCAATTCCGCTCTGCTAGATGATTAAAGAGGATCTCAAAGGAGACACCCTCCTTATTTGTAATAATTTGAACATAGAATATATACCATGTGTGAAATCCTCTGTAAATATTCTGCAAAGTGTTTAATCCACTGCACAAGAAAAAAATAATAAAAAAGGCCCAATGCTCTCGGTCAGTTTGTTGCCGGTCGATATTTAGAAGCCTTACAACACCTTGCTGCATAGATATTCGTGTAACTATTGGTATACCTTCCATCGTAAGGAACCTTTGTTTATTTTAGCCTTTCCAATTCGAAACAGTACCACTGTGACCCGCTCCCCTGCGCCCGCCATTTGCGTTGATGGCTAAATGCCCTCAGTAGCGCGCGCTTCTCAGGGATGAGGTGCAATTATTCTTGGGTGATAAGATTGTTTCCAGAGGATTTTTGCCAGATATTATCTCGCGATTACCTCTATTCCAACAAGAGGAGAGATTTCCTTCGCCTCCGCACCGCTTCGCGTCACCACCGCGGGAGGTCTGCTTGCGCGGTACGTATCGGGCGCATTCAAAGAAGGAATGCGACGTTCAACTAGACACGAGGATGACAAAAAAACTGTTTACAAAGTTGGAGTTGATTGATTCTTTGTGTGCTCAGTGTGTTGTGCAGGAGTGAGCGAAGTAGGAGAATTTGGAAAAGTAGCTGACGTCTGGTGTAACAGATTAATGTCGTGTTCAGGGAGGCCACTTTTTCTACACCGTGATATTCAAAATGAACGTCTCTTTATCAGCGATGAAAATATTTTGAATTTTTGAGATTTTCGAAATTTTGAGAGGATTTAAGGTGAATGAAACATACGCAATTTTATTATTCTGTCCGAGAGATAGAAAATTAAACAAACATGTTGGCTTATTTATGGTAAAACTTTAAATCGTCGAGGGTTCAAGAAAAGCACCCGCAAAATCAAGATATTATTTTCAAATTAAAGGCGTCGTAATCATCAACCGGGTTTATCGGGCCACCAGATAAAGTTTTGTTGAAAATCCTGACTACGGTTTAGCCGCTAGCGTTGTTCACACACAGACGGACGGGCGGACGGACAGACGTTTTGCCGTAAACCAATTTTTTTTAGTATCAAGGACCCACAAAATATGGATTTTGAACACACAAAGTATTAGAAACAGTACCTGTTTGAACAAAAATTATCCACATTCTTGGTGGATAATATTCCTTGGCCCCCTATCTCGCTGATAATACATTTGTTTTGGCACAAGAGGTTTGGAATTCCCTTACCCTCCCGTCTCAAATGCAACTGAAAACATTCATGTCTTATCTGGGTTTCAATCACGCAGCCTTAGTGTATACGAGTCAGAATTACTTGATCTACTTGAACTAATTGAAAATGTGTTTATGATTTGAAATACGATAATTTAATAAAACCAAAATGTAACAAAATGTTATCTTTGTATGCATATGGCACTTTTAATGTGTTTTGTAACTGTATCAAATCAATCATATTACTGACGTTATTTAATTATCCACATAAGCACTAGTTTCGTGATTCAATAAAGTTTCTTTCCATCCTGGTACTTCTCTGAATTTAAATCCTTTTCTATTAGTACGCTTAAAAAAATCTCCCCTAAAATTGCCAGCGTTCTTTATTTTAATGTATTACAGTGGAAAAACAACGCCCACATGAACGTTATCTCCATCTGGAAGTCTGTTAGTAATTTGTCACTTATGAAGAAAGATAATATATTCATCAGTTTGAAAGTGCTTGTTTCACAAAGCATAAACTCTGGAATTTTTATGAGCAGATACTGTCCGCGAAAACGTGTGAAGTAAACGTACTTCTTATTCAGCACCGAGCAAGTATCGCGATAAACGACTTCCATAGATTTTTCTTCCCGTTTTGAAGGCCGAGATGTTGGACGCAAAACAGGTTAAGGCTGGGTTTACGTTATCTACATCCACCTGTTTAATATTTCATGATGTATTCTTGTACTTCTTGCAGACCATTTTCTTATGGCATCAACTAAAGATATAAATAACAAGAACTAAACTCGCAATTTTTGGTTATTGGTTTCTCTACGAAATCCTCTGCCTAAATGAAAAAAGTATAAAATCTGCGATCCCCTTGATGTGACATAATAGACACCGAGATAGTTAAAATATGCAGTGTGACATTAATATTATTCCTCAATTGCCTGCAAATGAAGTTGCACATAGGAATGAATCAAAATAATAGAGAATACGCTCTTTACAAGTATTTCTAATATGATCAATGTCTGGGTTAAAATGTTTCTGAATGTAAACAAAACGTTAATATGAAAATCTGTTTTGTACTTTAGATGTACGGAGGTTGATATTTTATTTCCTAGAAATACCAATGCTTTAATAAGTATTCGTGTTAATACAACTCTCTGATAGAAGGAGTATTTTGTATTATTAACTTACAGAAGTCTGTGGACAATCAAATTACCATGTAATTATAATGTCACTGTTTTGATTTTGACTAGTAAAGCTTAAGAAATACAAAGGGTGAGGGCTAATATTAATTATTATGCAAACGCAATCTTTATAGCGAATAATTGAGCCAACATTATTCGTCCAAATAAGTACACAACAATTAGTTGAAAGTCTTTTAAGTTGTAATTGATAGAGAGATGATGGAATGGAGGAAATTACTCGACTCCTGAGTGATAGGTCAGTTTGGACATAAGTAAACAATCCTTCGATTTAAAGACAATTTTAAAGAAGAAGGAAGGAAAGAAAAATTGATTAATATATAAGGAAAGAGAATGGAATGGACATTGGTCTAATTAAATACTAAATAAAAATTCAAGACAAATATTAAATAAATAAATAATAATTTATAATACAAGGGTATAATATATATTTACTTCTTTATGAAATTAGTTTAAATAATATTTACCCTTTTCCATTATGTTAGTGTGAGAGAGAAAGTTTCAATGAAATATTTCTCTAATTATATCTCTAAATATATTTACCATATATGGTATGCATATTCAAATGAATAAAGTTCTTAATTATCTTGAATGTGATTGTTTCAAAGAACACGTAAACACATTCGAAGGATTTGATTCACATGAAGAGTATAGGTAGGATTTTTTTTTTTACATTTTACTACAGAATCGACATCTAGAAAAACTATTACATTATTTTTTTGCCGAAAACCCTAATTAAACATGACCGCCTTATTCGTTTCAAAACAAGTAACGAAGACGAAAACATTAATAATGAGAGGAGTATTTGATGTTGCATTTCAGCGTCAAGGTCAAAGGCTTGTGCGGTGGCCACCAGGGAGAAACCGGGCGCTACGACGCGGTTGGAGTGGTCCCCAGTTCGACGCCCACGCAGCCTGGGGTTTCGTCAAAGGGCCTCACGTCGAGCTCCCTCACAGCAGCGGGGCAGGATGAGCAGGGCGGCAGGAGAGGGGTGGAGCGGCACGGGCTGGGGACGGGGACGGGGAAAGCCGGGTCGGGATGCACATCAAACGGAACCGCTGCCGCCCACGTCGTGCCATTTCACTGCCGCTCCCACCCGCCGTAGCCCCTAACACCGCCCCTACCACCAATGCCATACCCGGCCCCCGATTGAAATCCCATCCCATCCGCTGCCAACATTACTGCAGCTCCCTCCATTATACCTGCCGCTTCGCCATCCTCTCTTCTTTTCACAGAGCACTCCAGCCTCTGTAGATTCCCCGCCACCATTCTTCCTCTTCTTCCATCGCCTGCCAATGCCACTTCCTCCACCTCCGCCATCCCTGCATCCATTTCTTCCCGTGACGGCCAATGCCACCTCCACCATCTCCGCCACCACTCCACCCACTTCTGCCCGCGCTCACCATTCTCAATTTCTCCGCCACCACCGAATCCACTTCTGCCGGTGCTGGCCAACGCCACTTCCTCCACCCAACAACCACCACTGCATCCACTTCTGCCCTCGCCTGTCAATGCCGTTTCTACCACCACCACCTCCACCTCCACTACACCCACCTATGCTCGCGCCAGCCAATGCCACTTCCTCCATCGACACCTCCATCCGGCACCACTGCATCCACGTCTGCCCGCGCCATGCATCCACGTCTGCATCCACGTCTGCCTGCGTCCACCATTCCCACTTCCTCCACCATCATCTCCGCTGCCTCCGCCACCACCGATCCACTTCTGCGTGCTGGCCAATGCCACTTCCTGCAGCGCCACCACTGGATCCACTTCTGCCCTCACTTGACAATGCCACTTCTACCTCCACCACCTCTACAGCCACTACTGACCGCGCCACCAATGCCACTTCCTCCACAACCACCACCGCCAACACTCATGAAGAACGACTGGTCTTTTCTCCTGCCTGAACTCCCACCGCCACCGCCGCCACTTCTGCCATCGCCTTCCTCTGCCGTCGCCGCCCTCGCGTTCCATTACGCCCGAAGCGCACGCGCGAATGCTGCAGCAAAATAGCTGCATTTTTAATTAGTGTACCACGACTCCCCAATATATCAGGCTCCGTTTTGCAGCTTACTAACCGTAAGTTAATTTTCATTTACAATAATCAATGAAAATTAATAACAGACACGTTCAATTACCAACAATCAATTTCAACGTTTTGCGAACTTGCGCAGTGAATAACAAAGAACCTCGCTCGTGGCGGCACAAAGTGCAGCAAAAATGTAGCGCACTCGATACGTGCATTTTATACAGACATACCGATAAAAACGGCCGTGCATTTTCATAAAGTTCGGATTTGCATAACAGTGTTTAATTTTTACACCATACACCGTCGCCTAAATGGCCCTTTAATGGGCCCAGGTTTCATATTAGTTTTCATTCCACAAAAGATAAAAGGTTTTCGAGCTTTAAAAGTGTACAAGCCGTAGTAAATAAACTTCCCCATTTTTGCTCGTTTTAAAATTCCCCTATCTCCCGTGGCGGCGCCGCCGGTGGGTAAGTTGACCGAGAGCATTGTCCGTTGGGCTTCATTTAAAATGCAGGGCTCGCTGCGGGCGGTTAGCGCGAACGGCAACCAAGGCTACCGACGCACACGGAAGGGTGGCTCAGGGCATCAACTGGTATCACTGCAGTACCTCTGACCTTGGTTCAAGTCTCGACGGGGGCAGGATTTTCGACACTAGCTAAGGATCTAGGTCGAGGTCAGTTGTTGTCTGGAGACGATTTCTAGCGGTCGGCTGCTCTGATAGGTAGTTTTCCGTGGTTTCTCCCATCAACAACAGGAGAATACCGGAGCTGTTCTCTAACAAACTCGCCGCGGTGCGCGCCAGGTCTTTCCTACCTCTTCCTTGTCCTATCCTTACCACTTACACACTCTTACACCTACATGCACTTCACTATCACATATGTCGAGAGACCGGTTGGGAACTTCGAGCGTATCCCTTGGGTGGTGCTCGCTGGTGGGAGATACCTGGTTGAGGGAAACCCCGCTAGCCGACGGTAGATCGGCGTCGGATTTCACCATCCAATGGGGGAAGATCATCGCCACCACCCAAGAAAAACATGCAGTACACTTACGGGATTAGTTAACTTAGCCGTTGACGCGCTCAGAATCGCCAATCAATCAATCCAAAAGCTACGGACGTACGAGAGGGGATAGAGGAGAGGCGTGGATGGCACATGTGCGCATATCATGTATGAAGCCAATGTTTCGTTTTAATTTCCTGTATACGTACGTATATACGGAGTAATACACATAGTGTAGGGAATGATATGCAGGAAATCAATTTTGAGATTTGAACGGAAATACACATTTTGAGGTCCCCTGATACCGAAGGATCGCAATATTGCATGCAATATGTGCAATTTTAAAAAAATTACTATAACAAGATTTTCTCAAAAAGTCTCCAATTGTTTCTTTTAACTTTTGGTAGGGATAGTGCTAAATGTACTCTATAAGATGACATAAACGGCGTATTGTTCAATTTGTTTTTTCAAAACTTACAATTTTTTAACTTTTTCTCTCATATCGTTAATATTATATTCTAGCGGCAACTTGTTCCCATAATTGTATTTACGAGTACATGTGCTTTAAATAATGTCACATAAAGTTTCTCGAAAACTTAACCATTTTTTGTCAAAATTAGTTCAAACATTTTCAGAAAAGCCCAAACCCCATGTTCTCAAAAACGGCTCCAAATTCTTTCATCAAACATTTCATAAAATTAGAGCTAATTCCACTCTTTAATATGACGTAAAGTTAATTTCGGTGTATTTTTTTTTCAAAAATTACACAAATGTAATTTTTGTGAAAGATCTCTCACGCCGTTGATATGCACATTTTAACCAATTTGTAAACTGTATTGTATTTGTGAGTTAAAGTATTTAAAATGACTTTAAATAGAGGTTCTCGAAAACTCAAAAAATTTCTGTGAAAAAGAGCTTCAAGTTTCGAATTTACAGTAGCGCTTAAACGCCATTTTTTTAAAAGCGGCTTCAAATTTTTCTAAGAAAATTGCCAATTACGATGAGGATTTATTCGTCCTTAATATTCTATTAAAATGATATTTGCGTTTTATTAGGCGGCCAAAAAATTAAAAAAAAAAATTAATGTACTTTGGACGACGATAGATGGCAGCTGGCAAGAGAATGTGGCAAGCCCGAGTAGCTAGCCGAGACCAAAGGAAATAGAAAACTAAAACGGAAGTCTGTGCCACTTTGAAGCACCACTAGATTTTTTAAATTCGTTTGGACGCTACACGTCATTGCCTGAGGGAATGGTCATCTGCTGGAAAGATTGTGGCGAGCTTCAAAAATAGCAATAACCAGATACCATTAAATTACTGTAAATTATGGGCTTCTCCAATCAACAATTGAATGTGTTTGCGAGTGTAGTGTCCTAATCCTCATATGTTGAGACAGGGCGGGAAGGAAGTGGGTTGGAGAGAATTCATAACACCGACGCGACAGTGTATATGTACCAGGAAGCAGTTGCTTTCATTCTGTTCATGCTATCTCTGAAAAATAAACACGAGACAACGAGTATTACGCGTACAACTCATGCTTGAAGTCCAATAATTACTGTAAATTGTCGGTTCCAGTGAAACGGGAGCGTAAAGTAGTTAGTAGTCCACGGAAACCCAAATCCTGTGTGTGAGTTCCCTATGAACTAATGACGTTTTCATCACGTGATCGTAGTGTGTTTGACGGACACAAATGAACATCGCCCCACTCAAAATCATTCATCTATCAGCATCATTCTACTACCGTCTTTCCCATTTTGGAAGGCCATTACTGTAATCACCTCAAACCCACAAAATTGGCAAATGAACATGAATATTGTTGGGCCGAACAGAGCCACACAACATGAGCTATTCAACCTTGCTTTGTTTGTTCATGAACAACAAGACCACTCAGTTGCCGCAAAATGCGATCAGCAAGAAAATATAACAAGAAATCTCAGAAAAGATTTATGTAATTTACATAAATGTGTCGTTGAATGTTTCTGCCAAAAATCAACATAACCTCACTAATGAAATTGGAATTTTAAGTTTATTTTACAAACATAATATCTCTTGTAATATCAAACATATTTCTCTTATGTGCTATATGACTCAATGCGAGCAGTGTTAATATTTTGCTTCCATTACATCTCGTGTTTAGATAGTAATTTCAAAACGAATGACGAATTTAGTGGGATCACTATCACTTAGCAGAAACAATCAGCCGTTCAATTCCAAATATTATCAGAGAGACGGGTGCTTTATTTATGCTTTTCTGATTTCATGTGAGATCTTTCTAATTACAAAATTTGAAATTACTAATTACAAACAGCAACTGTAACATATTACATTTAGTGTAAGGTATCTGAAAATTGTGAAATAGTCACTTAAATGATGGGTGATTTGTTCCTATGTTTCTAAATAAAAATGTTAAATTAATTCAATATTATTACGATTACTTAAATCACGGATAGTTCATTTTTTATAATGCAGATTTAAATACTCATTCATTTTTTAACCTATTTGATACGATCATTTCGTACAGGATATATTATTAAAATATCATTAACAGATAAAAACATTACCAAGGGATTTCAACGTTATAGTTTACTACATTATTTGTGTTTACAGGCAATAATCATTAGTCCCGTGTGGCCAGTGCACTTTATATCACGGGAGGTGGCGATGTACTTCTAATGCTGCGAGATCCAGCGACATGTGGAAAAGTAGTGTCCCCAAAGAGCTCACCTCTTCTCACCAAAATCTGATTTTAAGAGCCTAGGACGAATCATTTCCGGATATGTGCGTTGCAGAAATTTGATTTATATTATAATCTGCAAACTTCCTATAGTTCGCCTTAAATCTGATGGATGTAAGAGGAATTCCGTATCTCTATTTTTTTGAAAGGGTTTTGTGTTGATGTTTCTAATAAATTGTCCAAACCCGCAATCTATTATTGCGTACTATTTAAAGAGAGGATAGTATTATTTCTGTGATGATTCTCTAATTCCAAAGGAGCCCAAATTTGTTTCTCCTCTAAAGGTTGCACTTATTTTTTTTAACTCTCTTACAAGTCAAAACTGAGAAAATGTACTTCTTGTTCTCCATTCCTAGTGCAAAACGTAGTACACAAACATTTGGTAATTCTTCCTAGCCTTGTTTCGAACATATTTAGCACTTTTTAATAGACAGAGATAATTTATTATAAACAAAAAATAGTGTGAAGCAGTGCAGTGTACGAATGTCTGACTGTGGTAGAGGCTTTCTTGCGAAAACATCATAAGGAACATGATTGTCTTTTGTCTTCTCTCAAGCGGCCGACCTTCGCCGGCGGCCTGCACAATCGTACCGCGCGCCCCTCCCGGGAAAAGGGATAAATATTTCTACTTTGCCTGGACACCTGCGAACTATGAAGTGTACGAATCCAATTCTCGTGCTCAGTCTGCGGGAAGCCAGTGAGCCGAGTGGGCGCGGATAATTTTAATTGCTTCGTATTATACGCGGAATTGTAAACCGATATTGGTGTTTGCGTGGAACAGTGTTAAAGGTGAATTATTTAATTTTGTGAAGTGTGCGTGTGTGCAAGACCTGTGTGGATAAGAACTTCATCATCGCATTGAATTGGTGATATTGTAACAGGATTTCTACTGCAAAGGTATGCCGCTGCTGGAACAGATTGCTTTCTTTGTGTATCCATTATTTCTTCTGTGTCGTTAGAGCGTCTATCAAAAGTTTCTTGTTGTTATTTCGCAGGAAGCTCGTTTAAAATTCACTCCATGTTTCTGCTTACTAGTTACTAAAGGCACGTATTTTCTACAGCAGGGCGGAAATTAAAATGCACGGGGCGTATTCTATGAACTTTGTTCAATAACCTGCGCCGTGTTTAAATACTCGTGGTAACAAAATTTCAATGAACTTTATATTCATTGCAAGGACCACGTCCCGCAAATGAATTGTTGAGAGTAATGAAAGCCTCAGACCAAATCCTAATTTGTGTAATAACGTTTTTATTTATATTTTCAATGTATATTAAGTACCTTCAAAATGTTCAATTTCAAAAATATATATTAAGTAAGATAGTATTTGATAAATTCTTAACGTCGATATTTCTCGAATATTAAATGACAGAAAATTTTACTTTAAACAATTTGTACTTATTCTACTTTTAACTTTTGCTAAAAATTATTAAAGACTGCATGTGACGTTTGATATGAGAGGTATTTATCTTTCAAGAAAAGTTGTGCGAGTAATAATTACATTTCGGATGCAAAAGGAGAGTAATACACCATTCTAACGATACATCAACGTTTCCACAGCTTGTGGTCAAGACGAAAATTCAAATTGTGATGGGGGTCACAGTTTAAAACTAACATTAATTTTTTGAATGGTAAGTATTATTCAGTACAAATGATTGCGTGATATTACCAAATATTCTAATGCATTTAAGTATATAAATATTCTCATTTGAATATATTTTGTCCATAAAAACATACACAGCAAGAAAGAGTTATTTTGATATATCTACAAGTATAAAGTTACGTTCATATTCTATTTAGTTTTTTACTAAATTGTAATGCGGAGACTAAAATTATTGTAAAGAACAATCATATTTTTTCTCAATTCGTTTTTGTCGCAACAGGCGACTAGTTGACCCAGAAACATCTCGGCGTCGTACGGTCCGGAAATGGCTCGCGCAGATAACTTTCAGCCTTATTTCCTTCCGGCAAGGCGATGCCCTTCGAAGGTCATCGGAGGGCCCGACGAAACCTCCAACCCTAGAAAAAGAAGAGGGAAACAAACAACACGAACCATTTTCTGTTGCTTCATTTTTTCCTCAGATAGCGCTACATTTGTTCATGGCTGATTGTGGATCTCTCGAACATAGTCCAAAGGAAAACATCAGTGAAAACAAATGAGAAAAAAAACAATATTTCGACAAAAGAAGAACAAAAAATAATATTCTGAGCTCATTCACATGTCTATGAAATACAAAATGTTTTTATAACAGTAGTGCTAAATCCAATATGTTGTTGATTGAGGATTTCTCTGAGAAAAGTTTGTCTTTAGTATAAGTGAATATTATTTCGTTTTGATATTTTTTGTGTTTATATAATAAATTTCGGGAATATTTCTCAGCTCTATTTGGCACTTGCGTGCCAGAAAAGGATGCAAAAGAGATTTACGTTTTGTGCATTTTAGTCATTTTTCAAACGTTGACCATTGATCAAATTATTAAACGTTCTCAGTTCTACAAGTAATGTAGGATAATCATGAAGGATCTCTTCACACTTGCGGTTCAAATGCCTCGGTTCGTTCTTTACGATTCTTGTGGTTCTTTGTGGTAAATCTCGTGAACTGTTTGTACTAAGTCAGTGGCAACAGCCGCTGTTTCAAGTGACGCGGAGCGCTTTGCTGCTGGTGGTAGGGTTTGCGGGGCAGTGTCAGGGCGATCTGAAGTGCGATGGCGATGGTGTAAGCGGCGGCGATGGTGTAACGGTTAGCGTACCGGACTGTTGTACCCAAGATCGCGGGTTCAAACCCGATCGAAGCCGTGGATTTCTAAGGGCGAACAAATCCTTCGTACGCTTTCCTTCGGAGGAGAAGTAAAGCCGGCTGTCCCATGTTAGTAGATTTACTTGCATGTAAAAGATCCTCTAGCCTAAATGACGCCTCTGAGCTAAAATTCAAAATCGCCTGTTTCTCGCCCAAGAAATACCTCCTTTCTCTGCTAGTTGATGAAAGAAGCGTAGCGAAATTTGCATGGTCAGACGGAAGAGCGGGCCTGATGGCCCGAGTCTCGCCACGTAAAATAAGGCAAATTCAATTCAATTCAAAGTGCGCAGGTATAATATTCGCCGCCAAGGTGACCTTGTTTCTCTATCGGCGGTCAAACAAGTGACCTTGTTTCTCTATCGGCGGTCGCGTCGAGGAGAACCTCTCATAAGATGGCACTACCACAACTATGAACACTGGCACTACCGAAACTGACTACCTGGCAACATTGCTAACAATACATATTTTTATGAAGTTAAACATTAGTATTGTCAATTCAAGTTATTTATGCTAATTTTTATGTCATCAAAACTGTACTTATTATTTTCGATACAATGTTCTTACATTATGGAATACTCATTGTTTGAGAAACATTTTTCATGTAAATAATCAATTTTTCTTCTCAATATTGATTTGAAACAAATCAGTAAGCACATTACATTGTATTTCTGGTTGAATATTTTTTGTATATTAAAGATTGAACCATTGCACACGATTCTGAAACATTAAATTTCGAATATTATTTCGCTCATGTGTTGAGTGTTCAGCGGTCAGAAAGAATTGATTCAAATTTCAACCAATCACAGATATCCATCAGCAAGAAATTATCAGATTTTCCTCTGAATGTAATTCATGCTGCGTGCGCCTGTTATTCTTTCATTAACCAAATATGTTTACTCTGTGAATGCGTAAATTGCATTCTGAGAAAACAAAGGTATGCTGTACGTATGCTTATTCAAGTCGTTGAGACGTCCCTGTGAAGCCGCAGGTGCAGAAATAGCTTAGAAAAGTCATTGATGTCGTTTCATGGAATTCCGTGAATAAAACGCATGCCATTCAAATTTCACAAAAACTTGTAGAATATATTTAGTGTTAACAAAACTGCCGTTGATCTAAAATTCCTAAATCTGCAAAAACAAAAGGCAAGAGAAATCCACGAAACCACCACGATTACTCTGTACCGAAAAATTCTACTAACCAAACCGCGCCGACCGAATGTAACGTCCGCTACATAACTGAAATATTAATAACAACAAATACGGACGAGATTAATCAAAATGGCGCTGTTTGGGGCAGAGAAGGAGGTGGAAATGACGGACATTAGTTGACAAGAGTGGTCAAGGGAGAGAATGGGGATGGACGTGTTGGGGCGAGGGCGACGAGGGGAAGGAGCAAGAAAGGGGGCGAAAGAGATGAGATGGAGGCGACGATTGAGCGAGGACGGGGAGGGGAAAAGAGCGCGAGTGGGGAAGACGGCGGAGGGGATGATGACAAGGATGAGGACGAGGACGGAAGGGGGCGGTGCACTTGTTGCCGGCGCGCGGGCGACCGCCTGGCGCGCGCCAATCGAGTTACCGCTCGCCGAGGCCGACGGACAGGACGTGCCAGCCACCGGCGGCCGCAGAAGCGACGGGCAGTCACTACTGGGGCTCGGGCACGGCCGAGGTAGAGCCCTAGGCGCAGAGAAGCGCAACCGCCGCCGGTTAATTTCATCTCACCCGCCAATTTAACCATTTAGAGGATGAAGAGAAATGATTACAATCGAAGGCATTATGGAAATTTCCAATGAATATATATATATATATATATATATATATATATATATATATATATATATATATATATATATGTGGGGTGTGTGGGGGTGAGTGTGGGGGTGGGGGTGTTTTTTGATTGCTGGTTTCCTGCACACAATACCGGCTCCTACCGGCTTAGGTGGATCAGGGCATCAACTGATGTCACTGCAGTACCTATGACCGGGAGGATCTAGAGTTTGAGTCCCGACGGTTTGGCAGTATTTTCGTCACTAGCTAGGTCGAATTCAGTCGCTGTCTGGAGGAGAATTCTAGCGGCCGGCTGCTTTGGTCGGCAGTTATCCGTGGTTTTATCGATCAACACTAGACCAATGCTGGAGCAGTGCCCTAACAAACGGACCCAGCTGCACTTACGGGACTGCCCGCAATCTTTCCTTGATTTTCCTTCTCCTATTCTCACCCCTACTTACACACACATTTACAATTTTATCACATTATCGGAAGAGCAGTCGGAAGCTTTGCGCTTGTGGAGACTGGAGATACCTGGACGAAGAAAACCTTGAGAGCGTAGGCTTCCGCGGCCGGAGTCAGTATTTACTAGGCTGTCCGGGTGACGCCGCGTCAATGGCGAAGGTGCTGACGTTTCGGTCGCCATTCTGCGACCTCCTCAGGGCGTAAAAAAATGAAGAAAACCTTGCTAGCCGACGGGTAGGTTAGCGCCAAATCTCACCGTCCTGGAAGATCACCGCCACCTCTCGTGATAAAAAGCTTGCACTACACTCATGGGGCTAATGATCTTAGCTGTAGACACGGCCGGGATCACTAATCAATCAATCGAACTGCCCTGGCAACTGTTTAAAATGGTGGTATCGGCGGCGTAAAGGGAAGCGCTACTGAATTCAGATGTCAAAGGGGCGGGGGACACCATCTTTAGCAAGGCCGACTCGTTACGATTAAGTCTCGTATATTTCAGTTGCGACAAATCAAAATCTATCACCACGAAGGCAAAATAGATTAGCGTGTAGAACGTACTCTAGACTTCTTCCAATAATGTCCTCGTGCCAAATTGCAAATGGAGTTATGAGCTTTCCGAAATAACCGCTTCAATCATTGAAGATATTTAACATCATTTGCGTATGATTTGTCGAGAAAGAGCAAGTCGAAAAATGTGACTGAAGAAACGTATCGTTTCATAATATTGGGCTTTTTCTGTCGTTATCACTTTTTGAGAGTTTGAAGATTTACCGTTTCAAGGTTTATCTCATGATGCAAGTGTAGAATGAATAAGTGACTCTTCCAAATTTATAGCTTTTTTTTCTATGCACAGGATGATTTATATTCTTGATTTAAGTTTTATCAAGTTCGTCTCACATTTCACATTATTAATTAGAATGTTCATTAACTGATGTTAAAGAATCAATAATTCAAAGAGTTGATCTTTGCTTCAATATAAGACCTAACATTTTTCAACCAGAGGACCCGATAACCCGATGGCTCCTGTATGAAAAATAGTGTACTTTGTTTTCAAGTAAAATGCCAATTTAATGGACTATAATTATTCTTAGAGTTGTTTTGAATTTGAAATACTCCCCGAATTGAATTTGAAAGGCTTGACTTCAGATGCATTTCTCCTAAATCGATTTCATTCAGACGGAGATTAAGAATTAAATCGGACGTTCCTTGTCATGGAGTAAAAAACAAATATCGTCATTTGTTACACCGGCATCACGGTATTAGCATAAAATGTGATAATCTGTATACCGAGTATGATAGAATTATTTTAATTTTGACGACAATCTCCTTCATATTACAAATAATTCGTGGAGAGTTGTCATTAACTCGTTTTATACAAACATCCGTTCACGGTAACAAAAAAACTTCCTCGAGAAGTTTTGAGCTTTGAATGAAATCTACTCTTGTATTCTGTTACTGTTAACTTCACAATATTCATACATGAAATGGATGTCGGTTCGTGAACTTTTTAAATGAAATTTATATTCTAGCACATACACGTACTACTACTACTACAACTATATAGTGAAGTATGATAGTATTTTATTGCGAAACTTATTTTTTGTTTTTGTGAAATTGAGTAATGTAATGTTGTAGTATGTATTTATAATGGGCTGTCAATATTTTTCGCTTTTAAAATCGCGCTTTCAAGTTACATTCCCATATAATATTCATTTTAAAATTGCACTTTTCAGTAATGATATGGCATATTGAAAATGTAATTTAAATAATCTCAATTCTGAAAAACTGAATGATAATTTTCTGCAGACAGGACTATGAATGCATTATTCATATTAAAAATGGACGCGTGTTTCCGCTCTCTAAATGGAACAAAATTTTATGAAATTTACTAATTCTATTTGTGCCCTAATTGTATGTGATAGACTTGTGACGTGTGCATTATTATCTCATTTTTACACTATTATTTAACAATCGTTGGTAAAGATTTGTATTAAATTAAGTTTTATATTAAAAATTCCATATTGCGATTTAGCATACTGTGCAAATGTTTTTGGTTCAGAAATACACGTTCAGTAGAACCTGAGTGATTTTTACACGGAAAATGAGAAATTATCGCTTGGCACGTTCATTATTTCTTTTACGTAGATATGAGGAATTATAATTTTTCTGTCCGAAAACGTTCCCCCGATTCTTCAGTATGTTTTTGCATGTTAACTCAAATTGTTGTTAGCCACTTTTGACAATGTAGGAACAGTTCCTGATACATAGCTTATCTCACAGACACGCCGATCTGTAAAGCGATGTTCCTGACCCCTATGTTGGTTGGGTCACTCTCTAAATTACTTCATTCAACTTAAATGCGTTGACAGCCAAAGTGCGTCTGCAGCGCCAGCAGTCCCCCAGCAGCAGCCTTGAAGACAATTCGGGATCTCCAATTAATTCAGGGCCGTCGAGAGTCGAGTTGGGCCGCGTGAGAGCTGCGGATGCGCAGGTCGGGGTCTCCACCGGCGCGGCGCGGGGGCGGAATAGACGGCGGCGGTGCGGAGACGGTGGAGGGACGGGGCGGCGATGCAAGACCTCAGGCATAGGCAGATACAGGAGGATAGGGCAGAGGACGGAGGGAGGATAGAGCAGGGGACGGTCGGAAGGTAGAAAAGGGAACGGAGCGGAGGACGGAGCGAGGACAGTAGGGAGTGGGACTAGAATAGAGAAGGGTCGGAGCGAAGGCAGAGCAGGTGACGGAGCGAGGATAGAGCAGGGGACGGAGGAAGGAGAGGGCATAGGACAGAGCGGCAATAGAAAAGGGGGTGAGGTTAGGATAGAGAAGGGTCGGAGCGAGGGTAGAAAAGAGGTCCGAGAGAGGTTAGAGCAAGGGACAGAGAGGAGACGAAGCATGAGAGGCGACTGGGGCGGACTGGAACGGAGCGCAAGGGCAGGGAAGAGGTCGTTCTCGGAGGCCAAGAAGAGCGCCGCGACCTGAACGGTTATTGTGGCGGGGTAGGTGGAACGTGGCGGGGAGGGGGAACAGGGTAAAGCACCTGGCGGGGGCGACCTGGCAGGGTCGGTCGAGGTAGGAACGTGGTGGGGCCAGAAACGTGGGATGTGGAACAGGAACGTGGAGGGATAGGGATTGTGGCGGGATAGGGAAAGTGTCGGGGTCTGGAACGATGAGGAATGGGGGGCCATGGTGCGGGGGAGGCGTACCGGGTTGGGGAACGTGGTGGGGTGGGGATCGTGGCGGGGTCGGGAGTGTGGCGGGGTGGGGATCGTGGCGGGGTCGGGAGTGTGGCAGGGTGGGAAACGCGGGGAGGTCGGTAACGTGGTGGCGAGGTATCAAGGACATGGCGCGGCGGAGCGGTGCATGGCAAAGCGAGGCTTGCAGCGGCTGCTGCTAGGGCGGTGCGGGAGCAGGGCGGCGACGGTGGCGGCGGAGATGGCTACGTGGGCGGGGGCGGGGAGTGTGGCGCCGGAAGGGCCAAGCCGAGCGGGAACAACTTCGGCGGGGCCACGGCCCGCAGGTGATAATGATCAAATTTATATTCACGGGGCCGCGGCGATATCGGGGTGGCGCGCGCGGGCCCGATATTGCGAGGACCACCGCCCTCGCGCGTCGCGACCCGCCCCGCCCTCCCCTCCCCTTCCTCACATGGGCCCCGCCCCCGAGCGACCCTGCGGTGACCTCACCTTCCCTGGGTCGCACCTGTTTCCTCCGCGCCGGCCCCCGCGCCCACGCACGGCACTCGTCCGCTCGGGGCACGTCGACCTTGTCTCGCCACAGTGCGCCGCCTGAAAGTGGGGTTTCTCCCCCGGGAGCAGATCTAGACATTAAAGTTTTCTGTCCGTTTTTGTGTATTTATAGTCAAAATCAGTAAGAGCTTCATGTGATCACCGCACTTTTCTTGATCTCCGGAATTTCTACTCTCTCTGTTTTACTTTTTGTAGATGTAATGTGAATGTTGGTTCAAACAATCCTGTACGGCAACATTTGAACTTGACAGTTTCGTCGGGAAAGGAATCACGGTCTAATAGTTCAGAGAAATGATAAAACTGAGGAACAATGATGATATTGCCAGTTATATAGGCAGTAGGTTTAGGAAACTTTGGGATTAGCTTAATTACTTATTTTTTAAATTATGCATATCTTATAAGAAAAGTTGAAACCGACAAAAGATTACAAGAAAAATGTTGGTAAAATATGTGAAGTTCTATCAAATCTATATGAACTGAATGTATAAGTCGTGAAGATAAACTTGATCTGTATTCAGATAGAATTATTGCTCTAGAAGATGTAATTTGACTCTTGTGCGGTAACCACGAGAGACGTGTTACAGGATCCAGCAATTTTCTGCCATCCTGAGACTGTCTAATCTATTCTAATACTATTCCTTCGTCACTCAAATCTCCTTATGACACATCTCAGCTTGTGACTGAATGAACTTCCATTTCTATCCAAATATTTCACAAATTGCTTCGTTACTCATTAGTTCAGTGGTGACAGAATTATTTTTTTTAAATGTCAACCAAAGATTTATTTATGATGTTTGCCGTACCAAGGGTTTTTATGAAGTTGCTGCAACTTTCTGAGAGCTTAAGAAGTCTAGTGAAAAAAAACTCTTCGTAAAAAAACTCGTGTTTCAGCACTTGTTAAGGGTAGTTCATTGAAATTCTAAGAGAAAATCTATCTTCGCAAACTGAGGGCATCAAAATGTAAATAGGTAATTAAAAATGAAAAAATATAATCTTTGTGATTCTACAGAAAAATGAAAGAACAAAACCAACACGAGAAATAAAAACATAGACCCTGATTTCGTAGTTAAGCTGTCATCAGAGACGGGAAATAAATAAAACAATGCTCCAAGAAAACCTTCACAAATTGAATACGTTGAACAAATTGAACATTGAAAACTTGAACCTATGTAAAAAAAGGAGAAAATTACATTTGGATTGTGAATCTCAGAAATAGTTCACCTTTGTTACAATATTGCTGGTGGTTTTGAAACAAAAAATGTTTACTCCTCAGTTTAATTTTCCACACAATAAATTAACTTCGTCTATAGAGAGATGTTGAGCTATTCCAGTTTAGATATATTACGCAGCTTTTCATGCATGTTTTATTCATCTACACCGGATATGCCAATATCCCTCCTCCATTTCTACAGCTTAATTTCAATACGTTTCCAATGATCCGCTTTGATGCACAGTATCTCTCAAACGAATCTAGACATTCAATTCGTGGGAAGGATCTTTGTATAATTTAATTATAATTTTCATACATCATAATTTCGTCTTTGTCTGTGCAAGTGTAGCAATTGAACAGAGTTACATAATTCGCGAATAGGTTCGACACCATCATCTAAATCTAATTTACGTATACTTGTGTGTGTGTTTGTGTATATATATATATATAATATTTTTCTTCCGAATTTTGTCGAGATTTTCCACAATGTTACGCAGGCGTCACGACCTCTTCTGATTGATTCACTATCTCACTCGTGGCTAGTTCAACTTCATCTCGCTCTCCCCCACCCCCACCCCCATCTCTACCCCAACTCACCAGTCTACCGTCACTCACCTTGACTCCGAACCTCGCAAAACCTCTACTTCGTAACATTTACATTTTCACTCGCAGCAGTCACTATGTCATGCGTACGTATGCCCCTTCCAATTTTCGAAACTACACAACCCGTTTCTCACACACAGCATACCTGCAAGTTTGCTGTTTTTCATTTGTGTGTCGCCATGTTTTACCGCTTGAACTTATCCTTATTTTATTCGTAATCATGTAGTATATTATCCATTCTGTCTTCGCCTTCCCTTAGACTCGTCGCCTCCTTCCGCTCGCGATCTCGCCACACACACACACACACACACACACACTCACACACACACATATACGCTCGCCCCTTTAACCTCTCTCCTGCCACGCTCCACCTCTCACGTCTCATGTTCTTCTCTCCCTCGGCTGCGCATTCTCGCTCCTCTCTCGCGCCGGATATGACCACCACCCCCAGCGCCTTCGCTCCACCGGCCGCCTCCGCCCCCACCCCCACCCCCGCCCTCGCCCTCACCACCAAGCCCGGAAGGGGGAGTGAGGGGAAGGGCGGGGCGAGAGGATCGAGCGGAGAGGAGAGGGGTCAGGGCGAAAGCACTTGATGGGAATGAGCGAGAGGAGTGCTAGAGAAACAAGGATTAGGAAACCGGAATGAAACAGTAAGAAGAGGTACGGGATGTCAAATGGGAAAGGGTGAATGGATTTGGAGAGTTATCAGGTATTTTAGACGGAGTGATGAGAAAGAATGGGGTGATTCGAGAGGCTTGGTGGCAGAGAGCGGGTAGTTGGCGAAACGTGCGTAGAAAGGAACGTAGAAAGGAACGTAGAAAGGAACGTAGAAAGGGACGTAGAAAGGGACGTAGAAAGGGACGTAGAAAGGGACGTAGAAAGGGACGTAGAAAGGGACGTAGAAAGGGACGTAGAAAGGGACGTAGAAAGGGACGTAGAAAGGGACGTAGAAAGGGACGTAGAAAGGGACGTAGAAAGGGACGTAGAAAGGGACGTAGAAAGGGACGTAGAAAGGGACGTAGAAAGGGACGTAGAAAGGGACGTAGAAAGGGACGTAGAAAGGGACGTAGAAAGGGACGTAGAAAGGAACGTAGAAAGGAACGTAGAAAGGAACGTAGAAAGGAACGTAGAAAGGAACGTAGAAAGGAACGTAGAAAGGAACGTAGAAAGGAACGTAGAAAGGAACGTAGAAAGGAACGTAGAAAGGAACGTAGAAAGGAACGTAGAAAGGAACGTAGAAAGGAACGTAGAAAGGAACGTAGAAAGGAACGTAGAAAGGAACGTAGAAAGGAACGTAGAAAGGAACGTAGAAAGGAACGTAGAAAGGAACGTAGAAAGGAACGTAGAAAGGAACGTAGAAAGGAACGTAGAAAGGAACGTAGAAAGGAACGTAGAAAGGAACGTAGAAAGGAACGTAGAAAGGAACGTAGAAAGGAACGTAGAAAGGAACGTAGAAAGGAACGTAGAAAGGAACGTAGAAAGGAACGTAGAAAGGAACGTAGAAAGGAACGTAGAAAGGAACGTAGAAAGGAACGTAGAAAGGAACGTAGAAAGGAACGTAGAAAGGAACGTAGAAAGGAACGTAGAAAGGAACGTAGAAAGGAACGTAGAAAGGAACGTAGAAAGGAACGTAAAAAGGAGCGGGGAGACTCGGGAAGCGGAGTCGCAAGAAGGGCGGAGTGAGGCAGGAACGTTGCGGAGTGGTTTGCAAGGACTATAACAATTCGGGCAGGAGGGGGATAGTAGGGCAATGTACCAGGATTTTAAAGGGCGGTATAGTATTCAAGGGTGCGAGGCGGCGCTCAGCGGGCGGGGTAGAGGGTACGGAGTGGAGACGAAGCGGGGAGGCGTCGGAGGCCGAGGCAGGAGGCGAAACATGGGCTCAGAGGAAGTGGAAGGGGCAGTGGCGTGGGAAGGGGCGGGCGGAGCTGGTGGAATGGAGCAGAGAGAGCGAAAAAGAGCGGCATGGAATGGAGCGAACATTGGCAGGGGAAACGGCGGAAGGAGAGCTGCTTGTTGTTGAAGGAAATGGTGTGGGGTGGGGTAATGTGGGTGGAAATGTGAGGAGCGGGGAGTGGGCGGGGCGGGGCATAACAGAGAGACAGGAGAAACGGGGTGAAGAGGAGCTGCGTGTTGTTGGAAGAAACGAGGCGGGGCGAGGCTGGGCCAAGCGGTGTGAGTGGAAAGGCGAGGAATGTGGAGAGAGGCATGGCAGGATGAATCAAAAAGGGACTTGGGAAAGAGGTGAAGGAAACCTGTATGTTGTTGGAGGAAATGGGACGGGGCGCGACTGTACGGAAAGCAGTGATTTGGGTAGAAAGGCGTGGAGAGTGGACCGACGAATGCAGCGAAAATGGGCAAGGGACACGGGGTGGAGAGCAGTGCTGCGTGGTGTCGGGAAGAATGGATCAGAGCGATGGGGGGCGGAGCGGAACAGAACGGGGCGGGGGACGAAGAGAGGCAGCGCAGGGCGGAACGAAAATTGAGCGAAACGGGCTGGGGCGGCGTGGTGGCTAAGGGATCGCGGAGGGCGGGGGTGAAAGGGCGTGGCGCGGAAGGCTTCCGGCGGCGCTCGTATGTGGGGCAAACGCGAGGGCGCGGGCGCGGGTGGCCTGTTCGCCCCGATAGGCCTCCGTGACGCCCTCCACGGGATATTGGGCGGGGAGACACTGAAGCAGAAGGATTTCGGTCCTGCGGTGGCGGCGGCGCCGCTGACCTCCTGCTCGTCAGTTTTCGGAATGAAGTCAGACAACGTCAACTGCGAAAGGCTGGTTTCCTTCCTTTTCGAAGATGTAACATGATCCATATGAATAATAATTAATGGCCGTCTTTTTCGAAGATCCTGGATATGGAAATTTGGACACCTTTAAAGTAATGCGAGTCGTGTTATACAGTAAGCAACTCTACATTGAAATATATAATATTTATTAAGTTGAATGGAGTAGTAAACAAGTTGTAAAAATTGTATTCGAAGATATGATCCTTTGCTTTAATTGAGTCATACTCACATTAATAAAAATAAAAATAGTCGACAATGAAAAATATTCATACCTAGATTGGAATTCGAACACATTATTTATGTATTTCAGGCAATGATGATGTCTATGCGTACTTATTGGGAATATAATCAATTCACTTTTGTTGGTTGCGCACTTTTCATAAATTAGATAATACCCAAGTCAAGGTTTCCATTTTCCTGTTACATTTCATGCAAAGTAAGATGTTTAAAAACTAATATTTCTTTAATAAAAAACTAATTTATTTTTTAATGCCAACATATTTTCAGTAGTATTGCCACTTCTCTTTTCTTTTCGGAATACTACTCAACAATCTTGTTTTCAGTGATGACTGGCATGCATATATCAGAGGTGGTCGCATTTCATAATAATTTATTCGGAGTTAATCAGGTAGGGTAATTATCTATTATTTTGGTTACGAGCCTAGTCCGTAGGTGAGTCAGTTTTTTTATGAAAGTTACTCTTTCGGTACAAAATGATCGGAGACTATGTGAACTATTGGGCATCAAAATGTAATGAGTGAATATTCTGCCAAAGAATCTAAAATCGTAATTAGTTACATCATAAAAAGTGGATGTATTTTATTTTATTTATTTATATATCTTCGATGCACACATTCTCTTGACCTAAATGAGCTTTCTGGCTGAGAGATTTTTACCATATGACTATACCATTTTACCATTTGTACTTGAACACATTTATGGAACATCTCTTCATTTCTTGAGCAAAAAATACTGAATTTTCATCGCATACCAATTACGACACACTAGCTTCTAGCACCTCCAGCGATTTTTTTGTGTTAAAATGTTTAGTGTCGGCTTTGCAAGTTCATACAACGTACATTTTTAACGTATTATAATTGCCAGGCTAGACCATTTTCGAGCGTAGAAAGTGACACTAAAAGTATCATTATATTAACCTAATTTAGTACACATAAAGTATACAAAATTAGGTTTAATTTTGTGTATAATTAGGTTTAATAATTTAATGTTAAATTAGGTTTAATAATGCGAATCTGATGGTATCAAGCTGTAAGGTTTCATGTAACTGCCGTAAAAGCAGTAAAATAATTATCAGCGATTTAGCAGTGTACTCATAGATGCACTGAAAACATCAAAAACTCGGTGTTTTTCTATTATTTTCCTCATTAAGATATCTTGAAGGGGGTTGGTCAAGAATTGTGCCAATCGATTTATCTTACCGAAAGGAATCGAACGAGCTATTGTTCACCTCTGTAGGTGACCCAAAACGTGTTTTAGTTCTTTAAAGACCTCTGTTTGTTTAGAGAAATGCCTCAGCCTTCAAGATGGGCCC
Source organism: Gryllus longicercus (assembly GCA_038098605.1). Taxonomy (NCBI): domain Eukaryota; kingdom Metazoa; phylum Arthropoda; class Insecta; order Orthoptera; family Gryllidae; genus Gryllus; species Gryllus longicercus. Next base: position 307,318 of record JAZDUA010000020.1, read on the forward strand.
GTAAAAATGATCAGTTCTGCATTAGAAGACCGACTGCGTCGAAACGCCACCTCATTTGCCTCGATTGGTGGATGGGATGTGGTCTCCCCGTTAGGGTCGGGCGGACACAGGTTACTCGGTTAGTTTGTAGATGAGGATAAGGATTTTACATTTTTATTTATTAAATAACAGTAATTTCAACCAACAAAATATTTTGGTCTCATTGTATTTAAAGGGAAAGTCACAATACTTTCAATATGCAGATAGTGTATTTTGTATTTCCTTAAAAAATACTGTTCTCATTAGTACTTATTAATCTTCCATTGAAATCCCATCTTCTAGGATAAAATCGATTTAAATGAAAAAAATAACGAATTAAAAATTAATACAAATTTCCAGTGCGCAGTTTTGTTAGATATACAGGAAGTAGGGAAAATTTCCAAAAGCAATGAAACAGTTTCGATTTTGATTAAAAAAGTGCAAATGTTTTATTGTGTTATTCCGCTAATTCTCATACAGCGCACACCCATTTAATTCTCGAATTCAGTGAGTCACTGCTTACAATACAGCTGACGGCACGCTATGCGATATCAAGGCATATCAAGGCTCCAAGGAAGAGGCCTCCCTACATTAAACATTTGCTATTCATGTGCCGCATTATGGAACTGAAACATTTTTTATATTCTTATACTGATGTACCGCATATAAAATTCTTAGATACTGTAGTAAGTTATTGAACTATTCGTGAGGACTGTTTTTGTTAAAATATCAAATTTATTCCAGTGTTTTTAAGAGTATTTTATTTGTTATTCTTGAGCAGTGTGCGTTGCTACGTTTTGGGAAAACATTTTGTGTGGTTATGTTCAGCACCATAATTTCTACTGTGGGCCATTAGAATTTAAATATAAAAGGTCAATAATGAAAATGAAAAGGGCCAAGATTGTAAACAAAATAAAATGAAATAAGAAAGCATATAAAAGAAAGGGAATATGGAAGTAAATAAAAACAACAATAAATATAAGATACTCTGTAATACAGAGTATCTTATATTTTGGAAGTATATTACGTGTTAAAAATTCATAACACCCATGGACTTTTCTTGGCGTTGCAAGCCATTGAACCGATCGCGTTGGCGTTGGCGTTGGCGCTGAGGGAAAGGGGCCGGTTGACCGGCGCCCTCTCTGCAGAGGTTACGATGCCAGTGTGCCAACGCCCGCAGGCGCGGCCATTGTTGCGGACGTGGTCAGCGTCGGCGCCGTTATGCGCGGGTGGGCGGGCGCCATGGCAGATCAGCTCCTCGCCCCACAATGGAGCCGCCCCGGCCAACAGCACCCGCGCCCCACGCCGCTTCGCCCCAAATTCTTCCAAGCCGAGTTGGGCTCTATTGTCGCCAGCATTGTGCGTTTCTTGTATAGTACATTTAACAGTAGAGTGATAACAATGTCATTGAGAACTGCCAATATGCAGTATTGTTGTTTTTCTTGTTGCTTTCGTATTCAATTCTGTTGATAATATCGATTCACTGATATGTTAGGCTCAGTGTGTTCGGGAGTACGTGGCATATGAACGTAATCACTTATTTCTTAGAGTATTAATAAAGTAAGAGAATGAAACCTAAGGGAATGCAGAGAAATCGAGGACACAGATGGAAAAAATATCAAATATTTATCTAATAAAAACAACGTCGGAGTTCTCACTGTTTCTGAGTCAAAGGAAAGCGAAAACGTAAAGCATGATGCAATCAGTGGATTAGGCAAAGTATGTAATTATAAGAAAGTCAACAGCGCAGCGTTTGCGTGAGAATTGATGTTGAAATGGCAAAGAGGTAAAAGTGATGCGAAGGCTGGAAGATGCTAAATGAATTGAATTTTCTTTACAAAGGCGTTAACGTGATTTTTCAATATTCTCAATGATAGCCCATTTTAAATTGTTTAAAACGGATGAATTCTATCATCAAGAAGACGTCCAATAGAAAAACGTATGTGTAACTAAACAATCGATGTATTTTACATCGTCTTTCACTTCTCCGTCCCTTGATCTTATGGGTTTGCTACAAACAGATGGGTGTACTATTAGTCGAGGAGCGAGGGTGAATGGTCGAATGCTCGAGGAAAAGAGAAGAGGGAAGCGAAGAGGCGGAGAAGGAAGCGTGGCAGGTTGAACTTGTGCGCGCACCAAGAGAGCGTTAGGCGAAGTTTCGGAGGTGGATCAGTTGCCCGCTGGCCCTCACCAGCACCCCCCTTTTGCGCTAGGAGCTACGCCCCCCGCCCCGTCTCGCGCCCCTCCGTGCGCCCCCGCTCCCGCCCCCCTCCCCGCCCCTTCCCGCTCGCCCCCCGCCACGCTCGCACCCCGCCACGCTCGCACCCCGCCACGCTCGCTCCCCGCCCCGCTCGCTCCCCGACCCGCTCGCTCCCCCGACCCGCTCGCTCCCCGACCCGCTCGCTCCCGACCCGCTCGCTCCCCGACCCGCTCGCTCCCCGCCCCGCTCGCCTCCCCGCCCCGCTCGCTCCCCCGCCCCCCCCGCTCGCTCCCCGACCCGCTCGCTCCCCGACCCGCTCGCTCCCCGCCCCGCTCGCTCCCCGACCCGCTCGCTCCCCGACCCGCTCGCTCCCCGACCCGCTCGCTCCCCGACCCGCATCCCCGCCCCGCTCCCCACTCCCCTTCCTCTCCTCTCCCCTCCCCGCACCCCGCCCCGCCCAACGACACGCCCACCTAGCCCCGCCCCGCCCCGTCCCTCTCCGCTTCCCACATATCGCGCCCCGGGCTAGCCCGGCGCTCCAAAACCCATTCACGGCACCGCGGCGCGGCGCTCCGCTCCGCTCGGGTGGGCGAGCGCTCATTGAGGCGTCACGGCGCGTTGGCCCCCGCGCCGCCCCGCCCCGCCCCGCCCCGCTGTACCCATCTTTGCCGCTGCCCCCCGCCCCTGCGCCTTCCACACCCAGCACGTTACACGCACGGTCCCAACCCCGCTCTCCTGCGCTCACTAACCCACCTTCCCGGCCCTCCCGAGCACCCTTTACCACTCTCTTTCCCTGCCCCTAACCACCTCCTCCCTCACACATTCATCCATGACCCCTTTCCTCGCCCATTGACTGACGCACCCACTTCTTTCTTGGTTTCACCTATTCCCCCGCGCTGTCCTTTGCCCGCTCCAAATCGTCACTCCGCACTTGCCCCAAATTTCTCTTCGCTCATTCCCCGTCCTCTGCCTTCTCCACCGCCCACGTTCCCGGCTCGCCCCGCCTCCGCCACCATCAGTCATCGCCCCCGCCTTTACCCCTCCATGCCCGCTCTGCTACTCCCGCACAGGCCAGTCTACTGACGTGTTGTAGAATAGAAGCAAGCCTCAGAGGAGCTGTTAATTATTAAAGAGAAGCGGGTTGTGTCAGTTACATGCCTCTATCTCAAAGATTCGTTGAATCTTTTGCAAGTTTACTCTTATGCAGTGTCACTCTGTCTTTACTTCTCAGATTGCAAGAAGTGTATAAAAGTTCATTACAAAAACATTTAAGTGGTAGTGGCGACTTACCATGAACAAAATTATTAATAAATGTGTTGTAGAGTGTGGATGGCAAAAAAAATCAAATGCACATGATCGGTAAAGGGTAATCTCGGAATGCCTGTCACTTGAGTAGTAGCATTTGATGCTTAAAATGTGTTAGAATCCATTTCGCTTCGTTGACTTGCATTCCCCGCCGTATCTTCAAACAATTAGGTCAGATTAGACGAATTATACAAAAAGGATATTACTGGCACGGGGGGATACAAAGAATTCACAAATACCTAACTTGTAACAAACAAATTTAAATATATACAATCGCTGTTATCAAGAAATTTTGTATTTGATCATTTTACAAAGTTTCTATATTCTTCTGGAATTTCAAAAGAAAACAACAATTATACCTACTAAATAGTGAGGGAGAAATGACATCAGTCAGAACAGCAACTTTCTTCGTATCCCATGCTCCTCACGAGGGTCCGTCGTGTCACTTCATAACCTGCCTTGATCTTCTCTCAGTGATGGTTAGCGTCACATGTTCATATGCGATGTTTCAGCTACTGAAACAAAGTGAAAGTTACTTAGAAAACAAATGAAGTATACACTCTTCGTAGTTTTGGCACTTGAAACTTCCAAGTGTACTGCTCTGCTCTGCCGTCAGATAAGCACATAAAAACGAGATAGAATATGGTATGGATATATTGTATAAGAGCTCTTCCATTCCCCATTAAGTGGGCTTATCGAAATAATTGAAGTTAATTTAGTGAATATTAGTGAATGTTTTAGAGTAATGCCCCGTTTGTTTCGGAAGCAACAATATGCATGTGTAATCTTAACTATATTAAAGGAAAAACAACAACAACAAAAAAGGGTTGTTCCGTCTTCATATCTTAGGCTATTCCCTTTTCACGCGGTTCCGCATACTCTCCGCAAGGTCTTGCAAGTTGAGACCCCGTGAACGAATTAAACTACTGATCAATCCACTGTCTGCCTTCGACCCGATTCCTTCGAGAAGGGCTTTGCAATATCGAACATGGAGCCCTGGTCAGTAGCGCCAAAGAAACTTTGGCACTTAGAACCCTAAACGTCCTTGCCCTCCACCCGTCCAGCACTTTTCCCAGGCGCTGGGAATCAGTTTGAGGCGGACGCATAGCCGAAAAATCACGAATTTTTCAGAGAAAGGAGAGAGCTAAAAAAGTTTTAAATTGGATGTTCAAATGAATCATTAGCGATTTTCAGCAAACTGTTACAATTCTAGTACCTGTAAAATTTTCGCCCGTCCGACTAATCGATTCTCCGCCCGTTCAATCTTTGTATCTTCCGATCGACCGACCCACCATCCGATTGTTCATTACTTAATTTTCCGACTATCCGTCCGAATATCTAATGAATAGTTCGTCTTCTGGCAATCTGACGGACCTTATGACAGTCCAACCAATATTCCGACCGTCAACAGTCCAACCGACTGTTCCACCGACTTTCCTTCGGTGCAACAGTCCGGCCGACCGACTTCCTTCCGCCCGCCTCCTGCTCGAGAAGCTGCGCGAGAGCGCCGATGGGCCGCCAACGAAACCTCGGCACTTTGAAGCTCCAACCTGCCCGGCGTTGCCCCGCCCCGCCGCGCCGCGCCCCGCCGCGCCCCACCCGCGCCCCACCGCGCCCCACCGCGCCACGCCGCGCGCCGCCGCGCGCCGCCCCGCGCCGCCTCGCAACGCCCCACCCCGCCGCGCCCCGCCGCACCCCGCCGCACCCCGCCGCACCCCGCCGCGCGCCGCCGCGCGCCGCCGCGCGCCGCCCCGCGCCGCCCCGCGCCGCCCCGCAACGCCCCACCCCGCAACGCCCCACCCCGCAACGCCCCACCCCGCAACGCCCCACCCCGCAACGCCCCACCCCGCAACGCCCCACCCCGCAACGCCCCACCCCGCAACGCCCCACCCCGCAACGCCCCACCCCGCAACGCCCCACCCCGCAACGCCCCACCCCGCAACGCCCCACCCCGCAACGCCCCGCCGCGCCCCGCCCCGCTTTCGCCCGCACGCGTCGAGAGCGAGTCTTCCTCAGCGAGCGCAGCCACTCGCCTCAACTGCGCACCCCGCCCTCTCCCCCGCCGCCGAACGGAGATCTCACCGCATCTCCACTCCGGATCATGGCTTCTCTCCACCCAGCACGCCGCCACTCGTAGGGGGATCCATCAGCGAAGGTACAGGACAGTGCAGAGTAACCACACAACGGAAAAGGTCTTTACTGCCCTATTCTCTTCTCATCTTTCTGTGATGATACGTACCGTGATATTGTTTCCTTGATTTACAAAACGGGTTTCTTTAAATTACAATCAGGCTTTTAAAGCTGATTTTGCAGTTACGAATAGATTGAAAACGCGTGAATATCAGGGATTCTGTACGTAGATATCAGGGATTCAGAATGTTTTGTGTGTTAAGATGCGTTAAATTTTTGAAAAAAGTCGCCAATTGGATTTGACCGATTTTTCTCTCATCGTTCGCATATTTACTAATCAAAGACACAGCTCCTAAATATAGTCACAGCGAATAACATGAAACATTATTGAGGACGACCGATGTAAAATTTTTCCACCTTTTAAACCATTTATACTAAATTTCGTAAGCTTTAATTTCGAATGGATCATTCTCTTCAAGAATGGAAACGGAATGCCAATAAAATAGTTCTTTGCAAAGCCAGTAGATTCCGCTGGCACCGCAACTCTTCGGGAAGCCATTATAGATCCTTGTTAAAGCAGATCGCATCAGGATTGTTAATTCGCTAGTGCATTGAATTTTAAAAAAAGTTATTGAAATGACCGGAAGAGTGAATGCCCTGCTTTCAAAGTCATATAATGAATCCACCCAGCAGTTTAGCAATTTTTTAAGATTCCTAGGATGATTCACGGGAAGCGTACTACCTTCCTGTGGTGTGATCCCAGGCTCAATTTCCGGTGGGGGCAAAAATTGAGTTGTAGCTTTCGTTTAGAATCATCTCAGTTCTGTAGCTGTGCGACAAAGAAAAGTAAAGTTCAGGCAGACGGAGTTAGCTAGGCATGAGTCATGAAGAGGATACGTCGTGTTCGCCACGTGTTACCCCCACCCAATCTTGGGATTTAAACTAGGCCCAGGCTTAGAGAACTAGCCGGCGAAGTCGAACAATCGATCCAAAAATGCCAAATACATAATATACTATATACTTCAGCTGTTTGTTACAGTTGCTAATTTCGTTAGATCGGTTAAAACCAAACATCATATGCAGTTGAAGTTTAAAATAGAGGCGATATGCCACCTTGTAAGAAAAAAAAGTAAAAATACTATAAATAAATCTTGGAGTAGGAGTGCCCACCGCCATCTTTAGCTACAACTCATTAGTTTCGTTTGTTTTTAATGGACAGTGGTCTGTAAACTCAAGGACGCCGGCCGTTAAGGGGGGGCGGGCTGTTTGTTCCTGTTTGGTTGCGTTAAGTCGATAATAACAGCATTACGTCGAAAAGAATTCCCGCACACCGGGACCCAGGCGGACGTGTTTGAACAAGGCCGTGGGGCCGGCGCCTGTCTGTGAGCCTGGGGGAGAGGGGGGGACGGCGCCGGGGGCGTGGCGGCGCCGGTGCCCCGGGGGCGGGACGGACGGGGCCGGTCGGCGCCACTGCCCGGGACGAGCGCGGGCGATCGGCCGGGCGCGCGGGGCGGGGTGGCGTCAGCCGCTTATTAGTCGCCCTTACCTGCCCGCCACTAGTTACGCCGGCTAACGGTTACTCCGGGGGCCGCTGCTGGACAAGGACCGGCGAACGGCTCTCCCCTTGCTGCGTGACCGGCTGCATCGCCCGACTGCATCCAGCGATCAGTTTTCCTTCGCCCTCGCTTCCCAGCGAATTTCGCTTTGCGTTACCGGAGAGGGCATAATACGACTCCGTCCCATTTCGTTAATCTGGTGTTTGTGAAGAAGTAAAAATTGTAGATGAGTTTGAATTCGTAAATTGCGCATACACCTGTAGTCCTCGATGTTGGTGTCTTCGCATCAGTCCAGAAAAAACCTTCGGAATTGTGTAGCTAAACGTGAAAGTAATTTGAATTCAAAAGTTCGTTATTCCATGAAACCAAGAAGTCAACGAAAGGAATTCGGAAGTCGGACACACATTCATTCTCACGTTCACGTTCACGTGAGAGTGAATGTGAGCGTATACCTAAGCGTGAATGTGAGCGTGAAGGTGAAGTGAACGTGAGCGTGAGAGTGGGAGTGAACGTGAGCGTCATAAACTGTCTTGTTTTTAAAAGATATTGCTAGTCCAATACAGCACAACATAGCGGAAGGTTCTGCTATTTTGTTATGCCATGCTTCATGTTTAGGGCACATGAAGAATTTGGTAGTCCGCACACATGGCAAATGAGAAATGTAACGCATCGGATGAACTTAGTATAGTAAAGATATGGAGACTGCCCAATTCTTGAAATTTAGTAAGAAGCACGAAAAATGATATAAATGTACAAATTATATCTTGGGCAGCATGTTATGTCCTAAATCCGCATTCATTTTGTCTCTTCAGAATATTTCTTGAATAAAGGCAAACTAAAGCATCAAGTGACGACCGATTTGCAAGCACCGGAATTTTATTTCTTGTCTCAGTCATCAATATGCAGATAATAGAAAATGCAATTGTGCTAAACGGAAACAATTTTTTTTAATTTTCGCACAAAATAAAACACTAAATTACGAAATCAGATGAATGGTTTGCTATTCACGGCTTAGTTAATATGCCCGGTTTTTGTCGTACGAAACGCTAAAAAAAACACACTTCTTCCACTAACTCCCAACCTCCCACTACATCTCATGCTTCTATTCCCTAGCAAGCACCATCTACGGATGGCATCGCGATAGTCCGCGATGCAGCCCATTCTAAAAACCTTAATTTATTTGCTTCGCGGGCGCATGAAATTAAAAATTTTGTCTTCAAAAACTTGCGCTGATGTTAAGCACAAATTAAACGAATCGATTTAGGGTAAGTTTAATACATTCTGCAACTTTTCCCGTTATTGATTTTTCGAGGGCGCTGCCCTAGAGTCCTTAAGGAGCATCTGCCTGTGGATTGGATTCTTTGCGATGCTGTGATGGCAATCGTAACCACTAACGTTTTGTTAGCTCTCGTTGCCGCGGGTTCTGGCAGGCTTGTTACTTGCGGAGCCGCTACAAGTATTTACATTATAATAATATAAGGCGTAAAAACTTTAAATATTGGTAAAACTGGAGAATTTTAGTACTGCTGTGTTAATTACACAGAACGTTTAATTTCCTCTTTGACACTGCTTTATTTCTTAAGTGTTTTGACGTACAATTCCTACTGAATAACGTAAGATCGCAGAACATTTGTTCCTCTTTTCATCTTTCTGTATAGTACAACCTTGGAGTGCTAAAACTTGCAAGAAATGTGGCCCGCCCATCCCCACCCAGCGAAAGTCCTGGCGCCACCCATCTGCAACGCAGCTTCCCCGCGCCGTGGTCGCCGCGCGCTCTGGCGCCGGCGGCAAATGCGGACGGCGTGACGCGCCACGCGGCGGCGCGTTGCCCTTTGCGGCCGCCGCCGCCGCCGCCGCCGCCGCCGCCGCCGCCGCGCAGGGCCTGAGTGCGGAGGCGAAGGGCGCCTCCGCCGACCCTTCGCGGTCCATTTGGCGCCGGCTTGCGCAGCCGCCTCTAATGGGCCCCGCCCTCGCCCTCGCCACCGCCGCCTTTCTCGTAGTTGAGCGCCCTGCGAACTATTGTTGTCATTGCGACCGGCTGAGTTCAGCTCCGACCCAGCGTTGCTGCTGACGACCACCTGAAGAATGTGGTCCAACTCCAAGATATTCTGCAATAAAATCGTGCTTGCACTTTTACAAGAAAGTAGTTTTCATCCCACTTCAAACACTGAATAACAGAAGTATACAAATTCGGGCAGAAAATGATTAAACAAAGACACAAGAATATGCACAAATCTTTTTCAACCTAATAATTGCATTAATAGCAGATTAATCGTGCTTATATTAAAATACTATTACTTTACATATATGAATCTAAATACCGGCTTACGTCGTTGAGAGTATGAACTGATGTTACTCAAGTGCCTCTAACGTGGAGGTTTTAGGGTATTTCCGACACTAGCTACATAGTTCGTAGAGTTCACCCGCTGACTGGAAAAGAGCTCTGGCCACCGGTTGATGTGATTGGTAGTTTTCCGTGATCAAAATTAGGCGAATGCCGGAGCTGCATCGTAACAAAACTGGCCACGCACCGCGCGAAATCTTTACTTCCTCTTCCTTGTCCTCTCCCCTTCCTTTATTTATACACACTAACACTTAAATAACACTTATGTTTTTTCAGAAACGACTAAAATATTTTCCTTAATTTTCCCCCCTCATATGTAACAAAGAATAGTAAACAGTGGTGATAGTTCCATTTTTGGCGCACTCTGTATTTTCGAAAATTGCATATACGAGTAAAATCAGAAATTTAAAATCGTTTGACTAGTTTCTCTGAATGGTGTCAAAATTCTTCAAATTCATCCCATAGTTGTCCGTCTTGACAATTCTACGATGTAGATAACATTCTTAGGAAATGAAATAGATTGAAGGAAGGTAAAAGATAGAACGAAACTTAATGCAGTTGCATATTTTTACTGATTGCTCATCGAAAGGAAATGTATACAACTTTACACCACAAATCACCACTATCACAAAAAAATAAAACAAAAGTAGCCCATTTTTATTTTGTATACTTGCACATTTCTGATATTTTTTTCTTTAACTGCATATTTTTATTTATGCAGCATAATTTTATTTCAGCGCATTATATTCTAGGTTTTCGTGCAGAAGTGGTTCGAAGTCAGATATTTTCGTGTTTTTCTATTTCAAAAGAAAAGTGAATTAAGACATGCCGATGCTACAATACCAATAATCTTCTGATAAGATTTTTTCATTCATAAGATCGATTCCAATTTTCGATAGTCTTCTGATAAGATTGTTTTCGCTTGAATCGATTTACTTCCTGTAACTTTATTCGTGCGCATGAACATAATAAACTGGACTTAATGGCACGGCATCTAGTAACAATGCTATTTGTTCTCTGGCTTAAAATTTTTGGTTTATTATAATGTTTAAAAACATATTTTTATTATACGCGTTTTTTACTACAGTGTAAAATGAAGATTATGAGAATGTCTGTTGCTAAATATATATTATTTAACGGATAATATTATTTTAAGCGCAAATATTGGCTATTCCAATTCAATATATTGCCAGTTTTCAGTGCATAGTTGCATGCATATTTTTACCTTGTTTAGTGCAGAAATTTCCAGAATATAGTAATAAATTTGACTGTGAACTAACAAACAGACTTCTTTACTTTAGGAAGTTTTGATCGCTGACAATGGTATTAAAAAATTCAAAGGTCACTTCAATATTATCCAGACATGTGAAATTATTCTTGCGTTTCTGTGTTATGTACTGCATATTCTGTAACAGTTAAATTTATTCATGTTTGTTTCATTTGTAAAGGTAACAAATGACTACTGATATTGAGAACCTAAAAAACTTAATGCAGATATGCACCAGAGGCGCTTCGTTTCAACTTGTTGAACTGAACTTTTTCAAGTTATAGCTGAGGTGCTAGTAGGACAGAAATTGCAATATTTCAATATTAGGTAAATATTTCCAACAGTTCGAGGAAGTATGTGCTATTGTAGCCCCGCTAGTTTTACTCGATCTTAAAAGTTGTCCCAAATGTTTGCATTTTCAATCTAATTACAGGAGGGACATAAAAATTCCCGTTCATAGTTTAACGAATAGAAAATTGATATTATTTTGCAAGAAGAAAAGCAAGTTATTTACGGAAAAGAATTAAGAGATGGGAAGAAAAGTAATTCATTGATGCCTAAAATTTACTGAAATTTGTCAAAAAATATTATCATTATTAAAAATGCAGCACAGATTTGATAAGTTTTTCAAACTATGACTGAAAATCAGGAAAGTAAATAAGGGGATATTAAATACATAAATAGACATAACATGAATTAGTTAACAGAATTTTCAATGAAGAATGGAAATGAGATATTTTATCTCACTTCCGATTTTCATTAAAAATGATGTAATACTATTACTGTGACGGAAAGTTCCGTGTCTTCAATGCCCGTGAACTGTGGAATCTAATGAAACGCCTAGAACGAGTGCGTCTAATACGCGATCCAATTAACCAATACATTCTTTCGTCTCCTCGTTATTGTAAATGAGTTCTTTTCGAGTATAGTCAGAGAATGGAAAACTCGTAAAATGTAATTTTGAATGTTCTAGACTCTTGACTTATATTACTTATTGATCCTTGGCAAAGATTTTATTACTTCGTTGTAACTTGCTTTCTCAACTTGGGCTATCCTCTTCAATGAAGTTTTCGATCATGAATGTCTTTAGAATTGAACAAAGATTGTTTATAAATGAACAGAGAATTGAACACATATACTTATGAAAATGGATTATTCTTATTATAACAGTTACAAATACTAAAAGAAGATTGCGAGGTTAAAAAATGATTTTCGTATTAGTTGAAAGACATGAATATGAATTCAGTACATCTCTCTTCTAAAGCAAATTGTTTACAGACGCATCTTTGTTTTACGACCAGCGCAAACACACGGTCGGTAAGGCACAACTCGCTGCGGCGTGAATCACAGCGTCTCCTTTAAATATTACGACACGTGACCGCGCAACTCCGCAACACGTGGCCCCATTCCATCATTCACCGCCGTCGTCGCCCTCGCTACCCCGCTCAGAGCACGTCGTCCCTTCGCCCGCACCCCGGCAGCCCCGCGCCGCCCCCGTGCCGTCCCCGTGCCGCCCTCGCGCCGCCCACGCGCCGCCCTCGCGCCGCCCACGCGCCGCCCCCGTGCCGCCCCCGCGCCGCCCCCGCGCCGCCCACGCGCCGCCCACGCGCCGCCCTCGCGCCGCCCTCGCGCCGCCCCCGCGCCGTCCCCCGCCCCGCCCCCCCGCCCCGTCCTCCGCCCCGTCCTCCGCCCCGTCCTCCGCCCCGTCCTCCGCCCCGTCCTCCGCCCCGTCCTCCGCCCCGCCCCCCCGCCCCCGCCCTCCGCCCCCACCCACCGCTCCGCCCCCCATTCACAGCCGTCGTCGCCGCCGCCGACGCTCGCGTGCGTTCATTAACAAATAAATCAAGTGCGACGGCCCCGCGAGCCGCATGTAAATGGCTGCGGGCGCGAGGGGAGCGCGCGGCCCAGTTGCTCAGTGCCCCCGTTCGCGCCCTCCGCCCTCGCCCCCCGCCCGGCTGCAGAGAGGGCGTTGCCCTGCGAGCGGAGACGCGTCTCCCCGCCCCTGCCACGGCCCTGCCCCCCTCCTGCTCCCGGCCCGCGCCGTCGCTGGGAGGCCGGGTGCTTGTGGATGCAGATACAGAGATGATCATAACTCAGGCGGAACGCGGCGCCGCGCCACGCCGCGCGTAAGGCGGGATTCGCGCAGACGGCCTGTCCTACCCCTTCCCCCATCCCCGGCCCGACAGGCGCCAGTAGACGGCGCCTCTAGCCACCGCGCGCAACCCCCGGCGGCGAAGTCGCCTTCAAGGCTCTGGTCCAGAGGAAAATGAAGTCCGAATTTTCCGCTATTTTCAAAAAGGATGTCGTATAGTTTGTTTATTGTAGGGTAAAAGCAGGGACTCCTCATTTTTTGATATTTACCCACATCTCGAATCCCCGCAAGATTTTTCATGTCTGGAATCCTTCCCATGTCTTGATTCGCTCCATGTCGCGAGCCACTGCGTTTCGCGGACTAAGAGTATTCCGTTCCGAACCACTTGGGCTGCCAACCACTCTGAATCGTGCGTCACACTAGCTATTTCCTCTAGTCTTCCAATTTCTTGGAAGTTTTTATATTTTTGTAGAAGACATTGGCAAATTAACCTTCATTTCTCAACCATTCATTAATCTTAAGTTGGAATATATAATAATTCGAATTGCTTACAGTGACATTGTCTAAATATTTTTAATTTAAATTTTGATTAGACCGCATAAATTTTCGGAAAGTGCATTTCTGAATAATTTATTTCTTGAGAATTAAAAGGGATGAATTGCCACTTATAGTTACATATAGTTCCTGTGCTATTAAATGTTTGCATTAATATCATTTATATTTTATTTTTTCATATATATTTCATTTTTTTATAACTATCTCTAAGTTTGGGCAAATGAACCCATTGTTCAAGACGGCCAGAGCTCACAGATGCGTTTCCGCATTTCCACCCCGATGCCACAGCACCAACTTTCCGTGCTAGTCGCTGCTCCGCGCCACCGCCTTCAGTTGCGCTGTGGCCCATCGTCCAAGACGGCGTCCTACGCCTGTCCAGCCCCCGCCGCCTCCATCTGCTTCGCCCCCACCTCTGCCGCCTCCGCCGCAGCCCCCGCCACCGCCCCCGCCACCCTCGCCGCCGCTCCCACCGCCGCCGCCGCCTCCACTGTCCCCACAGCTCCCTTCGCCACTCCCACCGACCTCGCCGCCTCCGCTGCCGCCGCCCCCGCCCCCGCCTCCGCTGTAGCCACCGCCACCACCGCCCTCTCCGTCGCCGCGCGTCCGACTACAAGTCCCAGGCATCCCCGCCCTCTCTCTTTAACTTAAGCTTGGCGGCGGCAGCGGCGGCGGCGGCAGAGCTCCGGAGGCGTGCCTCCGCCGGACAGCGTCGTTTCGGCCCGAAAGCGCGCCTTGAGGCTCCCGCGGCGGCTGGCGTCTTGGCAGCATCCTCCTCCGCGTCGCTCTGCGGGACGGAAGCTCTCCGTGTTCCCTTTCCCTCTCTACGGCGCGGCCGGGTGAAGTTTGTCGAGTGCGCTGTTTTAGCGGTAGGCTTGCCAAATATGACACTTCCTCCGCAGGCTTCGTGCTGTTGCTAAACGTAAGAACGAGGCGGAAAATAAGTAGCCAAACACCACAACAAGAAATGCTGTACGTGATGTGTACAACCCGAAGGGAACAATGGAATAGTATAGTTGGAAATTATGTTTTTGCACAAAATGTACACGCTAATATAATTTCTAATTTTGTAAAAAATTGAAGCAAATCCTGATTACAAAATTACTTTCTTAATCTATACACAATATCCTGTAAATTTAAAAACATTGTTACATGTTACATCGCACACAGGATCTCGTATCCTCGTAAATAATCTTCGTATTATTTTTTTATTTACAAAAAAGGCTTAAATAAAAGAAAAAAGACGAGTGTCGATGAAGTTCTTGCCTAAAAGTTCGTACATTACAAACTCACTGTTATGGAAAATTAATCAAACTCGAGATACATTGAATAATACATTAATGATTACAAACGCCTATTCTAATGCTTGAATTATTGAAAGGAAGGAGTTTCTTTTGACAGAAAATCCCCCGAGGAAGTGTTCGACAATCTCAACCACAAAAATGCTTCAAAATTGTCTGACAAACTCTTCGATTTTCTTCTACCCTTCACTAGAACCTAGTAGCACCATTTTATTGTTCTTTCGAATAAGAAAATATTCTGCTTTGTCATGAAAATAAGCATAGAGGCTCACACTCGACGGTACAGGAAGTCAAAGATACATGCTGTTTTTCACCACTTCCTTCGGACATCGCCTTTAACTCTTCGCTGTAAGGACTAGCATTCTCTCCGTTTTCCACTCCACTTCGCCAATCGACCTTCCACGCTCTCCCAACTCTTCCACCACCAACCAACCAACGAACACACACACACACTTCTTATTCCCTGCCAGCTTGTGACCTCTGCCATCGCCCGCAGTGGGCCGTCTCTGGATCCCCGCCCCGCCTCTCCCCGCCCCCTCCGCAGGGCGGGGGTGCCGGCGCGCCGCGCCGCGGCGTGGCGGGCGGGCTTTGCCCTAATGCCCACGGATCTGGGCCCCGGGGCGGGACATTAGGGGCCGCTTGGGCGAGGCGGGAAAGAAGCTGGGGCGGGGCAGGGCCGCGTGGGGCGGGGCAGCGCGGGGGCGGGGGCGGGCCCGGGATGGAGCGGAGCGGGCGGCTGGTTAACATTCCCGGGCCGTCGCGGCCTCCCCGCCAGGTCGATAGATCCGCCTGGCGCCGGCGGCGAACGCGCGGGGGCGGGGGCGGGGACGGGGGCAGGGCGGGGGAGAGAGTGTGGGCGGGGCCGGAGGCTGCGGCCGCGAGCGCCGCACGTCGCCCAAGCTGCGTCGCCGCTGAAGCCTCTACACCGCAACCCTTCCTGGCACAATTCGCGCCACAACCACCACCCACTGTCCCTTGCGCGGCTGTGGACTCAGCGACCATTCCGATGCTGGGTTCTGCATTACGACTATAGACACCGGCTTAGGTAGCTCAGGGCATCAGTTGATATCACCACTGTCTCCCACCGGGAGGTCCTAGGGTTCGAGTTATCCCGCTGGTGGGAGAAATAAGATTTGGGAAAACCCCGCTAACTGGTGTAAAGGTCGGCGCTGAATTTTGCCCGATAGAATATTCGACACTAGCTAGTTTGCGCTTAGATAAACCGAGTTTAGCCAGTGTCTGGAGGAGAATTCCTGCGACCGGCTGCTCTGATTGGTAGTTTTTCGTGGTTTCGCCTATCAATGCCAGGCGAATGCTGGAGCAGTACCTTAACAGACGGATCACGGAGCGCGCGTGATCTTTCCTTCCTTTTCTTTGCCCTGTCCTCACCCCCTTACGTGCACACACTTACTCTTACATGTACTACACTACCACACATGTCTGGCGACCAGTCGGGTTAGAGTTTGTTCCGGCTGGAGAGGTGTCCCTGTTGTGGGAGATATCTGGTTGGGGAAAACCAGTCAAGTAGGTCGGCGTTGGATTAATAGAAAAGTATGTAAGTTAAATTAATATAAATCTATAAATTAGTGATTAATTAGTAATACTTACGAATCTAGTCTCCGGGGATCATCTATCAGGGAACTCTTCCCAAGCTGCGCCCCGCCACAACTGATGTCCGTATTCCACGTCCAGCACCTCTTTGCAAGGATGCGGTCCAGTGGCGGATTCACAGGGGCGCAGTTACCTCACATTGTTCGCATCAAATCCCAACAATACTCTCATTATTTTCAACAATTTATTTTTGATATTAATGCGGGTGGGGGTATCCTCCCTTCCGCGTTCGGGTTTATGACGGACCCTCTCATTGCTTTGATACGAGTGTGGGTGGTTTGGTTTCCGATGGAACGAGTACCGGTACACGGATTCTTTGCGCAGTTAGGCGCGTAGTAGTCCACTGCACTTACGAGGCTCTGTGCGAGCGTCCACTTGAACACAAAGTGATTGCGTTAGCGGAGCTCACTAATTAGCAGGCAACTTTTATCGTATGCTAATCGAGCATTCGGTTATGCTATATCGATTTTTTTTCCAATTCTGACAATACTGTGTGCGATTTATTTTCCTATGATGCAACATGAAAGTGTCTTCGTGTTTGGAAATGTGTGCGTGTGTGCGTGTGCGTGAGTGTGAGTGTGTGCGTGTGTGCGTATGCGTGTGTGTGCGTGCGTGTACGTGCGTGTGCTTATGTATGTGCGTGTGTGCGTGTGCTTATGTATGTGCGTGTGTGCGTGTGCGCATGTATCTGCGTGTGTGTATGTATTTGTGTGTGTGCGTGAGTGTGTTATTAGTTATATTTATTTAATTTTTGAAGGACAACTCTAGTCGAAAAAACGCGAATAAAGTGGATGTGGCATTATGGGAATTTTGCGCACTCTCTGTCGCCAAAAGTATTCTTCCATTTTGATACAAACGTTGTGCAAAAAATCTTTCTAGATTTTACTTGCTATTGGTCGAGAACTTGCTGCCCATTGCTGTATGCTACGCTATGCAAAAGGTCCATGTTCATGAATCGATAGTCTTCTGCCCATTAGTCCGGGAACTCTGCCCGCGAGCATGAGAAGTTGGAAAATTTAAGCCCTCATTACTGCCGCACAGTCGGCCGTCGGCCGTTCCTTGAAGTAGGTTTCTCTACCTCTGAACTCCACCGGAAAACTTCCGATACTTCCGATTCTTAGTTCAACATTACGAGAATTAGAACCGCTACGTGCTATCCGTGTATTGAAAAAAAAATTAAAAACCGGAATTTAATAACACTAGTTTTAAACTCCTGTTAATTTTGATGCACTTTCGCATCTCCTGCGAACTTCATTTAGCTTCTGTGTGGTATTAACAAATAAGAAATCATATTTGTTACTTTTCTCTTATTTCTGTTGTACATACTTATCCGAAAAATAAATAATTAATAAGGTGAAAATATGAAAGAAAAAAAGGAACATTAAGTAGAATGCACACAATTTCCATCATTTTAAAACATTAAAAGATGTATTGCTTATACCGTTAAATTGAGTTACAAGGAGTATTATCCTTTCGACGTATCGAATTTTTTCTATAACAGTGCGAAATATAATATCGAAATTAATTTTACTTCTCTAAAAAATCCTGCGTTCTCTTTCCTTGAATTATGCTTATTCTCTGCAATCCTTTCTTCAATTTAATAACGTCCCCAAGCTTTATATTGGTAAAGAATACATAGCAATGTAATTAGTATTGCCAGGAAGAAAATGGAATATCGCTGGAATAATGGCTAGAAATCCATTGCGTTCATTTTTCTGTGGATTGTTCTGTATTACATATAGTTTCAATGTACGAAGTAATATTTTATCCTTTGATCTATAAAACGAAATTAATAGATTTCCAAATATTCAGTTTCCTTATAAATGCGGTCAGCATTTTATAAGAGAATTTACATAAAATATGGGTACACTTCTTAATTCCCATAATTGCATTCCTTGGAATAAAATTTAAATCATTTTCCCACATGCCATTTTAAATTATTCTTTTATCACTGGTACAGTTACATGTAAAAAAACAATCGAACCCATCAAACAAGCAAATGTTGTTTATGGAAACATTCCTTAAATAAACCTGCGTAGGATGTCAACTGATGTTATTCCACATATATGAGAACATGTAGAACTTCAAATGCACCGTTTTGTGTACCAGTAGTGACATTCGTCCCTGCGAATTATCGACTTGGTCACTTTGCTCAAATGTAACGGCGACATTGACCGAGAAATAGATGCTTTTTCACTCGATTCTCTGTCCGCTTTTCACAGCCCGTATCGACGGCAACTCCCAACTATTTGTCGATATGCGTTTCTATATGTGTGTATGTATTGAAACTGCATTACCTTCGCCTTCAGCTCTTCCTGTATCATCTCCTGCGCCCCTCATGCGGCGCGAAGTCCGCAGCCCCGAGGACTCGTAGCCGCCGCTCCCCCTCCCCCTCCCCCTCCCCTCCCCCTCCCCCTTCACCAAACCCCTTTCGCCCAGAGCGGATGGATCAGCGCACAGTGGCCCAAAACGCGCCGCGAGACACGAAGAGCGGATAATATTAAGAAAGTGGATACATGGAAAGTACATTATATGGAAACTAACTAGTAAATAGATGGGACATAAAGAAGTAAACATGTAAGTAAATGTAAATATAAGATAATTTGAATGGAAGCAGTCAAAATTTAATACTTCTTAAAGATACACAAATTGGAAGGCCATTTCGATGAAATATTTCGATTTTTGCCAAAATATGGCAAAAGACTGTCTGATTCCTCGTTCTTCAAATGAGTTAAATGTAGAAAATGAGTTCTTCAAAAAGGACATATGAGTCAGTAACGTATTTTTGGAAATATAAGAGAATAAAATGAATTATTTCTTAGATGAAATTGTAACGATCTTTTAGTATTTTTCTTTATCAGTTGGCCGACGCAGTTTCCTCTGAATCATAGTGAGAAGTATTTAATGTGTGTCCAGGGGAATCTGGGAGACTCGCCCTTTCGTACGGCAGCGTTCTTAGCCACGTCAGACACCCTAACCTCAGCACCCACGTTTAATTGGCCGACTAACTTAGCTCAGAGCCAGCATTGTCATTGCCTCTGCAGCGGCATAAACCGGAAAGTCCTAGAGTTCGAGACCAGCAGGTGAGGAATTTTCGACACTAGCTACATAGGTCGAATTTATTTGCTGCCTCCAGGAGAATGCTAGCGGCCGGCTGCTCTGATCTGCAGTTTACCGTGGTTCCTCGGTTCGTCACTAGGAGAATAACGAAGGTGTACCCTCGCAAACAGACCATGGACCGCGCGCGATCTTTCCTTTCTCTTCATTGTCCTATTCTAATATATCGATCACACTACCACACACGTTGGGAGAATAATCTGGAGCTTATGCCGACTGCGACTGTTCAAGATACCAGAAGAAGGAAACCACAGCAATCCGACGTGTAGGATGACGCCGCACCTCATCATTTAATGAGGGTGGATCCCGGAGGATTCAAGAACCTTGTAGGAAGCGGAATCACGGACACTAAAGGATTGGGAATCACGATCTTGAAGGATTGGGAATTGAGGACCTTTAAAGATTCGAAATCGTGTAATAAAATTCAAAATCCGGCGTCTTATAGGGTTTGAAATCGAAATTCTTCCAGTATTCTGGATCAGCTTCAAAATCGCGACTCCATTAAATTCGAAATCGAGAGTCTTCTCAGATTCGAATTTAGATTCACGGTCAGAAAGAAGGTAAGATTCGCGTCATCTGTAAAACCTGTTGTGCGCACGTGCGATGGCGTTTCGGCCCACTGTGCGGCCCAGGTTTCACACCTTCGAGAGATGAGGCGGCGCGCTGGGCCAGGCCTCGCGGCACCGCTGGCAAATACGCTCACGGAATCGATACGCCGAAGTCGACACACGCAGATACTCCCCGCGTCGGAATGGATGTGGTCTCGTAAGGGGCTTTGATGTCTCTCTTTCTCTCTTACAAATGGAGAGGACACTTTTTTTCCGAAAATAAAATATTCGTGTTGGCGAGCGCAATATGGGGCTGTGGATCACATCCTTACGTCACTTAAATTTTTTTGTTTGCTGGATATTTCTTGTTTATTGTATTCAGTATCCAAGAGGAAAGAAAGGACAGTAAAAAATGTAGTATGACAATAAACTACTCCACATATTTGAGTATTTCTGTGTTTTTTAACTAGAATACAAATAATGAAATGAAAGAGGAAATACCTGATATTATTGCATAGGTATTGAAAAGCCTTAGAATGCGTTAGGCACCGTACTAAGATATTTATTTGTTTAATGAAATGGTACACAATGCAAAAACTCCATTTGATGGATGTGTGACTCTTTGATAGTGCAATACCATTCATGAAGTTGATATCCAGAATTTCAGGGGACATGCATCAGGGGAAGATGCTATTGAAACAACCTCGCTTCAATATTTTTGCTTCATTTACTTCAAGAAAATATTATAAAGTACTAGATGAACTCCAGCCATTACATCATACAATATTAAGAACTGTAGAAAAGTTGCTCAGAAAAATAGTTCATATGTAATACACGGAAAATTGTAAGCACCGAAAATATTGTCGTTATTCTCCAAAACTGATGAAATATGGAATGTTTACAAATTCTAAAACAATACAATCACTATTATTTGTGAACAGAAAGTTGAACATGTTTCTAAAAATGTAATTGAAATATATATTTACCTAGAACTGTATATGTGTTGTAGTAAGCTGTTGCAGGTTTTCTTATTATTCCTCTTAACTTAAAGAACCGAATTAATTACTTTAAATTATAATCACTGAAAATTTCTTGTAAAGAGAGACGTGTTAGACAATTGCGTTCACTAACAATCACTCATTCAACTTTGCATTTAAAAATAGACAACATTCGGAATTCTCACTTCGTTAACTGTGACTTCATATTGCAAAGATATCTGTGAATTTTATTGTAGTTGGTATTTATAATGACGTAATGAACAAACGCCAACAGATAAGCGTTCAATCTATTAATTTTAATATATTATTAAAATGTAATGTTTTATCTGTAAAAATGTTTAATAAGAACAAGGGTTAACATATTTAGGACCTATCACCTTTAAATTAAAGAAAAAAAAACGAAATTTGGTTGAGTAGAAACCTCAAAGTCGCTTCTCCACGAAAACCCTTAGTGTTTTAAATGTATATAGATTTAGGTGCGTAAAAAAATCCTTTGAGGCAAGTTGAGGATCTCTGTTTGGAGATTAGAATCAGAAATTTGTGTGAAACGGTATGGCGAGGACAATGCCAACTACCCTTCTCTGAACTTATTTCTGTCCACCTGTTTCCCTTCATACCACCTCAGTTCATTACCCTCTTCAAAATTCCTATTATTCAGACACTTTTGGACTTAAAAATCCTCCGTATGGGTATATCACATTCGAAATAAATTGCATTTAGTAATAAACATCAGATAATTCATTCCTTACGTATTCGCTGTAGTATGCAATATTTTCACTATAATTCCTTTATGACAGCATTTACTGTAGATGAGTGAAGGTTTTCCCTACATTTCTCTGGCGATCCAAGCCATGAATATATGTCTTTTCTTGAAAGAATGTTAATGTACAACGCTAGTAAACAATGCTATGCCTTTATGCATTGGATGAACATTACTTCTTGAGCAGTATTAATCACTGTTTAACCAGTACGCGGTTTTTCTTCACAGTTGGCAATAAATCTCGAAAAAACTACAACTTAAAGCACTTTACTACTCAGGGAGTAGGCAACATCGGACAGTCTGAATGTTTACAGCGTGTGAAGCGGTAACTAGCAAAATATGCTGAACGCAAATAAAAATTGTTTGCATACTTGCAGGCTGGTGGGCGCCAAATACACATCGTACTTTCCCACAGGATTTTCTCAGAGAATGACAGACTTCGGCGAGTTCAGTATTCGCATATCACACTGTCGCTCAATAGGAGTGATAAGAGTAGTATAATCTATTTTCGAAGATACGGCATTGCTTCAAGAAAAATATTGGAAACATTATTGTTTCTTAAATTAGGCGTATAAATCACTCTAGAGAACTTTTAATACATAAAAAGTATCCACTTTAATTCCGTTTTTACGCTTCAAATTTAGATTAGCAAAAAATTAATTTTATTTTTTCGAGACCTTCGAAAATAAATTAAAAAATGTTACAACTAAAGATAGTCAGTGAATAAATAAAGCGCACTCATGCTTCATGACACACATAAACTATAAATTGTTTTCTTTGTTTTCATAATTTCCATCTGACTTCATTTCATTGATGAGAAACATTTTGATCAAGTAAAATATAATTAAAAGTGTATTTTAGAAGACTGGGAAATAGACACAGTGTCCTATTTATAACCCTTCGATAAATATAAATTTGCCCATGATAACTAAACTATAATAAGTACCAAGTTTTCAATGTATTTCATATTATGTTATGTAACCGTTACAGTAAGTCTTGTAGTCAGGTAGCCTCATGGCACATAGATTTGGGGCAGATACGTCCAAGTAAGGACATTGTGGCTTTAGGTATCGTTGTTTCTGTAGTGTCTGTGGCCAGCGGGTGTGAGTCCCTCCTGCATCACCTCTACAACCGCCTACCTTGCCCTGATCCATGACCGTGTATGAGGTCTGTGAGCGTGATTGAAAAACAAGGTCTCCTCATGCAGAACGATGGTACCTACAGATTTGAACCACGGTTTACCATAGGGATATATGTAAAGGATGGTACATGGCAAATTGGGTCTAAGGACTACCTCGGTGTGAAGCTCAGAGGCATAGGTACTCCCCACTGAGAAGCTCCCCAGGATAGCGATAGTTACCGCAAGAGGCGCCCATAGATCCTCTAGGCGCATACACATGCAGCCGAGAAAATGGTGGGGCAAAATCGGAAGGATCAAAGGGAGAGGGAAACTAGAACGAGAAAGTCAGAAGTCATTTGTAACATCACCGGTTTATATTTGTGTCTCTACTACTTCCTGTTGGTGTACTCAACTGCCATTACTTTCCACCATTCAATTTTTGTTCTCCGCGTTTATGTTTTCAAAAAATGTTTATATTACTATCATTCGTCTTTTGAGATATGACACATTTTGACATGCGCTCTCTTGGGAGCGAATTGTTCACTATTAGATAAACTGAACACTCCATTTGTCAGGATCGCCGAAAGTGTTCATTGAGTTTGGGGAGGAAAGGGACGAAGGGCCCATATGGAGGGTGTTATGACATTTCAACTAATATTAGGTACAGATTCACTTTTTATTTGTACCGCCACTGCCCTGCGTCTCTGCCTTCCTTCCTTTCCATCACCTCCTCCACAATCACCGCCTTCGTGTCCACTTCCGCCTCCAATTCCGCCCTCGCTCTCACCAACTCCATTGCCTTTGGCATTGCCATCCACAACCGCGACCGCCTCCATTGCCACTGCCATCACAAACGCCGCCGCGACCACCATCACCACCACTACCGTCACCATCACAACAACCATTACCGGGAGAGGAGGCTCAGGGCATCAACTGATGTCACTGCAGTGCCTTTGACCGGGAGGTCCTAGGCTCCAGTCCCGACGATGGCAGGATTTTCGACACTAGCTACGAAGCTAGGTTGAGGTCAGTCGCTGTATGGAGAAGAATTTCAGAGACCCGCTGTTCGGATCGGGAGTTTTCCGTCTTTTTTCGATTCAACACCAGTCGAATGCCGGACAAATACCCTAACAAACGGGTAACGGACCGCGCGCGATCTTTCCTTCCTCTTTCTCGTCCCATCCTCACCCCCATACTTACACTTACTTGCACTGCACTATCACATATGCCGGGTAACCGATCGGGAGCTTAAAGCTTGTGCCGATTGGGGTGGTGCCCCGCTGGTAGGATATACCTGGTGAGGAAAATCTGATAGTTGTCCGCGTCGGATTTCACCATCCAGCGGGGAAGTTCACCGCCACCCCCCGGTGAAACATGAACTACCCTTAGGGGATCAATGACCTTACCAGTTGTCGAGCCCCGAATCATCAATGAATCAACAACCACCACCACCACCACCACCACCAGCACGCGACGCCAGCACGCGACGCCAGCACGCGACGCCAGCTCGCGACGCCAGCTCGCGACGCCAGCTCGCGACGCCAGCTCGCGACGCCAGCTCGCGACGCCAGCTCGCGACGCCAGCTCGCGACGCCAGCTCGCGACGCCAGCTCGCGACGCCAGCTCGCGACGCCAGCTCGCGACGCCAGCTCGCGACGCCAGCTCGCGACGCCAGCTCGCGACGCCAGCTCGCGACGCCAGCTCGCGACGCCAGCTCGCGACGCCAGCTCGCGACGCCAGCTCGCGACGCCAGCTCGCGACGCCAGCTCGCGACGCCAGCTCGCGACGCCAGCTCGCGACGGAAGTTCGCGACGCCAGCTCGCTGCCTCCGCTACCTCGCGACGCGTGTTTTCTTGCACGCGGTGCGTGCGCCGCACATGGCGCGTGGAGTGCCTGCGCCCCTTCCGGCGCGATCGTAAACTTCTCCGCGCGGATTCCCCACTTCCTGCGCGCCGTCTCTGTCTGCGCCTGCGCCGCCGCCTTCGCCGCACTTCAAACGCCCGGCGCGGCGGCGGCCGCGCGCCTTAGAACACGCGCCGACGCCCTCGCTAATCGCCTGCGAATATAAACGCCGCTTGGATGGGCGTGGCGCTGGGTGTCCGTGATGACTCCCGATCGCTTCAGGATGTGACCGTTTGAGAAGTGATGGAGGCGGCCTGTAGCGCAAATGTCAGGCCGCCCATTTTCCACGTATTCCCTTCGAATCTAGGCGATCCATATGGAGTTTGCGGTGGACAAAGCGGGTTCGCTGCAGATTTAATGGGGTTTCTTCTGTTCTAGACTTGCATTCCAAAGTTGCTCCATCAAATTCCTTCAAATCATGACAATGACATGACATCATGGCCCATTACCCCTTCATCAAACCATTCATCTCGGTCCGGCCAAAAAACATAATGCTGAGGATCATAATAAAAATGTCAAACGTGAGTTTTAGTTCACACTCTTTTCAAAGAAGTCTCTTTTTTAGGCGCTCTGTTTTGGTGGGAAAGGGTTCACAGAGATTGACAATAAGGGATAGTATTGTGAGTATGAGCTGATAAGAGATGATACATTGTGACAGAAATTATACTCAGATGGTATACTAAAACAAAACCAAACACACCACAACCACACAGCGAAACCTCATCCCCTTTCAAGTGATTTGAACATGCAGCCTTCGACTCTCACGTAATCGGATGATGCTTCAGATTTCTGCGCCATCGATGTCGTCTGAAAAGTGATTCTTGAAAGGAAAAAGCTAATCTCTTGTAAGGACAGTAAGCCGAAGTAAAAAACCAGCCAAAAAGATGGTAACCGTATTCTTATCAATATCCTTAGTCAGTATAAAATTATTGTTTAAAAATCGTATTATTGGCTTTTACTTGTCAGTTTAAAGTATTACAAATAAAACGGTAAGATTTTTCAAATAGAGATAGTGCAAATAAATGTCTTATTCTAATCGTACCATTTCATAGTTGCCCAAGTAAGAATTTTCTGCAGCTTGCCTCCAAAGTCTTTCCAAGGATATATAGGCACAGTCATCTCTAAAAATTTATTTTTACAATTTCCTTTTTCATGCACAATATTGAAATAAATGACTTGTTTCTCAACACATTTCCTAAACTACCAATGAGCCAGTGCAGTCGTGGACAACGCAATGCTATAATTGTCCGAGCCTGACGACCACCATTGTCAAGTCACTTTACACATAAATTTTCGTTAAATATGAATCATTATTTCGGTTTGCTGTGATGAGACATCGCCAAACAGGAGATAAAGCGAATGGTAAATTGTAACGTTCATGTTTTATTTTCCACTGCTGTAACAAAAAAATGCAATGACAACCGCACAAGGTGGTCACTAGGGAAATCTTCACACCTAACACGAATGCAAGCAGTAGTTTGTTTGCATATGTCGCATCAGAAAACACTGGCACCAATATGTTTTGTAACAGCGTTGACATTGCTGTTTCGCTATAGCGCTGTCGCTTGGTTTCGAAGCAACTCTTGCAGTTTCTAGAATTCAACACGCACGAATTGCGAGATTACAACAAAAAAACATCGTCCGTGAAAGCATAAACGTGTTACATTACATGGAGCTGTTTTCATTGCTGTGCATGAAGAAAAGTTGTTTGTTTGGTTTATTTTTTTGTTATTAGTTGCCTATGGAAATTGACTAAATATAAAACGTTGTGAGATGAAGAAATGGGAATACAAATTAATATCATTAATAATCTTTATGTATTGGACAAAACAGTTTTTCGAAATATGTAGTAAATTTTCAAAGCAACTTGTAATATTTACAACTATCACCCCTAGATGAACGTTACGTTCCACATCGACCCTCGCTCCCCCTAGCTAAATCAAACTACTTGCATCATAAATAAAGTGAAATTCTATGTACTATACTTATTATACCTTTTAAATTAGTAACATAATGCCTCTTCTTTAACGTGATCGTTTATTACGTTTGATGTGAATAATATAATCAATATTACGAATCTTAAAGTTCAATATCCATTGTAATAAAATTTTGCAGGGCCTCTTAAGATATTTTCTAATTGAGTGTAACATAAAAGTAGTAATACGAAAAAATATTCTTTATTTTTATCAACCTACTCTTGTTCGGTTGCGTCAAGTTGTGGAACTCCATTTTCCCCGAAAGCAAATTTATTTTTTGAATGACTCACTTCAGCTTTTATTTTATCGAATGCAGAAAAGAGACCATTCATTAAAATCATGTCCAATAATTCCTAAAAGAAACTGAATAATTGTTAGACAAACCCTTCTAAAATGTTTAATTTAAATAAAGTAATTAAAATAATACCGACATTCACAACCTCAAAATGTCTATCATAAAATCACATATAATATTTACAAATTACATAAATATTCCAAAAGATGATATTCTTTAGCCGAAGAGGAACTTCCTTTAAATATTGTTCGTGCCTATAAACAAGAAAGGTAAATGGATATCTCACTGGGTGTATGTGTATATTCAATCTGTTTTCAACGTATACACACTTTTATCTCTACTATAACTAGCGAATCTAAGGTATTAATAATGTGCAAAATGTTAAATGACCAAAAATATGTAAAAGGTGACCAGAGTATCATATACATGTTTGTACTGTCATTCAGAGTACAGTAATACTGTACCCCCCTGATTCTTTGGAATGCTTGTATTTATTTAGATTTTGTAATGTTCATGTCACAAACTAGAGAATGTATTTTACTAAGGCATTAACACAGAAACAGAAAAAGAAAACGCTTTAAATGCATATGTCACTTCTGTATTTAAGCAGAAAACCAACTGTAGACAGATACCAAAGTTATCAGATAGAAATATATTTCATATTGACGTAAGTACTCTACTGAAAATAATAAAATTAATGAAAAGCGAAAAATCTCAAGACCCAAGTTCTATTTTCTCGGACATCATCAAATTATGCGGAGAGGCTATTCTACCGCACCTAATTAGATTATTTAAAGTTTCTATCAATAATGCTTGCATGCCGGAAGATTGAAAGTTAGCACTAGTAGTATCCGTGTTTAAAAGCGTCGATAACACAGTACTCAGTAACTACAGTCCGATAAGTCTCGCATCATTCGTATGCAAACTCCTGGAACAACTAATTACTAACTACAACCGGAAAGAATGAGAGGAAAAGGAATGGATGTATCAAGGAGAGCACGATTTCAGGAACGATTTCTCTTTCAAAAGTCAGCTTGTCTCACTTCTACAGGACCTAGCCGAAGAAATTGATAAAGGTGGAAGGGTAGATGCGATAGTAATAGATTTTGCCAAAGCTTTTGTTGTTGTTCCACACGATCGTCTTGTAATCAAATTAATAGATTCGGATAATGACACAAGGGCGGTGGCTTGGATAAACGAACTATTACGTGATAGGAAACAGAAGGTTCTAATCGGAAGATATTTATCAACCTCCGCAAGTGTTACGTCAGTTCCACAAGGAAGTATTATTAGAACTCTCCTATTTCTCGCCTTCGTGAATGACTTGCCAAAACAATTAGCTTCAAATGTAAGGCTCTTTGCCGACGACTGTATCATCTATCGGGTATCAAATCTGTGGAGAACGTAGATGTTTTGAAGCGAGACATAGACAAATTACTCCTGGGACCCCTGCGAAGCAAACGGCATGGAAATAAACAGTTTAAAGAGCAAAGTTATCACGTTTGGTAAGGGTCGATGTTTTGGTGAAACTGCGTACAAATTGAATAAATTTGTCATACCTACAGTCACATCTTGCAAATATTTAGGAATACAATAAGACAGTAAATTGAGCTGGAGAAATCAAGTAAATTTTCGTTGTGGGAAAAGCCCAGCGATCTTTACATTTCGTTATGCGGTTCCTACAGAGGAGTACGGTGAGACGTAAAGAATTAGCTCATTAGCAAAGAGCGTAAGTGCGACACGTGTTAGAATATGGCGCGGTGTGTTGGGACCGGAACAGAATATCGCAGCAAGGTAATCTAGAAAAGCTCCAGCGCAGAGCATCAAAATTCACTTTCAGGGGGTACAAAAAAGAAGGTATATGGGAGTCACTCGAAAAACGGCAGATTAAGTTGCAACTCTATGCCATATACGGAACATACACAGGCTGCCCTGCTTGAAATGAAATTAACCGCCATCTAGGAAAATCTACATACTTTGGTAGAGAGGATCGCGTGCACACAATTAAGACAAGAATACAGAAAACGGACGTTGGGAAATTTTCATTTATAAACCGAACAATTAGAGGCCGCACAGTTTGTCCGTCACAATCTTTGAACCCTTTCCTCAAAGCTTGAGAAATGTTAAAAATAAATTCGTTTTCTATTTATGTATATCTTAGGTCAATGTATTACTGTTAAATTAGTATTATATCCTAAGAAATTAGTTTCTTTAATTGTTATTAGTAGCAGTTATATTGTCGTTGTTCTTATTATTGTTATTATTAATATTATTATTGTATTACTATTGTGAAGTGAAGTGCAGTGCAGTGAAGTGAAGTGATGTAAAGCTTGCGCAGTGAAATTTTGTACTATTAATTAATAATAATTTTTTTAATTAACTACTCTCTTGTAATTTATTATTAGTCAATTTAAGCTTCATTTATGAAAAGTTAAGATATTCTGTCACTAAGTTGCGATACTTAATGGCAGAATTAATAATGAACCTAAATCTAAAATCTAAACTAATTGCTTACTCAAAGCACAAATACTGAGATGCTATTGACCTCAGTTGTAGATGAGACTTTAAATAAATGATAAAAAATCTCTCTGGCAACGCAACATTTATTCATTCGCATTGCTACAATTATTGCCATACATATTTGATCTTTTCCGCTTTCAAACCCTCTTGTTAAATGAAAAATAATTCCATTTCCATCAATTATATCTCTCCGCTTCCCAATTCTGAGAAATTATTGTTTGAGGAAAAAATCCAGTTTTGTTAAAGAGAATCTCCCACTTCTAGATATATTCTGAATACTCGAGCCAACTCGCCAATATACTGTATATTTGTATCTATATATGGCGTATTTTTCGATCTCTATGTCCCTTCTTCATTTAAATTGTCATTACTAGCCAAAACTAGGATTTTGACAGGAAATTGTAAAAAGACAGGTAGTTTGTATTCATGTAATCAATCGAGTTCAAATAATCTACCCATTCTCCTACCCACACTTCTACCCACACTTCTACCCACACTCCTACCCACACTCCTACCCACACTCCTACCCACACTCCTACCCACACTCCTACCCACACTCCTACCCACACTCCTACCCACACTCTTACCCACACTCTTACCCACACTCTTACCCACACTCTTACCCACACTCCTACCCACACTCCTACCCACACTCCTACCCACATTCCTACCGACACTCCCACCATGCCCATATTAACTCTCCTCTCACAAACCACTGACTCTCTTTAATTATCAACGACATAGACAACTCGCCTACCCACACGCTAGCACACAACTGGTTCTCCTACTTATTTACCTATCTCCCCACTCACCCACGATCTCACTATCCGAGCACTCTAACATTCTCATTCCAGTGAAAGCAACCGCGCGTTTACACCTATCCCCCAACGCTCGCCAACCCGCACCGCATTCCTGGCGTTGCCTGGCGTCTGCGTGTCGTATCTCGGCGCCACCGCCACCGCGACTAGGCTCCGTTGGTGCCGACGCCGCGACGCGACGCCAGCGAGCCTACGCCACTCCGCGCATTCCCGCGCCTCCGCTCTGCACAGCACGTGTTCGCGCCGCTCCCACGCAGCTGTCGCCTCGCGAGTGGGCGGCGACGTTCAGTGTAGGGTAGGCGTCTTGTTTGATTGAACGGCTGAAGGACAAGATCGCAACCTTAACGGCCGTGTACTATAGAGTAGTTACTCTTAGAAGCGACCACTTTGACAGGTCAGGAAACAAATGAACGTCATGCAGGACGATGGGATAGTGATGATGAGATTGCAAGATTGATTGCAAGAGATAGTGATGAACCCATTTACAAATTGTAAACGAACGCACTCTCAAAATGAATGAATGGACATAACCTGCTGTTATATTGCAAGTAGTGGCCAAGCAGAAGGTATTAAAGCGGTTCCTTCTTACAGTAATTTTTTTTATTAGGGAATTTTAACACCACGTGTAAGTAGTCATCTTTAAACGCCATTGATGGCGTGGCTAACGACGTTTTTCGGTCGTAAGGAGTTCAGTAAAGTTCAGATAAGCTTTAGCAATTGCGTTATGCGTTATAATAAAAAGTGAATTTCAAGCATTGAACAAAAGAAGTTGGATAATGCATACCAAAGAGTGTAGACCATTAGTGAGACATTCCAAATACGCTTCGACTCAAGAGTAAACAAATTTCCATTTTTCACGGAGTTTTCAATTTTCTGCCCGGTTTTTCTGGAGAATGGAATCAACAAAATTGGATTCTCGGCACCTGGAGCCTCCACGCAGCCTCTTACCATGACGGGGCCTCCATCATGCAACACAGGTGATCGTTAGTTTTCTTCTCCTAAGGCAGGCATGTCGAGGTCGCAGGCAGGGTAACTAGTTTGCTAAAGTTCGCGGGCACTCCATCCAGAGAAACTGGCACGAAATTTGAAAGTGAGGGTTGTACAAATTGCTAAATTTAGAGTCCATCATATTATGTTGGAGAAGTCAGTTATTACCTTAAATTTAGCGATATTAATTTTTAAATAAAATATCCTTGTAAGTGAAATCCATTAGCAATATTTGAACTTATCAGTTGTGAGTAAAATTAAATATTTTGAATAGATTTTCATACCGCAATCGCATTCATTTGGGTGTGCAATTAATGCATTAACTTCCTACATCCATTCATGTTAGGAAAAATATTCTTGTCTTTAGCTGTCCGCCCGTTGGAGTGATATAATAAATCCAATAATGGGTTTTATCGAAGAGGGTAGACTACATCAGAATCGTTTAAGAAAAATAACACATAGCGAAAACAGGCAAGAATTTGCCATTCAAACATACTCCGTCCGCTGGCCAAAATGGTTATACTAGGCAGAAATTTAATATAAAGATGAAATAGAGTCGTACAGTATATATACATAATTTAAATATCAGTTGTTTGATTGTTAGCATCGGCGAACGTGCTTTCGTTTAAGCAACCAGTCGTCGACGTCGTCGTCGTATTTCGAACGCGCTTTACGTTTACTATCACCACTACAAATTGTATCAGTACACCTCTTTCTCGACTTGAAGGGGAAACGAGAGCGGAGTCAGGGGAAGCAGCATGAGCCCACGGAAGCCCCGCGCTTCCCAGCAGGTGTTCTTGGGCTCGCCTCTTCTAAGACTACATTAACCTTTCTCCACAGGTGCACTGTTGTTTGTGTGATAAAAATATCTCAAATTTGCTCTCGTCGCTGAAACGAACGAATTCCTACAATTCTAAAAGGCGATTTTTTATAATATTTCTCGACCTGCAGCCTATTACGTCTATTTGACTAACTAATCCATGGATTCTTGTTGGCCACTCGCCCGTTGTATCATGTAACTCGTAGCGCACTTCGGACGGTTTCCGTCTTCCCTATTAGTATAGCAACATATGGAACGATTTTAACGACATTTTGGCAAAGAATCCTGCTAATGTGATTCACAATTATACTTTTTTCTCATTCGTTGGTGGTTCCTCGATTTTTGGTTTTAGCCTTCTACTCATTTTATTTGATCAGATGTCATCGTACATCAATATCCCTGATGTACCTTGGGTTGAATGAGGTTTTTCCCACTGTCTTCGCTATATCTCTCAATGATCGCGTCATAAATCACAATTCTTCGCTTTTTCACAGTCGTTTTCCGCCTCCGGACCATTGTCAATTCAGTGTTGCTCTCTGCATATATGACCAGTCAGTGAGTTCTTCGCTTTCAGTAAAATGCTCAAGTGGTGCATTTCAAAGCGCGTTTGTCGTGATATACGTTCATTTCTGTGCAATACTTATTTGTAGCCTTCACATAAAATATTTTTTTATAAATAAGCATATTTTCAGTTGCACTTGTTCTTCCAGGAAAGCTATAGATAGATACAATTACATCGGAATTACATTTTTCGTTTCTAGAAGTGTACATGTCAATGTGTACACGTTTCTGTACAAGGTGAACAAAAAATATATACTTATACATTCACGTTCAATAGCAAGAGTTACTAAAATTCGACGAATGCTCTACTTCGATAATATTCTGAGAACTGGTGTTGAAATTACATCATTCTACGAACTTCCTTTAACATGTATCGCGATATTACATACAAAAAGTGAATCAGAATGCAGTGAAATCACCATTGAAGGTATTTCTAGTTAGACAAACGAGCCATTTTTATTTTTTAATTAGTAACTCGAGAGGAAACGAAGGAAATGTCGCTTGCCTTCAACTGAAGGAGCGAGTGTTCGATAAGCATTTATGCTTTCCTCGTTCCCGTCCTTGAGTGAAGACAAGCATTTCCTCCTGAGGTTTTCTTGGAGACGTCTATGACATGAAAAACGAGAACGTTCACTGGAATCACATTTTTTTCAGTTTGAGAGGAGATTCCCTTGCAACGAATGGAAGCAGCGTTGTGCACTCCCGCGTCATTGCTTTGTGCACCGGCAGACTAGCGCTTGCTCCGACGCCGCCGACCTTGCGTCACGTCGCGTCCCGTCTTGTCTCGGGCGCCCTGTCGCGAGCGCTCGAGGAGGTTCACTCTGCCGCGTGCTCACACGCGATGCGCGGACGCCACACCGCACTCGCCACTTCACCCTCGCCCCTTCCCGCCCCTTCCCGCCCCGCCCCGCCCCGCCCCCCCTCGCCACACTCCTCCCCGCTCCTTCACGCCCCGCCACTCCCCGTCCCACCACACCCCTCCCCGCTACACCCCGCCCCGCTACACCCCGCCCCGCCCCGCCCCGCTACACTCCGCCCCGCTACACTCCGCCCCGCTACACCCCGCCCCGCCACGCCCCTCCCCGCCAGCCTCACCCCGCCTCACCACGCTCCGCCATTCCCCCCCCACGCCGCCACGCCACGCCACGCCACGCAACTCCGCCTTTCCGCGCTAGAAATGTGTTTTCATTTGCCGAATCGTTAACAAAAACACATGTTCTCCATCATTTTAATGAATTTATTATTATCTTGACCAAGCCCCGTAAATCTGTTGCCTCGATATTTAAGGTCAGAAGGTAGGTCAGTGTCTGAGTATACTGTTGTTTCATTCGAAATATCTATGGGGTTTGTTAAAAAAAGTTTATAAAAGATTTACCCATCATGTCCTACAGTACGATATATACTATGCCAATTTCTTTCTGATATTTGCATTAAATTGTTATGACTACTATAACTGCAACGGACATTGGCCAGGACGTTTTCTTGACTTGTGAAAGTTCAAATCTTCTTCCAAAACCATGCTGAGCTGCTTAATGACTTTGGTTAAGTCGGAGCGAGAGGTCGGTGTATAGCAGAGGGTGGTTGATCGGAGTTCGTGGGGCACATGCAGATAAGGTTTAATGATTTACCGGTCTAAAATGTCTAAACAATTCTTCATTTTTGGGTGCCTGCTACACGGTTTGCATAGAAAATTCGAAACGATTTCATTAAAAACAGAGCATTGTAATTCATTAAAGTAGATATAATTATTTATTGGAATTTAGGAGCCGTTCAGCGACGGTGGTAATTGAAACTCACGAGCGAAGATTGAATAGCTGCTGACGATGAAGTGTACGATGAAGGAACCATAAAATAAGGGGCAGCGAAAACGAAAGGGCTCTGAGAAAACTCAGGGAGAGTTCCTTTGCCCAAAACACATTCCGCAAATAATTGCCTCGGATTAAACCCAGAACTCAGGGATCCCGCCTACCGTTTCGCCACCTACACTTGCCTCCACCTATCAAAGAAGTGTGAGTTTCGGAGCTCTGCGCGAAGGCCAGGTGGTTACGCCTTGCCTGGAGCTAGTACCTGGTCCTCCAGAGCTGTAGCAAGCTTTCTGGCAAGGGAGCTCAGCCCTGAGGCGTGCGAGGACTCCCGAAGGCGGACGGACTTCCTCCACCCATCAGAGCTGAAACCGAATAGAATTGCACAGTTACGAAAACATTAGTTTTGTCCGCTTTTTGCGAGTTTCATACCACCGTGCTCTGTCCCCGGCCGCCGCCGCCGCCGCCGAGCGCACGCAACCGCGTGTGTCGCCTTCCGCCCCTCAGGCGCCAGTGCCCGCCGCTCTCCCAGGCGTCCTTTCCTCTTTGCCTGCACGGCTCCTTTCCTCTCTTGGCGTGCTTGCTGGCTGACGGCAGATACTCACCTCCTCTTAGATTTTCTACTTTTCATCTTCTTCTAATGGGAATATTCCAATAGGGACTTTTTGCACGCCTTAGCGGACAGCAGTTGACTGCAACTTCGATCTTCTGCGCATGCGCATATGCACAAAAGCGATGCGAAACGTCAACTGCGCATACGCAGAAGATCGATAGTGCTTTCGACTGTTTTAACCTTTGAGGGTGCAAAACCTCACTAACCACGCTTTCAGTGTTTCCGAGAAAAGTAGGTACGTAGAACAACTCGCGTTGGTCCCCAGGGCGAGGTTCGCGACACCCAAAGGCGCACTTTGGAGGAGAAATAACAGTGACGATGTCGTGTCATAGATAAACTTTGACTGATATAATTTCGCTCGCCAATTTTGGAGATAGTGATGGGACAAAGTGGCGCAGTATGAGTGCTTACTAACCTGCAAAAATTATTTTTTCTTCTATCTCAACTCCCATTTCGTATGCATGTGAAGTTATCAGGTCAATGTGTTTATATTGGCTTGATGATTTACGTGTGTTTACTTTCGCTTACATGAAGCCATGTATTTACATTACATTGATAATTACTTAGGCTACATTTTATTAACTGTGTTTATATTGTGCAGTTTGAAGTAATTTGTTACAATGTATGACGCCGATCGAGAATATATATCAAGAAATATAATACACATCAGAAATGGAAATAGTAAAATTCTGAGTGTACATAAAGTTAATAGAACCTTTTTTTTCTGACCCCTGCGTAATAGTTTATGTATAAATACCATTTGAAAGAAGTGATCGTATCCTATACATTTCGTACAATATCCACGAACTAAATGTGTTTCGAAGCAATGTGGGGAGAAAGATAGAACAGGAATGTATTATTCAATTTGCAAGGAGTGAACTTCAAACGGGCGACGAGTTCCAATGAATTGGAAAATCCCATTGCATATTATACGTGTTAAGGGGAATTATGTAATGTTGCGCTCTTGTTTTGGTCTTCTTTTGCGATTGTGCAACATAGCTTGATATTTTACTTTAAAAAATAATTTTATTTACCTTATTGCAATTGTAATATAATAATAATAATAGTAGTAATAATAATAATAGTAATAATAATAGTAATAATAATAATAGTAATAATAATAATAGTAATAATAATAATAATAATAGTAATAATAATAGTAATAATAATAGTTAAATTTAATTAACTAAAAGTAGCGCGAAGACGAGCATGAAAGACCAACATTTACACCACCATGACTGCGCAACAAAATTGTCGCGCACAAGAAAAGAGACCTATCTAAAAAAATGTTATTTTTCTAGAGAATGGTTTTGATTTGCCAAGAGCCGTTTATTTCACGGCCAAAGCGAAGTGTTTAGGTCTATCCAAATTGTTTTTTATTCAACAAATATTTACAATATATTTCAAATACTGTACTAAAAAAAGTAAATACTGTAAATGGTTATGAACAATATCAAATGAAATCAAATTAAGAAAGTTACCCCGTGGTCTTTTTCTTGGGATCCTTCTGAATTCTATAATAAAAAGATCATTAGAACATTTTTACAAGATTGTTGTTGAGGATTAGGAGGATTAAGTATATATGAACATAAGATACCATGTTTGGAGAAATGTTTAGTATTAAAACTAATGGGGAGATGAAAGAGTGGAAATTCTAGCGAGTCGAGAAATTTCTTGGCTATTACCAAGTAGGTTTACGGCTGGATGATTGGGATTTATTTCCAAACATTGGTGATATTTTGAACTTATTTTTTGAATATTTTCTTGAATCAACAAAACAATGGACACTTTTCTCCACTCAACACAATTACATTTTTTCAGATTACCACTTTTTCGTGCTCCGGCGATATTTCACAAGGCAGAGAAGTAATGTCTCATTTGTTCAACATTGACTGAATGAGGCTGCGACTTTTGTCCAGGGCAAAGGGAGAATACGCTGCTGCTAAATGGCGTTGGAACGCTGCCGTTTGGAGCGGCTTTTTTGGCAGGAAGAAAGTTACATGACACTTATTTGTTGTTTGCTGTTTCTTGATAGTCCCACCTAAATTATAAGATTCTGAATTTCGAATTTGCATACAAAATATCCGGCTAAATAAGTCAATAAAAGTCTTATTCAGAACAATGTTAAACATTTTTCAGACACAAGTTTTGCTGCTTATCAATTTAAGCATTGAAATCAATAAGCATTTATTTTATGATTATTTGTCTGTCGCGTTGAAGTTAAGTTTATTTTACGTCTCTTGATTTTCAGTAAAATGTGGCCAACCAATATTTTCAAAAAAATATATCATGTACCTGGTTCAATTTATATTTTATGAATAAAAAATGTAAGCATCATACTCTTATTTTAGTACCGAACTTTAATTGTAAAAAACGTTGTTACAAACTATAATAATTATAATTTTGATCATAGATTTTGGCTTGGAGGGTAATCCCATTTTTACACACACCTAAAGAAGGGAAAAAATGTTCCCGAAACGTTCAAAGTGTTACTATGGAACAATAAATAATGGCCCAGGAATTTTAAGAGGGCCCATGGAGTCCAACGCATCCCATAATTCTTTTTATAATTTGAACATTTAATTAATTAATCTTTATCTTTTTCAATTTTTCAAGTCCATATTTTTTTCAAAATTAAATGCCTAGTGCATATCTCATTGTGTATAAATGTATTCTGAGCCTTCTTAAATTCGAGAAAACGGACTAAAAATCGTTGTGAACAGTCGATCCCAAGTATTATTTAAATATATCAATGTAACAGACTGTAAGAAAAAATAATATGAACTTATAAAAAATTCTACCAAGAGCCCATGTACCACCTTTGTACGCGTATGAAATTTTTGCAAGAGAAGACATTTTTCTTGTGCGGACCTGGTTCTGCTATGCGACTGGAGAATGTTGGAGTGCACCCCCGGGTTTGCCTTTCCCCACAGACGGGCGTGTGGCATGGGGCGATCATCCCGAGCCGATAAGGGGATCGGACCTTGAACTTGCGGCGCATGAAAGCGTCCACTGACGTCTGCCAATGCAGAAAGGCCGCTGTGTTCATCGGCGTCAGCGCCCGTGTGGCGTCTCGTGCACAGTGGGGCCCTTCACGGGACGCGCTTGAAGGGCGCTCAAAGGGCATAAACCGGGTGTTGCGCAGCCGAGCGCGAAATTCGCGTTTTATTTGCTTAAAAGACAACAAGAGAACACAAAAAGTAATGGCAAAATGCTTAGAATAAAATGTAGTGAAAAAAGGAAATATTCTTTGAAAGCAAATTTTGTGTATGATACTCGTATAATACTTTTTTTTTAATTTTTCATTTCTGACATTATTTACTGAAGTACTGAACCCTTCACTTATAATAATACTATTGTTGTTCTTCAGCTACATGTACTGTTACAGCTACTGTTTTACCTTCAGCGACATTAATATTTTAAAATAGTTTAATCTTATGCAATTGCTTTTATTTGATGTTCAAAATATATAAATCTCATTATATCCGAAGTAATAAAGAGTACTGTAATACGATTAATCATATAGCCGTACAAAATAGAAAATACGTAAGAAAATAAAAAGGCATCAGTATAAGATAAAATATTGTACGTTACGCTTGGTTTAGACACCATTAGGTGTAATTAAATTGTCTGTTCACAAATCCAGTAGGGCGACATTACAATTACGAACAAGTAATAAGGTCTCGTTCAACCACTATTATAAAATTGTATTATAACTATATAAAATAACTATTATAAAATTGTATTTACAAAATCTAAAAATACAAGGCATGTGAAAGCCTACATTCCAAGTTAATTCGTCGTGAACTTAAAATGCCCTGTTTGTGGCACGTACGGTCGCAACGCATCTGGAAGAGCTGAATATCATGAAACAATTTAGTATAATTCGGTTTTGAATTCGCTGATTTTTTTCTCCTATTTCCTTCATTTTCTGAAATTTTTTGTATCTTGTTTCGTCCATTTTCTTTTTATCTTGTTGTTTATTTTCGCCACGTTTCTGTACTTCTGAGCACTGGGCGTCACGTTGTAAAACCAACGCTTCCCGCGCGAAGACAGAACCGCGTTGTGGCGGGTGGAGGGGGGGGGCGTGCTTTATCAGGCCTTGACCGCCGCCGGGCGAAGGCCGGGCGGGCAGCGTCGGGCGGCTCCGCCTGTGTTTACCTGGCGCGCACCGCGAGAAGGCACCGCAGGCGAGTTCGCGTATCGCTTCGATAAATATTTGTGGCTTCCTGGCGGTGCGGCTCCGCGAGCCTCGGCCTTCGCGGCGCCCGCGTGAATGACGCCGAAGCGCAGGCAACGCACCGCGAGGGGGGGGGGAGTGCTTAGAGAGGAAGGGGCAGCGATGTGGGAAGTGAGCGAGATGCCGCACGCGAAACGCTATTGAGCAGGGAGGGAACAGTGCGGGATGTCGCAAAACAAACATTTTCGGAGTGTGTGTGTGTGTGTGTGTGTGTGTGTGTGTGTGTGTGTGTGAAGAGGACAAGGGTAGATGATGTTCATGGAGATATTAAGAAAAACATCGGATTGGAATATTACTTCGAATGGAGAAATTGCATATAACAAGAATAACATTCCAATATGTGTTATGAGAAGTTCGTGGCTGTTCGCCATTAGTTCCGTAAGCGTAGTGTATGTTATAGGCGGGGTTCTCCCCCGCTGGATCGTCAGATCAAGAGCTGTCTTATACGTCATATTTACGCCATTGTTTTATACGTCATATAAGTGACATAGCCCCACTCGGGATAACCTGTAATCTAAACTCTCGACTTGTCTCCCGACACATATGATAGTGTAGTTCATGTAAGTGTGCGCTTGTGTGTTCGTGTGTGTGTGTCTAAGGGGATATAGGATATGGGAGGACAAGGATGAGGAAGGGAAGATCGCGAGCGGTCCGTGACCCGTTTGTTGGGATTCTGCTCCGACATTCGGCTGATATTAATCGGAGAAACCACGGAAAACTACCCATCAGAGCAGCCAGTCTCTAGAATTCTTCTCCATGTTAGAATGCTGAACAGTCTTACTCAGAGAAAACTTCAGTACTTGGACTTGCTATCTTATCCCCTGCGTAGTTATGCTGGTGCGTCATGTTTATTCCATACTAAAATCCTCCAAAGAACATTTCCCTCTTATGTGCCTTTCGAGTGCTAGTACTCCGGTCGCTCATTTCATGCAGCTCCATCACAGAGTAATGGAAGGAAAATACAATTGAAGTTACTTACGATGCTAGAACAACAGACTTTCACGTCGACCTAACTGGTGACTCTATCACAAAATAAACGAAGTGGCCTGGGTATTGACTAATCTACAAACACAAAGGTCAAGCAGAGCATGAATGACATACTGTTGTTTTTAGGCATCTGTAATGAATGTGTTTAACGTATTATTAGATTCAAAGAAACTGTGGACATTTGCTCATAAGTAAAAAATGTCAACGCAGGAAACTGTCGCCGAGAGAAGTGTTGACATACGACAAATCTTGCAGGAACGATAGGTAGTGTAGTGGTCAGATCCCTCACCTTCTACCGTTGAGTATCGGAGCGTGATCCAGATCAATGTATGTGGTAGGGAAAACGTGTTGACGGCAGGTTTTGTCTGGTTTCCTCTTCCTTCATCGCTCTAACGTTCATATCATCGTCACCTTTCACACAACCAGCAAAAGCATCCATCTCGGGTGTGGCTGAGGACATAATAAAGATTTTATATTATAAATATTTGGAGCCAAGCACAAAAATGATCAAAATTATGAAAATTGCAGAATTTTAAATCTAAATAGAAATAAAAATTCTAGAAGTGAAGTACTACATTATTTTAAATATTTCTAATGTATATCTATCTATTTAGCGTTATTTCACAGCCTTGGCCGTTTTCTGCATTTATATTGGGCCGTTTTTCTCAATTTCTATTTTTTCCATGGTTTCAATTATTACCTTGTTCCATGTTCGTCTCGATCTTCCCCTGAATCTTCTTCGATTTGTTATCCATTCCCAAACTTTTTGTACAAGTCTATCCGGTTTCAACCTTCTCATATGTCAATACCATTTTAGTTGGTTCATATCGATCGTCTCGTTCAAATTTGTTTGCATTTTCATTTTATTTCTTATTCATCATTTATTTTGACTAACAGAGAAAGTTTACATCTTCGCCAGCACATCATTTCTGTTCCTTAAAGTTTGTTTTTCATAATTTTTGTTAGTGTCCAGACTTCTGCCCCACCTCTATGAAGGAGCTATATATGAGTTTCTTTGTCTTCATTGAAATAATTGAGTTCCACAGCACTGGATTCAACTGTTATGTGGCTATTTTTCCCCTTATATTTTTATTTTTCACATCCTGTTCTCTACCATCTGCTGTTACGGCGACTCCCAAATACTTACATTGTATATTAGCTTTAATTAGTCCTTTACCAGTCTCTAAATCATGGGGCATACCTTCCACCACCATATACTGAGTCTTTTGTACATTTATTTCCGTTCCCCATTTTCCATACTCAATTCTACTAATTTTCTGAACATATAAGATACATCCTCTTCATCTTCAGCCATTATCACTTAGTCGTCTGCAAATAGTAGAGTAAAATCTGTTTCATCACCTATTTTCACACCCATACATTTGCAATTTCTTTTCCATTCTTTTAAAGCTTTATCAATTAATATCTTAAGCAGGGTTGGAGATATACAGCAGACTTGCCGTAATCCTTTATTTTCTGGGAAGTCATCTGATAGACATTTTCCCACTTTTACTTGAATTTTGAATATCTTTATAAAGCGGTTTTACTGCATTTATATATGTTGTTGATATTCCTTTTTCTTTCATCGCCCCCATACTTCTTTTTCTGATACATTATCATAAGCCTTTTTGAGTTCTATGAAAATTATGTGAAAATATTTCTAATATTTAATTTAAAATCATTATGAATTAGATGAATCCGCATGGCCACTTTATTGGGAAATGTGTGAAATTGTATCTTCCAGGACGACCAGTACATAAGACGAATACGAGAATACACCAATTCACAATGTTGCCCTTTCACAGCAAACATACTATATGCAGTTTCGTATTCACGACAGGAACGTCATGACCGCTGCATCCGCAAAGAGCATCTGCCTGCCCACAAAGCCCACTCATTTCCACACTTCTTCTCGCAAAGCCTCGCACCACGGCCTTCGCTAGGCAGCGAGCGCCCTGCCCCTCCTCCACCCACACTGCCCCCCTCCCCATACCGTCCACCGCAGTGAAGTCCCTCGCTCTTTCCCTGCCGCCCCGTCCTACCATCGGCCAATTCGACTCCTCACCCTGTTCCACCCTTCCCTGACACCGTTCAGCATTTCCGCGCTCCATCCTACCTTTCCCCGCCCCTCCTACCTTCCCCCGCCCCTCCTACCTTTCCCCGCCCCTCCTACCTTTCCCCGCCCCTCCTACCTTTCCCCGCCCCTCCTACCTTTCCCCGCCCCTCCTACCTTTCCCCGCCCCTCCAACCTTTCACCGCCCTATCCTACCTTTTCCCGGCCCATCCTACTTTCCCATTCCTACCTTCCGCCGCTTTACCCTACCTTCCTCCGCCCCATCCTACATTCCCCGCCCCGTTCTGTCTTTCCCGCCTCTGTCGGCCTTTCCTCTCCCGCCCTGGTTTTGCTTGT
Source organism: Gryllus longicercus (assembly GCA_038098605.1). Classification (NCBI taxonomy): domain Eukaryota; kingdom Metazoa; phylum Arthropoda; class Insecta; order Orthoptera; family Gryllidae; genus Gryllus; species Gryllus longicercus. Next base: position 350,168 of record JAZDUA010000020.1, read on the forward strand.
CCTCACTGCTTGTTTCCACCCCGCTCTGCATTTCCCACTCCTGTGCTTTTTCTCCCCACCACACCCACGTCGTCAATCCCAACAATATCCACCTCTTAAAGACCCACATGTTCTTCTCCCACCCATCCTCTACTTCTCTCTTCTCTCAGCTCACTTCGTTCCTGTTCCCACCATCATTCTACCCTTTCGTACGTGAACATCTCTCCTGCCGTTGCCTTCTCACAGTTCTTTCTCCATTCTTCGCACACTGCACAGGAGTTTCCATTCGTTTCCCCACTGTCCGCTGACCAATTTTTCCTCGCCCTGTCCCGCAATCCCTGTCTTGGTCGTTTACTACCGGCTTTCCCCTTTCCCTACCTCCCCTCTTGATATGATAGCCTCACATCACCCTTCGCCGCACAGCACCACAGTGCCTGATCCCGACCCACCTCATATCTTTCCTCCTCGACCTCCCTTCCTCTCCCAAATACCTCCCCGCCTCAGCCCCGCGCGCACCTCCCCGCCCGCAGGCGCACCGCAGCCCGTGCGTTCGCTCGCGCCCATCCCCGATCATGCATCTCCCATTCATATTCAAATGCGCGCTGCTCGGGTATTTCAAAGTGTTGAAAAGGACTGTCGCCGCTTTCATGCGCTCTTCACACTTGTAAAGCGCGGCTCTGCGGGCGCGTGCACCCCTCCCCTCCCCTCCCCTCCCCTCCACTTCCCTTCTCCCTCCACACCTCGCACCTCCGCCCCCGCCGCCCCTGCCGTCCGCCTGCCCGTCCCGTCCTGTCCCGTCGCGTCCTGTCGCGTCGGCGAAGAGCCGGGCGCGTTGTCCCGTCTAGCTATTGGTCATTGTGCGCCTCTAGCTGGACAAAATCCGACCTCTGTTCGCACTGCGCTCCTGCTGCTAATGATGACTTCAGACCATGTGGGGCCGGTTCGATCCCTCCCTCGCCTGCTTAGCGGTTGTTCATTGTTCCTTATTCTTTGTTTGGTCGTTGCGGATTTGATGTTTGAATATAGGTTGCAAGATGAGATAAAGTTTTGCTACCCAATGGAAGTTGCTTGAATTTTGTCGTATTTGTTAGAGCACTTCACATGATTCTAGAGCTGTCGTGATCAGTTCTAATTAAGATTCATGATAATCCATTTCTTTTCAATACTGCATGCAATGCATCGTTTCAATCCTACATTCACCTTGCACTGAATTGTGATCGAGAAAGTATTGTAGAATCTGAAAATCTTTATAAAGAATGTTTTATGATTACTCCTACGCTATATTAATATATTATTGTACATTAAGTTAAGCAATGATTTACTTCTAAATTTATATTTGTAAAGTAATATTCAGTTCAAAAATATATTTTTTCAAAAAGTTACTTATAGAGTCTCAATATTTTATTTTATTTAAATTAAAAAAAAACATAACAATAGGAAATGCTTTTTTAAACCAAAATATCATAATTTTGCTCCTGCAAACTCGTTTACTGGGCCCATCGCGAGAGCATTGTTCTACCTATTCTGCCGCCTGTACATCATAGTCACATTTGCATCACCAAAAGGTATTCATAGTTTTGTTCCGACACACAACATACCGAACAGTTCCACACGAGGTAACTGGACCTGCCTAGTGTCCTCACTTTGTAGTGTCAGGGAAAGCAAAGACTTCATTGGTCAAAATACATGTGCCCTGTATTGGACGTGAAAACGAAATGGACTTTGAATGTTGCTGTGATTGATTACGGCGTCACGTTAACAAGTGTAAATTCATAAGGCGAAATATCATTCCTTATCTTCTACAATGCGCGTTCTCAAAAGTTAAACGAGATGTGCACTAAGCAAACTTCACTGTCATTTCGAGCTAATGTAAATTTTATGAAGGTAACTCACGCTGTTTTACATGATGATTTCTCTTGTAATAATGAATGTAGTCATATGATTCAAGGAATTACATTTTGACTTGTAATGAAATGTAATTTGAAATTACAGTATTTGGAGCATAAATAACAGGTTTATCAGCAAATGTTTGTGTCACGAATGACAATTTTGTCTGTCAGACAGAATTAGTTTACAGTGAGTTTCCCACCATCGTCAAACCACTGACAGCCACAGTTCAACTGATACTTGCATAGATTGTCACGTTCTGTATTTTGTTCATAGAGAATCTACACATGACTATTGTGTATTCCTCAATTAAATGATTAAAAAAAGTACTCATTCATTTTATATACATAAATAATATTGTGAATTGTAATTAATTTAAAATATCAATTCCGGTCATGTGTGAATTCTTTTTTTTCGCTTTCTCTTCCAATCATACATGTAAGTTTGAGAACATGGAGGCCATTAATTAGATCTTAAAATTACATGATCTATTTAGAAGTGAGTCTACTTTTAAACAAATTGTCGTTTTCCATTGCTGTAAACAGGTTGAATGTAATTCCTTAACAGATATCCATTTTTCCTCTACCTACGGTGAATATTACACATTATGTGCGTAATACTGTCGTGTCACACCTCCATGTCAAAATTACCAATTTAGTCATTTAGATTGTTTGTTCGTATTTAATTTCTGGAATTGCAGTAATAGCAACATTTATTTTAAGTTGTTGTGGTTTATATTGAAGTTCCATTGGAAATTGTATTTCAGCTAGTTATTTTATATTGTTTTATGGTATTAAAATTACGTATTTTGTGGATTTTGTTAAAGAAGTATTTTTTGGGTCGAAAAATTGAAAACTGACATTTCGTTTTAGAACGATTCGTGTGGACATTTAGCGAAGATGATTGAAATATTGTTAGCTAGTTTATTAATAAAAATAATAAGAATAATCATGCTACCAATGCCAGCAGTTCTGTTTGTCAAGAATAATTTAACATTAACGTCCGTTATTCTCAGTAATCTAAATTTATTTAACGACCAATTTTTGTATGATTATTAGACAATTATAAAAATATATCAATTCAAATGTCCGTTACAAATGTTTAAAAATGAGAAATTCTTGTATAATATAACAAAGTCCAAAGGAATTTCTAAAAATTGGAAGACCACTGAAGATATTAAGTACCAAAAATCGTTTCCCTGAACGTTCGTAGAATGTTTTGATTTTCCATAAATTGCGGAGAATCTCTTATTTTGCTTTAGGATGAACTCCATCCACCAACACCAGATACCGCATTTTTCGTATACATCTCCGGCCGTATCAACAAGTCATATTAGACAGCTACGAACCAACAGAAGTTCACAAGCTCTTCTTGATCATTTAATTTCAAACAAAAATAACATTTTCCATTAGTTATTCGATACACCAATAGGATGCGTGGCGTTACCCTGCCCAGCAAACGCACTGCTGGGGTCTTTATTAAATATTATTCTTGTACTCGGTGTCCAGTGTCTCGTGCTTGCTCCCATCTGGAACAATTGTCGTGTCCTTTTATTCTCCGCCCGCCCTATCTGCCTCCCCTCCAGGTTCGTCATTGAGTCGTTTGAAAGGGCGGATTAGCGGTGTCCGTAGGGTGACAGCGCGACGGGGCGGGACGGGGCGGCCAGGGCAACGGACTCTGATATCCTCGCGGGGCGCGCGCGGGGACAATAGCCACCGCCGCGACAAACGACCGGGTGCGCGCGCCCTGGCCCGCACCAACTGGCCGCTTGTCTGGTCGCTCGCCGCGAGATAATAGGGTGGCAAAGAATGTTGCTTACAGCTGTAATTTGACGAGAACTATGTTTTGATATAGTGGTCCCTTTTATGCGGTTTAAAGTTCCATTTCATCTTCTCTTTTGTATAAAATTTAGGAGTCATCATTTCGCACGATGAGAAAAAATCAGCTTGATATTTGTAATATTAGCAACAAAAATATTGCTCGACAGTTTTGATTTTAGGAGCAAATTACCGTAGAAAGTATTTTTGGTAATTTTCCAATTTCGTCGCAGCCTTTTTGTCCCGTTCTCATTTCCAAGATTTGAAGCGCTGTTCCAGACTTGGAAGATCATTGACATTTGTAAGGAGGCGAGTGCACTGTATTTCTGATGGCCTAATGTCTGACCCGATCGCAGGACAGCGGTAGATACCCTGTAGCAGCTGCCTGCTGTTGTAATATTCAGCCCCACTTCCGTCAACTCTAAATTTTCGTTTTTCGTTATATATGTCCACAGAAAGAAGAGTTTTTATTCAATAACACTTACGTAGAAATAATCTCACAGCTTTGACCTTCTGAATATCATGAAAGAAAAGTGCAGTAAAATATTTTCAAGAAAACTGCTATACAATATCGAAGCGTTTTTCTGCAAAATGACCTCGAATATATATTTAATCGTCTAATAAAGGATAATGCGTGTGTTTTGTCGATGAAACTCACATATAGCAAGGAATTATGGGAACTCACCATTTTAAACACCCAAAGCTTAAAATGTATGCTTTTGCAAAGGAATGCGAAAGATACTCTTGCACTAGCATTAACGTTGCAATTAATCGTGTATTATATTTTCTGTTGTGTTTGCTGAACCCTTTTCACAATAGCAACACAGTTTGAAAGTTCAATCTTGAAACTAAAATCAAAATGAGACATATTTACCGTACATCACACGACGTTGGAAGAAATGTATGTCCATTGACAGTTTTCGGTTTGTTACCAGCTGGGTCTTTTGAACATATTACAATAATATGAAGACTACATATTTTGTTACATTTATAAAACCTTTTTCTAAAAATGCACATATATATTACACATTCTGGTCTTCTAAGTAACCAATTTGATGTAGGTTCTGTAATTTCTCAATGGATTTTGTATGATTTGTGATTTCTTCACTTCTCGAACTGGAAAGAAATAAAAAGTTCATGTATTGCATTCATTATTAAGAATCACTTCACTTTTATACAAACTCAAAAGTACCTGAAAATAGAAGAAGAAATAATGAAAATTGTGAAACTGTGCTCGGAGCAGGATCAAACCGCTTAATCCACTAGTTTCATATCCCATAAGTAGGTTACTTAAATGTTCACCAAATTCTGTATATGCTGACAGTCTCAGCAGAAAAATGATTTAGTTTAAGAATACTTTGTCTGTCATGGAACCTACGGAAAGGACGAAACGAACTTCCTAACGCTCAAGGAACCCGCCCTAAGGACCGGCGTAGGTGGCTTAGGACATTAATTGACGTCACTGCAATGCACATGACCGGGAGGTACTAGTGTTATCTAACTAGTGTCGAATTCTGTCGGCGGCTGGATTTTCGACACTAGTTAGATAGCTAGGTAGAAATTCGCTGTTGTCTAGAGGGGAATTCTAGCGGCCAGCTGCCCTGATCGGTAGTTTTCCGTGGTTCCTCCGATCAATGGTCAATCAGGCGAATGACAAAGCAGTACCCTAACAAACGGGCCACGGACCGCGTGGGATACTCCCTTCCTATTCTTGTCATCTCCTCACGCCTTACTTACACACACGTACTTGCACTGCTCTACCACCCATGTCGGGAGACCAGTTGGTAGCTTAGATTTCGTTCCGGCTGTGGCGATGCTGGTGGGAGGTACCTGGTTGGCGGAAAACTCAGCTAGCCGACTTGTGAGACAGCGTCGGGTCTCACCATCCTACAGGGGAAGATCGCAGCCACCTCACGAGAAGAGCCTTTACGTTTTACGCTCTCGGGACTTATGACAGCAGTTGACGCGCCCGAAATCACTAATCACTGAATGCATGAAAACCGACCTATACTGCGATTTTCGCAACTCTGCCCCCTGGCAGGAATCAGCTGTTGACGGTTTCATCCAATCGAGAGCTTCAACGTTACGTTATAGTGATGTCCAATTATATATAAGCTATAACAGGAGTGCGATGCCTAAAATAAGAGGGCAACATTTCTGGGCCCAATTTTCTGTTAAACTTTATTTATAAATGACGTAAATAAACTACTAAATAAGTAAAATTAATTCCGAAACTAAACTTATTACGAGAATGGAATAAAACTTTAATTATTAAAAACAACTGGTTTTATGTTGAACCATTAAAGGATTTCTAAATGACTTGTAAATACTATATTCCAAATTGTCTAGTTAAAAAGAGGCAAATCAAAAACTGAATATTTTGCGGAAATGATTTTTTAAATACGGTAGCGAGCCCCTTTCAAAGTTTTAAGGACTCCAACCCATCCTGTGCGCACGACTATGAAGGTTATATCCTAATCAGTCAGGCTAAATTCTATTTAACAAAGTCTTCCTAGCGCAAAACTCTCATAACTGTCTATTTAAAGGAATCTTCAAGAAGCTACGGAAAATAAAAAAATATGCAATCTAAATGTAGTGCAGTAATTAAAAACTGATTATAGTCAGATGGCATAAAAAAGATAAAATACTGAATATTAAAAAAAGAAAGAAATTAACAGAAACGATGGGTGTGGTAGGTTCTGAAGGAATGACAAGACATCCGGGTGGGGACATTTTTATAGATACAAAAAAGTAGTGTTCTCAGTGTTTGAAGGAACAGGACAAGGGAAATATCAGAAGTGGCCTAAGGGTCACATAAAGCTAATACCGGTAGACAGTTGCTACCGGACCCATACGAGAATACTACTTGGTCTACAGCTGAATATGCAGAAAAGAGAGAGAGAGAGAGAAAGAGAGAGAAAGGAAGAGAGCAACGATCAAATAAAGAGGGAGAATGAGGGGGATAGAACAGCAACTAGTCAATATCGGATAGTTTTCTCGGTCAAGAAATGTAATGAAAGAACAAAAGAAAAAAGAAAGAGAAAAAATCGTTCATGTTGACTGCTGTAGTAACACTATTTTTACTGCCGAAAAGAGGGGATTCCGTAGCCCTTTGTTCAAAGTACTGCGCCTGCATCCGCCTATAATACACAAAAAGCACGGAAACGATCATCTGGAGCAGTCGTATTTGCTGGTCCTTTCTCTAAGAAAATGTTTCTTAACCCTCAAGACATTGAGCTATCCATGACCTTGGTGTTTATATCCTTCAGTGATACTGACAAAAATACCTTGGTTTAAAAAAAATACAGGCTGAGGAATGGATTGATTCACCTAGTTGGCTGTGGAAAATCGTCTGTCACCAGGATTTAACTTAGACCTTTCCGAATAATAGTCGCAGGGTAAAGAAACAGCACAAGGTTTTAGTTACTCTTACACACATTGTATTATCGTACAATCAAAACCGCGAGAGAGCGAGAAGAATTTGCGAGGAATTGAACTATGATCCATAAATAATAAATCATACCTTTCTTAGCGAAAAATGTATCTGACCTGAATATTCCATTAAAGTACTTGCTGGGTGAAAGACTTCGTGGAGTAAGACAAAGCGCATTGCCGTAACTCACAAACAAAAGTTAGAAAAAACATTTTTATATGGTATCGTCTTATATTAAAGAAAACCAAAACGCGTATTATTTTAAAAACAGAATTATTTTATTTGCATCCATTTTCTAAAAGTCACAACGTTTCGCGATACAATGTGGCCGCATCATCAGGTGTTCTGTAATCAAACGGTTATAACAATTAAATTAATTCACTTTCTCGTGAAAATTTAAATATGAAATAACAATGCAGAAGCAAAGCGGTATTTAAAATTAGAAATGAAATTTAATAATATCCAAATACAAGAACTGTATGATTGCAATAAAATAACAAATTTTATATAAATAAATAAGTAGGAAGCGCATGTCTTACCTGAGACAAAGTAAAGAAAAAGACATATTAAAAAAATCACGAAGAATCTCGATAACATATTGAAATAAAAGCAAACGGAAAGGAATCAAAAGGATCCTTTTCTATTTCAACCACAAGCATCAAAATCCGATAGCTCACTCACTTACCCACTCACAGTGCAAATACAAAGCAAGATTTAAAAATAAAAACGAAATTTATATACAATATCGAAAAACAAGAACTGTACAATCGCAATAAAATCACAAATGTTATATGAATGTATAACCATTTACTCTCCCACCTCTCATTTACTCTCTCACCTTCTCATTTACTCTCTCACCTTCTCATTTACACTCTCACCTCTCATTTACTCAGCCATTTGGCCGCTCTTACCACTAAAGGTCCAACCGCGGCGGAAGGAACCGCGAACCTTCGTTCGTGAATCGCTGCTCTCCGCGCTGGTCGCACGTGGAGCCGAGTGCGGTGGCGGGCACCTGAGCGTGTTTTGGGCAGCCCTAATTGGGGCGCGGCGCAACGCGGATCCGACCGCAGCCTCCACCGCCCCCTCCCCCCCTCGTCGGCCCGGCATAAGCGCTTGCCAGCACCACGCTGCTCTATCGCTCACACTCGGCTCATTCTTTCGCAAATTCGTTCTTACCCATCGCATTTCTCTTTCGCTTGCTTTTGGTTCATTCTTTCACATATTCGTTCTTACCTACAGCATTCCTCTTTCACTCGCTTTAAGTTCATTCATTCACATATTCGTTCTTATCAATCTCATTTCTCTTTCGATTGCATTTGCTTCATTCTTTCGCATACTCGTTCTTACGTATCGCATTTCCCTTTCGCTTGATTCCGGTTCATTTTTTCGCATATTTGTTCTTATCTGGTTTCTCTTTCCCTCGCTTTTGTTTCATGCTTTCGTATATTCGTTCTCACCAACCTCATATCTCTGTCGCTCGCTTTCGTTTTATTCTTTCGCATATTCGTTTTTAGCTATCGCATTTCTCTGTTGCACGCTTTCGGTTCATTCTTTCGCGTATTACTTCTTACCAATCGCATTTCTCTGTCGGTCGGTTTTTCTGGATTTTATGCGAGTTGTTCTTGCGTGTGACCTTTTATTCTCTTTTAATTTTCTTTTTGTTTCCATCACTTTTCTCTCTCCTTTGCTTCTTGCTAATTCTCTCTCGTTATCTTTCTTTTCTGTTCTTTTTTGTGACATTTCTCTTTCGTTATTCTGATTCTTTAATGTATTTTTCTTACACTCTCTTTTCTAGTTTTTTTCTTTTATTTTCTCCATCCATTTCTTTCGTTCCCTACATTCTGATTATATCACAAGTTCTTATTTCCCTCCTTCCTTTTTCTCACTGTGTGTATTTCCCACATCCTTCCTTAGATCTACGACATACTGTCCTCTTATTTCGTTGATACTTGCTCATTTAGACAGATACGCAAGCTCACATAGTAAAGATATTAAATATTTCCTCTACAGTACGCTCATCGATTATTTACTTAAATTTTTACCAATTTTCTCCTTGCTCATTTACGATTCTTTGCTCTATTCTACTTTTTACTTTTGTTCTCCTTCCTTTCATATGCTATTTTAGCAATTCATATTAGTAAGTTTTTCTATTTTCACCTCTTCCTTGCTTGGCAGCTGGTGCAGTATTAAAAGTGCTACCACTGAAAACCGGGTTTCAAATTTTGCTGAATGCATTTGGGGACACAAACTCATTTCAAGAAGTTGTCGAATCTAAGTCCACTTTACTATATCTTTAACTCCATATCCTCTATCGTATTTAATAATCTTTCTCCTGTTATCTTCTATCACCTTGTGCATATTTCATTCGATAGGCTCCAATTGTTACTGTTCTGCAATAACATAGGAATTTATGAGTCAAACAGGTTACGGATGACTGCGACAACGAACAGGGTCAGTCAATGTTTTTATCAGACTTCCAGTCTTTTCGCGCAACACGCACGTAATACAAAAAAGTCGCTTTTCTCCTTTTTTCTTGACTCTGGCTCTGAGGAATTCTTTTCACGTCATTTTTTACTCCCAATTTTCTCCCGTTTTCTTACTAGTATACCATCTTCGCAAACAACCGCGCTTAAAACCATCCTCGATTACCGCGGCAGCTGCCACCACAACCACAGCTCCACCGCCCCGCATCGGGTTAACCTCTGAACCGCCACGTTCGTCGTCGCCCCGATCCTCCTCCCCGCTGCTACTCCCCGGTGCGAGCTGAGCCCCGCCCTCCACGGCCCGTCGCACACTCCGCATCCGCCACCGCAGCCGTCACCGCAGCCGTCACTCTCCCCCTGCACAACAACACCCCACCTTGACCCCGCCACCACGACCCCGCCGCCACCCCGCCGCCACCCCGCCGCCACCCCTCCGCCACCCAGCCGCCACCCCGCCGCCACCCCGCCGCCACCCCCGCCGCCACCTCGATACCAGCTCCCCCACTCGGACCTACCATTGCCCTCGCCAACGTCGCCCCCTCGCCGCCTCCCGCCAACCCCGCCCTCTCGTCGCCCCCCACCATCCGCCTGCTCGCTCCCCCAAGCCATCCCTCTTGCCCCGCTTTCACCTCCCAACCTCACTATCATCATCACTCCAGGCATCGTCCGTGTCCCTGAGTCCAAACGCTCGCATCCCCAGCAAGCGATGCCTTGCAGTCCATTCGCTTGCCTCCTCACCCCCCCTCACCCGATGCCCGTCGCCCTCGCCTCCTCGCCCCCGCCCCGCCCACCGCACGCGCCCGCCAGGGAGCGAGGGAGCGGGCGGCGCGCCAGCCCCGGGGCCTAATGGCGCGATTGTTTACATGCGATAGGCGACGACGCGTCGAGATGTGGCGAGCGCATCGCCTCGCGATTGCCGGGCCCGCCCCCGCCTCCGCCCCCGGCCCCGGCCCCGGCCGGCGCGAACAGGTGGAAGGCCGGTGCCTCCCGGCCGACGGGCAGGCGTTCCTCAAGGTTCCCCGCGCGGGCGTAACAATGAGCGGGCGCGCGCCAAAAAACGCGGCCCCGGGGACAAGTAGTTGGGAAAATGGCCGATGTGTTGCCAAGAAGAGGAAGGTTACTACCCTCGAGGAATTTGCACTTGACTCCTATCGCACGGGTGAACAATCCGTCAAAAGCCTCGTCTCAATTAAGTGTCATGGATTTCTATTGCAATATGTAGCACACCTTCGATGTTGGTCCTTTCAAAAAGAACGTGTATTCTTCAATAGTTATCCTCTAATTGAAGAGAATATTTGACGTTTGAGACTACTTGTACGACGTTCCTTCGATAGGTTTTCAACAACCTGCTTTTAGACTATTTAATCTGAAACTCCTGTGATATCACTGTGGTAATTGAGAGTATGGATGTTCATGTAATTTAATGCTAAAAAAGGCACTGACCTAATGCATATTTAGACAAGTCAATTTAAAGGCAATTTCAATTCAAAAGGTACATTTCTCGATTTTTTTCGTTTTTATCGCAAACTAACATACTACATTTTTATTTGTTAAGAATTTTCAGATACCTCATGGAACAAAAGTAACTTCCTCAGTATAGATATAAAAGTATTGAACACTCTTGACCGCACCCCTATTACAAAGTCCCCAACGAAAGAAAGGGAATCTCATCCATTTCCACGATGATATTACACATCACAACCATTTGAGGCAAGGCACAGAGTCGATACAACCTACAACCATCCGGCTGTCCGGGACTATAGTACACTTATTCAATGGACATATTGGTCTGAAGTAATCTCGTTCGTTATTAGTTCCTTGTTTGGTGTCCCAGTGTCGTACCCCAATGTATCCTTTACTTTGTTCCCTACTATCTCGACACTCCATGTGGTATCGATCGAATAGTCGATATTGTCAATCTGAACGAGGGAATCGCGGAAGACGAACGTTCACATGATACTCGCAGTCTCCGCCGAAGGGAGATAAGTAAAAGACATTCCACTCTTCGTAGACCACCTCGAAGCCGCTTCTTTGCAATACCAGCACGAAATCGTCCATCATACACCAACGCTCTCCTACGAACTCGTCCCCCTACCCGTCCACCATTTAGATAAGAGTTGAATTATTATGTCATGGACGTTAAAGGAAATATCAAAAAATCCTCTTTCTTGGCAGAGCCTTCTCTGTTCACAGATATTTATAACGCAAGATCTTTGCGAAAGATTCATTTCATTTAACCGCACCAGTCCAACCCAACAGGTGCAGTTGGAGGAACTCTAGTCGTTATTTTAGTAATTAGAATATGAATGCATAAGTAGATGCGGTGAGCATGCAAAGTGAAAGCGCCTCGTAAAATGGATAATTCTTTCGAGCCGGCAGGTGCTACAGACGTATCAACTTGCATTCCATTGGGACATTTAGTCATCTTATCAGCCAAGGTACGAACAGTGAGGTCGTGGCACTCTGACAAACACATATACACACGCAGCCCCACGTACTGATTTAATTCGAATCCAATTATAAAAAGTGTGCCTGTCACCAACAGAATATAAATGTGTGAAATTAGCACATCTATACTAGATAAACAAACTCCGACTTTTGAAAGATAACACAAACTAAGTGTTTCTTCTGTTAAATATTTTTTTACATATTTAATACATTTTTCAAATCATGTGAATTTGTAATTTATCTTTCTCATCACTAACAATTGAAACAATATTTTATTCCTTTTGGAAATACTGTGATCTATCATTTTTTCATTCTAAGGAAAAAATTGTGAGATTGTGATCAGGCCGTTACAAAAGGCTATTTACTTAGAGGAATTACTGTAAGAAGGGACCAGTTTGGCAAGTCGGGAAACAAATGAATGTCATGTAGAGCGGAACCAATGCAAGATATAATGACGAAACCATTTCCAAATGAGCTATATAGATTGATAGATTTATTATTTCTGCAGGTAGGTTCGTTTACAACCTGGTGGCAACACACTACAATTAACATATTACAATTAGGAATATTAATACAATTTAATTTTAAATAATTTTAATACAATAGTAATAATAATAATAATGATGATAATAATAATAATGATAATAATAATAATAATGATAATAATGATAATGAAAATAACAACAATAATAATAATAATAATAATAATAATTATTATTATTATTATTATTATTTTAATAATATTAATAAGCCTAACTTACTAATCCCTGTCCTTAGTTAATGTACTTTTAAATCTTTGTACACCTAGAGGAATGGGTTCCATGTCGTGAAGAAAAATTTTCCAACATCTGTTCTCTGTGGCCTGAACTGAATTTTGTGTTTGTGGTCCCCTGTACTAAAGTAAGTGGGTCTATCGAGTCGGATGGAAATATACAAGCTGGATAACCGGCATACGCTTTGTCAAGGGCACAGAGTCTTGCCGTAACCCTCCTGATTTTTAGAGACTCCCATTGTACTTTCTTCCTATTGCTGCGGAAAGTAAGTTTACACGCTCTTCTCTGAACTCTATTCAAATATTCCTTTTGTGAATTTCTATAAGGGTCCCAACAAATCGCTCCGTATTCCATTAATGAACGAACTAGAGAGATAAGTAAGCTAATTCTCTGGCTTTCGCAGTACTCTTTTTTAGTATTCGCATAGTAAAATGCAAGGACCTCCAGGCTTTCCCTACGACAAAGTTTACTTGACTTTTCCAACTCAATTTGGAATCAGAAATTATTCCCAGGTACTTGCAAGACAAAACTCTTGGAATATTTTCGTTGCCTAAACCGTATTGAGTTTCACTATATTTGCGGACCCTACTAAACGTGATTGTTTTGTTTTTCGAACTATTTATTATGTAATTTGTTTCGCCCATAAATGTAATCTATCTAATCACCCTGCAAAACATCCTCATCTACTTTTGATTTAATAACTCGGTATATTATACAGTCATCTGCAAATAGTCGTACTTTTGAAAATAAATTTTCTAACAGGTCGTTCACAAACGCAAGAAACAGAAGTCCAATAACGCTTTCTTGAGAAGTCCAATAACGCTTCCATTAGTTAAAAAATAAAACTTAGTTTTAACGTGTTGAAGAGACACTTGTAGCTTTAGAATATTTTCTTTAAAATAAATCTGACTTCTCATAATAATTGTTAAATAAAGCTATCTTCGGCCACATGGCAGCTGCCTTTAGTGCAAACTCTGTCTGCAGAACGTCAGGAAGGGGAACTTAAGTGTATTTAAATCACCGAAAAGCGTTAAATTGTATTTAACATCGAAGCCTGAGATGGAAATAAATACATAACTTAAATATAGGTGCAAACAAAAACAGGTTTCTAGAAAATTCCTTTTACTTGTCTTCAAAGCCCTGCCGTTTACTGGTGATCTAGGCTTCACATCTAGAATTCGATCTTGCAATATCCTGAATTGCTCTTCCAAGTGCGTACAACTGCGTGCTTTTTCAAAAAAGCTTTTTCAATGAATGGACCTGCTGCGATGACTCAGTAGCAACAGGTTGCATCTGCAGCGTCATTGAACGAGATGTCTTCGTAATCGAATCCAGACAGAGGCGGATTTTCGACAGAACGTTTCGATTGAACAATTGTCTCGAGGAGATTTCTGCGGCGCGGCCGGCCGCTCCGATTGGTAGTTTCATCTTGTTTATCAGAAGAATATTGGGGAATACCGGAGCAGTACATCATCAAACGTACCACAGACCGTATACCATTGTTTCTCATGCTTCATGATCCCCTCTTCTTATATACACATACACTGTCTGCACTCGTAACTTGTCGGGAGACCAGTCACGAACTTCAGTGCTTCTCCAAGCTACGTCTCCTGGAGAAGGAAAAACTGACCTGTAGATTGGCGAAGTATTTCACGTTTCAATGGAATACCGTCACCGCCAAAGAGGTAACATATTATAACATACTGTAACGATAACGTACACTTTAGAGACTAATGACTAGGGACCGGATTTAAATGTACTAAAAATGTTTGACAAATATATGCTTATGAACAGTGAAATCTTCGAAAATATGTACTATAAAGTGAAATATTAACCCATCACAGAACTGTCTCTCAAAATGTTTACGCATATTAAATTCGCATGACTCTCACTAATCCATTTAATGAAATTTCGAAGAGAAGTATTAGTAGTTTCATAGTATTAGTTTTCGTGTTTCTTTACAACTCGATGTCTGCCGCTAAATACATGAAACAATTTTCATTAAAACCGCATTTAAATAGAATTACGAGAATCTTTCTAGCAGTCACCTATATACGATGAAAAGGAATGTTTCTTTTTCGCTCGCGTTTTTAGGGCAAGCCACATCTGTGGATTTTACGTGGCGTAATACACGAAAAGATTGGGGATTTCCTGTTAAATATTAAACATAACTCTTATTTAGGAAATTGATACTAGCCACAATGAACCACGTGTGCAAAAACACTTTACAAGATTCAAAATTAAGTGTATTTATATAAATATAAATAACGATGAACATTTTCAAGACAATTTTGCAGAATAGGAAGCTATTTGCAAAAATATGATGTTTATTAAAAATATAGGCATCTGAATAATTACATCACTTTTAAATATTATTTAACATGTTATTCGTGCACTAATAAGTGAGCTTACGTTCTGACCGCAGGGGGAAAATATGCTTTTGAAATCCGCATTGAAATCCGATCCCTATTCGGGCCTTAGAAGCCCGGGAATAACAAATACTCGTGCGTTCACTCCAAGAGCGAGCATCGGGAGCGGCCGGAGTGCCGCCAGCCCTCCCGCCCGCACGTTCGTCCGTCCGTTCGTTTGTTCGTTCGTTTATTCGTTTGTTCGTTTGTTCGTTTGTTCGTTTGTTTGTTTGTTCGTTCGTCCGTCCTAATGTCCGTCCGTCCTAATGTCCGTCCGTCCTAATGTCCGTCCGTCCGTCCGTCCTAATGTCCGTCCGTCCGTCCTAATGTCCGTCCGTCCTAATGTCCGTCCGTCCTAATGTCCGTCCATCCTAATGTCCGTCCATCCTAATGTCGGTCCGTCCTAATGTCCGTCCGTCCTAATGTCCGTCCGTCCTAATGTCCGTCCATCCTAATGTCCGTCCGTCCTAATGTCCGTCCATCCTAATGTCCGTCCGTCCTAATGTCCGTCCGTCCTAATGTCCGTCCGTCCTAATGTCCGTCCGTCCTAATGTCCGTCCGTCCTAATGTCCGTCCGTCCTAATGTCCGTCCGTCCTAATGTCCGTCCGTCCGTCCTCGTGACCGTCCGTCCGTCCTCGTGACCGTCCGTCCGTCCTCGTGACCGTCCATCCGTCCTCGTGTCTGTCTGTCCGTCCGTCCGTTCTCGAGTCCGTCCGTCCTTCCCTCCGTGTTCAGAGACGGGTCAGGTCGTCGCAGGGGCGACGCGGGCGGCACGCGGGCGTCGCCTCGCGAGGCGCTCCATCAGAGAGACATCCCGAGGCTCCATGTTACATTTACAAACACTTGAGCGCTACACTGAAGCGAGAGTGGCTGGCCGGGAGTGCATCAAAAGCGCAGAGTCACGTCATAAAATACCGACGCCAGTAAACAAAGTTCGGATCGTTCGCGAGTGCAATATCGTGTGCCAGGCGAGGCGGCTCCTTTCTTCCAGCGATTTTTGCCCTCCCCCCTCCCCTCCCCGCCGTCGTCGCCGCCACCGCCGCCGCCGAAGCAACGACGACGTCGCTGGAGCTCGCAGTTTAGCGAGTCTGAGGAGGAGGCGGTGACGGAGTTTCGCCCTTGGTGACCGGCCTGGCACAAAGAAAGTGCGGTGGGTGAGCGCCGCTGCTAGGAGATGGCCCAGAGAAGCCGAGAATCTAGTGAGGGAAGCAGGAGATGCTGGAGGTGGAGATAGTCGTGAGGGTACTGTTTAAAGTCGACGGTGGAAGTGAAAAGAATGAAGCGGGTAAGTGACGAGAAGACGGCGAGAAGACTGTGAGTAGGTGTACGCGTAGACGGCGAGAGAGTTGTGGGTAGGTAAAGAGCAGACGGCGAGAAAACTTTGAGTAGGTGGAGGAGTAGACAGCGAACGGGTTATGGGTAGGTGAAAAGTAGAAGGCGAGAGGACTGTGAGTAGGTGGCGAGTAGACGGTGAGTAGTCGGCGAGTGAACGGAGAGCAAGTGGCGAGCCCGCTGGCGAGGTGGCAAGTGGGCGTCGGGCGTCGCAATGCCTGCCGTCCAGGGAATGCCCCTAATGGCGCTGTTCTGGCCCGTCTGGCGGCTGACGGATGGCGCCGCGCGGCCGTGGGAGGTGTCGACTCGTCCCCACCGCCGCGTCGCGCGCGATTTGCGCCGCGCCGGAGACGCGAAACCTCGGGGCGTCGGCGGCGCAGGGCGGCGCGACCGCACGTCTGCGCTGCGCCTGGGGGAGAAGGCGAAGGTGTGGTTGTGATGTTGTTGATGATAATAAGTAATAATTCTTATTGAGATTATTATAAGGAGAAATACCGAGTGCGAGATAAAAACAAAGGGCTGGAGCGAAATAAGACGTAGAGCTGATGCTGGTAGATGATGTGATCATGAAGGATATAGTATATGGTCAGTGGAAAGAATAGTATAACTACTAGCAAAACAATGTAGATTCAGTAGAACGGTAATAGTAATATTGTACTGCAATGGTTAAACTGACATTGACTTTTCACTCATGTTTTAAAATTAAATACAGCAGAACCTCGTATCTTGGGATACACGTTTTGCAATTTATTGGCAGAAAATTTTTACCTGTAACATTCATTGCATCCTCACCTAAGATTCTCTGTTTTAGACTTGACATTCAATGTCCTGTTTTTTGTTATTACCTCAAACGTCTTTACACAATTTCAGTTGTACTGACTCATGAATCTCACATCTCCCCTGCCTCCTTTCACTAACTCTATATCATTCGTTTCATCTTTATCGCTATCTACTTATTAGATAATTCCTCGTGGATCTCAATGACCTTAGTATGTGGTATGCCCCCAAAACTCCAATACACTGAATGCGCGCACTTTAAAACCGTTAGGATGTTAGCTTAAATGAGGTGAAGACGGAGACCGCATATGTTATCGTCTTCCACAAACAAACACACACGGAAACTGATTTTCATTTTTCAAGAGCAGGGATATATTTGAAAAGATAGTTCTGCGAACACGAATTCATTATTACGCCGTCTTTTAAAAAATATTTATTTTAGATCTCTTTAGAAACAACTATGATCATTAGCGACCACTATTAATTTACATCAAAGGTACATTTTATTAATTGTAACAAACAGAAATATTAAGTACAATATTTTTTTACAATAATTTATATCATTTTATCCAGACCAGCAATACTGAGATATTTTAAACTTGTTTTGCAACCGTCAATTTAATTAAATATTTTATTTATATCGTTTTTGATCCCAAGAGAGTTTCTTCAATTTTGATGTCTTAAATATTCAAGAATAATGTGAGAGGTTTGTAAAAAATCTTTTTAAAATGAGTTCGAGAGTAAAACCTATGAGCTTCCCGGCTGTTCGCGTGGAATATTTGTCATGTGGACTTCTGACTCGAACTTGAGGGGGGGGGGGGTTCTACAACATATTTTGTGTCTGTTGCAGATGAAACAGGTTTTAAAGGGAGTATCTTACATGCGCTGCGGTTATTTACGTAACTAGCGTGAAGCCGTGTGAAGAAAATGCTTATATTAAATTTTGCGACTCTGGGAAGCTCATATTGCCTCTTTTATACAGGATTCTCTTATAAAGAGAGTTTTCTTTTAACGAGGTTCTACGGAACATGTTCAGCAGATTTTCCCATTTATAACCCACCTCACTCTAATTTCTCATGTAATTAAAAGTTATATGGCAACTCTTGTTCTTCGTCCGTACTGGTGAAGATTTTAGCCAAAGCGGCAGATGATATGCAATGTGTGTACGTAAGCAAAAGTAAGTAATATTTTAGATGATCGGGATTGGTGGGCGAGAGGTGGATTATTCCATGGGCGACAATGGGCGTTGGGCATTGGCAAGTAAATGACAAATGATCGGGCAAACGGACAGTGAGCCGTGAAAGATAAGTCGTAAGCCGTGAATTGTGAGCGATGAGCTGAGAGTGATGCGTTGTGTGCGCTTAGTGAAGAGCCGTGAGTTGCGCGCGCTTAGTGAAGAGCCGTGAGTTGCGCGCGCTTAGTGAAGAGCCGTGAGTAGAGCGCGCTTAGTGAAGAGCCGTGAGTTGCGCGCGCTTAGTGAAGAACCGTGAGTTGCGCGCGCTTAGTGAAGAGTCGTGAGCAGTGAGTCGTGAACGTTGTGTTGGACGGTGAGTCGCGGGCGCAGAGCCGCAAACGGTCAGCAGTGAGCGCTGGAAGGACGATACGCTGTGAATGGCGAGCGGCGGGCTCTGCAACGAAGGCCGCGTGTGTGTGTTTGTGTGCGTGCGGGAGCGTCGCACGTGGCGCGTGTGTGGAGGCGGCGATGCGCTCTCGTGCACGCGGCCCGCGTCCGCCGCCCGCCACGCACCCAGGCACGCGGCGCATGGGCGTGAAATGACGCCGCGCGAGACGTCGCGTCGCCCCGAGAGCGCTTCGCGCGCGCTGCCTCCAAATGGAATGACTCGCGATGGGGCCCACGCAATTTACACCTGCGCTGCAGTGCACTGGCTGCTCGGGGACATTGAAGCGGCGACAAACTACAAACTCCCCACGCAGCATGTTCCTGCTCTCCCGAGATAAAACGAAAACCTCCGTGATTTGCGTCAAATTTAATGACAATAGGTACACCTTCGTTGCAAAATTTTCTCAATAAAATTCAATAAAACCAACTTACTAAATTTCAATTGCTAAGATACGTGTCAATTGCTAAGGTCATTAGCCCTTTGAGTGGTGTGTAGGTTTTTATCGCGAGAGGTGGCAGTGATCTCTCGCAGGGCGGCGAGATCCGGCGCCGACCTATCCGTCGGCTTCCGAAGTTTATTCTTCAACCAGATATCTCCCACCAGCCAGGGCAAGCTCTACCGCGCCGACATTCGCCTGAAGTTGATCGAAGAAACAACGGATTACTACCGATAAGAGCAACCGGCTGCTAGAATTCTCGCTCTGACACCGGCTGATTTAGCTATGTAGCTGTGTATTTTCACAAATCCTGCCTGCAACTTCTGGACTCGAACCTGAGGACCTCTCGGTCAGAAGCACTGCAGAGACGCCGATGTTGCCCTGAGCTACCTCAGCCGGTCGGGCGTGTGAGGCGCGCTGCGCCCCTGGCACCTGCGCCGATGCCATGAGGCGCCAACCGGCCGCGACCCCCGCTTGCCCTCCACCCTCGTACCTCCCCACTCGACATCTCCTGGCGGCGATACAGTGGGCGCTGTAGTCCGGAAAGCAGGCAAATATATCTTTCTGCGGCGAAATGAATATCGAGAAGGAATTGTCGTTTACGTAACTACTTGTAACTTCATTATCTGTGCACCTTTTCTTGAGGAGTACGGCAAGGGGTATTTTTTGTCACCAACAGTGTAGAAAGTCGAATTTGTGGTGTACTTATTTATTTTATTTATTTATTTACGTCAAAAACAGTTAAAAGCTGTGTGACGTGCTGTGGGGAGAAGTTACATCTATATTGATGTTCGTTTGCTAATGCAAATAAGTTTTCTATCAAACAATGAAAATATCGAATGAGCTAATTAACACATTAAGAAAACGTGTGTAATACATTTTTCCAAATTATAATTTTAGTGCAATAAAATTTCAAAATAAACATTTTCTCTTTGTCAGCTTGAAGTTACTCTCAATGCTATGTGCAAAGGCAACCTTCAAGCATCGTTTTGTCGGTGGCAAC
The DNA here is from genome assembly GCA_038098605.1 of Gryllus longicercus. Lineage (NCBI taxonomy): Eukaryota > Metazoa > Arthropoda > Insecta > Orthoptera > Gryllidae > Gryllus > Gryllus longicercus. Next base: position 370,567 of record JAZDUA010000020.1, read on the forward strand.
ACGTCTATGTGTTGATAGCCAATTATTTACACAAAGGACATTTGAAAGGAATCTTAGAAAACGTAATTTTTCCAGTTGTCAGACGTCATTCCAAGAAGCTAAAGCAGATGCCGCAAGCTATACTGCGGTACTTCCCAAATTTGCCACTAAGTATGAGAAAACTTGTCTTCCTTTACTATACTACACCCACCCCTAACTACCACAATCCTGTTCTTTGTTACAGTACCTCAATTCCTTACTACACTACCCTCATCCCTTACCACCACTTGCTAAAACTACCCCTTATTACACTACCCCATCTCTTACTGCTCTACCCCACCGCTTATTACTCTACACACCACCTATTAAACTACCCAGCCCATACTACACTATCAAGGTCATTCTACACTACCCAGCTCTTTCTACACTGCACATCGCTTGCTACAACACCCAGGACTTGCTACACTACTCAGCCCTTACTATGCTTCCCAACCCTTATTGTTCTTCCCAGCCCCTACTATTATACATAGTTCTTTCTACTCAGCCTTACAATTCTACCCAGCCCTTACAATTCTACCCAGCCCTTATAATTCTACCCAGCCCTTACAATTCTACCCAGCTCTTACAATTCTATTCAACACTTACTATTCTACCTAACCCTTACTATTCTACCCAACCCTTACTGTTCTACCCAACCCTTACTAATCTACCCAACCCTTACTAATCTACCCAACCCTTACTAATGTACCAACCATTACCAATCTACCCAATTCTTACCAATCTACCTAACCATTACTTTTCTACCCGACCCTTACTTTTCTACCCAATCCTTGCTACATTACCCAGCGATTGCTACACTTCCCGGCTCTGAGCAGCCCCCCCCCACACACACACACACCCACACGGCTCAGCCCCGCCTCTGCCTTCTGCGCCCGCAGCTCCCGCCCCGGGCGCTGGCGTTGAGGCGAGGCACGTGCTGCTAGTGCCCTAATGGACGGCGTCACCCGCGGAGTGACAGGGTGGGCATGGAGCGGGCTATGTTTAGGAGGCGCATTCTTCCCCGGCCTTGCTGCCTGCTCTGTGTACAGTTTGTGGTCGCCACTGTTTGAGTTTTCACATCTAGGAATAATAGCCCCGGAGAAGTGGATGCCACACGAATGAAGCTCGAAAGAAAACTCTGAAGAGGCGCGAATACCAACGATTTAAAAAATTTGTATGGTTGTGGTGTTAAGAAGCCATGTATTTACATGCCATTGAATTATTGTAATATTTTTAACTTTTCTATTTTGGTTCTTATTTGCCTTCTGTTTAATAAATAATCTAGTGTGCATTGTGGATCTTAAATTTTATCGTGTCTCCATTTATGAATTTTTGTACTGTATTCTTTCTGAATGTAGAATTATTTTCATTTGTTAGAGAACATGTCTAATTAGCAACCAATCGTTCGTTAATGCCAGAACACTGTAGCGTGTATTTAAACGTGAAACAAATTTCCCTTTGAGCGAGCAGGCAACAAAAAGCAGCTAAGGGAAGTGATTGACGGGGCCGAACGTGTTTTATACTCAAAGGAAGGATGTGCGATTGACACTTTCACTGGGATCTCTATCTTGAAATATAATCTATGATAATTTAGTTAAAGTACTTGTCATTTGTTGTTTAACTCTTAAATGCAATTTTAATTTTTGTTATGAACTTATACGAAGTATACTTACTCCAGTTCCGTCTTGAGCTCGTTTAGTCCCGTTTTGACCTAACGCAACTGAGCATGAGGCAGATCAGCCGGATCTCTTTTTAACTGTTCTCTTATCAACATAGAAGCCGCGTTACGGTAATTAAATGTAGCTACATTTTGCCTGTGATCTTCGCTATCTCAGAGTTGTCTCCATTATCCCCTTTTAATTATTCTTTTCCCAATTAACTCTCGGAAACAGCATGAAGTAAACAGCACGGAATTTACAATGAGTGCTTGTTATTAAAATACCCGTTATGAAATATTTTTGTGTCTTTTCACCATACTGTTTTTTGCGTCTTCCGCATATTTATGCAGATTTTTTAAAAGTCTCCTGCAAACAAGCGGGCTGTAGGAGTCCACAAAATTTCTCGTAAAATTTCGAAATTACTCGAAAGAGGTGTTTCATCCTCTCCTCAGAGAATTAACCTTCTATGAGTTTGTGGGATGTAGAAGCGGGGAGAAGGGGCTGGGTAGGGAGAAAGCTGAATCGTGAGACGCTGTTACTGCAAACTAGGTTTTGCGGGAAGACCCAAAAATTGAGGGCGTTAGCACGCTCGGGGCACGGAGAGAGGGGGTGCGTCAACATAGTGTTGCCCTGTTGGCATTATCACCCCTTTCGGCCAGAGGGTGACGCACCGTGCCGTGCCTGGTCTATCTTCCCTGACATCCGGGTTTACAGGCCGTCACAGAAGCTGGACGTATCTGCAGTTGCCTCGCCGCGCCGCACCGCACCGCACCGGGGCGTCAATACACAAAACACTAACTTGCTTTACGCGCCGGAGGTATCTCGCCGGTCGCGCGCAATGTAAACGCTGGCGCCGGTTCGCGCTTTACGCGAGGCGCTTATGTTATTTGAGGGAGGAACGGGTTATGCAAGAGGGAGCGGGGCGTGGTGAAAGGAGCGGGGCGGAATGGAGCGGAACGAGGTGGGTTTGGATAGGAACGGGGTCGACTGGGGCAGGAGCGGGGCTGGAGGGAGCGGGGCTGGAGGGAGCGGGGCTGGAGGGAGCGGGGCTGGAGGGAGCGGGGCTGGAGGGAGCGGGGCTGGAGGGAGCGGGGCTGGAGGGAGCGGGGCTGGAGGGAGCGGGGCTGGAGGGAGCGGGGCTGGAGGGAGCGGGGCTGGAGGGAGCGGGGCTGGAGGGAGCGGGCCGGGAGCGGCCCAGGACTGGGGCGGAACGCTGGCGGGTGTGGCGGGAGCGGGGCGGGAGCGGGGCGGAAGGGGGAACGGGGCGGAACTCAGTGTGGCGGGAGCAGGGCGAGCGTGGAGAAGCTGAGCGGAGCATGTGAGAAATTGGAGACGGGAACAGAGAGTAAGGATGAGGGTATGAAATTAAACAAGAAATGCGGATAACGTAGGTGTGGATAATAACGGATTTGAACGTGAAAAGAGCCTTTGAAATGTCAAGTCGCAGTGATAGAAACGGGTTATACGAAACAAAACGGAGAAAAGAGGGGTAACATGAGATGAATGAGGATGTATGTGAGGCAAGATTCGGTCAAAGGGGGGCATGAACTGACAGGGGTGGAAGTCGAAAAGTGAGAAAACAACGAGCGAAGCACCACCAGCGAACCATCGCGGAGAGAAATGAGTAGAAAGTGAGTAAACACGGGGAGAAAAGAGAACGTGATAAGGAGGAGATAAAGAGAGACGAAAGAAAGAGTAGTCGTCTCTAGATAAAATTATACATTACTGCTTTTGAGGAGTGAGATAAAGGGAATACATATGCTGCAAAGACAGTATTTAATTACTTACGAGCGAAGGATGATGGAAACTAACGGAAACGTCGAATGGAGGTAAGAGACGTTTCCATCATATGTTACGTGCCCTTTTATGTGGGTGACGGAGGAGTGAGTGTAGTGATAGGAAACGGTATGGCGCAGTTGGGAAGAGCGACAGGCGTGGCGTGGCGTGGCGTGGCGTCGGGCGTACGGAAGAGGGAAATGGCGGCCGGTCATGTGCGGGATAAGTACAAACTCGGCAACGCCGCCCTGGAAAGACAAATGAATGCACCCCGGCGCCGCATAAGGTGATTGACGCGTGTTGTTTCCGAAAATAACGCCCAGCGCCTCTTCCGCCGGGCGTGAAACGTTGCAATGGGCGCCGCCAGGGAAGCAGCGGCTGGAATTTCGCCCCTCGACCTACGGCCGTTTGCGCTCGCGGCCTTGCCCTCCCCTCCGCTCGCCTCGATCCTCTTGTTCGGACTTTAAAGCAATAATAATTGTGATAATAGTAATAATAATATGATTACAAGATGATATGAAGGACTTTAATACAGGTTAATTGGCACCTGTCAAATAGTGTGGGTGAGACGGGACGAAACTGAGGGGCTGGCGGCGGCTGGAAGCAAGCCATAATGCAGGGGAGGAGAGGGGAGGATGGCGCTGCGCCGGGTCGAGCTTGGATGGAGAGCGGACCAAAGGAGGGGTTTTAACAAGGTGGCTACGGGACTGGAAGGAATGGAACGAGGCGGATTGGGGCGGGACGATGATGGACCAATGGCAGGACCAGGAAGGAAATGGAGTGTAGGGCGCACCGAAGGTGCTGTGTGAGCCGGGGACAAAAATTGGAACCGAGAACAGAAATGGAGCGGGGGCAGAAAGGGAGACAGGTTCAGCTTCTGGGCCTGGAGCACAACGGAACGGCACAGAACGGCACGGCACAGAACGGCACGGCACAGAACGGCACGGCACAGAACGGCACGGCACAGAACGGCACGGCACAGAACGGCACGGCACAGAACGGCACGGCACAGAACGGCACGGCACAGAACGGCACGGCACAGAACGGCACGGCACAGAACGGCACGGCACTGAACGGCACGGCACAGAACGGCACGGCACAGAACGGAACGGCATAGAACGGAACGGCATAGAACGGAACGGCACAGAACGGAACGGCACAGAACGGAACGGCACAGAACGGAACGGCACAGAACGGAACGGCACAGAACGGAACGGCACAGAACGGAACGGCACAGAACGGAACGGCACAGAACGGAACGGCACAGAACGGAACGGCACAGAACGGAACGGCACAGAACGGAACGGCACAGAACGGAACGGCACAGAACGGAACGGCACAGAACGGAACGGCACAGAACGGAACGGCACAGAACGGAACGGCACAGAACGGAACGGCACAGAACGGAACGGCACAGAACGGAACGGCACAGAACGGAACGGCACAGAACGGAACGGCACAGAACGGAACGGCACAGAACGGAACGGCACAGAACGGAACGGCACAGAACGGAACGGCACAGAACGGAACGGCACAGAACGGAACGGCACAGAACGGAACGGCACAGAACGGAACGGCACAGAACGGAACGGCACAGAATGGAACGGCACAGAACGGAACGGCACAGAACGGAACGGCACAGAACGGAACGGCACAGAACGGTACGGCACAGAACGGAACGGCACAGAACGGAACGGAACGAGACGGGACTGGTCGGGACGGAACGGCACAGAACGGAACGGATAGTGAATAGGGCGGAACCGTGAAAGAAATGCGTCCGGGAGAAGGGGTCAACGGCCAGTGCGAGGACGAAGGCGGAGTCTACAATGTAGGAAATGGGGCGAGTCGCGACAGGACGGGACGGGCAGTGGGTAGGGTCGACCCAGGACAGAAATGGTGCAGGGTGGAGAGTGCAGGGGATTTGCATCAGGGGTGTGGTGGGAGGAAGGGACAGAGTATAAAATGGGTCGAGACGGGAGGGGATCCTAGTCGGGTAGTGAACAGGATGGACCCACGACAGAAATGAGGCGCGGCGGAGAGAGGAGGTGATTAACACCAGGAATACCCGGGGCGAAGTAGGGATGCAAAGGCGGGAGGACGACGGAGAGGGTGGTGGGCAGGAACGGAGTGGCGACGCGCAAGGGGCGAGCGCGTGAAGCGAAGCAAGGCGGTGTGGGGGCGGGGGTGGGGCTGGAGGAGGGCGGGGACGGGACGAGACGGGGACGGGACCGGGGGCGGAGGCGGGGTGGCGTGGCACGTCGCGTCGGAGTTTGTTCCACTTAGTGTTGTTGAACACTCGGCAGTAAATATTTGGCGCTTTTTTAGCAATTCGAGGAGCGTTCCTATTTAAAATTCTGGCGGGCGCGCGCAGCGTGCCTTTAGTCGGCCTCTAAAAACGGAGGGCGCCGCGTAATATTGCGTGGTGTCGACTTCTCGCGGGCGACGACGTGCGCCCCCGGCGACGCCTCGGTGAAAGAGCGCACCATCGCACCAACCGTCGCCCGCCACCAACGTGGCAAGGGACCGGAGATTGGGGGCCATGGGGATTGAGGCAGTGATTCGCACAATCTTAGAACGACTATTCTATTCGTGAAATTGAAGCCAATACTATTTGACAATACATAACAAACCGAGCGAAGTGCGTAGCACGTTGACTTTGCTGTCTGGAGGTTTGGGCTCGATCCCCGGGCCAGTCTGACCGGGGTTTCTCGTTTTATCCCTTGGTCATAGGGCGAACCTTCTATCGCCCTACCTGCCACCTGCCACCATCATCCTAACCGTTTCTCCCCGCATCATCACATTATCACTTCGTTCAGCATTCCCTGCAAAAAGGCGTGAGACCCTTGTCCTTAATGGGATCTTAATTGGTTAATAATAATTATAATAATAATAAGTATTATTATTGTTATTATTATTATTGTTATTATTATTGTTATTATTATTATTGTTATTATTATTGTTATTATTATTATTGTTATTATTATTGTTATTATTATTATTGTTATTATTATTTAAAATATACTATTCATAGCGTCAGGGAAAGCATTGGAAAAGTACCCTGATTATGTCCTCCCCAGAAAAAACGTCATGGTACACCTTCAGTTAAATACTGTGGAACCCATCTAGATCACCAAACTTCCAGCTATGGAAGAACAGGAACAAAGAAGAAGATACACAACAAAATGCTCCAATCAGGACGGTAAACCTCAAAAAATCTTATCACTTTTTCCATTTGAATTTTCTTACCTCGTCTCTTTACTGCACAATTATAAAGTGTGACTCGTGTACCTTAGGAGGCGGTATACATCGATCGCTGTGTCGATGTCCAATAAACCGGGTATGTACTATAACAACTCTTTGATTTTTAACATAGATTTAAGATACTTTCAATATTTGGCGCATTTTGGAGCTCTGTTGGATGTAGTTTCTTTCGTGGAATTGTAATTAAATATCACTCGTACTTTGAAAATTCTCAGATAAATCCCCTCTTCACTTCGTAAGTCGGCAATTTATCGAGAATTTGAAAAGCACTCGTGGTATTTTCTATAGTAATACTTTATCCAAAGTAATGTTTTTATTGATGTTAGTAACAATCGTTCCGTTTGAGTTCCATGAGGAAGTTGGAGGTTCTTATCTCCACTTTTAGGAAAAGGCAAATTTACAGAATGCTTTCGTTGGGACCTTGTGCCCCAGATATTCTCAATTCCCTGTAAGTGCTCTCAATGAGATGGCTAATTGCAGCCGAATGCATGAAGAACTTCCCTTCCCCGGGAAATGATGGCTTTCAGAAACGACCTGTGCTCAGACCTTAGCCCTTACAGGCTATACTATAATAAAGTTCAACAGCAGCTGGTCTTACTTTTGTATTGTGATCATGCACGAAGGTACGTGGATCTAAAGAAGTCTTGACAAAGACAGAGAAACGAGTCCATGAAACAGTCGCATGTGAAACATTTCTAAATAAATATTACTTATAATGTTCAATTTGTTTCTCCATAGTTCATTTTGCTTGAAATGCAAAACTTCAATGTGAACATAAGGGGGAAAAGTAAAATAATTTTCGGATCATTAACATAAAAAAGTGGGAGTAAATGTGTAATTTTTTGTGCGAGTCTGGGGTGGGGGGGTTGGATATTATTATTGAAATTGTGTTCCTGTCACCCGTTTCCAGGGACATACTCTTCTTTTCCCATTATTGAATTGAATTAATGCCTTATTTTGCATTATTAAACTTGTACCAGGCCTCAAAAGTTGCATTATTCATGATCTGAAATTATTTTATCTTCACATGTTATGTTTTTCACCTATTCTAAAAAACGTACAATTTATTCATCCCAATCGAAACTTCTAATGATAAATTTCGGTTGTATTCAAATTCTGAATTCATTTGACTCTTTTCCCAAGGTTCCCTAATGCTCTCCATGCACGAATGTGATTCCGTTATGAATCATACACCAGCGTCAGCTTCATATTCGGGACGTCCACTCTTTGTATTTATTGCCATCTTTCCCTCCGCACTAGTTGCTTTAACATGTAATGGCGGCGTCTGCGAGGGACGTCCACTCTTTGTATTTATTGCCATCTTTCCCTCCGCACCAGTTGTTTTAACATGTAATGGCGGCTTCTGCGAGGGAACGGGTTCCAGTCAAGGACCGGAAATGAAGCGTGCTTACTCCTTGGATGAGTGGCCATCCGGAAACGCTGGAGGAGCAGGCAATTAGTGAGTCACGTGGTTGTATCGATACTGGAGGAGGGGGCGTTGCCCCGACTCTGCCCAGCGCGCCGACCAGCGGCGCACCTACGTCATCCAGGTGGAGTTGGCCGAACCGTCAGACGCTTGCATTAGGGCTGGAGGATCGAATTAGTTACCCAACTCTTTGCCTTGTTTTTGATTTCATTGTGTAATTATCCAAGTTTCAATTTAAGCTAAACTGTTAAGTCAAACTTGAAAATAATACTAAAATTCTGTACTACTATTTACAATAGCAATATGTTTAATTACATACGTAAAAACATTTTTAAATCGTCACGAAGCCTAATTTATATCTATTAAGACATCTAGTATACATGGAATTAGATATATTTGTGTTACGAATTATACCACATGGAATACTTACCTCTAAATTTTATGAATTATCCTTCGTTTTGCTTTGCTGAGTAAGGGAGGTAAGTAATGTAATAATATAATTCATACATTGAAGTTCTGCCACCGGGTCATACCCAATTGCAGTTCTATTAAATGTAATGTAATAATTCTCTCGCAACAGTGATTTCAAATGATTTCAATTATTATTTTTAGCATTTAGATTCAAATACCATGTGTGACATTTGAGTTAGTAAATTATACTATACTTACGTCACATAATACTTACATTTATATTAAAATACGAGTCTCCAGACATGTATTGAGCATCTGTTGTTACAAATTCCTCTGAGTATTCCATTAGTCTCCTCGGAAATTGAATTCGCATTTTGATTTCTGGTAACATGAAGACGCAGTTTCCGACCAATGCCTTCCATAGCAGCACTCGAAAATTGCGTTTCAACATGTGCCCGAAATGAAATACAGCCCATCCGTCTCTCTCTTTGTAGCAACTCACGGAAGTCGGAAACAGCCTCAATTGAATGAGACGCGGAGCTCGTGTTTCCTGACCTGGAAACAGCGCAGTTGAGTCTGATTCAGCGTTGTTATAAATCTCGCTCGCTTTCATCACTATTAGCCCTGCGATTCTGAGAAATTCGAATCTCTTCTAAATCTTCAAGACTTGTCGGCATCTACCTGAACAAACTCGACTGCCGAACTGCGACTCATAAATTAATGTGATATACAATGAAAACAACTAAATGAGGACTCGTGGTAATCAATATAATTTTGTTAACTTAAAAGTGTCATTACGTTACGTAACACCGTGGCGGCAATTAATAGTTGAATAATTACGTTCAAGGTTTTGCTGTGGACTGTTGGAAAAAAGGTAAAGCAAAGATAGTTCTAATCACATGTGAATTTAAAAAAATTTTACAATTTAAATTTAAATATGAATTATTTGTCGGAACAGAAAACAAAGCCCTTGAATAACTCAGTTTCTTTCAACTCGTTTCCACTTCGGAACACAGCCGCAATTTCTTCGTGATGAATACGGAAGGCCTGTGCGTGGCTCCGTAATGCGACGCCGGCCAACGTGCACTCATCGGCCGCGTTCGAGAGCGGTATCTGGGCGGCTCATTGGCAGGATGCTTCCGCGCGGCCGCGCGGCCGCGCGGCGCCCGCAGCGGGGGCCATTTGAGCGGCACCGGCGCGGAGACGCAATGAAACGGCGCGCGGAGACGCAATTGGGCGCGGAACTTGCAAGCGCCGCTGCCGGCGAACAGACCCCGCCGCCTCGCGGCTCTGCTCTCGCCCGCGCCTCCGCCTTCACCTCCTCCTCCCTTTCCCTTCTCCTACCGTCTCCTCCTCCTCCTCCTCCTCCTCCTTCACTTTTTCCCGTCGCCTTCTCCTCTACCTTCTCCCTTATCATCCTGATCTCCTATTCCTCCTCTTCCCCTTTCTCCCCCTTATCTTCCTCCATTTTCTTCCTTCTCCTCCTTCTCCATCAAATCACCTCTCCTCTTCCTCCTCCTCCTCCTCACTTCTTTTCATCCTCCTCCTCCTCCCCTTCCTCCCTTCTTATCCTTCTCTACTTTCTCCCTTGTCCTCCTCCTCCTTCTCCACCACTTTCTCACTTCTCCTCTTCCTCATCCTTCTATTCTCCTACTTCTTTCTCCTCCCACTCCTCCCTTCTCGTTCTTCTCCTCTCGCCTCCTCCTCCTCCTCCTCTTCCTCCTCTTCCTCCTCTACCGAGACGACTGCCTCATCCCTTGCTTTCTTCACCCCGACTCGGTCACTGCCAACATCGGCACACCGCCTCAGACATCTCCATCCCACCGCACCGCCCTGCCGTCGATTCTACACCGACATCCCGACTCCACCATCGCTTTCGCCGCCAGCATCCCACCCTTCGGCCCTCTCCGCCGACATTGCGACCTAGGTCATGTCCCGGTCTCCCAGCACGGACCCCCCGACCCCACCACCGACGACTACCTCCTGAGCCCACCGCCCTCGCCACCGTCACGCCAACCCTTCCGCCGACACCAGGCCACCTTCACCTCCAACTCCTTTGGTCCCAACACGGCCTGCGACATCCTGCCATTGGCCCTACCTCCATTCCCGATCCTAGCGATCGAATCTCCGTCCCCATCGATCTATTTCCCAGCGCTGCCGTCCCGCCACCGCCGACCCCAACCCCGACCCCGACCGCCGACCCCCCGACCCCCGACCCCCCCGACCCCCGACCCCCGACCCCCCGACCCCCGACCCCCGACCCCCGACCCCCGACCCCCGACCCCCGACTCCCGACCCCCGACACCAACCCCGACCCCGACCCCCGACCCCCCACCCCCGACCCCCCAACACCCGACCCTCGATCCCTGACCCCTCGACCCCCGACCCCCGATCCCCGATCCCCGATCCCCGAACCCCGACCCCCGACCCCTGAACCCCAACCCCCAACCCCCAACCCCGACCCCCGACCCCGTTCCCACCCCATCTCTACCCCTACCCATATCGACGCCGCCCGGAGGCGGCGGGAATGGAGACGGCAATCGACGTTTTGGCGGCGGCGGCGGTGTCCACTGCGAGCTACGCTGGCGCGGGCAGCAAGGGCTGTAACAATGGCGCCGGCGGCGACGGGGGCGACTGCGACTGCGGCGGCGCTCGCCCGCTGCCGCTTGACCGCCGCCGCTCGTTTCATCCGCGCGCGCCAAACGGCGGCGAGTGGCGCCAGCCCATTCTCTCCGCTCGAGCGCCCGCGCTATTAATTACCGGTCCGGTAATTGAGAAACTAAATATAATACGCCTTAACGCAGCCAATGGGCGGTATCGCGGGCATCTCGACGCTTCCTGTGCACGCACGCACGCACATACGCACGCGGGCGGCCGCGAGGGGACGCACCGGGCGACGAGGGCGCGCGGCACGAGCCACTGGGCACGGGGCACCGGGCCGGTGGGCACGCCACGCCACGCTATGCCACGCTGCGTTGCGCTGCGCTCGCGCCCCCCAAATCTTCTCAATTTCCTGCAAGTGCTCTCGGTGAAACGGCTGATTGCAGGTCGCCACTTGTGGGTGCTCCCTCCGGAAATGGTGAACGGTAATGACTTGTTCTTTCGGAAGCTTATTGCACGCCGGGCGACCTCCCTTGGGGACTAACAAGACGGGTAGATGCTGCAGAAGGCTTAATGTGGGGCACGCAGGGTACCCGACTCCGTTAGTCACATGCTCGTGCACATGATTATAATCACATAGACTCTCCCCCTCCCTCTCACATATACATACACACACACTCGGACGGAATCACGCACGCATGCACACACACTCCGTTTCACAAACATACATACTTTATGACATACCGGTTTAGGTGGCACAGAGCATCAATTGATGCTACTGCAATCCCGCTGACCGGGAGGTCCTAGGGTTGAGTCCCGACGACGCGATGGCACGATGTTCGACACTAACTAGATAGCAAGGTCGAATTTTATCGCTATCTGGAGAAGAATTCTAGCGACCGCCGGATAGGGTAGTGTTGCGTGGTTTCTCCGATCAACACCAGGCGAATGCCGGAGCGGTTCTCTAACAAACGGGCCACGGACCGCGCGCGATTTTTGCTTCCTCATCCTTGTTTTATTCTCACTCCCTTACTTACACACACGTGCACTTACATGTACTACGCTTCCGCACATATAGGGAGACCAGGCGGGAGTTTAGGGCTTGTCCCGACTGGGGCGGTGCCCCGCTGGTGGGTTGGGGAAAACCCCGCAAGTCGAGGTGTAGGTCTGCGCCGGATCTTTTCCGGGGAAGATCGCCACCTCTTTCCGGGACAAAAACATGCACACCACTTTCGGGACTAATGGTTTTAGCAGTTGACGCTCCTAAAACACTAATCAATCAAAACCACCCCAACCAACACCCCCAAAACCATCACCATCACGCGCGCGCGCGCGCGCGCGCACACACACACACACACACACACACACACACACACACACACACACACACACACACCGTCACACTCTCTTTCGCTTTCGCAAGAATTCTCACTTGATCAACGATCGTGTTCTATGTGTAACTGCTGTGTTTTTTCTGTTTAAGTGATTTTTTTCTTGCATTGGGTTGAAACGGAAGTTCGTTCTAATCTGCTCTAAATGTCCTCGATTGTCTATAAGGGTACTTTATAAAATGTTTAATTGCAGGAAGTACTTGAAGGGTTTCCGGAAAAGATAACGTTCAATAACAGTCTTGGCTCATTGATTACCTCTAAAGATCTTCCAGAAAGCGATCGCTCACCAAATGGCTTCCCTTCAGTCGCGCCTGCGCCGACGACCAGCGCACCTGACGTAACTCTCTTAAACCACTTAAAGCCCTTCCGACGCACATACGAGGACGCGACGTGAAAAACACGTTTCGTGGTATGTTCCATGTGCAATTAAGTTCACTTGAACAAGGAGAATTATACTGATTTACAAAACATTTGAATAGAGCTTTATTGACGAGAGAGAAACGTTGTAGCCTAAATTAAGTGATGTGCCATATTGTACGTGATTTTACAATATTTTCATTAATATTTCTACTTTTTTTAAAATCTTGGTCACTAAGGTAGTGAACACATACTGGCTGATCACCATCACTATCGCTAGGCTTCAGAGAGTTCATATGTGAGTGTACTTGACTGGTATCGATGGAAGGAGCTAGGTTTCAAGCGTGGCGTTTAAAATGATCTACGAAGATTCTAAGATATATATTCCTTGAGATACTTTAAAAGATAATAATTAAAATAATGAAAAGTGTGACCGGAGTAATCAAAACACTAGTAAATAAGAACACGCAAAAACAAACAAATGAAGAAAAGAAATGATAGAAGAACGAGAGAATTTTTCAATGAGATTTTTCTTACACATTTCAATAATAAATTGTCACTTTGGAGTTATTGTAGAATGCTGCGATGCTATTGCTGTACCAAAAGTGTTTTCCCTCCAGGATTACAGTGTTACTATAATTTCAGAGGGAATAAAATTATAGTGTAGGAAATTGTGTGTAGGAAAAGCGTTATTAAATTATGTGTTAAAATGTTATAAAAACTGATATTAATATTTTGTTAAATATCTTTTAGTCTGGAAGAACGTTCATTAGATAAGCTTCGTACTTAGAAGAAAATTTACACAATGCAGACGCCGGTACTTCGTTCCACAGATACTGCCAATCTCCTGCAAGTGCTCTGTACGTATGACATGACTAGTTGTTGACGAACCCATGAACAGCTCCCCCGCAAATGATGACTGGCAACAATGATCTGTGCTCACTGCTTAGCTACTAAAATTCTCTGTATGTTTCTCTAATTCAAACTGACCTTATTTGGTATTGCTAATCAAGTGCCGAAAGGGATTTGCAATTAATATGAATGTGACGAAATGTTGGCAAAGATTGATTCTTTAGTGCTTCCTAAATAAGTAACACATTTCTTACTGAGTTTGAAATGCATAGATTCAGTTTGATAATTTGCGATCAAGAGATAATAATTTTTAAAAAATGCATACCAAAAATTGAGTATTTTTGTGTGAATATTATGATCTTAAAATTGAATTAATAATAATTTCTTTTAACATCTAAGATTTTTTTAAGCCTTTAGAATAATAAGTGTGATGGTTTGGAAGAAAACAAGCCCAGCGTCCCGAATTGAAATGCCTCTGAAGCTGAGTTAAATCCATGGAAAAACAGAGCGTATGGGAGGTCAGGGCAGGGCGATGGCCGACGGGTGCGTGTGCGTGAGTGGGGAGAAGGGGCTGGGGGTACAAACACGGCCATTAGCAGGGGCGTCGGAAGTCGCGGGAGGGGACAGCGGCGGCGGTGGGCCTCTCCGCCTAATTGTCTTCCCCTGTCGGCGGCAGCGGCGCGGTGCAGTCGCCTGTGTGGACAGCAAACACAGACCGCTGACCGCGCACCCCTCCCTCACACACCACACACACACACCACCGTCACCACCGCTCACTGCTGCTCACTCCTGCTCTCGCCCGAAGGCTCCTCTTATGATCGTTGGATTCACGCATTTTCTGAGCTTGCCTGCCTTTCTGTTTAACATCGTAAGTGTTCTTCCTCTCTCTTATCTCCCTCTCTCCTCTCTTGTATCTGCCCCTCACTTCCCTTCTCTCTTATCTCACTCTCGCTTCCCTCCACCCTTATCTCACTCTCACTTCTCTTCTAGCTTTTATCTCCTTCCTCTTTCTCCCGTGCCTCCTCCTTATCTTCCTCTAAAGTCTCCTAGCTTTTATCTCCTTCTTCTTTCTCCCGTGCCTCCTCTTTATCTTCCTCTAAAGTCCCTCGAACTTCCTATTATCTCTCTGACCCTTTCCGTTCTCCTCCGTGTCACGATGGCATAGGCTTCGCGGACGGAGACAACAGGTTCTTGGTGGCCGTGGAAGACGTTTCCATCGTCATAGCGCGATCAAATGCATTTCGCTCCGCAAAAGGTCACAGATTGACAACCGTTTACAACTTACACTTGGTGTGTGGTGACACTCAAGCAGATAATTATCTATTCTCCCTATTACTCTTCGCTTCCCTCTCTTCTCCCTCTTCCCTCAAATCACCACCTTCTTTCAAATTTTCTTCCTCTTTCTTAACTTCTCCTCCTTCAAATATCCTCCTATTGTCATCTTTTTAATTTGATTTCTTACCATCTCCTTTCGTCTTACGTTTCTTTTGTCTCTTCTTTCTCCTGCTGTTTCTTTTCTTATCCTTTCTCTAATTCTCCAACCAATAGTTCACCACCACTTCTTTTTAATATTAGCATCCCCTGCAAATAACTTTGTATCTATTTCACCTCCTTCCTCACTTCGTTTTTTATCTATTTTTTATCAACACAGAATATCACGATTTATTAAAAACTTTCCTACTTTCAGAGTAAATGTAATTTTGTAAATTTTCCACTAGTGAGACGTTTAATATTTATGCCAGACTTTGTTAAATAAATAATAATACCTATGTTAATGAACATTTTTGTTCTTCAAAAATTAAGACATCGGACACACGTGTCGCGTTTCAATGACAGTGCAGGCTATTTCATAAGTCCAGTCATTTGAAAAACCCATTTATTTTGTAAGATACATCGGTTATTGCTTGTAGCTATTGCATTGTTTGTAGCTAATACATCGCATATAGACTTGTCTGAGCATGTATGACGTATACATATGCAATTTACTAAACTATTGACGATAATCCTGTCGTGCAGTGCAAATAAAGTGTTCATGTTCTAAATGTTACTACTAGATTTCACCCAGGGAAGCTAGCAAGTCATCACTCTTGAATTCCTCTCCACCGGCCAACGCTGTGTGCGAAATATCGACACTGTTGGCCAGTTCCTCAGGGCCTTCCCTGTTCTACGTGACTGGCATAACACTACTTTTCGTATATTACCTCACATACGAGCCATACTTCTCACCTCAACTTACTCTATTCGCGATCTGTTGGGTTCTCTCCCCCTCTAATCCGAAAGCTGTTTGAAGTTGATTAGGTACGATTTTCAGTACCCGAAATAAAAAAAGAGGAGCTTAATTAATATTTATTTCTATGCATATTGATTAATATTCAATTTCGAAATTAAATTACTTACTTTCTACATTGACATTTATTTTTCGTAAATCTCTTATACGTACGTCAATTAAGAGAAGAAAATGTATTTCTTTGTTCTTGAACAGAATTACAAGGAATGGTATGGAGCGCAAATATATCTTACAATAATCAATTTGTTACAATTATAGGGCTGTTTCTCTATAGATTTCGATACTGCAGTGAAGATACTCGTATCGCGATATTTATTGTCCGTTTAAAATATTCGAAATGAAAAATGTATATATTGTAAATGGAATATTAATTTACTATCAAAGTAAATACACACTTGCATTCTCAAATAATTAATTATCATAAAGAGAAAAATAAAAATAAAAGGGCATGGATTTGAATGTAAGCTCGTGAAATAAGCCTCAGTACAGTCCAATGTCAAGTAGTACTTCGTCAGCGTGAGGCATTAAAACTTTGAAGGGTACACGGCTGGCGATTGAGCGGTAGTATTTTTTGCATGTCAGTTCTCATTTAGAACATCACCATTACATGAAATCCTATCCCCAACTCGGTGTCTCAACACACACTCCCCCACGATTGTTCTTTTCTGCATGCGTTGGGCAGGCCTCTGCGGCGGTGCCCCCTGAAAGGAGCGGAGCGTGCGCTGGTGGCCTGCGGTCGCGTGGACGCACGTGCGGGAGGGAAAGACAAATGCGTCTCTTATGTCACGGCCGCTCACCCAACACACTCATGTTTCCAACAGTCGACTACTGACAGATATAGAGTACATAACAGTTGGACTCGTGGGAACATATCGCTCTTTTTTTGATTGTGAGTGATTCTGGGCGCGCCAACTGATAAGGTCTTTAGTTCCGCATGTTTCCTCGGAACGTAGCAGTGATCTTCCCCCGGTGAATGGTCCGATCAGGCGCCGATCAACCCTTAAACTTCTGGGATTGTTCTCAATCAGGTATTCCTACCAGCGAGGCACCGCCCCAGTCGGAACTAGATCTATGCTCTCGATTAGTCTCCCGGCATGTGTGCTAGAGAAGTGTATGTGTAGGTAAGGGGTGAAGGTAGGACAATGAAGAGGAAAGAAAGATCTCGCGCGGTTCGTGGTCCGCGTGTGAAGGTTCTGCTCCAGCATTCGCCTGGTATTGATCGGAGAAACCACGAAAAACTATCGATAAGAGCCGCCGGCCGCTAGAATCAGACAGTGGCTAAATTAGCTATGTATGACTTATCTAAAAGTGGATATCGGCAACTAGTTTAGGAAATTTATTCCGGTATGAAAGTAAATTGCAAAGAAAAGGCATGGGAATGTTAAAAGTAATTTAATGAAAAATTAATATGAACACAAAAATAATATTTTAACCTACATGTATTAAGAGCGTTTGAAATTGTGTATCACGTTCGTCAATTTCTGAGCAAAATAGTTTAACTCAGATTGCAGACACAAAATACTACACAAAACGCCAAACAATGCATTAACAAGTTTCCACTTTTATACATTTTTTTCATTTTTTATCCATTTATTGAAACTAAAAGCAACCATGTGACGCCAGTGCTCGCGGCGTCGGACTGCGAGTCCGCAATTGCTGTTTACTTCGATGCGATTACTACCCTAGTCAAAACCGAAACGGAAGAACGATTAATACAACTGTTTTTACGAAGGTACTGAAAACACGTAATTCCCAAGGGGGGAAATATTAAAAAGTTAGAGAAAAATAAATGAATGCAAAGTCTAGAGTCCGCGCGCGAGCAGGGTTAACGGCTACAATAAAACGCAAAATTAATGCATTTGTCACACTCTGAGTTCTTTCAATTCTACCGAATGCTCATTCATATCATTTCACTATGTTGTTTCGTAAAATAGCGTTAAAACCGTTCGCAATACTTGAAATAAACTATACAGATAGAAACTTACTACACAAACATTTATATATGTTCGAGTAATAACTACTTCGGATAAGATAAAAATAAATCACGTGAATTGAGATGCAGTTGAAGCTTTTTCAAAACGTATACAAGTTGGTGAAAGTCTAACAGTTGTATGATTGTCGTTGCTTTATGTACAATAGACAGATTCCAACATCCATTTCGATAGATATTTCACAGCTCGAAAAAATGAGTTGATGTCACGGCAAAATTCTGCAGTATGTCTTGTTAGCGACCTCTTTTTATTTTTATTTAGGTCGCGTCAACTTCTATGTCATTAGCGACCACTATTGCGTGTAACGGTATGGTAACTGTGAGGATGACACGATATGATGATGATAGGGGTGTGAAAAAACGATCACAATACAACCATTCCCGATGCGGGACCCGAACCCGCGATCCTTCGGTCCGAGTTCGCTACGGCGCTACTGTCTACTAAAATAAGAAGATTGTCCAAGTGTAAAGTGTCATATAAGTACTTTTTAAAAAAAATAACAAATGCGCTGGAAGTTACACGTTGTACAAGCTGAGGTTTGTTTTAAGTAGATCGCGGAGACTGAAGTCCGAAGCTTCGTCGCCTCAAGTGGAAATGCGCAGCAAAGTGTCAACTAAGCTATATAGGGAGATTAGATTAGGTGATATTGGGTAAACTAGAAATTTAGTGACTCAGTAGAACGCGAAACTACATAGAGCTTGTCTTTCTCTAGCCCTAGAAAGTTCTCACCAGCTGTCAGAATCCGTTTATTACATAATATCTGGTATTCCTGGGCGTCGCGTGTTCTGTTAGGTATTTCACCTACTTTAGCCACTTCGTTTTCGCTAGACTGTCTGATGGGCAGACTGATGTTTCCTCATCATCCAATTTGTCAGAATCGAGAAACCACAAAGCGTGGATGCTGGCTACGCAATATGTTTAGGGAAAGTAATTAACTACATATCCACTTTTTCGTATTAGGGACCTACAATACTTTTTGTGCCGAAAAATCACTGTTTTGCAAACAATTTTACGTAACTTTTTCCTTACTGCGTAAATAGTATTCTAGAAAGTGTCAACCAGCGAAACTAAATAATTTTCTCAAAATCAAAAGAACGATCTTGTTTGAAAATAAATAGGAAGCCAAAAACTAAGTGTTACATAAATGAGAGTGTGTTATAGTTATTTTAGAAATGTTAGTAGTACCTAGTTCGTTCTGATCCATGTTAAGTTTCCGTAAGATGAGCTTGCAATACTTCACAAAGATTGCATGCGTGCCATTACGTAATTCTGTACAGAGAAATTTTCTTTTTTCGCCAAACAACGAGAAAAAACCGCGAACAACGTCGTCTCTGACGCCGTGCTACAAGGACTAAATCAATTTGGAAAGATTGTTAGCAAATATTTGAATTTCTGAAAACACTTTCCGCTCCCCGCGTATTTGCACTTCACAGGAGGCACGGGGTCATTCTGTGTTTGTGAATACTCGATGTCGCCCAGTGACATTAGGATTATTACGTCTGCCAGAACCTCGTTCTTTTTTGGAAGCCCGGTCCTTTGTCATTTATCTTGTAAATTTCTCCGCGTAAGGGAGGTTCTATTTAATATTTCTACGCGCGGAAAGCAAAGGCTGCATGCGTGACTCCGCAGAGGGCCGAGTTCTCCAAATCACTTCCCCACAAAGAAGTTTTCCGAGAAAAAAAAAACTATTAGAATGGAGTGCTCTCTTGAAAAAGAAAGCTAAAAGCGGTTGAGAGGCGTGGCCTGATGCCTCGTCAACAGAAACGCTCCTGCAGTACGGGACGTTCGTCTCCGGGCGCGCGCCGCCCGAAAAATTGCTTTATCCAACATTCATTCATCTCTGCTTTAACTCGGCCTTTGCCATTCCCTTTATGTCCCCGCACGCCGGCGCACAAGGCTGCGTATGCTTGGGCGACGGGGCGGGATGGTGGTGGAGGCGGAAGCGGAGGCGGGATGGAGGCACAGACGGCGGCGGAGGTAGAGGAGGAGGAGGAGTTGGAGGCGGGGTGGAGGCGGTAGCGGGGGTGGTCGCAGAAGCGGAGGCTCAGGCGGAGGTGGAGGTGCAGGCGGGGGTGGAGGCGGGGGTGCAGGCGGGGGTGTAGCGAGAGTAGAGGCGTAGACGAATGCGGGGGTGGAGGCGTTGACAGTGGCGGAGACGGTGACAGGCGAGGGCGCGGGGACGGTGAAGGCGGCAGAGGCGGAGTTGGTGGCGGGGAGCTGGTAGACGCAGGGGTGCAGACGGTAGAGAGAAGTGAAGGCAGAAGTGATGGTCAAGTGGGTGACGCAATGTTTGATAATCCCTCGTGGATACCGAACAACGGAATAACAAAGGGTTCAAAAGGCCAAGAAAAGCACTGCCTTCACTATTAATTTGGATTACACACATAAATTGGCGAGAAACCGTACACCCTTAGGCCATGTGAGAGCTGTCGGTGGTTTCGTTAGATATCCAGAAACTAGGGGGGAGAATAATGGGATGGATTTCGATTGATAAATGCAATTATTTGATTGTGCGGGATGGTACGTGCAGACATAACTCAGTTCGTCACTGCTTACGACACAGCTGGCATCACGTAACAGTAAGGGTCTCAGGAAGAGGCCATCCGCCTGTAAACATTAGCTAATCATCAGTTCCTTAATGGAGCAGCAACTTATTGGTTACTTACCCGTGTGCAAGAGCAGTAGATCTGTTGTACTGCATACAGAAAACACTATCTTATCTCATAATTCGTTAAAAGTACCTTTTTTGATATTTAATTTGTTGCTATTATTATCAGAGTGTTTTATTTATTGTTCTTGAGGGGTGTGCGTTCTATTTTTTGTGATATTTTGTGCTAGCATCTGTGCAGTTGCAGGACACTAGTGTATAGTTCTTATAAACTAATGTCATTAACAAATAGAAAACCCGCTAAGAAATATGTGCTAAATTGGAAAACTACATTATAAAATTTCCGATGCATCGCTTTGAATTTTCTGAGCTCTGTGAAATGTTTGGGCGCATTTACCTCAATTATATGGGATAGTGTGTAAATTTGTTTTGTAGGCTTCCTTGTCAGTGATGCGGAAGATCTCGGTTCTCCTATGTGCAAATTGGATCTACGAGTATTTCATTAATTTTAAAATCATATTTCTGAAAGACGCTCATTGTGGGAATTCCTGTGAGTCAACCTAGAATATAATGTCAAATTATGAGTTTTTAAAGTATTTTTGCAGTAAAATGTCAATTTCATTTGTATACATCAGCCCACACACTACTTAACCCGGAGAGCTGATGTAGTTATGGTATATAATTTTTTTTAACGTCAGTTATAGCATAGCATTTACATTAAATAAGTAGTAACACGCTACAAGTACATATTTTGATAAAGTATATTTTATATTAATATTTTTTTCTACAATTTTTATTTCTCACTCGTAAAATTAATAAATTTACCCTAGTTCTGAATTCTCCACTACATCCGCTTGTCAGCTCTCGGCACGATTATAAGTAATTTCAAAAGCTCTCGTGATTAGCACGCTGAATTTCAGAAGTAGAGAACTTCTGAGGTAATATAAGTGCAACAGGATCAGAGGTCCCTCCTGAGTTTGACGGGCAATATCTGGAACGAAGAAGAAAAACTGAAAACCCTACTTTTACCTTCCTTTTACCTCTTTTTAAAGAAACGGTCTAAACCCTCCTTTTACCACTGGCCCACCTGCAATTGAAATGTTTATAATAGCAATGGCAGAAAACACATTCACATGCCGCAACGTTTGCTCTTTGAAGATCAAACTGCTCTTATTGTAAGAGAACTGGCGCGATTCAGTCTCTTCTGATATTTCGTACTAATTTATTAAACATACGACTGCATTTTGTAATGAATTAATTTATTTAGCGGCGACTTACATTTCATTCATATTCATTGCTTGTAATAGCATGCTAAACGAATGCTGCAGAATTTTACTCTCTGGGCCAGAGGCAGAGCGCGGTGAAGTGAGTTGCAGAGAGTGGGAATGGACGTGGAAACGAGGGAGACATGTGAAAGGTGCCGTACACGAGGACCTGGGGAACTCCTACACGTCCAGAACAATACATAAGTTAAAACATAAATGGACGATAATTAGTGAACTTTATCAATAAATAATTTGTTATCTGTTTTTTTTATCTTTTTATTCACATTTGGGTAATGAATCACTTTAAATGGTTTTGCTTTCACCATTATTATCAACAGATCTGCATGTGACTATCTAGGGCAATGCCACAACACCAACACATCACCAACAGCTGAATATGCATTAATATTTCGTTTCTCAGCGTAGTTGCAATTTTGTGGACACTAAATAGTTCTAATGGAAATGATCACATTGCTGCATCGTTGTCTCCGAGACGAGACACCAAGCCCCGATTACGCCTCGAACGGGCGGCGGGGATGGATGGAGATCTCGGAGACGGCATGAACAGTAGTGAAGTTGGAGGGAAAAGTGGGGTTGGTGGACCGGCACGGTGGCAGGGATGGTGGAGCGGTGGGGTTGGAGTTCATGTGACGCAATGATGGAGGCGACTGCGGGGATGGAGTTGGAGGGAAAGGGGGTGTTGAAGGGATGGTAGAGATGGTGGGGACGGTGGAGCAGTGGGGGCAACGGGGGAAGTCTAGTTGCCGGACACAGCGGGGGCTGTGGGCCAGCGGCGATCCCGGGGGTGGCGGGGGCAGAGCGGGTGCGGGGCCTCAGGCGGTCGGCCGTGTCGCCCCGCCAGCGAGCCAAATTCGCGGCGCGGAGGTTTTGGCAGGACAATGCGCTCGCGCGGCCGGGGAGTTGGAGCTTGTTAGCTGCTGGGAATGAGCAGCCACGGAAGTCCCCGGCGCCCCTTGTAATTAGTCCCCTGGTGCAATCCTGGCGCCCGCCCCGCTTCCAACCCAGTCGTCACCTTCCCCTCCAGGCGGCCTCGCCAACGTGCCTTCTCTACCGTTCCCGGTCTTGCCGTTCCCGCTGCACACACATACTCCACCGCCCATGCCGATCCCCCACTGCATTCCACCTTCCACGACCACGCTCACCCTTTCAGCCTTGCCTTCCCCAAGCCCCGGTCCTCACCGCGTCCACCTCCACCCCCCAACTGGCCCAACCAACCACACTCCTCCCAAATGCACCCAACCCTGCTCAACCTAACACTCGTCCATCCATCGACCTAACCCAGCCTACTCATCATCCTTCCATCCATTCACCTATCACGCCAACCCATCCCATCCAACCGCACTCTCCCGTCCCATTGCATCCCACTCACCCCGCCCACCACACCCCGTGTACACACCCACCTACCTTTTCAGGCCCCAACCCCTTCCGGAACCCGTCATTCCCACTTTTGCTCCAGCATTTTCCCATCGTCTCCATCCGGGTGCTCACCCTCCGCCCCCGCCTCCGTCCCCGCCTCCGTCCCCGCCCCGTTCCGCCCCTTCCCCGCTCCCTTCCCCGCCTGTATGCCCGCCTCCATGCCCGCCTCCATGCCCGCCTCCATGCCCGCCTCCATGCCCGCCTGCATGCCCGCCTCCATGCCCGCCTCCATGCCCGCCTCCATGCCCGCCTCCATGCCCGCCTCCATGCCCGCCTCCATGCCCGCCTCCATGCCCGCCTCCATGCCCGCCTCCATGCCCGCCTCCATGCCCGCCTCCATGCCCGCCTCCATGCCCGCCTCCATGCCCGCACCCGTGGCAGTCGCCGCCCACGCCTTTACCCAAGAAGTTTCCATGGATTTTTTCCCTTCCCTCGCTTGGTTTGGACGCCGCACCGTGCCTCCAGCGATCGGGCTCCCGCCCTGCACCGGCTGTGCTGCCCCCACAGCCACCCACTGCCACCCACGACAGCCCGTGCGCCCGCGACCAACGACCCATGCTGAAGAAGCCGACGAGCTAAAGTATCAATTAATGCTTCATTTATCCGAGTATATTGGGAATTTGAGGGAAATGCACGAGACACGCACAGAAGAGTAATCTTCTCCACTTTTCTCATTATTATTTTACCAGTATTATATTATTTGAATGTTTTTATATTACCTTATATATAATTAACTATCGGGTTATATCCAGTAGCCGTTTAAATACATTTATTTTGATCTATAAGTTCATTTAATATATCATTCTCTCGAAAATAGCCGTCAGCTTCTTTTAAAGCAACGGATAGCACAAGGCCTAGGGGTGGGGCTAGATAAAATGTTAGGGAAGTCTAGCAATTTTAAATCGCCCCCTACTATTAATGTTTTTAAAAAACTTGATTTTAAAAAGATTATTCTTGATGAGTGTATTCCTTTGCATGTGATGTGATCAATACGTTGTAATTGTTTTGAATGAATTGAATAAAAAAAGAAACGCAATGTTGATTGCAACAGTTCTAAAATTTATTTTAGCTTTTATTATACATACGTATACATTGAGGCAGTATTCAGTAATATTTTGACCTTTGAATTTAGTTTCAAATTATCGTATCATTAAATCGTTATAATTCGTTTTTAAGAAAAGATTAAATTGTTGGTAGTTTATAAGATACCACCATTTACTATTTCTGGATTGGTTCATTGTAAAATATGGTATTTAAGACAAACTAGTATATGCGAAACCGTTTGTAAAAGTAGCTTTCTTCGTTTTAATAATATTTTTTGAAACTGCTTTAGTACTGCTTTAATACTTCCACTTGCAATGATGATGGACGATTATCCCTAAATAAATTTTTAAAAAATTACGACGAATTGTGAAAATAACTCGAGCTTATTTTCTTCAACAAGATTTGTTACAACTGCACTTAAACAAATTTGAAACGTTCAGGATCTTCCTGACTGAAACAAAAACAAAAAAATTTTGGGGTCCCAGCTTCACAAAAATATTTATTTCATAACTTCTTAGACCACAGTCATTAAACTCGGTCGACCATCTAACTGGTCCCAAATATGTTCATTATTGTCAGATACACTTCTTTTGTCATCAAATTTTAAAACAATTGCAGGTCTCGATGCAACATGAAATAATGCGGAAAACATTACGCACTCGCAGCGGTACCATTTCAATGACATGCGCCACGAATAAGATTTCATACGTGCAGTATTCAACTATAATGAAGCAGCGTTGCATTGCTGTAGTACTCTATGAAACACACTCCGTAAATATTTTGTAAGCGAAACTTCGAATAAATACATTTTACAAACGTTTATACTCGAACTTCGACTGGCCATTCTGCAGCAAAATGTTACTAGAAGCTGAAATAAATTGTAAACGCAGTTCACGCCGATGTGTTGTGTGAAAAGTTGTACGCATTTTCCAATACACGATTGCACGTAAACGGGAGGTGTCTATTAAGCCGTTCATGGCCTAAGTCCTCTATAGTTTTATTTATTTTTTTCAAAAGTACTATTTTCAAAAGAATTAACTTTAACCGTTTTAGCTGTCACTCCTGCATTTTACCATTTTCTTGGAAGACTGCTAAAATATGCGATGTACGTTTATTACCAGCGAATTTCTATATCCACAGTCACTTAGAATGTTTCGTGATGTTTCACACTAATCACGTAATGCGATCATCCATAAATCACCTTAGGCATTATCTTACAGGTGACTTTTCCACGAGTTCTTGGGGTTCGTTATTTCACGACTACACGTATGTTCCGTAAACAGGCGTAAATGAATTGCAACAATAACTACAATAAAAACTGAAGATATCTGAAAATAAATCACTTTTTGGCCATTAATGAGTCTAAGAAAAAATGTCAATATCGCAGTTTTGAGAAATTTTACTTAAAGAATTCTATCTGTAAATGCAATAATAGCTTGTTTCAACAGGTTTTACTTTATCTTTTACCGTGAAACCGAAATGAATTCGTTGCGGTGCGTGAGAAATTTCTCTGCAGCTGCAGATGATGATCTTATTGAAAATGGTTAGCGAATATAACAATGAATTTATTTGATATAGTGTGTTACTTAAGTAGAATTCAGAATTCAGTGCATGTGGTGAATTCAGTGGTGCATTATACTTATTCTGAAACCGAACACTGATTTAATAAAGGACAATGTAATTACCTGAAATTTCAGGTTACGTCTAATTATTAACAAAATAGTTATTTGATTTCCTTTATATTGCATAACTAATTTTCTCCAATATCGTGCAGTTTTTTATCTTACATTGGTTTATACCTTTTACAAGTCTGAAAGAACTTCGACACGCAACGAAAATTAGCTATTGAAAATAGATTATTTTTCCTTCAGGAAGAAAACGTGAAGATAAGACAAGCTTATTCTTCAATCAACAGGCAATGGAAACAGCTGCTGAATGGCTAGGAATTCTTCGAAAAAATTAATATATTTCCGCGATGTGATGTATTTAAGGTACCTTCAAGATCGATCACTTATCTGTCTCGTAGAAGCTGTCAAATTATAACGAGTATAGATATTTTTGTCCACCTCACCATCTCACTTTCGCCATCAAATTTCAAGTGTTCGTTTGCACAGAACAGCCATAATATAAATACTAATTCTGACGTGTTTTCACGGGTTATAATACTATAAAGTTGTATGGAAGTTTATTGTAATGGCGACAATGGCAGAATTAAGTGTCCTGTGGCAAAAGCTTGTACATTCACGGGCTTTATCGCTTATTTATGAGAAACCCTACATTATAAATCATAGCTTGAAGAAAACAACTCTAGCAATAGAGCGTCCATGTACCAAGGTTCGTATATGTCACTGAGTTAAATATCTTCCTTGCGAGAACGTTACATGAGACACTGAATCACAATGTAAACGACGGCTAAGCAATAAAGTCTCCATTCATTATTCCTCAGTACGTTGCGCTATGGAGCCATTTGAGACACAAGGACCCTTCGGAGTTTTATAGCAAAGTAAACCGGAATACGATCGATTGCTGCATTAGAGCAGCTTATGTTTGAGGCAACATGATTATAATGGTGATGACAATGATAATAGGAATAGGAAGACGTCATTTCGACATTTGGAACAAAGAGCTTTCAGTCATTATTAAGAACGCTGCTTTAACCGCATGGCATCTTCAAGGACGCCTAGAAGGGGAGGTGCTGGGATAATTTACCCCAGGTCCCGACTTAACAACTAGCAAACATACTGTATTCATTATTTACAGACCTCTTCAAGCACCCGCTTAAGACACAAATGTTCTAAAACAGCCTCGTACCTAACACATTTACCTGAGTCCAAAATCTATTCGATCGTAATATGTGAATCTTACTATGCGATGCTGAATATTGCATTATTTTATTTTGTGTTAAAGATATCCCAAGTGTATTTCCATACAAAGCACGATTTTGAACTCATTCAACGATTGACCTGAAAACTCATTCTGTAATTTTGACAATTGTATATCAATATTTTATATTGAAGAATTTCGTTAGAAGTTGGCAGATTCTATATTAGGAGTTACTTATGTAAGCAACTTCAGAAGATCAGAATGTCTCTACCAAAAAGGGAACATTTTTTTAAAAGTGCACGAGTGCATTTTGCATGAACTTTGGTAGATAAATTAAGAACATAGTTAATTAACATAGGTTAAATAAAAGTTTGTAAAATTAATGCCAAACAAATTGAATTATGTAATACAAAGAAGTAACAACTTGAACGTTTAAAGCTAACTTCAAAAGGTAATTCCGTTACACGTTTTTAATTATTTATTGTATCTAATTTTTAAATGTATTTTTTTCTGCATTATTTTTTGAAACATTGGAAACAATAACATACAATTTATTGAAGCACTAATTTAATATCATGTCATCAGCACGATAGCCAGTAAAAACAAAAACAATATCACGATTGCCAGCTTGGCGACTTGCTATTAGTGGCAACTCTCAACTGTCACTCCGACAAGCCACCCGCACCACCCAATGCGCTGTGGTTGCGCGAGTCCCCGCGAGGAGCGCATGCGTCGCTCGTCGGAGCCATCTCCATCTCCTGCGCGACAGGTCAGATCCGCGATTAGGCCCCGGCGCCGCCCGCCTAACAAATTGCGAGCGTCTCATTTGAATTTATATCGGCGCAGGGGGTAATTTATGTGTTACCGCCGTCGCCGCATAATGGCGAAGCGCCCGCTAATTGTCAGGCGGCCGCAGCGATGGCGATGGCGGTGACGGCGCCGGATGGAGCCTCCGGAGGCGTTTTGGGAAGCGAAATGTTGAAATAACAAAGTATGTCCGCTCTGGACGCCATTTTTGACTTATTTTTTATGTGTGTTAAAGGGGGGGGTCAAAATCTTGTAATTCAATTCAATGACGCCTTATTCGTGGTGAGACTCAGGTCTGCAGGCTTCCTCTTCCGTCTGACCACGCAAATTTCGCTACGCTCCTTTCACCATCTGGCGGAGAAGAAGGTATCACTCGGGAGACGAAGCAGGAGATTTGATTTTAGCTCGGAGGCTTCTGTTAGGCTTGCGGATCTTCAACACGCAGCAAATCTACAACATGGCCAGCCAGTTCACCTCCCCTCCGAAGTAAGGCGCACGAAAGATTTTTTTGACCTTAAAAATCCACTGCTTTGATCGAAGCTGTGAATTTCGGTTATGCGTACGTTCCATCAATCGTAGATGTTTGGTAAGTGTAGGCTTATCGACAAGTGATGTACAGCTACCAGAGAATGTCACCGTTGATGGAAGAGCTAAAATGGGGGAAAGAATTGTAATATCAGTAGTATCGTGCCGTGTAAATATCACTATTTTCGTTACCTAATTGCATTTGAAGTTGGTCACTGACAATTAGTTGATATTGTTAGTGACAATTTTCTGTGCACTATCCCGCTGAAATAAAATATTGGTTGGAACACCGTAATTAACGCGGGGGTAATTGGTGTTGCTGCCTTAGTTGTATGATGGGGAAATGCCCCTAAATAGTCGTGAATGTTCAGTATGTCCGAGTAGCCGCGAATCACTCGTGTCATACATCCGGTATGAGATATATTACAATAACAAAGCAGCTGAAGGCGTCATGTCAGATTGTGCTTATGTTTGGGGGCTACATTAGGTTTAATTTCGGTCATCGCAAGTGCTGTCATGTTTGGCGAATGTAGGTGTCGCGTCGTCCAGACAGCTACCAGAGGAACGTTATCCGTGCTGAAAGAGTAGATGTAACGGAAAGGATTTATAATATTAGCGGTATCGTGCGACGAGGTTCTCAGAATTATTATTCACGTTCATTCAAATCCCCATGAGTGACCATTTTACGGTGCTCTATGAAACTGAACTCAAAATATTGTGGGAAACATCAGTATAAACCCACTAATCGTTTCAATAAAACCTGCTCATTTGCTTTTCGGCTAATAGTGTTTCTAATAAACTGCGAATAGAAATCAGTAGTTCAAAATAGATAGGACTAGTGGTGAAAATTCTTCTAGAACGGTACCATACAAAGTAGTTCACCAAAAACTGATGCGCAATAGTGCTGAGCAACAACAAATTAAAAAACTCTCGTATAACACTACAATATTGTACATTAAATAATAAAATACAGTCTTCACGAATGCTGCAAAAACATAAAACTAATATATACAGTACAACAATTCTTTACATACCAATAATAAGAAAGTAACTGTTCCCTAATGCAACACGGGAATGCTAAATATTTAATGGCGGATGGCCTTTTCCTTGTAGTCTGCTTGTCGCATGACGTCAGCGGCGTTTTAAGTAGTGACGCATTGAGTAAGAGAATTCAGTGGATATGAGCAATACGAAAATTGCCAGCAATTAAATATTTGCATTTTTCAGTCAAAATTGAAAATGTTTCATTGGGTTTATATTTTTCTCGTATTCTGACAATTTCGGCGTGGATCAGAAATTAATATTCTAGGTGTAATGGCCGTTAGAATTAAAATTATTGGTATGAAATTTAATTAATGAGAATCTCGCTTAAATGAATCAATTTAACCATTAGACTTCATGATCGTGCTCATGGATAATTTGAAAACGAATGTTCTTTTCATTATTTACTGTATAGGTAATAAAAGAAAACAGAAGGGGAAAAGTTTGCGAAAAAATGAATACAAAGACATCGCACAGCACACACGCGTGACCTAAACATCAGGTCGAGTTTCAAAATATTAGTACAACTAAAACTAGCAAGGAACTAGCAAGTATGCGTAATGCAGTCATGATGATGAACAAAGTACTGATATAATTTGCATTCCATTTGTAGTGGCATTTGTAGCATGAGAAGCCAATAAAAGTCGTTAGTGAAGGGGGATAATTAATATTCAAAATATAAACTCATTCGTAGTGATTATAACTCAATTGACATTAAATTTAATCGAAAAATATTTGTGGTATGTTTCGCGCTCTGCTTTCAATGTTAATTGCTTTAATAGCTGTTCCTACGGAATTTGGAGTACGAAACAGACAAACCACCTAAGTGTAGAACCTAGACTGTGAACCAGTAATTTACGCCTTAGCTGCTCCAAATCAACCTGAGCGTGTTCGTCTCTCCCATCAGTTCTACATATCTCCAGAGATCTACTGGTGAACTAAATTTAAAGGAAGACGTCACACATTACGTTTTATTTTACGCCATGGCGGACTTTTATGTCCGGAGCTCCACTGCAACCAATTTCGTTGTTGGGACCGCCGAGTCGCTGAGATAATAAATTATTCAATTCTAGTGCAGCCACCTAGGAACCGGCGTTAGTCCTGTATCGTGTACGTTAAACAATTTTTCCTCTATACATTAACGCTGAAAGCTCTTTAAAAATGCAAATACAAGAGTAAATACATGCCTTCCATATTATATTCATTCACTCACGTTTCTAATCGCATTTTTGATCTCGCCAATTATTGAAACTGAAAAGCTAATTGTTTTTGATTTTCATAATTCGAATCAATAATAGAAGTAAAGAAAGTAGACACAAAGGGAACTTATAATATTCGTATTATTTGTAGATGGTTCAATGTTACTCATAAAGTGGGGTGAATGTTTGTTCATTCATAGCAGTAAATCATTGTTTCACGTGGATTGCCCGCACATTTTTTTCTATTTCTAGATAAATATTTACTCAATCGCAATAATGCAAAGTGTTCTGATCATCCACCAGTAACGCAACTCTACGAAATCAAGCTAGGAACGCTTGAAATTAAAACTACCGAGTGAACAAAAACATTTCCCTCTGTCACTACATTTTTAAACTGTTTTGTCGAGCGCGACCTCAAGGGAAAGGCAGGTCAGAGGCGAAACCAATTGTGCGCACACATTGTACACACACACACGCGCGCGCGCGCGCACGCACACGCACACACAAATAGAGAAAATAATGTACAGGGAACAGTGCCTCGGAAACACCTTCCCATCTCTAATTGTTTTCCATTCGTAATTAGCACGTCCGCCCCGCTCCCTTCCCCTTCCACCCCTCTCGAAATGCATCACTTTTCCCTTCCCTTCTCCACCCTGCTCCACTCTCCCACATCTCCGGCTCTTCTCGCCCGCATGCTCCCTCACCACGAGCCGCCCTCTCTCCATTCTGCCCTTCTCGTCCCGTTCCATTCCACCCTCACATTCCCCCCAATCAGCCATCCCTATCGCACTCCCCTCTCCTCCCTCCGCCCATGCTGCGGTGGCTGCTCGAGAGGGCGTCTCCGGAGGCGGAGGGCGGCGAGGAAAGGCTGCGGCGGAGAGGGATCGATGGACCGGCGCGGCGAGGCGAGGCCCGCCCGTCGAGCCCCGAGGGGCGCGCCCGCTGCCGCGCCGCACCGTCCGCTCCAGGCTGTAAAACACGCGCCGGCTGCGGCCGTGTCACTCGCGACCAGGCAGGGGCACCGCCCGGCCCGGCCCGGCCCGGCCCGGCCCGGCCCCGCCCCGCCCCGACAGCCACTCCCTTCTCGTCCGCGACGGCACCTCATTGCCCTGCTTCCCTCACCCCCTCTTTAGCCATCTTTCTCTGCCCCTCCCCCTGTCCTCCCCTGTCCCTCCCCTTCCCCTCCCCTTCCCCTCCCCTTCCCCTCCCCTTCCCCTCCCCTTCCCCTCCCCTTCCCCTCCCCTGCCCCGCCTCTGTCCCTTTCCTGTCCCTCCCCTGTCCCTCTCCTGTCCCTCCCCTGTCCCTCTCCTGTCCCTCCCCTGCCCCTTTCCTGTCCCGCCCCCCTGCTCGCACCCCTCTCCGTCGTCCTGCCCCTTCCCCTGCCCGTTCCCCCGCCCGTTCCCCTGCTCGTTCCCCTGCCCGTTCCCCTGCCCATTGTCTATTGCATTCTGCCTGGCGGCCATCCCTGAGAGACCTCTCCTCCTCTCTCCCTCCCTGCCCCCCTGACCATCCCTCTTCACGATCCTGCCCGTTCCCCTGCCCGTTCCCCTGCCCGTTCCCCTGCCCGTTCCCCTGCCCGTTCCCCTGCCCGTTCCCCTGCCCGTTCCCCTGCCCGTTCCCCTGCCCGTTCCCCTGTCCGTTCCCCTGCCCGTTCCCCTGCCCGTTCCCCTGCCCGTTCCCCTGTCCGTTCCCCTGCCCGTTCCCCTGCCCGTTCCCCTGCCCGTTCCCCTGCCCGTTCCCCTGCCCGTTCCCCTGCCCGTTCCCCTGCCCGTTCCCCTGCCCGTTCCCCTGCCCGTTCCCCTGCCCGTTCCCCTGCCCGTTCCCCTGTCCGTTCCCCTGCCCGTTCCCCTGCCCGTTCCCCTGCCCGTTCCCCTGCCCGTTCCCCTGCCCGTTCCCCTGCCCGTTCCCCTGCCCGTTCTCCTGCCCGTTCTCCTGCCCGTTCCCCTGCCCGTTTCCCTGCCCGTTTCCCTGCCCGTTTCCCTGCCCGTTTCTCTGCCCGTTTCTCTGCCCGTTTCCCTGCCCGTTTCCCTGCCCGTTTCCCTGCCCGTTTCCCTGCCCGTTTCCCTGCCCGTTTCCCTGCCCGTTTCCCTGCCCGTTTCCCTGCCCGTTTCCCTGCCCGTTTCCCTGCCCGTTTCCCTGCCCGTTTCCCTGCCCGTTTCCCTGCCCGTTTCCCTGCCCGTTTCCCTGCCCGTTTCCCTGCCCGTTTCCCTGCCCGTTTCCCTGCCCGTTTCCCTGCCCGTTTCCCTGCCCGTTT
The DNA here is from genome assembly GCA_038098605.1 of Gryllus longicercus. NCBI lineage: Eukaryota > Metazoa > Arthropoda > Insecta > Orthoptera > Gryllidae > Gryllus > Gryllus longicercus. The sequence goes on from JAZDUA010000020.1 coordinate 403,599, forward strand.
CCCTGCCCGTTTCCCTGCCCGTTTCCCTGCCCGTTTCCCTGTCCGTTTCCCTGCCCGTTTCCCTGCCCGTTTCCCTGCCCGTTTCCCTGCCCGTTTCCCTGCCCGTTTCCCTGCCCGTTTCCCTGCCCGTTTCCCTGCCCGTTTCCCTGCCCGTTTCCCTGCCCGTTTCCCTGCCCGTTTCCCTGCCCGTTTCCCTGCCCGTTTCCCTGCCCGTTTCCCTGCCCGTTTCCCTGCCCGTTTCCCTGCCCGTTTCCCTGCCCGTTTCCCTGCCCGTTTCCCTGCCCGTTTCCCTGCCCGTTTCCCTGCCCGTTTCCCTGCCCGTTTCCCTGCCCGTTTCCCTGCCCGTTTCCCTGCCCGTTTCCCTGCCCGTTTCCCTGCCCGTTTCCCTGCCCGTTTCCCTGCCCGTTTCCCTGCCCGTTTCCCTGCCCGTTTCCCTGCCCGTTTCCCTGCCCGTTTCCCTGCCCGTTCCCCTGCCCGCCACTGTCCTTGTTCCTTCCTTTTCGCACTGCACCACTCCAATACTTCCTCATTCCTCCCTCGTCTCTTTCCCCATTGTCTATTGCATTCTGCCTGGCGGCCATCCCTGAGAGACCTCTCCTCCTCTCTCCCTCCCTGCCCCCCTGACCATCCCTCTTCACGATCCTTAACTCGCTATTTTATTCCCAATTTTCTTGTTCTACTGTCTCGTCTACCTACACTCATTGCATGTCGCCCCAATCCGCCCCTCCTGTCAATCTCCGCACCTCGTCATTGCGATGTGTCCATTTTCACCCTTTTTCTAGCACTTCCCCTCCTGCTGTTTTCTACTTCGTAATCTTTCAGTCCATTTCTCTCCTCGATCTCTGACCCTCTCTCGCTCCCTCTCCCTATCCCGCTCCCTCTCATCATCTTGCTTCACTGCTCCACCTCTTCGCGTTCCGAGTTTCGTTTCAGCACCCTTTCTCCTCACCTTATTCCATTAATCCCATGCCTGATTCAATGGCATCTTCGTCCATCTCCTCTTGCTCTTCTGTAGTCTTCTCTCATTCCTTCTCTGCCAAGACCGATCACTCACTGCATTAAGAAAACAGGACAAACATAATTTGAAATCATTAGTGCTCGTAACGTTTTAACTGAAAGACGTTCAAAATTATTTTTAAATCTGTGTCTGAAGGTCTGAAGACAATTGACTAACATCAACATTTAGATGAAGTTGTACTTTATTATTTCAAATATTTCAATTCTAGTAAATAATTACAAAAAATGCGTGTACTATTTGCATTGTAATATTATTTGTGTGTGTATGATCACGGAATGCAATTTGTATATTTTGGACAATATCACACAAAAATGCATATGATAAATTACGCTAAGAGTACTTCCATCATTTAACGTTTTAATGGAAATGATTGAGCGTGCAAATAAGTAATTTACAGACCGCGATATTTCGCTTAGTCAAATTAACGCGAGTATTATGTAAATTTACTGTCACGATGGCTAAACATCTCGCTGCTACTTACATTTACAGCATTAGTTTATTGACTCAACTGTATAATCAACAAATAAGCGGTCAAAGTAAATCACTCGTTTATCGAATCATCGAAAATGCGACCCAAACAATGTTACTCTGTGAATTAGGCCGTCGAAACGATTTTGATTTTCAGGTATTATTCATGGTTTATACCTCCTGTTTCGTATAACCAATTTTTTGCATCGATTTTAAAATATCGCCTGAAATTAAGCAGCATTAATAATTTTATTAGTGCACAATTTTGTGTACAAACTTTCTCTATATCGTGGAATCGACACTCGAGGTTCTCTTAAGTAAATATTATAAGAATTATTGAATACCTAAAATTTTGCGAAGCTGAACAGTTTAATAATCAATAAAACTTCTTTAAACGTTTAAAATAAATATGAGTATGTTTCTAGTTCTACGTGCTAACCACACGTACCCCCTTAACCCATGGTCGCGAGACAGGGACGTCGCTGGTAGGCCTGAGCCCGTTCACGGGCTGTCGAGCCAAGTACATACATACATTCATACACACTTACATGCATACGTACATAATAAATACATACATACATACTCCTAGTTACAGTTAGTAAGTTCCTGCACACAGAATAATGTTATCATATGCTTATCTCGGAGTGTTGTATTACCTTTTATCAAAATTTATCTTAGATCAACTTTCTGTTCTAAAGTGGAAATAAACTTCACCTTTTGGATCAATCCACTATCAGTGCTAACATATATTATCTACCTTCATTAAAAACTATTTACTCTTCTTCCATCTTTAATTCTGATTTGCATTCTATTCAAAGGTAGTGAAGCGCAAGTCATGATCCCACGAAAACATTGTTTGAATAGCACATTACTGGATCTGAGGAGTGTGTCAATGTTAGCCATGTGCAATTCATTTTGCTTTCCACATGAAATGTAAATCATTGCACATGAAAGGGAAGAAAGCTCAATTACACGCTTCCCTACGTCTCCTCAGTGCGTGATCCTAATTTCCACACTAGCGTCACATGATTCCTGTATAAGCTCTGCCGTTGCAGGACTCGCGGTATCTTGCTAGCCGAGACATTAATCCGGGCGCAAAGCCCGGGTCTCTCGTTTAGAAGTGACGACATAGCAGCTCCTCGGCAATTAAAAACTGGACCAAAACACGTAACTTGTACGTAGCTTAAATGTAACGTACGTGTTGTTAGAACGTAGAACTAGGAATATACTCATGTTCTTTAAATGTATCGTAAAGAAGTTTTATTGATAATTGAACTGTTCAGTTTCGCAAAATTTTAGGTATTCAAGAATTCTAATAATATTTACTTACGAGAACCTCGAGTGTCGATTCCACAATACAGAAAAAATTTGTAGACAATATTGTGTACTAATAAAATTAGTAATGCTGCTTAATTTTAGGTGATATTTTAAAATCGATGCAAAAAAAATTGGTTATACAAAACAGGAGGTGTAAACCATGAATAATTGATTATCCTGAAAATAATTATTGTAGTGTGAGATTATAGCATTTTCTATTGTTAGAATTAAGTGAGACGAGAAAGGCACAACACACGCAGTGAGACAACTCTAATTATCAAAAAGTTAAGGATTGTTAAAACTTCTCTTTAACGATTCGAGAAAGTTATATAATAGTAATATCCATTATTGTTGTCATTATTATTATTATTATTATTATTATTATTATTATTATTATTATTATTATTATTGTTGTCATTATTATTATTATTATTATTATTATTATTATTATTATTATTATTATTATTATTATTATTATTATTGTGTGTGTGACTTATAAGTCAACCTTTGTGTCCCAAGTTCGTGTAGAAATAAATTAGTCGCTGCTACCCCTATTGTCATGTTCCCAGACAAGAATTACTAGCAGCTCAATGAATGCCCTTTCTTTAATGGTCCTATCTATTACTGTGAGAATTTTAATTCATATGCATTTTTTAGTTGATTTTTTGGGATTGAGGTTTTTATTTTGAGGCTCTTGTTTATATGGCAAATAAAGCAAGCATTAGATGTTTAGTTATTTTCTCCTCTTCATCCTCTAGAGTATACCTCGGTGCTTTAAATCTAAAGAGTGAAATAGCTTTCTACGCACTCTTGAGTCGCCTGAGGCAATTCCAGTGATGTCTTTTATATCGTGGGAGCTCATGAATTGAGCTTTTTGACGTATTTGATGAAGAGTTAATTCGAGTCTTCCGAAGGCAAATATTGCATGTGTGCTAATGGATTCAGCCGGTAAGCTAAAACGGTTTCCTTTGTAGATTTCAGTACATTTCGTGGGTAGGTAACAAGCAAAATTACTTCGTTAACTTGGTATTCTGCAAAGTGAAGTAGGCTTTAGTTTAAATAGTTATTTCTGAGTCATTTTTACACTCTATTTTCTACCTTGATACCATTAGTAAATATACGAAATTGCAGAAAAAGGGAAAAAATACATCAATTATTCGAACATTGAACCACAAATATTGTTAATATAAGTAGAAGACTTCAAAGAATCGGGAAAATTCACATCGTGATTCTTTTCAAGTGACATTTTAAGGTCTGGTACAAATTTTAATTTTTCTCTTGTAACAGTATGGCGTACCCGACCCACCACACCGTCTAGACATTCACACTGACCGGATGGCCAGACTGTCCGTCCGCCCATCCAGAACACTGCCCGTCCGTCCACCCACCACACTGCCCGATGTCTCACACATCACACTGCGCGTTGGCCCACCCAACACACTGCCCGTTGGCACACCCAACACACTGCCCGTTGGCACACCCACCACACTGCCCGTCCGCCCACCCACCACACTGCCCGTCCACCCACCCACCACACTGCCCGTCCGCCCACCCACCACACTGCCCGTCCGCCCACCCACCACACTGCCCGTCCGCCCACCCACCACACTGCCCGTCCGCCCACCCACCACACTGCCCGTCCGCCCACCCACCACACTGCCCGTCCGCCCACCCACCACACTGCCCGTCCGCCCACCCACCGCACTGCCCTCCGCCCACCCACCACACTGCCCGTCCGCCCACCCACCACACTGCCCGTTCGCCCACCCACCACACTGCCCGTCCGCCCACCCACCACACTGCCCTCCGCCCACCCACCACACTGCCCGTTCGCCCACGCACCACACTGCCCGTCCGCCCACCCACCACACTGCCCGTCCACCCTCCCATCACACTGCCCGTCCGCCCACCCACCACACTGCCCGTCCGCCCACCCACCATACTGCCCGTCCACCCACCCACCACACTACCCGTCCGCCCACCCACCACACTACCCGTCCGCCCACCCACCACACTGCCCGTCCGCCCACCCACCACACTGCCCTCCGCCCACCCAACCACACTGCCCGTTCGCCCACCCACCACACTGCCCGTCCGCCCACCCACCACACTGCCCGTCCGCCCACCCACCACACTGCCCGTCCGCCCACCCACCACACTGCCCGTCCGCCCACCCACCACACTGCCCGTCCGCCCACCCACCACACTGCCCGTCCGCCCACCCACCACACTGCCCGTCCGCCCACCCACCACACTGTCCGTCCGCCCACCCACCACACTGCCCGTCCGCCCACCCACCACACTGCCCGTTCGCCCACGCACCACACCGCCCGTCCGCCAACCCACCACACTGCCCGTCCGCTCACGCACCACACTGCCCGTCCGCCCACCCACCACACTGACCGTCCGCCCTCTCGCCAGCCACAATGTCTGTCAGCCCTCGCGCACGTGATATTGTCCGTCCGTCTACTCCACCACTCTCTCCGTCCACCCGCCACACTTTTTGTCCGCCTTCCACCCCGTTCGATCGCCAAATAGTCGGTTTATCCGCCTCATCCGGCACCGCCCTCGAAGGCCTGCGCTCCGCGGCGGGAGCCCTCACGAGCTGCCCTGGGTCCGGCGCGGCCGAAAGCAGAGCGGAGCAATTACCATTCCGACGGTGGGGCCCCGCGGCGGCGGCGCGGAATCTAGGATGTGGGACGGCGATGGGAGAGCCAGAGGGGGTGGCGGTTCAGACCAAAGATGGAGGACGCACGAAGGAAGTCGCTGTGTTCAGTCGAAAAATGTTGGCTATGGAGAAAGTGAGAGGAGACTTTTGTTCTACAAACAATTGGGAAATGCGATAGATAAAGTAGATGGAACAAAAGTAATATTGGAGAATAATTTGGATAGAGATTGTTTTATAATAAGCAACGGCGAGGAAATTGTCTGTTGTTCGTGTAATTGTTTATATTTTTCGTACATTATCGATGTTATATTTTAAAAATACATTTTATAATAACATGTACTATATCATACAAATAATATTAGGTCCACTTCATTCAATATTTAGATTAGAAAATTCGTTGCTTTAAATTTCATATAACTTCACTTCATTTATTATTATCAATATACCGCAAGGTATTTCATGAAACCGTGTGAAAAGGAGACTCGTGAGAACTGACGGACGGACGTCCCAGGGCATCGAATGGAAGTGGACCTCTGTGGAAAAGGGGCCATGCATCCAGGATGTCTGGAGCGCATTCTCGCAAACCTCTGCAGCGACTGCCCAGCGCCGCCCGAGGCGCTGCTTCGCTCTCCCCCCCTCCCCCACCCTTCCCCTCTCCACCCGCGCTCCTCCTCTTCCTCCGGGTCTGCGCGTGACAGGCGGCTTCCAGGCGCTGCACCATCGGGGCTTCCGCCGGCCACCGCCCGCCCGCCCGCCCGCCCGCCCGCCCGCCCGCCCGCCCGCCCGCAATAAAGCCCTGCAGAATGCTCGCTACATCTCCGTCAGCCTCCTCGCCGCCGAACTCTCTGGCCAGATGGCCCACCATACCTTGATCCGCCACACTGTCCGTCCACCTGTCACACTTTACCTCGCCCGCCCGCCCGCCCGCCCGCCCGCCCGCCACACTGCCACACTGTTCGCCCGCCACACTGCCCGCCCGCCCGCTACCCAGCCCGTCCGTTCACACCTCTGTCCAACCGCACGCCACGCTGACCTGCCGTCTACCTGCAACGCTGACCGTTCACTTGCCACACTGTCCTTCCGCTGCCACACTCGTCCGCCATCCACATCGTTCGATCGTCAAATAGCAGTTTCATTCGCCTCACCCGACGTCCACAATGCCCCTCGTGAGAACCTACTCGCAAATCACCCGTTTGTCATTCATCCCTATACCGTACCTACACACATTTCTCCTCGGCTCTATACAACTATTGTAACAGTGTTCTTATACATTCTTATTCCCTACCAGTTGGTCTTTTTACATTTCAGGCTGCATTCTATCTTACTATCTACCTATCTTATTTACGAGTACATCTCTATCTTAACGACCTACTTCTCTTATTTACTTATGCATCCAGTCTCCGAGCTCTCCATCTGTCAAACAACGTACAAAGCTACCTACAGGTTTTTGTACTGTGTACCTCCATTGCCGTATTCACCCCTCCTTCAATTCGTTACGAGCCCTACAATTTGAGAAATCGAGAAGGTGTTTGGACAAAGTTTTGGTCTTCATTTCACGCTTAAACTTGCATTCATTTATTAGTGCTCGTTCCTTTGCCCTCACCCCACAACAATTCATCCTCAAAACTCGCCACTTCCATTTCCCTTCCCTTTCTCAACATTTCTCTCTTCCTCATCATCACTCTCTTTCTATCACCTCGGTCGAAACTCCCTTTCTCCACCGTCCCATTCTTACCTCCCTCCCTTTGCGTCGTACCTCTTACCCTATCCAGAGCCTCTCCCTCCCTTTCATCCTCTCTCTGAGTCTCCTGGCCCCTCGCCCTCATCTCTCATGTGCGAATCAGCACTACGCGGTTCCCGCACTCTGAAACTACCTGCCTCTTCCTATCATCTTACCTATCTACCATCTAGTAACATATCTCCCTACCTGCCTTATCTCACTGCGTATCATTCTATTCCCTATAATTATATCTACACACACTCACTCGTATATAATATATACGAGTTATATTATTATATAATATATAATTATAACTAATTAAAACGTACACGAATAAAATAATATATACATATATAAAAATATATACTACAAATTATCATGTTATAATCACATGTTCATATCTATCGTGGTATCTGTTCTCATACGTCTTCTTCAAGATTGTTTTGTATGAGAAATAAAAGGAACACTGAGAGTAAGTGTCATTCTGAACTTCAAAACTCAATGCAGTGCTTCTGAGGAGGATATCCTTGGTTTAGAATCTCGACGTTATCCGATTTTTCGATATTAGCAACATAGCGAGGCCGAGTTCAGCCGCTGACGGGAAGGGAATTCTAACGGCTGCTCTGACAGGTAGTTTTCTGTGGTTTCTTCAATCAACGCTAAACCAATTCCGAAAATATCCTAACAAACTGGCCACGTACAGCGCAAGGCCTTTCCTTCGCTTTCCCTTTCGTATCGTCAACCCTTACTTCCACACATTTACACTTACGTTCACAGTACGTTACCACACATGAGAGGAGACTACTCGGTCATGCCCGGGGCGGTGCCCTACTTGTGGGAGAGACTTGGGTGAGGAAAACCCCGCTACTACACGTGTAGGTTGGCATTAGCACGCACCAAATCCTCCGAGTTGGAGAACGCCGACACTTCCCGTGATAAAAACATGCTTTATACCACGGGGCTAGTGATCATAGGAGTTGACGCCCCCAGAAACACGATATAATCTATCAATATAATACTCATTTCTGTAAGTACTATCCATATTTACCACTCACCATTCTTCCTTTATATCAATATTTGCTTCTTCACCATTGAGACTTTCGATCATTCGTTTTATTTTCCGTCCAACCTCTCTTTCCCTCTCTCTCTCTCTCTATCTCTCTCTCTCCCCCTCTCCCCCCTCTCCCTCTCTCCCCCTCTCCCCCTCTCCCCCTCTCCCCACTCTCTCCCTCTCTCCCCCCTTCTCTCCCCCCTCTTTCTCTCTGCCACTACACCCCCTCAATTACTATCCCAGTCTCCACCCCCTCCCTTGAGCCATTTCTCGTTTTCGCCCCACCACGTTCCCCCCTCTCCCGTCCCTCCCCCTCCTTCCGTCCGCGCATCAGCGGTTCGCACTCGCCCGCCCGCGCTGCGAAACAAATCCGGAGCGAACCTTAATGAAATTCCGAGGGCTCGCACATGCACGCACCTGGTTTACAAATGCCTGGCGGACGGCGAACGTTTTTAAATTAAAGCCCGAGATTAAGGCGCGCCGGAGTCGGGCTTTAGCTCTTCTTCCTCGCGGATTCGCGTCCGCTGAGGAGACGCGCGCGAAATTTTTGCCCGCTCTCGTTGAATTCGCAGCTGAAACTGTGGAATTTGTGCGGGGGCGTAGCCTCGCGATGGAAGTTTTATCGGAGGAAAATTGTCTGAACGATCACAAAAGCGTAAGACTGAAAAACGAAAGAAATCGGATTGAATCGTAGATGCGCAAGTGCGAAAGGTATGCAAGCGGTGTTGAATTTCGCGAGTCGGACCATGGCATTACTAAGATATTTTCTGAAAATGTAAAATATGTTTGTGAATAAAATTATTATTATTATTATTATTATTATTATTATTATTATTATTATTATTATTATTATTAACACTTGTTTGGTAGAGTTAATCTATGAGGTCTGTTCATTTATCTAATCACGTAATACAATTATGTGCATTAATGAAACTCTTATAGAGAGCAAGGCAGATATTTACAGTACCTCTGTGTGGGCAAAGCACTTGAGACCGGGTAAACCTCAAGCGACTTACTAAACACAGACAAATCTCAATTAGAACTGTGGCTTAGGGTTCAAGTATAAGAAACTTCATGCAAATGAAAGATGAAGAGGAAGTCGAAAAGAAAAGATTTGGAAAAAATGAAACAGGAGGAAGAAGCTAATGACAAGAAATACATTTTTGTTGCAATAGTAGTTGGAATATATTTTTATTCAAATACAGAAGTCGAAACATATGTTTATTGAATTTTCTCTCATCCTCTTGTAAGAAGTTTCTATTTGTTTGGATATTTTTCCGTACGCAATTTATGCATAATGAATATTCATATTCATTCATTCATTGAGATATTCACTAATTTCAAGATTAATTTAATGCTATCAATTCGTCTCGTCTCCCAAAAATCATAAAATGAATTCCCTACTGCTATTAGTTTTTATTTTCTCTCTCCGAAATGTGTTGACAGCATCTCTATTGAAATTTTGAATAGAAGCCGCCTTGACAGGACTTCCAAAAGCCATTGCACTTCCATCCGGTGACAAGTGCCAGCAGAAGAAAATACAACGTGCTTCACGGTGCGATTTCGCCTTCTCTTGCTTCGATCACGCATCGCGATAATCCCGCTCTATTTCAAGAGGGTGGAATCCAAGAGCGCGACCAAAAAAACAACAGACAAGCGGCGGAGAGAGGCGGACAAAAGCGGGGGCGTCGCGGAGCGGAGGGGGCGAGACAGACGGATTGATTTCCTGAGCGATCGCTGCGCCGGGCCGAGGGCAGCAAACTCGTAATGCTTCTTGCACGAGCTGCTATGATCGTGGCGGAAGATTTTACGGATATTCGGATTTCGTTAGCGTTTCGTCATTTTCTTCCTCTCGTGCGCTCGCGCGCTAACCTCGTTGTGCTGATTTCCTAACGCCTCGGGGCGTCTTCCTCCCCTTCTTCCTCTCCCGCTTTTCCTCTTCCGCTCCCCTGCCCCCCTCCCCTTCGCCGTTCGCGAGCGCCAAGGCAGCCGCCGCCTCCGCCGAACGCGCGAACGAGGGAAAATCCCTGCCTCAAAGGCCACCGGCGTGCTGTTCTGTTTGAAGACAAATATCGGTTTTATCAGCAGAACAAAGAGAGATATGACTTGGCTCTATCTGCACACGCCGGGCCCGCGCCCGCGCAGCGTGGGCGAAGAAAGACGTTACATCCTTCAGTTCCTATCTGAGCCTCAAAGGCGGGAAGGGAAGCCTCTGGACAAACACAGCCGACAAATTGACGCGCTTGTTGCGGCGCCGGGCACGGAGCGGATAAGAATCGGTGCGCGCGGCGGAGCGGCGGGGGCGATGGGGGCAGTGGGGGCAGTGGGGGCAGTGGGGGCAGTGTGGTTGATGGTGGCTGCGTGGGTGGGCGGGAGGCGTGGGTGGCGGGGACGAAGGGGGCGGCGGGCTTGGAGCGAATAAGAATCGGTGTGGGCGGTGAGGGCGATGTGGGCGGGGTGTAGGCCGCAGGAAGGCAGGGGCGACGGGGACGATGATGGGGCGGGGAAGGGCGGGTATGGGGTATAAGAATCGGCGGAGAGGAGGTAGGTGAGAGGGAGACGTACTGGAAATTGCAGTGGGCTGGTCGAAGAGAGGCACGGCATTTAGGAAAGGGAGACAGGAAAGTGACCATGGTGGGAGGTGTACCGCAGAAGGAAGTACACGGTACGAAAGGGATGTCAGAGGGGGTGAGTAGGGGAGAGGTGGATGTGCTATTTGGTCGAGAATGTGTAAGCGGGCGCCGGACGGGCTGTGTAGACGCACGGTTAGTTGAGTGATGGACGACATGATTGAATGGACGGTGGGTGGACTGAGTGGGGTTGGTTACATTTTACGAGGTTTTGAATTGTTGATGGATGGTTGATGCAAGATTTTGGGACAGGTGGCGTTGAGTTAGATCGCGGGTAAGGGTTTTAGAAGGAAGATGCCAATGGTTTATGGATGACGATGTTAATGTTTGGGAGGTCAACAGGAGAGTGGTTGGAAGGTCGAGAGGAGAGTGGGTGGGTGATAGGCGGCATTTACGTGGCAAGGCCAGGATGATTTTTGGTCGGTAGAGATAAAGAGTTTAGATAAGCGGAAAGAGTACGTTTGAGGGTTAAAAGGACATGTACTTCCACTGTTAAACGAGAAATATGAGTGATCGAAATTTCGGTGGACATTGAACAAGGGTTTGGGGCGGATAGCGCACAGATGATTGGAGGGAGAGCGTTAGAGGTCGGGTGGGCAAAAATATGCTACGTATTGTGCAAGAGTTCGGAGGGGGCGTGCTTTCGGCAAAAGTTCGGAGGGGGAGGCTTTTCGGCGAAGATCTCGTCACCCTGAGAGGAGACGGTTAAAGAGCAGATGAGCATGGTTCCCTTGAACAAGTGTTTTGGAGGAGGTAAGAGTGATGTGGCATGCGAGCGGTGGATGGGAAGGCAGCTTGCGACGGTCGGAAGCGGGGGAAGCGGAAGCGGGGATGCGGAAGCGGGGGAAGTGGAAGCGGGGAAGCGGAAGCGGGGGAAGCGGAAGCGGGGGAAGCGGAAGCGGGGGAAGCGGAAGCGGGTGGGGCGGATGTGTCAAGAATTGCGTCGCCGAAAATGGTCCTCGACCGCGGCTTCATCGCAGTCTTCACACGCGTCTGCCGATTGTCCAGTGGCTCCCCGTTTCAATCGTCTTCAACCTATCACTCCCGTAGGATTTGAAAGGTATTGGAATATATCTCCCGAAGCTCTAACGAATAGGTGGGAACCTGTTTGGCGAGTCGTTGGGTTAAATTGAAAAGAGCCGTCTGTCATACCGAGCGTAATAAGTGAAGTCTTTCCCAATTCACCCAAAAGTCAAGGAAGACTTTCTTTAGTCGATCGCATCGAGTCTCTCGCGTGCGCCGCCTCAATTAACGAGATTGGGAGGTTGGTACCGAAAGCACGTGTCCCGGAAAGGAATCCGAATCCACTTAGGTCAACGAAAACGTGTTTACGATGCCGTGTGTATATATTCTCACGAAATGAGGGAGGAGCCTATCTTCCTTCCTTGCAAAGATATTCCTCCTAAAAAAAATGGTGTTTCGACAGCTGAAGAAAGCACATGTAATTATATCATGTAATTCTGTATTTGCAAGAAATTGCGTTTTTAGAATTAATTAGAAGGATGAAAAGCAGACGATTTTATTTTAGATATTGTGAATAGGTTTCTAAGTTAACTTTTTGAAATAGCAAGAAATTCAAAAGTCGATTTGTACTTGACTGATATTTGGAAATTAAAAAGAAATACAATATTAATTACCAAAAACATTAACGGCGCAACTGAGAGAATAGTTTTAAAATGTATTCAAATTTGCACAGGTTGGCTTTTTATACGATTAAAACGAAACAAAATTGTTTATTATTTATATTTCACTATTGTTCCTTGTTATTGAGAGTTTTGTAGAGATTTGTAAAGCTCCTAGGTGTTTCATGAAATGGAGCCACACGGAGAAAGTGGAAAAGGCAAGGGAGTGCTAGGGAAGACTCCTTTCCGCCAATGAACTTACTTTCAGAGAAGCTCATTTTGAAGTAAATGTGTTGCTGGCCTCAATGGATTGTGGGAGTATTCCCTCGGGTTCCGTCGGAAACGCGTTCCAACACGCTATCGCAGAATACACTCCGCAGTAGAAGTGGAAAATGGTCCCCTAGGTAAGATGTCACCGCGACAACTGCTGCCTGAGTGGAAGAGCTTTTATTGACCTTGTGCTTTGAAAAATCGTTACCTAGAAGACACCCACCTCCTCGGCCACGTAACGTTAAATAATGGAGAGTCCGTATGTATGCTCGTACGGAGAAGGTAGCATTCCATGTTAATTCTGCTGCATGAGTGAAGTTCGTCGAGAATATAATGGAATATTCATAATATCAATCGAAACGGTGTCACTCTAAAATAGAAACGTCAAATTAAAAACAGTTTTTTCAGGCTCAGAAGTATCTTTTACAAGTACTTTGTTTTCTTTGTTTAAATTTATATTTCATCTCGCATTTTCTTTATGATACTTCCAAAGGGATAAAATATTTCTTTTCGAGAATTTGTGCATGGAACATTTCTTCACTATGTCAGAATTACTGTAATATGGGAAACATAGGAACATCATGATCAAATATTCTTTCAATAAATAATGGAATTTCTTTTCACTTGGTTTTGTTAGAAAGAAGAGTTAAGGAATATACAGCGTCATTAAAATGCAGTTAATACATGGGGTATATTAAAAATATTATATAATTTAAAATTATAATTTTTAATTTTGCTGAATAATACACGCTTCTGATAATGTCTTATCCGTTATTTAACAGTTTCAACGTTTCACATAAAACTATAATATTACGACTATGCGAGTATACAATTTATAATCCTGTACTATGTACAGGATTATAAATTGTATACTCGTATGATATTAATCCTTATAATTGAAATAATACAATTGTAATTACACTGATATTTTAATTTTTATTTATTAAATCTATCAAGTGGCGTGACTATACCATTATTATATTTAATAAATTATTAAATGTTACATTTTCTGTAGAATTTTATAATTTTCTTTTGTAACGAATTTTTCCGAGGATTTATGTTCATTATTGCTTTTGTGTTAAAACATTTTATTAAAGACCATGTTCTTGATGCAACTCCAAATAAATCAATTGCAAACTCTTAAACAGAGTCGTCATATTTAAAGTAAAATGTAGAAAGATGTCTAAAAATGTATTTCAAAGAAACAGCTTTAAAATCTTATCTAACTGCATAAGTATGAGAAAACAAAAATGTGAATGAATCGGAATCCGTCCTATCGTCTTCACGTGAATGGAAAAAGCTATGGGTGTCGAGTGGATTTGAGAATGTGGGCTGAGTGGGTGGACGGGGGTTTGGCGTGCGACCGGTTAAGGGTGGTTGAACAAGAGAATGGGCGAGAGATTCGGCTGGTGGGTGGGTGGACGGATTATTGGACGTGCGATAGACTAGTTTGTGGTCGAGGGATTGGCAGTGCGAAGGGCCAGGTGGATGCGTGATAGGGCGATTGGGAGGATAGGTGGGTGGGTGGGTGGGTGGGTGGGCGGGGAATTGGGCGCGCGTCTGGGCGGAAGGTGGGTGAACGGGCGATTGGGAGGGTAAGTGGGTGGGCGGGGAATTGGGCGCGCGTCTGGGCGGTGAGTGGGTGAACGGGCGATTGGGAGGGTAAGTGGGTGGGCGGGGAATTGGGCGTGCGACTGGGCGGTGGGTGGCTGAAGGGGCGATTGGGAGGGTAAGTGGGTGGGCGGGGAATCGGGCGTGCGACTGGGCGGTGGGTGAGTGAACGGACGATTGGGAGGGTAAGTGGGTGGGTTGGGAATTGGGCGAGCGACTTGGCGGTGGGTGGGTGAAAGGGCGATTGGGAGGGTAGGTGGGTGGACGGGGAATCGGGCGTGCGACTGGGCGGTGGGTGGGTGAACGGGCGATTGGGAGGGCTGGTGGGTGGGTGGGTGGGTGGGTGGGCTGGCTACTGAGCGTGCCGTTGGGCGCAGTGGGCATCGGGGCTCCCGCGAGAGGCTGCGGCGTCGTGGCGGCGGCCGCGCACTTGGTACACCACTGGGCCGAGAGCTATGCGTAAAACAAACTGAGCCCTCTCCGCAGCCAGCTATTACGGGCCGAGTCATTTAGTCGTTAGCCGCACGCACGGCCTTAGGGACGGGGCTAGTTAGCCAGCGCGGGGCGCGGCGGGGCGGGAGCGGAGCGTGGAGTGGGGGGGGGTGAGGAGCGAGGGAAGGGGGGCGGAGGCGGTTCGCTTCTCCAAGGCCACCGCGGGCCGCCACCGCCACCGCCGCGCCGCGGCCGTCGTCACGCAGGCCGGCGGCGGCAGATGCGTCGTCGTCCGGAAACACCCCGTTCCCACCCCCGCCCCCCACCCGTGCCACTGCTTCCATCTCTGCGACCGGCAAAGGTGGCTTAGGGCATCAACGGATGCCACTGAAGTGCCTCTGGCCGGGAGGTCCTAGGGTTCGAGACCCAACGTTGGCAGGGTTTTGGTCTCCGCCAGCTCCACTGTTCCAGCTTCTCTCCCGTCTCGCCGCAGTCTCCCGTCTCGCCTACTGCCACCGACACTGCATCTGACACCGTTATTGACTCTGACCGATCTACACCTCTTCCCTCCCACCCTAACCGCCTGCACTCCCGTTCCCGTCTGTGGTCCCATCTCTACCCGTCTCGTGTCCCCTCCGCCCGTTAGCGCCACCGTCTTCGTCACTTGCCCACTTACACTCGTCCCGCGGACGTCGACGTCCTCTGTTGCCCCTTTAGGCCTAAATGTTCCGGCAAGGACTGTGTTTTAATGCTTATATATGTTGTTTTGAAATGGTATACGGTCAAATGCGTACGATCGACATGTATATTTAGAATCACTGTAATTGTATTAATGTAGCCGATAATAGTCGATAATAAAGGCAATTACAATATAAAATTATTTATATCGGTAGAATTTTCTATTGCAACCTACGCATAACTATTTCAGCTATGAGCAAACTATTAGGTCCACCTATTGGGGTGACTTTTATCCGTGTTTGTTAAAAAAAATTGTATACTTGATTGCTAAAAATAAACTGTATATAATTCGCACAAAGAATAATGTACGCAACTCGAATGAATGCGTGTTCAGCGTACTCATTTCCAAATATCGGAAACGGCTGCTCTCGTTGCCTCATCTGCCAAATTATCTTTTTCTGTACGAATTACGTAAATAATCACTTTTTAAACATTTGGTTAA
Organism: Gryllus longicercus; assembly: GCA_038098605.1. Classification (NCBI taxonomy): domain Eukaryota; kingdom Metazoa; phylum Arthropoda; class Insecta; order Orthoptera; family Gryllidae; genus Gryllus; species Gryllus longicercus. Next base: position 419,586 of record JAZDUA010000020.1, read on the forward strand.
AAAAGATAAGTTCATACCAAAAACTACTTGCATTAAGAGTACACATTAAATAAGAAACCACATACAGAAAATCCTGGTGTTTCTCGAGAATATTTTAACTCTCCATTCACCAGAAAAGTGAGTCGAACTCTCGCCACCGGATCAACGAATTAACGCAAACGCTGCTTTAGTTGTTAGTTCAAACTTTCGAACAGCGAAGGACTACCAAGGATTTCTTGAAATAACTTATTTTTTTACAGTTATTTTTACAAGGACCTACCTTGTTGCAGTGGAATCAGTTCCGGTATTTTTTGGTTCCTTCATGATTATTTTGCCTCAGGTGTTCTGTGTATGCATATATACTGTGTTCACATAAATAAACCCAGTAGCGGTTCGTGACTTCAAAAGTTGGTGGCTCACAAAATTAAGCCGTGTGGTTTACTTAAGTGTCCGCCACGATTTAAAGGGGACGTCATCAGTTAAAACACACACATTTCAAAACAACACAAAAACATTCCACGATAGACTCACAAAGGCCCCACTGGGTCAAGAAAAAGCAAAGAGCAACAACTCTTCGTGCGAAATTCACACTCGATCCTAGAGCTCCTGCCGGAGTGAATTTGAAGACACACACTGAAAGGCAGCTTAGGTGGTATTACGGTTAGCATATTGGGCTGGTATACCCAAATTCAAAGCCGATAGAAGCTTTGGATTTTAAGGACGAAAAATCCTTCGTCTCGGGAAGTAAAGCCAGCCGTCCCATGTTGTGGATTTACTGGCTGTAAAATATTCCCAAGCCTAAACGAAGCATTTGGACTAAATTGAAATCGCCTGTTTCGTCGCCTGAGTGATATCTTCTTTCTCCGCTAGATGTGGAAGGAACGTAGTGAAACTTGCCTGTCAGATGGGAAAGTGGGCTTCACCGCTTGAGTATCGCCACATTAAAAAAAGGCATTGAATTGAAATGAATTGAATGGAATTGAATTGAATTGAACTGACAACATTGCACTACAGGTTTTGCAATTTTATACGCTGCTTGATACCCCCGCATAAGGTACCGATACGTCGTTATGGCAATACGAGGAACATTCAGAAACAAACGCGCATTTTTACTCGTCCACCTATTTGCATGTGTTTGAGTGAGCTCTTGGGTTGACGTGGGTCGCCGCCAACCTTCAACCACTGTACTCGGTTGGCCGGCGGCGCCACCGCCGCCGCGCCGGGCCCGAACCCGTTCTTTCCTCGAGTCTGTTCTCGTCGATTTACAATTCTCATGAACGTCTCAATTAGGGCGGCGGGGGGAGGGGCGACCCCGTTCCGCCCGCTGTCAATCACCGCCGGCTGCGGCCAGCGCCGCGGACGCGCTCCGACTCGGGGGGTATCGTACATTTCCACTTGTATTTGCGCCGGTGTGTGTATGTGAATGTGTGCACGTCTCTCGTTATGTGTACGTGTGTTTCATTATGGTGTGCATGAGTGTAGTTGTGTGTGCGTGAGTGTAGTTGTGTGTGCGTGAGTGTAGTTGTGTGTGCGTGAGTGTAGTTGTGTGTGCGTGAGTGTAGTTGTGTGTGCGTGAGTGTAGTTGTGTGTGCGTGAGTGTAGTTGTGTGTGCGTGAGTGTAGTTGTGTGTGCGTGAGTGTAGTTGTGTGTGCGTGAGTGTAGTTGTGTGTGCGTGAGTGTAGTTGTGTGTGCGTGAGTGTAGTTGTGTGTGCGTGAGTGTAGTTGTGTGTGCGTGAGTGTAGTTGTGTGTGCGTGAGTGTAGTTGTGTGTGCGTGAGTGTAGTTGTGTGTGCGTGAGTGTAGTTGTGTGTGCGTGAGTGTAGTTGTGTGTGCGTGAGTGTAGTTGTGTGTGCGTGAGTGTAGTTGTGTGTGCGTGAGTGAAGTTGTGTGTGCGTGAGTGAAGTTGTGTGTGCGTGAGTGTAGTTGTGTGTGCGTGAGTGTAGTTGTGTGTGCGTGAGTGTAGTTGTGTGTGTGTGAGTCTCGCAAAGTATGTGCGTGTGTGTGGGCGACTAGATATTTATATACATGGGTCTCGTTGTACGTCCATGCGTGTTCATGGCTGTGTGCATACCTATGTGTGTATGTATATGTGTATTTATGTGTGTATATGTGTGTATATGTATGTATGTATGCATGCATGCATGTGTAAATGCCTATGTATGTATATGTGTGTCTACCTGTGACTTTCTCCCCGCTAAACTATCGCTGGGAAGAACTCGAGACAAAGACGAAAGTTCACATTATTAAAATGTCTAGGCCTTCAACATTAGGAACATTGTTTCGTATATTTTAGAAATATGTTTTTTCCTTTCTTGCTTACTACTGACATCGCAGACCTGCGTCGCGTAGGGAATGCATACTAATGCTTCAGTAAAAAACGGGTATTTTCCATAGAAAAGCTCGTATTGTGGAGCCCTGGCAACGAAAAATTGAATAACATATTGCTCCTATATGTAGTAAATTATTTCCTCTAAAACGTTTTGTCGTCAGTATCTACGTTTTATGGATCCTTGATACCTGACATTTGTTTACGACAAAACGCCTTTTCGTATGTCTGCGGTCAATGCCTAAGCCGGGCATGTCAGGGGCGCGGGTAAGGTAGAACTCGCGAGGACTGAGTCCAGAGCAATTGACAGGAAGTTTAAAAACGTGGGATGTACAACTTCGGGGGGGGGGGGGGTGATACTTGTTACCTGACCCATTATAGTGTTGCGGATACGTCAGTTGACAGTTCATGCCCCAAATGTCATATTAATACGCATTTCATACACTGAAGCAAAGAAATGATCAGTAAAATGTAATAATACATCAGTAATATTTCTAATTGTTAATTGAGAGTGGAATTAAATACCATGAAACGAAAGGATCTCGATTTCGTTCAGATTAGGAGTTTTAATAGACTTTTCTCTCGAATAGAGCAAAGGACACTTAAAAAATGACGCACGTCTCATTTTCGTTCATATTTGTGGATTTTGAAAAATTTAAGAGTCTCAGATACTGGGGAAAATATGTGCCGATTTAGCACTCCTAGTTTTGTTTTTTAATACTAACGTTTTAGCAATTAAGGACAATCATTATTTCACATTATGTCATAGTACGTCTTTAAGAATTATTTTTCTCATTTCCGTTTATATGCATTAGCGAATTAGATAAATAAAAATAAAACATACTATATTTAATAGCATTCGTTACAAATTAATCAACATAAATATTTAATGCAATCACTATAAACAACGATAAAATTGTTTTATCTTGAAACGTTGGCGATAGAAGAACAGGGAGTGTTTCTTGGATGTATAATTAAATGAAAAGCATATCTTATTGACTACGTGACAAAAATTGTCCATGTTCTCTAATCTTAATGTTGGTTTTCTTTGTTTACAGTTCATCGCTTAAGGCAAATATTAGGTTCGTTTTTCTGGCAGACAGTTCTCTGAACTAAGCAATTAACTTAAGTGGCACGGATAAGTGGTTCCACTGAATGAACTTGAGGTTCTCCATGAAATACAGCTATTTACTTTGGATACAGGAATTGAAATTTATCGTAAACACTGCGATTAGATACTTCAATTTACTATTTGCTCAAGCATAGTGAGGATGTAAGTCTTTGCTTCGCCTCATTAGTAGTATGGTTTGAAATTGAAAAATGGATATAATAATTGTACAAAACATGATCTTGAATAAGTCATATATTCGACGGTGGTAGAAACAAATTTCCATATATAACACACGGAGGATAGATGATGTTTTTGACAAATTATAAGAAATCGGTGAAACAAAACCTTGAAAAGGTGCCGCTGGTGGATACAGAATGTTATCTCAGTGGGGTATTCAATAGATTTAAAACGCAAAACAAAAGTTTGTAGATTAAGACTTACAAAACAGAGAATTGCAACACACATTATAATCATACACAACTCGTGCATCTTCGACCATTAAAACCAGGTTTTTTACGTCTCAAGTTACCAGGTCTCTAAAGCGACACGAATTTTCAGGGACGGGTGGACAGATGGGGAAATGTCGAGGGCACAGTTGGGGACAGGTGGAGGCTAGGTGGGGAGATACAAAGAGAGCAAATGGGGGACAGACGGGAATAGTTGGGTCACTAATGCTTCTTAAGCTGCGTTCTATGGAATGAGATTTTATATTACATTTTTGGATATTTAGTTATTTTTAGAAGATCCACTAGATATCATGAGTGGTCAGAAACGAGTAGTCGAAATCTATGTAAAACTAAATTCAAGGATAAAAATAGAAATATTTTTTCACGATAAAAATAAAGATACTATTTGATTTCTTTAGCATTTTATCTAAACGCTTCCAATATTATAATGGCATAGCTCAGTACCAAGACTAACGTTGTATCGTAGTTCAATTCTGGTCTTTCAAACCTGGGTTTTAAAAAACATTTTTCAATTTTTCAAAACAATAGTTAGAAAGCTTTTTACCGGGTCCAGCTAGTCTTTATCTAATTGTTTTATCAACCAATTTTGTACAATAGCAAAAACAAGCGCGATTATTAATGATTTGCTTAGTTTTCAAACAAATTTTTAATGCTATTTTTGTTAAATCATAACTTATTTTGTCGACGAAATCAATATGTTGAGAGTATTGACGAAGATATTGTTTATTCAAACACAATTGCACAAGTAGGGGACAAACACACAAATTGGAGTTCAATGTGCACAATTTATCAACTTCCTGGTTAGGCACTTTGCACAAATATTTACGTTGTCATATAAACTTATAGTGTCTCAGAATGCTCAGTACATTAAAAAACTATCTGTATTTCGAATGTACGCAAAAAATGAAAGAGACTCAGTCCATGAGAGAGATGTCCGTAGCTTTCAATGCAAATCTAATATTGTATTTCTAGACATTTCTCCGCCTATTCTCATACTGCACAACCCGACAGGATGTTCATACTTAGTGCGTCTCTGCAAGTGAGAGGTATTTACGATTTCCTCAAATACCCAGAAACATGGGAAAAACAAAAAAAAAATATTACTTATTTCCAATGAGCGTAGAGTTGAAAGATAATCATGCAGACCCCTGCCCTGAGATGGTATCTATGATTTAGTTAGATACCCAAAAAGTCTCTAATAGCTTCACTGTCTATGTGTATGTTCTTGAACTTAGTGCAGAATATAGTTATTCAAATAATTGTTGTGAATAATGTTCTCATGACAGAAAATAATTTCCTAGAGCATGATGAGGGATAATAGCTTAAATGTGTTGCTTATGTGCCTTTAAATTTCTTTTGAACGAAGGCGAGTATTTTTTATCATTTTTTGCCAAATGTTTTTCGCTGCTTGTATTCATTATACAAATTAGTATGTACGAGTATATGACTTTGGTAAGGATCCTAGAATTTAATAAAACGTGCACAGATTGCACTTGTCCCTATTGTACGTTACGCAGTTGTTGATGCTAAATAAGTGTAAAAATCCGAAAACAATTTCATTTTGACTGCAAATTGCAAATATGATTGTAATATTCCGCCTAATCTCATATTGTGCGTACCGACTAAATGAAGATATTCAATGCGTCGCTTCTTACGAAACAGTTTTCGGCATGCGATGAAAGTTTCCAAGGAGAGGCCGGCCGTCAAGGAGAATTTGCTACTCACGTGTGTCATTCTGAAACAACAACTTCTGTGTTCTTGGAATGTAAAGAACTGTTGCACAGCATGTATATACCATCTCGCAAAAGCAGTCTTGAAGACTGCTTTTGTTAAACTATTTTATTCATTGAAATGATATACGAGATATTATTTGTTGTTTTGGATCAGTGTGCGAGCTTCTTTTTGGCAAACACTTGTGTGGTTTTGTTCATCAGCACTTTTGCGAGTAGGGAATACGAATGAGTGTGGGCGAAACGGATTTAAGGAATATCTAATAGCGAGCAATAATAAATCGAAAAAGGACGCAGTAATGAATACAATTGGATCGGCCTGTTTTGTAAAGAACGAGAAAAATCTGCAACCGTTTATTTCTGTCTCGTTTTTTGGTGAAATTCCTCTGCCAACTATTCGATGCATGCAAACACCAGAGGTGTTTTTTGTAATTATGCCCTAAAGCACTATTGCTTTACATTTGCTTGATTACGCAAAATAATTTAAATTAAATTGCAATGCTGTGCAGCAATAACAAGCGTAATGCGTATCTAACCAACATGACAGTAATAAATAAAATTACATAGACACCTTTTTAATCAACAGAGGCGGTAAATAAAAACAGTAAATGAGTTGACCCTAACAATGAGTAATTTATTTCAAAAGTTTGAGCTGCAAAACAACTGCATATGATTATGTCCTTTTAGCATGACAAGATAAAGGCTTACATTTATTTACATTATCCTGACTTGCCTGCCTTTCCTGAGCAAGTGTATGATACATTGAGTTTTGTATATCACAAAGTTGCCATGAAAAAAAAATATAACATACCTTCTCTAATAGAAAATGTTGACTTTCTAATTAAAGTAGATTGTTGTATGCCTAAGAAAGGTTCGTATGGGTTTTCACTGTAGAAAGTATCACCTCTCTCTACTTTTCTATTGGAAATTTGTATTGGAAATCATTTGTACCTAAGTTCTCGATTCACGACGGCGAACGATTGAAATTTTCTGCCATTTGCTGACAATCACTTGATTTTAATAATTTTTATCACCAGTTCTACAATATCATTGTTTTCTATCACCGATTGTATTAGGGTGCGGTCAGATCGTTTCCGTACTCAAAAAAAATTTGGGCACAAACGGCCCACTGATTCCATGGAACGCTAGTGGCTAAACCGCATTCGACTGTGTTACATTACAATTACATCGGAATAACATGTAATTCACCTGGCTGGAGTAGCATCACCGTCGCACAACGCACAGAGTGCTCCCACTTTCGTTCATAATGGTTGGTGTCCACAGAGTATCTAGTATCGAAACTAATTTATATATACCGGCGTGTTTATTGTTTCTTTTTCTCGTGAAAATATTTTGTGAGATATGCGACCGTTTTATCATTTTTTTAAAAAAACTCTGTTAACTGAAGAATAGGGCTGGAGGTGATGGCAGCATGTTTTATTGAATAGATTGCTTACTGCTTGGTCGACTAATTGATTTATTAGTGATTCCGCGCGCGTCAACAACTAATTTCATTAGATCCGTAAGTGTAGTGCATGTTTTATCGCGGGAGGTGGCGGTGTTTTCCCCCCGCTTGTTGGCGAGATCCGGCGCCGACCTAAGCCGGCTTGCAGAGATTTTCCGCAACCACGGACCTCCCACCAACGGAGCACTGCCCTAGACGGGTCGAGCTCCAAGTTCTCGACTGATCTCCCTCCCGATAAATATGGCAGTGTGGTCCACGTAAATGCGTGTAAGGGGGAGGAAAGGACAACGAAGAGGAAGGAAAGATCGCTCATGGTTCGTGGTCCGTTTGTTAGGTCAGTGCTCCGGCATTCACCTGGTGTTGATCGGAGGAACCATGGGAAACTACCGATCAGAGCAACCGGCCGCTAGAATTGTCCTCCAGACGATATCTGAATTCGACCTAGCTCCTAACTAGAGTCGACGATCCTGCCACCGTCGGGATTTAAACCCCAAGACCTCCCCATTCAGAGGCACTGCAGTGACATCACTGATGTCCTAATCCACCTTTGTCGGTACGACTGATCGTAATTTCGTAAACTATCTTTGTTCTCAAGTTCGCTGTTAGCAGCCAGTGGATTAATACTCTTTGGGATACAATATAGACCGCACCCAAAATTCAGGTGTCCGTAAGTAAACGTAGTTCGAGAATCGACCGGTCAGTAAGTGTTATGGTCGATTAACACATTTTACATTTTCAAATAATTACGTATTGGCGAAATGTAAATGAAGCGAGAAAACTAAAACTCCTTTCTGCGCGTTCGCCTGGAGTTGATTGGAGAAACCACCCTAAACTACCGATCAGAGTAGCTGGCGTCTAGAAGTTTCGTGCACATATACGTGTCCGCGGGTCGAGTTCATGTCGTCTTGGCTGTCCGGGTGACGCCGCGTCGTTGGCTGAGAGGCCAACGTTTCGCCTGTCACATCGCAGGCTTCCTCAGGGTAGTGAGAACCCTGAGTAAGTGACTACCCTGAGTAAGCGTTCAATATGACAGGCGAAACGTCGGCCTCTCAGCCATCGACGCGGCGTCACCCGGACATACAAGAAGTCACGACTAGAAATTTCCTCCAGTGTTTGAATTCGATCTAGCTATATCGAAAATCCCGCCCCTAACAAGACTAGAACTCCAGGACCTCCTCGTCAGACACTGCAGCGCATCAATTACATTGATACCCTGAGCCACCTAAGCCGGTACAATCATTCGACCTCCACTGACTTTCCCACAGTATTTTGCACCTACACGCAGATTCACGAAGGCCGTCGGCCCCGTTTCTCCCGGAACGGAGGCAGGCTGCGGGGGCCGAAGCTTCCGCAGCCTGCCAAGCGAGACACCCGCGGTGGCCACTCTTGCGTGCGATCACGGGCACGGCCGCCGACGGCGCTGCGGTCGCGCTGTTGACACTCCATCGAAACAAATACGCCGCTAGTTAGTATTGAAAGCCGCGTTTCAAAAAAAAAGGTCTACACATTGTATATATGCCGCGCAAACGTGCGTAGGAGTGCGTGCGATGTGAAAATATCGCCTGGGAGCACAATCACCCGTGGCCTAACGTGTTTGCTATCGCGTTTGGAAAATATTACGGCGAAAACGCGTTTATGCGTGTTCGGGGGAGCGAGGGAACTGGTTTTGTTTTTGCGTGATGGATACGTAGCCGTCCGCGCGAATCCGTGAAAGAGAGAGGTTCGTCTCTGATTTAACTCAATGTGCGGTGTGAGAGAAAGGCGAGTGAAGCTGGACAATTTGTTACAGTGTCCAGTATGTTGCATGTGTAATTTTAGTGTTTTTTTTATTAATAGGCTCCATTAACAATTTAGAAGTTTGCCACAAAAATGTCTAAACAGTTTTAAGAAACTATTTATAGAATGGTCTCTAGATTTTTCGGCGAGTATATAAAGATGGTGCAGTTGTAACAAAATTGTAGATATGGGTGCCTACGATCTTTTGAACACAAGAATGTGCAAACAACAAAGCTCAAGACATAATTGTTTCAAAGCAATACAATATAATACTACAATACAATAAACTACAACAAAACCAATACACAAAAACCATTGTATTAAATCACTTACAGCCAATATCAAATCTTTAAAATATTTTGATAATCTGTTATTATTGATTAAACATTAACTTATTTGTGTATTCAAATATAATGAATTCAAGTCATGAGCAGTTATAAATGTAGTGAATTTTGGGCTTACATCGTTGGAATATAGATTTTAGTAATTTTGGTTTGATACAGAATATAATTAGAGTAAGGGTATATGTTAGGATACTGTAATATCGCGGTGCTGAAATTTTTATTTTAAAAAATGAACAATATTCCAAAATGCCAGTAGTTCTCTAAAATATCCTTATTTTGTTTAATAATTAGATGTTCACGCACTCAACAAATTCTAACCACAAACAATTTTCGCGGTTGCAGTACTGCGTACTATGTTCTATTTAGGTGCAGTGTACATCCGATTAACATCACGGGAGGCCAAACCACATTTTATACTTTTATAATACCTCTTTATGGAACATGAGTGAAGTGTTGTAGAACCACAAACCGGACTTGGTCAGGAAAATAGGCCATGTTCATAATTTGTTTTTGTTTTTTTAAACTTCCACTTGGTATACTAGGTGACGGAATTCCAGTGAGGAGAAACACTGAAAAGGCAAGCGTCAATGTTCCGAATAAATATTATGTTTTTACGTTTTTGCATTGTCACTTATTGCCTCGGGTTGATTTCTGACACTTTTCCTGAAATGAAAACTTCATTAAATTCTTTGGATCAATTCAATAGAGATAATTCATGATTATGTATAGAATTATTTTGGAATAATAGTCGTAGTTTATATTCATGGCGATAAGAGGTCGGTCCCAATCATAATTCTCTCGTGACTTCACTGACTATATGAATATTATTGCTTTTTAAAACAAAGTTCGAGAAATCTTTAATATACGATTTCTTAAGTAAATGCACGTTGGTTTCAGATCAGATTTTCAGCCGAAAAACCCAATTTCGAACTATTAAAAGTAACCTTTCTTACATCAGACATTTTACGACAGGCCAACCATATTCCAATATTACTCAATTCGCCACACACATGAATACAAATAGTACAGCTATCTCGCTCTACGAAGTGTAACCGCACATCCATCGGGGTGTGGGCGGTCACCTGCAGTGACGACCCCTCGAGCCCAGAGCGCAGGCGGATGCCTTGCCTTGCCGTGCTTCGCACACTTCGCGTGTCCTGACGTGTGATGGCGTTAATAAAGTGCTTGCTCGACTGACGTAGTTCTAATAGTCCCCTAGCTATAATAAGTTACAAACAACTATTTCAAAAAAATGTTTTCATAAATTGACATTTAAAATTCCATTTTTGATGAATTGACAGAAAACACCGATATAAGTTCGGTTGTGAAATCGATTAGTAAAAATTAATAGAAGTTTGATTTCATGGTTATCCAAAGACACTTAAACGTCCTGTCTGCTCTATGTAGTAGCCTTCCCCACCTCCCTTCCCCTGCCCTGCCTTTACTTGCCCTGCCTTTACTTGCCCTGCCTTTACTTGCCCTGCCTTTACTTGCCCTGCCTTTACTTGCCCTGCCTTTACTTGCCCTGCCTTTACTTGCCCTGCCTTACCTTGCCCTGCCGTACCTTGCCCTGCCTTACCTTGCCCTGCCTTACCTTGCCCTGCCTTACCTTGCCTTGCCTTACCTTGCCCTGCCTTACCTTGCCCTGCCTTACCTTTCCCCGCCTTACTTTGCCCTGCTTTACCTTGCCCTACCTTGCCCTCCCTCTCCCTACCTTACCTTGCCCTAACTTGCCCTGCCCTGCCCTGCCTTGCGCTGCGTGCTTACCTGCCTGCCTTACTCTGCACTGCCTTACTTTATCATGACTTGCCCTGCTCTTCCCTACTCTGCTCTGCCTTTAGCTGTCATCTCTTCTCGTCCCCTCCCCCAGTCCTGCCCTGCCCTACTCTGCCCTGCCCTGCTCTGCCCTGCCTTGTTCTGCCCTGCCTTGTTCTGCCCTGCCTTGCTCTGCCCTGCTTTGCTCTGCCCTGCCTTGCTCTGCTCTGCCTTGTTCTGCCCTGCCTTGTTCTGCCCTGCCTTGTTCTGCCCTGCCTTGCTCTGCCCTGCCTTGCTCTGCCCTGCCTTGCTCTGCCCTGCCTTGCTCTGCCCTGCCTTGCTCTGCTCTGCCCTGCCCTGCCTTGCTCTGTCCTGCCCTACCTTGCTCTGCCCTGCCTTGCCTTGCTCTGCTGTGCGTTGCTCCGCCTTGGCGCGTGAGTGTTGCTGATAAGGCGCCCGCCCGCCCGGCCGCCTGCCCTGCCGGATGAGTGGGTCCGTGGATGCGGCCATAAATTCTCGCGGGCGGCGCGTCGCCTGTTGGGTGGGCGTGCGGCAGCGCGCGGTCTCTCGCGGTCTCTGAAGCGAAGGGGCTCTGACACCAACAATTTGGAGGCTCATCATAGGAAGTGTTTCAAATTCTTTCTCCGTGCAATTTTAGTTCAAGCCACAATTTTTGTATTGACGTTAACGGGTTGGACGCAGTAGATTAAAATAGTTCAAGTTATATCGCAGCAATTCATGAAGGCAATATAGTTCGAAATATGAAGTAAGTAAATATTTCAACATGAAACAAGGTATATTAATTACATAATAATAGTCTCCCATATCCAGAACTTCCCATTAACTTTTCTCTTTTGTCAAATTAGTTTAAAATATTTCAATTACTTTCAATATTGTATCTGTAATACAGATAATGAATTGCTTTCAGACCCAATCATTTTCAACAAATGAGATAACAAATGTAAGTTAATTTACGGCGAAGTGACGAATTGCAGAGTCACATTGTAAATATTTAGATATGAAGCAACGCGTCTAATTTAGTGAAATGGAAATGCGATCTCACAACATATGATTCACTTAACGGTTTGTTTCATGGATCTTATCGTGCACAACTCGAAAACGGTGTGTCCTGTACTACTTTAAAACCTAAGTTTCGAGACTAATGCACATAGGCTTATCGAGTCATAATCTACAAAAAAATTATTTTGGGCTTTTCTCTTAAATTTTTAGGCGTTTGATTCGTGATACCCCTCCGTGGTAAAGGTGGGTCGTGTAGTATCTCGAATTATATTAAAATATATTTCGCTGAAATATGTTTGAGTTTTCACATGCGAGAGTTCTCGCATGAGTATCCTAGTTAGTTTAAACTAAGTGTTTCAATCTAAAATAAAATTTTAAACACAATTAAAACCTTATTAAACATTAAATATTTTATCAACGTCATTATATTGCATTTTTATTTTAAGGAAGTTATTTGTTTGTTAAGAAATGTTTAACAATAGCGCCATAATTGTTTTAAAGGTTTGTCTGTGTGTCCGAACTAATCTAAAGATCGTCTGAACCGATTTCAATGGGACTTTCAGTGAAAGGTAGAGAGTATTTTCTCAAGCATAACCTAGACTTCATCTCATCTTCCACATGCAAAACAAAGTAAGGTGAAGTTCGATGGCTAACACCAGCCTAGCCCTTTCAACAGTTTTTTAATGGTTTCCACGACATAGGTAGAAGGAAGGCAGGACGAGGCATGGATGGGCTGAAGCGGGTGTGGTTGGGGGCCGGGTATGATTGGAGGGCGGGAATGGTTGGGAGTGCGGTTGGGGCAGGCCCGAGCGAGGCAGGGTGAGGCGGAGTGGCGTAGTGAGGCGGAACCGCGTGGGTGGTTCGAGAAGGTAGCTATGTAGCGAAGTGGGACGTGGAAAGGATGCTCTGTCCATAACATAACAAAACTGAATGACAAAGACTCTCCAGTCTGATAGATGATTCTGACGAAAAATCTCTCCAGTCTAATGATGATTCTGACAAATAAATGCCCGGCTCACATCAGCTTCTAAGAATAGGGAATCGCTGGAGGCGGACCATCGCCTGCCGGCTGCCGCGCGGGTGCGACGCCTCGAGGCCCTGCCTCGCTTTATGTGCCTCCGAGCGGAGTTTGGTTAACGGCTCGCGTCGCCTTGTGCCCCGTCCCGCCCCGTCCCGCCCACCCCCTCGTTCGCCCTGCCCTCACGCCGATCCGAGCGATGCGACGTGACGCACTCCGGGAGGAAACGGGTGGTCGCCTGAAGAGCGGAGGCTGTGGCTCGCGGGACCACACATGGCTCACGGAATGGTTCCTGGTGCCCCAAGAGTAATAATGTATCTTATATCTGTTCGGACTGTACTCTTCGGAGAAGTATGTTTAGTCTCCTGAAAAACCAATACTGCTCTGATGTATCTTGGGTTATTTACAACTTCTGAATTCTCAACTTATTATACATCTTTTTTAATGGTTCGTTGAAAATAAGATATTTTACGTAAGAAGATAAGTAATCATACCAAATATATTTTGCAGAATCGACGTTCGCTTTACAAATAATAATTGTTTGTAATAATTTAAGTTAAAGCCAAATTAGGAAAATTATTTCATATCATGCGCATGACAGGCAGTGCAAGTTCAAGCTCCTCCAAAGTCTCTCTAAAGTTTGCAACAAACAACATTAATATACAAAATAATTTTCTTCGTGCTCTCAACACTGTAATTAAACATATTTGTCCAAAACCATATCAATTAAAACACAACATTAGTAAAAACGTTCCCCAAAACCTCAGAACTTCCGGGAGTCTAAAATTAAAGCGCTATGCCCTAATGAATTTTATAGTGTTAAATATCAATTTCAATGTTGTAGCCGTAGACAAACGAATGTGATTATTTACTGAATGCGATTGAATTAGTACAAGTACCGTGATCGCTACTATATACACGAGCTATTGGGTCTGGGGTATTTTACAATATCCGTTTAATAAAGCTTTCAAGTGACTGTTCTATTAAAATTTTTAATTATGTTCTAAAACGTTAATTTATCTTTTTTTATAGATGACATTGACGCAAATAATCTTTTAAAGACTACGTAATGAGAAAGTGAAGTCTCTGAACAAGCTTTTATTCGCGTCGTGCCCATTTATTGACTCCGATATCTTTACCTCTTCTCTTTGATTTCCTTCGTTACCAAATGTTCTTCTCTCCTTCTTGAAGCTGTGCATGGCAGTGAAGTGTCGCGACGAAGAGGCGAAAAGTTTCCAGCAATCGTTTACTCGGATGGTGGCGAAGTGCAAGCGTTGCATTAGCCAGACGTCAACACGCGAAGGCGAACGTTTCAAACACATCGGCGCGTCCGGCGCCCGGGGCTGACGCGTCACGCCACGTGGCACTCCTCCCAGCGGGGATTCCCCGCAGCTGGCCAACGCCCCCTGGCTGGGGAGGGCAAAAAACATCGATACTTTTAAAATCGAATGTTCCGTCAGAAACATCGATCTATTAACATCGATGTATTGTTTTCGATATTTTGTTTTCGATGGTTTTTTTTTCATATCTATATATTTCCTCAGAAACATGGATTCTGTTGTTGTTGTTTTTTGTTTTTTTTTGTTTTTTTTTCGTTCTTGATTAATGATATTACCACGTACAAAATAAACTGCATTTTTTATCTTGTCTGTATGGAATATGGATTAGAAAATTAAGATAACAGAATGTTTTAAGTCAGAAAATAATTTAAAGTAAATTTACTTATTATGCACATTAAATAGTACAGGACGTTTACTTCGACGATTTATGATTGAGAGTAAATAAATGGAATAATAGCAAAATGTGATATCACGTATTTTTATTTACTTCTTTACATTCGACAAAAACAGTACTAACATATTACTTGCACATGAGCACACCATAATATATGCCGGTGTTTCATTTAAGTACTTTAAATAAAAATGAAAGCAGTATGGATAAATACCATCTGTTTGATCATATTTAACACATTGATATTTTAAACATCGACGTTTCTGTCGATGTATCGAAAGATCGATGATATATCGAAATATCGATATTTTGATATAATTTGCCATCAGAACCCCTGACGCCCGCGTTAAAGCCTCCCGCGCTGCTCATGCCACCACCTTCGCCGCGGCCGCGCCCTCGTCCATTGCTCGAGGGCCGATGGCAAACTTACGAAGCTTTACATTGGTCATGTGTGGTAATAGTGTGGGAAACCCCCAGAGAGATGATTTTGTTAAATGTTTACTTTCTCGCGCTTACTTCGTAAGAAGAGAAACTATTCAATCGTGTCCCGGAAATTGGCAAATTTTGTATAGGAAAATTCTTATTGTCGTGCCCTGTTAACGACAAGCGGAAAAAACCATGTTCCCATATATAGCAGAAAATTACTTCCTCTAACATGTTATGCAGTCAGAATCCATGATACCGAAAAAAATCGATTGACGGCAAGACGTCTGTCTGTCCGTCCCTCTGCCTACCTGCATACCTATCAGTCTGTCTCTGTGTCGGTCTGTCTCTGTGTCGGTCTGTCTCTGTGTCGGTCTGTCTCTGTGTCGGTCTGTCTCTGTGTCGGTCTGTCTCTGTGTCGGTCTGTCTCTGTGTCGGTCTGTCTCTGTGTCGGTCTGTCTCTGTGTCGGTCTGTCTCTGTGTCGGTCTGTCTCTGTGTCGGTCTGTCTCTCCCGTTTGTTAGTGGTGAACGCTAGCATCTAAACCGTTCAGATACTTTTCTCCAAAACTGATATTCCTCGATCGATGTATTCTCGACGGCACATAAAGCCTCAATTACATTTTCGAAGTTTTCTCAAGAATGAATCCAATATTTTCTTTTATACTCTTTTTAATTGCGTAAATGACGCAGGTCTTATTTTCGTTAAAATCCCCGATTTTTTATAAAATTGCGAAAATTCAAAAAAAAATTTCAGCGTCTTTGCAAAATTAGTGTAGAAGATAGTTTTTCCCCCTTAATAAAAAATTGTAGTCCGTCTTTAAAGAAGGTAATTTATAATCTTTTTGAAAATAAGACTTTTTGCGTAATTTTGCATAAAATGGAGTCAATTTATTCGACAATTATTTTCTCAGAAATTGCACCAATTTTTTCTCTAAATTTTCTTTTTGTATGTAATAACAGTAAAAATGTGGTGTTACACCTATTTTCGGCAAACTCTCTGTATTTTCGAAAATCACAAAAAGAAAACATTTCAAAACTACAAATTAGAAGATAGAGATTTTGTCTAAAAACAAAATGATTTAAAACATTCGATCTTTAAAGAACGTAAAGTACTTTTTTTAGTCATATTGCTTTCGCTTGACTTCTACTTGAAATTAATGCAAATTACAAAAAAAACACAAAACGGATAGAGTAAAAAACACTTAAAATTGACACGTTAAACTCTTTGAATTTGCAAAAATTGCAAAAGTTAGAAATAACGTGAAAAAGAAATATGTTGTTATTGCTAGTAGTGGTTTTTGTTTTTGCACTCTAAATCAATGAAATCTCTTCAAAGATTTAATATTTGAAACGAGTGTCCTATTATGTTATAATTCCATATGTGTTATTTTCATTTCATATTACAATTATATTTCTTAAGTGACTCAACACTGAACGTTCGCACATTTTATAGCTTCAATTTTCTCTGCTTCATCACTACAACTGTACTGTTCTAATTTGCTGATAATTATTTCTGAATACTAATTCTTCGCTTAGTAAAACGGGGAAATATTCAATGTTGTTAGAATCCAATTCTCTCATTTCTGCAGTGCAGTGGTTTAACCGTTAATTGTAATGCTACAAAGTTTATTAGTATATAATTAACCTATTTCACTCACATGTTCAGTGGCCAATGCCAAACAAACGTTCATTTACATTTTACCTAATTCTAGATGTAGATCAGTAAAAAATTATCGTATTTTCCTTCACTGTAATTTACAGGGTCGTGCATTTGCTTTTCGTCCAATCAGTTAGCAAATAAACTTACTCTGTAAGTACTAAATTGCACTATTTTTTTGTATTTTATAAGCAGTATAAACATTAAATAGTTTGAAGTAGTTTGATTTACATTTTTGTTCTATGCTCCTCATATGCTACATATTAGTATCCAAGAACAGGAGTTCAAACTGCATATTCTAGGACATTTGCACATAAACCATACAGATAAAACCAACAACATTTGGCACTTAGTAAATAGAAAGTTAAGAACGATAGCCAGAAAGTAAATTAATAAATAATGAGTAAAGAGAAATTTTAAGTCTACGTAGATCCGTTTCTTAAGAGAAAAAAATAACTTCCTGTAATCTTAATAATTACTCGTTTAATTAGTTTAATATTGGTATAACATAGTTTCATGTATTTGTCAACTAGGTTCACAAACGTTTAATAATAAAAAATATAAATGAAACATTACGTAAATTTTTTGTTTTGCATATTTTCAATTCTCTCATAAAACCCCTATAAAATGGATATAAGGCCGTCACATTTATGACACGAATCGCAAAATGTGTATATTTTGTCTTATTAGTTGTTTTTAAATAATTTAGTTTTATTTCAATTTGTAATTGTGATTATTTATTTATTTGCGAAATAGTAACACCATTTTATTCGCTGTTGGAAATTGTTAATGATGGATGAACTCATTTGAGTCGATGCTTGAAATTGAGTTCTACATAACTATTATTTGAGATGCGTCAGCTGTAAAGGGATATATTTGAAACTATATCAGTTTCAAACAATGTTACTCACGTGTGACAGACTGCGTTGTAGGAGTGAAAAGATTAGAGCTCCGGTTGATGGTTGTCTCTTCATATGGTCGCGTACAGCGAGGCCTCCCTTCAGTCAATGGCTTCATCATGCCAGAAGCGTCTTTCCCCCGAAAATGAGTTTCTTTAAAGAAACTTTTGTACATTAAACAATTTCGAGAAGTAATTAAGTCCTTCATCATGGTAGACCTCCAAAGCCGAACTTACGAATAACACAAAGGGGGCCAATGGTGGGGCAACGGACTGCATGTGTATAAGGTTGTCATTTCTTGTAAATGAAATTGACTTTGCGGAGATCCTGAAATTAGCAACTTCTGCCTTTACTTGAACAATATTTGTCTTTCTCTGTCTATCAATACCTGTCTATCCGAAAAAAGTTTATTTTCTGCCTAAATAAATATAATTTTTTTTTAAAATGACGCATAGTTTTATGCGGACAATAATAAAAAATGATCCATAACGAGTTTTTAAAATAGCTAGTTTTACTGACTGTTTTGCTCATATTTTGCGTTTTTTCTTGAATGTCTACATCGGTCCGTAAAACTTGCCAATCGGCATTTTATATGAAATAATTTACGATTTGGGTTATTAACAGCAACAGATGAAAAGTGATTTTCTACAGTACAATATTAATATTAAATGTTACCATGTTTAACAAGAACCGAATTCGTAGCTTTCAAAACTTTAACACAATCGTAGATAAAAGCGCTCATTAAAAATTCACACACCAGTTTTCACTCGCAGGAAAATGAAACGATTTCGTCGTTTTTCCACAACCAATGTGTTCTGGGGTAACTGCGTTTCTTCCCTCAATTGTTCGGGAACACAAGCTGGTTTTTGTACATCAGCACGTTTTTGTGTCGCTTTTTTTTGCCTCCGCGAAATGTCACCTTATGCAGCCCGTAGCCCCACCTCCGCCGCTACCGAAGTTCAAAAGCGCGTCCACTCACTCTGCCCTGCCGCTACTCACCCGAGCAGAGGCGTCATAACTGACAAAATTGGCGCATCGTCCTTCTCATTAACCCGTACGAATACCCTTTTCATTACACCACCCTATGAGGAAAGTTTAAACACGTTACCACACACACAACGCACAGAGAAGGCCCGAAAACTTTCCGTATCATCATTTAATAAAGCGCACCCGCCGGCGAGAGCGAAAAAAAGCGCCCATTTTTCCTCCAGTAATGAAGCGACATTTGCAATAACAGCCGCCAAAACACACGTGCGTACGATACGGAACACTAAATTCCAGCAAAGTTCCAAACGCACAATGTTCGTGTCGACGCGGCCTGCAAGCATAAAAATCCCCTTTAAGATGGGCTCTTCAAATTCCATTCTCTTTTCCCAGCCTCCTCCTCTTCCTCAGTCATTCTCCTGCCACCACCCCTTCCTTTTCGTCACAGCTTCATGCTTTCTTCTTCTCAGTCTGTATTTTAATCGCTCACCCCTTCCTTCTCATTACTCCGTCCCTTCCCTCTCCCTTTCCACCCGTGACCCTCCTATCATCCTCCGCCAACTTCTTCGCCCTCCTTCTCCACCCCTCCAACACACTTTCGCGGCTGTCTTGCTCTGCCACCTTCTCGTCCCCACCCCTTCTCATACACCCTTCTTCGTCCATCCCCTCCTCGTCCATCCCTTCCTCGCCCATCCCCTCATCGAAAAAATCTACTCGTCCATTCTCATTTGACTATCCCCACTTGTCTATCCTCACTCGTTCATCCCCCCTCGTCTATCCCCTCCTCCTCGTCTATCCCCTCCTCCTCGTCTATCCCCTCCTCCTCGTCCATCCCCTCTTTCTCTAACGCTACCTCTCTGCACATCCCTCTCTATCCCTCCCCCTCTATCCCTCCCCCTCTATCCCGCGTCCTCAACCCCTCCCCCTCCTCCACACCTCCTCCTCCACACAACCTCTTCCACACCTCCTCCACACGTCCTCGTCCACACGTCCTCGTCCACACGTTCTCGTCCACACGTTCTCGTCCACACGTTCTCGTCCACACGTTCTCGTCCACACGTTCTCGTCCACACGTTCTCGTCCACACGTTCTCGTCCACACGCCCTCGTCCACACGCCCTCGTCCACACGTCCTTGTCCACACGTCCTCCTCTACCCCTCATCCTCATTGTTATATTCCTTCCTAATTTCATTTCCTCATCGACTTTCCTCTTTCCCTTCTCCTCCCGCATTCTCCTCCCTCTTCATCCTCCCTCTTTTCCTTCCCCATCTTCACTCCTCCCTCTCCCCCTTCCTCATCCCCTCATCGTTCTCCTTCCACGTGTTCATTCAACTCCGCCTCCTTCACGCTCCTTCCTCGCAGCGTTTTACGAGAATGGAGCGTTCGTATTTGAAACGGGCGTCCTTTCGCGGTCGCACTTGGACGCAGGAAATAAAGAGCCGCGTTATTCGGCCGACAAAAGCGAAGGGCAGAAATGAAAGTTTATGTGTTATGAAGCGTCGCCTCCGTCGCGCCTTCGGCCGCACGCGGGAATCGCTTTCGCGCGCCCGCAATACGTCGCTTATCTGGGCGCCGCGCCGCGCCGCGCCGCGCCGCGCTTCGGCGAGGATATTGCGCTGCAGCGCAAGAGGCACTAGAACAGGAGTGGAGTGGAAGCACGGCGGGACGGAGGAAGAGCGAAGGGGTGGCGAGAAGATAAGGAGCAGGGAGTAACCACGTGATGGGGCGAAAGGAGGGCCGGGGAGGAGGGGTCAGGAGGAAAGGACGGAAAGAAGGGGATGGCGGAGAAGGGGGATGGCGGAGAAGAGGGATGGCGGAGAAGAGGGACGGCGGAGAGCAGGGACGGCGGAGAGGAGGGACGGCGGAGAGGAGGGACGGCGGAGAGGAGGGACGGCGGAGAGGAGGGACGGCGGAGAGGAGGGACGGCGGAGAGGAGGGACGGCGGAGAGGAGGGACGGCGGAGAGGAGGGACGGCGGAGAGGAGGGACGGCGGAGAGGAGGGACGGCGGAGAGGAGGGACGGCGGAGAGGAGGGACGGCGGAGAGGAGGGACGGCGGAGAGGAGGGACGGCGGAGAGGAGGGACGGCGGAGAGGAGGGACGGCGGAGAGGAGGGACGGCGGAGAGGAGGGACGGCGGAGAGGAGGGACGGCGGAGAGGAGGGGAGTGCTGGGAGGAGAGAAGAGTGAAGAGGTGGAACGAGAAGAAGCGGGTAGGGGAGAAGGGCAGAGGCGGAGAAGAGGGACGAGAAGGTGACGGGACGGGGAGCGTCAAAGGGGGGAGGGTCGAAGCGAAGGGAGAAGCGAAGGGACGATGCGGTGTGGAGAGTCTGGGAGGATATGGTGGTTGATGTAAAGGGAAAGGCCGTGACATTCTGGGTTGAATGGCGATGGACGTGGCGGGAGGAGACCAAAATACTAATCAGTTTTTTTCATGCACATATTGTTTGAGAGCATCAATTATATCGAGTGGCCGAACAACATGGTAAGCACCAACGTTAGCAGAACTGGAATTATCCGTTGAACAACAAGGTTTGGGTTTCATCTACCGTGATTCAGAAAGAGTGTGGCTAAATTACGCGAGTTGCTTGATTTACTTGACGGTACCGTGTGTTTTTCTCCAGTGAATAAGCGGGGCAAGTGCAAACAGCAGCCAGTTGGTCTCCTTGTTTCTCCCGCGTTTGACACGTATGTTTCTGTTTATAAAACTTCATAAAGTCATTTTGATGTAAAACAATGTGAATATTCAACAATGAATGGGAAGTTTAGTTGGTTTGTTTGTGATATTTGTGAAAAACCATATTCTCTGCAGTTACTGAAATCTTTGTGCTTGGGTAAAATTTTGTCGTCGAATGGAACAACAGTACAGTTTGTCTTAAGATGTTATGTGAATGTCCCATTTACTGAATTTTGTTTTTCATGTCTCTCATACACAATTTGCTTGTTATGTTGTTTGTAGCGTATATCTGGAAAATAACTCTGGATGAATTTCACATATGTTTTTGGAAACCACTAACGGGAGGAGTAATAAGGCTATTAAGGCTAATAAGGTTATTATAGTAAAATAACTGGATTCTTTTGACACCATACTTTCTCTAAACTTGGAAGACAATAATCTTGTATTAAGATACTCGTATTATTGTTAAATATATCGTATTACAGTTTCATTGACTAATGAAGTATTCTATCGTTTACGTTTCCTTTAATAGTTCAGTATAATAACTTTGAAAGTTGTATCAAAGTACCTTCAGTTTTCATGCAAACCTATCATGTGTAGAAGGACGTTGTAGGTGTGTGAACATTAGAAAATTGCACCATATCAAATGTGGTTGGATGAATTGAATTACCAGGAGCAAGAGTACATTTCTCCTAGTTCATCGTTCGCTTGAAAACATCAGTAAGCGAGAAAAATTGATCATTTCGATTCATGGGTTTTCGATTTACCGAATTTCCAATATATCGATGTTTATCCAAGAAAATACCAGTTAGTCTGTGGGTTTGGTAGAAGGTATAGAAGCAGGGCCAGGAAGGCGATCGGGGCGGGCAGAGTGTGATGTTGGAGAAGAGCGAAGGCGGTTGAATAGGAAAAGGAGTGTGATGACTGTGAGATGGGGCAAGGCGTGACATCCCTTACACAGGCATTTTGCCCACAAATTGTTTCTCCCAATGAATGTGTGATACAACATCTCAATTTCTGATGTATTTTACTTATTAACTCGTTAGAGCATATAATAGGCGCGGCTGAAGTGTGTAGACATAGTTTGTAAACGAGGTTGTAGTGGAAGTTTATAACCAACCCACCAAGGATATAGACCGCTGGCCGAGATCGCTAAGGCAGTAGTGCCGTAGCGATCTCGGACCGAAGAGTCTCGGGCATGGTTGTATTGTGTTCGTCCTTTCACCCCCCCCCCCTTCATCATCATCATATCGTGTCTAACAGTTACCATACCGTTACAAGCAATGGTGGTCGCTAATGACCTAGAAGTTGATGCGACCTTAAATAACAAAAAGAAAAAGAAAATGGATATAGCTCCGGTTTTATTTTTTATCAGCCGTGTGTCGCTCAATATTTTTCGTAATACTAATTATTTTCAAGAAAAAAATCAAATAAACAAATACTATTTCTCGGAACACGTATTTATACGCCATTTTAACCATAACTTATTTATTTCTATTGTTCTTCACCGACGGAGGAGTATTAAATTAACGAACGCCGGCCGTTAAAAGAGCCTGGTCGTCCCTCTGTTTGATTACATTATCTCTATGCTATAACAGTTCAGTATTAGGAAAAATATAAAAAATATAAGATCTCTCCGAAAAGGCCAATAGAATTAGGTAGTATTCTTTGTGATCGTCTAGTACCATTGATGCATCCTTGAACGGTAATTCCCTTTTCAGCACTGGCCCTTTATGGGGCGTCATATAAATCATGCAAAACATGTCATTTTTCCTGAGCGTATTCATGTGGAAGTGAGGTTTATTTTAACTATTAAGTATGCAATTGTCTTTTGATGAAGCACAAAAATATAACGCTTAAATGTAATTATTACATTATTTTAAGTAATGCGATTGGTTGTTAACACAAAGAATATTGCTAATCAATCACAAACGTATTTTACATCATCTATTGCTTATGTTCACATTGCGTCAACCACAATAATTTAAATCATGTTCTATGTGAAATTATGTTTTCCACATAAATGATTAAGGAAAGAAAACCAACATCACCGTTAAAAAGCCATTTGAAATTTTTGAGGAATGTGTTTATATTACCCGCAATCAGTTAAAATTAATAAATTCTAGAATTAAATCACGTCGATTATTTACTGTTTCAAACATTCGTGGAAATGTATTTAATTCAAATATGGGCGTGTTAAATAAATTGTGCAAATGTTACGTTGCAAATTTCATACGCGCATTAACGACCCACGTAATTGTGTCAAACGCATAACGATGTACTAGAAATTACAAAAAAATTATAAAATGATTTCGAATATTAACATTCCCTTTGTATAACAGACAATATTTCAGATTTTGTGTGTATAAACTAAAAGCGATAATTTCAATTAGTCCGTTATATTGATGTCTACTTTCTCCACCCGCAACATCTGTCATAAAGATACTTCACCTCCGCCAACGATGCTCCTTTGCTTCATCACTTATTGATTGTAAGGTTCCATGCGTTAAGATGCGTACATCAGCTAACTTCTGTGAACAATTGTTACATCGCAGAAAGCACAAGTTGCTGAAAGTGTGTGTGGTGAACGCTTGAATACTCCAAGGATTAACAGCACTGAACTCTCGTCAAAGGATATATTGAACACATAGTTGCATAAAGTTATGAAGGATGTAGCAGAAACAACGCGCCCCAGGGGGAATATAGGGCCCCTTCTCACGTAATGAACTTCTTGACGTTGTTACCCTACACAACTGTCTACCCTCCCCTAGTTCATCTCGGCTACATGACTGGTGGAATTAAATTAAGAGATACAACTTGTCAAGAAAAATGAGCAATTATTTGGCGATGTGGCCTTGTGACGATGTAATTATATTTTCTTTGTCTTCGGGGCTAAATGAATATTCACAAAGAGTGCTCCGGAACCTAATTAATTTACTTTAAGTCCGGCCGACGTTTCATTTGCATATTTGTCAGAACGTGAGACTTCCTTGTCTCGATTTGAAATTTTCCTTTTTACGTCGTCTTAGCTTGGGGTAGAACCCAGAGCGGAAGGTTGCTCACTGAGATTTCAAGTTACGCTTCATTAACAGCATGCGAGTTCTAGAAACAATAGACACACTCCATACGACGTATAGCTAAAGACAAATGAATAAATTGAGGTGCATTTACAGAAAAAGGAATCTCAACGAAGTATTTCACTTTGTTTTATTTCGCTATTTTTTCAGCAGCCACGTTCAGAGCGCGCGTACAGATCCCTTCGCATTTGTTCTATAGCTGAAATGAAGTTAATTGAATTGAATTCTAATTAGCACAACGTAATTTGTGAAGAATTTCCTCCCAACTTCTTATCGTGGAATTTGCGAACAATTTGCAATCAAATAAGGGTGTAGGTTAATTTATTTACATGCCGTAAGTTTCACACGTGAGTTCGTGGGATATAATTATTCTCTGAAAGAAAACGTACTTGACCTTATCGCACTTGACCTTGACCTTACGTGGTCTTAAAAGCTATCGCTTCGATCAGCGTCCATTATGCCCTATGGTGTATCTTGTCATGTGAAGAGTACGGTCAAAAATGGGAATAGGGGGCGACTTGAGGTAAACAGGGTTTTTCAGTTGCAACATGGAGATTTTGGCGTGCTGTATCGCGTATTTCAACAAAGTGACTAAATATGGCTGGATGCTCTATTTCGTTGATCGAACTCTGTTTCTTGTGAACATCCAGACAAGTGCAATATTTCTCCCGCGTGCGATGTTTGTCCTTGCTTATTTGAACTTGTGGTTTTTTTCGAAAAAAATATGTTTTCAAACTATAAATAAAATATTTAATTTTTTTTGTATTATATATGAATAAAAGCCGTTTAGATGACCGAGATCTTTAGGGCAGGATTGCCGAAGCAGTCTCGGACCAGAAGACCGCGGGTTCGAGTCTCGCCTCAGGCATGGGTCAATTCGTGTATGTCTATACGTGTGTGTGCCGTCCTTTCATCCCTCACTATCATCATCTCATTGATCATCCCCCAGGGCTAACAACCTTGGGGGATAAAAATCAGGATTCAGCTACAGTAAAACAGGGGGTAAAAAATCGGGAAACAGAAAAGTACTTGCATCTCAGCTGAAGCAGGATGTACGCGTGGACCGAGTTGGCCTATACCCGAAAAAAAAATTATAAAATTTTCTCTCTTCTTATTTGGTTCATTTTTGTTGAGAAAAATCGAATGGATCAACGGGAAGTGTACACAGTGGATAGAGAGTGATTTTTTTTCATTGCTTCTGCATATTTACTCAGCTGCTTTGTCCGTTGTTTTGGCCGCGCTCATTTCTTATTTATTAATTTAAATATTATTTTGTTTGTATCTTTATATCTTACAATTATTTATTGATTTATTAATTTATAATTCACAAGATCTAAGTTGAAACCACTAAGATAATTACTTGTTTGTTTATTTACTATATTTAGCTTTATTTTTGTATATTTTGAGGACTACACACGCCAGGTGAGATACAAGGTGTGCGGCGCGGTCTAAAACTGAACTCGTTTTCTTCCACACTGCAACATGATACAAACGGATCATGAGAACCATCGTCACGAAACTAATAAAATTTAATGAATGACACGAAAGTAGTAGTGGACCTCGAGCCTTTGAATCTTCCGGTTTGCATCTTCTAAGAATAATATTTGCCAATGGAGTTGGAAAGGGAATGGAATTATGTAACAAAATTAATAAGAATTAATTACGCTTACCCCTTGTACAACACACGTAGAGGAATCGACTCCCTACATGGACGAAACCAAATTATATCTTGGGAGCTGATACTTTTAGGGGACAGTTGATGTTTCCCTGCGAATGTTTTTTTTATGCCAAAATATTCCAAAATACAATTCGGGAGCGGGAGCGATGGTTGTAGCTACGAAGGCGGCGGCGGCGGCGGCGGCGGCGATGGCTGCAGCAGTGGCAGGAGAGGTGGCGTTGGCGGTAGGAACTTTTGAAGTTCGTGCTTCCGAGTCGTTTCAATTACCACTTCTCCACTTTTAGTGCAGTTCTTGAACAATTAATTCACGGCACATTTATTTCAGTTTAACGAGTCAATTTAGTAACGTTTAGCAGCCGCTCTCCCCTCCCTGCCGCCTCCGCCGCAGCGTTCTAACAATATGCAAACACGCCCTGGGCGTCCGTAGGTCGGCGCCGCCGCTGGATCGACGATTGCTCGCAGGCAGAAGAACAGTCCGTTGCAATTCGCCTGCATGGGGGCTTGAGGTATTTGTGGTTGAGAGGCACACAATCTCATCATTTATTTGTGCAGACAATATAAGCGACGGCGTGATTGATCTCAGTCGTGAGTGTGTAATACAATCGTTGCCGAGAGGTTCACTTGGGAACTTATGCCAGATTATGAAACACATCATTGGTTTCTAAAACCTCCTTTAGAAATTATTTCAAACATACTTCAGAGAAAATAGGTGTTTCCTTTAATATCTGAAACACATCAACACATTTATGTACTCAACACGTAGCGTAAAACTTGTAAAAATAAAACAGTGGCAAAAAATAATAAAACTTGTTTTGAATATTTTTTTCATTTTTCTTTGTGTTTTGACAATTCTGGGATTCGCCAATTTGTACCCCCTGGGGTGACACATATGAGGTAATCACTCCGTATCTCCTAAGTTTTGATACCTGCCCATTGTTCCACAGTAGCACAAAAGTTTCCCTCCCCTCTAAAGCAACACTCCTCGGCCTCCCCGCACTATATTAGTTTTTGCGACCGCGGCATACAGCCCTACGCACACACGTTCGCGGTGAGAGACCCCCCCCCCCCCTCTCCGCGTGGTGCCGGGCGAGGGGCCGCGAGAGGGTAGCGGCCCCCCATTGAAACGTGTCACCTGGTTGGGTGACATCGCCAGCTGCCCCCCGAGGCGAGAGGTTGCTCCCGACGGCGGGGCGGGGGACGCTCGGATTGGCCCGGCGGGGGGCCCGCGGCAGCCCGGGGGCACGGGGTCGCGGGCCCGGGGGCTGCCGCGGATATCTACGAGATCTAGCCGGGGGGGGGGGGGATGGTAAGAAGCGCGCTCCAGAATTGGAAAAGAAAATTTCCATACCGGTCTCCCGTAAAAATGATACATTTTGTATGCGGCAACTTCGATTCTATAGAGACTCTTGGTAAACTAAATTTAATAGAAAGGAATGTTACATATTATGACGTAACATATAATTTTTTTTAAAGTATGAAACATTAAAGTGCAATAAATTTTCTGTTTTAAAGACTGGTTCATTTATGACGAGCTGTCTCTCTAAATATAATCCAAATAATCCATTTAAAGTCTGAATACTATACTATCGAAATTCAGATTAGCTAAAGCTTCGACAAGAGGGGATTAGCTTGGGTGAACGCATGCAATGGATATTATTCATTGAATTCTAAAGCTTACACAGAGAAAGGAGCAAGAAAATTACAATAATTCAATGAAGGTCAATGTCACTGCACCATTCCAATAGTTTGCTCTATACGGCTCTTATTACCATCTTTAAATACAATGAACCCTTCGGGTGAAAATAACGGTAACTGACATTTTTATATTTTGCTCGGAAATGTAGTACGAAGTCGCAGTTTTACACATCTTGAGAGTCACATGTCATAACATACAAATTATCAGTGTAATTTGTTTATCTGCTTTCGTAATCACTCAGAAAAGTTTAGAGACGCCGAGCTACACTCCCTTCTCCATAAATGCCCAATAGTCTGAACGTGGTCCAACAAGTCAAATATTATTTACATCTGAACGCCTCATTGATGTCATTTCAAAAATTTCATCAATACTTCATTTCAATAGTAGTTGATGAAATTGCACGGCCACAGAAACAAAATAAGATCATCCGAAATACTACCTCTTGGGAGGAGCCGTAGCTGATCTCTCTTCCCAGAGAGGGGGGCCGCCTCCCTCCTTGGTCCGCCTCTCTCGTCTCTTCGCCCACGGTGCTTCTGGTAACGCGATATGCCGGCGTTGAAAGACGGCTTGCGTCGATGGCGGCGGCGGCGAGAGGGAGGGGGGCGGGAGGGCGCTGGCGCGGGCAGCGAGGAGCGCCCCGCCCCCTTTCTCGGAGGGCGGTGCGTTCTCGTGTAAAAACGACTGCGTAATGGGCTGCGCAGCTAATTCCCGGACGCGGATGCGGCGCCGCGTTGCACAGCAGGGGTCCCTCCGCACCCGCCCCCCCTCGTCCCTCCACGCCCCGCCCAGCCCCGCCACGGCCCTCTGCGCCCCGCTCCCCTCGTCCATCCACACCCCGCCCCGCCACGTCCCTCTGCGCCCCGCCCCCTCGTCCCTCCACGCCCCGCCCCGCCATGTACATCTGCGACCTGCCCCCCTCCTCCCCGTCCCTCCACACCCGCCCCGCCATGTCCCTCTGGGCCTTGGACCGCCCCCCGTCCCTGCGCACCCACCCCGCCATGTCCCTCAGGGCCCCCACGGTCTCGTCCCTCCACGCCCCGCACCCCTCGTCCCTCCACACCCCAACCCGCCTTGCCTCGGCCCGCCCCCCTCCGCCCTCCGCCCCCCCCATCGCGCTGCGCCAGTTCTGGGTGTCCTCTAGGCGCTGGGGCCTCTTAGCATTTTGCATTTGAAAACGTCGCCTCACTAGTAAATCTTGTGACTACTAATGTGATTAACGAAAGAATATCTTCTGTTGGGTGTAATGACAATTTTTTTTTTACATACCACAAATTGCATCAAACCCTCGTTTCGTTGATTTATAAACAACTGTCCAAGGAGGGCACGCCAAATATTCATAATGTTTACTTATTTGGTAAATAAATATATTTTTTCCTCTGTATTAACATGAACATGCACATGGGAGTATTATCAACCGTTGATTATACCAAATTGAAGCAAGAAAACGAATTTGAGAGAGGCAGTACGTTCAGAGCTTCGATCGCATGTAACTTTGTAATAATATACTGATTTTAATATTGAGCAGGTTGATTGCTGAATTTACACAAGTCGGGGAAACAGTGTGATGCAGCAGCAATAACACGCTGAACAAAACCACAGAAAATGATTTTTCGTAAAGAAGAACGCAAACTGCGCAAAAACAACAAATAAAGTATTCTTGTAAAACACAGCAATTAAAAATTTTAATAAAACCAGTCTTCACGAATACTGCAATAACTTAGTATAGCATGTATACATAGATGCATACATTCATACATGAACTAGTTCTTCGCGCAACAAGACGATCAAAATATTCAGAATAAGATATTTGATATCGATATTTGATGAATCAGATATTTGCATTTTTCGGTCCAAATTCAAATTGTTTCACTGACTTTGGATTTTCACTAGTTCCTGTACGTAATTTGTAGATAAATAGATATATAGAATTTATTTGTTATATTATAACAAATTATTATTCGTTACACTGTATATTATTATTTGCTATAATATAATAAATAATTTATGTGTGCTTATTTAAACTTCATCTTCTTTAACACGAAACTGTTGAGGAAATACATTTTTTTCAAATGGTCAATGTAACAATTGTTTTTTTCGGTAATAAAGGAAAAGAATTGGGATTTAGTAACATATCGTAAATTTACGGAGACTTGGCAGAGTAGTTAAAAATACGAAGTTAGAAGTGGAGATGTCGATCAACATATAAAACAATATTTTGTGATATGTTTGCAAAAAATGTAGTGCCAAAAATACGGTTTCTTGCATAACTAACGTACAATTCCGGAAAATTTAATATCAGTTCGATTTCCATTCATTACCAGAGAAATAAGAGCCAAATATGAAAGGCCAATAATGAAAGGCCAAATACATTCTTCAACGGATTAGTATCATATTTAAGGTAAGCCAGTCAGTGGTTTCTTCGCACAATTACAAAATGTTTTGTAATGCAAAATAGCATCATACGAAACTTACTTGTGAAACTGTATTCTTGGTCTTTGAAGAAAAGTTACTGTGAAGTGAAGCAAGAATCTGTTTATGATCGATGAAGAAATTGTTTCAACCTCCAACTTTTATTTCTTTCTTGGAGTATATATCTGCATCGTATGTTACAAAAACTCGATCTTAACATTTTTCCGTACGTTTTTTACATCCTATCAAAATTTTATTACCTAATATCAATTTGTATTTTACTATCCAAAGTGTTCACTATGTGTTCTTCATTGTGGAAATTCAAATCTGGGAAATTTTACATACTTTTTACATTTATCAGTGCTAATATTCATGTTTCTTTTGCACAAAAATAAGTAATCGTCTTTACCTATTGTATAAAAATTCGGAAAAGTATATATTCATTTCACCTGTTTAAAAAGGATATCACAAAATATTGGAGGTAGAACTTTTATGAGTTTCATTTTCATATGAAATAAAATGCGTATTCCGAAATAAAACTCTTTGTTATGAAACTGTATAACATGCCTTACTAAAATTCTGCCGATCGGTTCAGTATTATTCTATTACAAAGGATGTTAGTTTTACGAGTGAGAAAGAGAAAATACGAAAGGCAACATGGTGTGCTATTATTTGAAAAGTGTTAAAAATGAAATGAATATTTGCTTCGACACATGTTCCAATTCTGCGCTTCAAATTAGTTTCCAAAAA
The DNA here is from genome assembly GCA_038098605.1 of Gryllus longicercus. NCBI lineage: Eukaryota > Metazoa > Arthropoda > Insecta > Orthoptera > Gryllidae > Gryllus > Gryllus longicercus. Next base: position 450,555 of record JAZDUA010000020.1, read on the forward strand.
TTGTGGGTACAATAGGACATACAGGAATTCGTTTTCTAGCTGCACAGCACCTTTTGCGTTGCTTTTTTCTCGAATAAATTGAGCGTTATACCGAGATAATTTACATTTTTATTTCAACATTTACTAATTTAGGCAATGTGATGAGGTGACCAAAGTTTCCTGTATTTAGTCCTTCTTTAATTCTGAATTAAAGTTTTACGATATACCAACTGCTCGCTACAATCTATTTGTAAACAGCTTGTTTTTAAATATTTTATTTCAAGCATCTATGGCGCTCCTTGATTTTAAAGAGTGACTTATATAAACACCGATTTGGAGAACGTAGTACGTTTTTGTGCTTAACATATTTCCCTAATTGCAAACTGTCTTTCATGAAATACACGCGAGATTATGTAAAAAAGAATAATTGCCACTTAGCGTCTTACAAGTGAGTTTTTCTTGCCTCTGCGACAGCTTGTCAGAGTAGAAGACACATAAGAGCAACTTCTGCGGCGAAGAATTGCCGCAAGCATCAAAATCCCAATCCACAAAAGTACTACTCTTTCTCATGTATTATGTAGTCCATATAAAATATTGCAATCGCAAAAACGTCTTCACTCAATATTCTGACACAATTGTTTGAGCCTCTACCTACTCCCTACTCTTAAATAAAGTCGTCTTTCAGTGTAGAAAGAAAGAAACCGGCAACTTTAATGATTACCTACAATGTTGCTCTGAAGTTTTGTAGCGTACTCTTGTTTGTTTTTAATTCATTCTTGGGCAGTAAATCCTTAGTAGCCTGGTACGGTTTTTGGATCAAGCCTATTGTGTTGTATCAAGCTTATTAACATTAATTTACTTAACTACTTATTTAATTTGCACGTGAAAAACTACATCGGGTTAAAGCCAATTAAGATTGGGTAGAAAAACTAATATGTGTGTTTTCATTTTATAAGTTTAGAGATGTTTTCATTTTATAAGTTTAGAGATTTTGTATACTAATTTTGAAATGCACGGCTGAAGATATGTTGTCTTCTTGGATTCTTTTATTAACTTCATTGCAGCACATCATTGTAGTTGTTTTCTTCTTTTGGCGGGTAAGGCGCAGTACACCGCTAGTTTTACGTATACAATTCTGAAGTGATTGTTTTAGATAAATGAGTCTTTGAACGCGATTTTAAATTCCTTGGGAGTTGAAGAACAAGAATGCGTTTCAGTATTGAAAGGTACCATTTTGAATGCTCAAATTGGGTATTTTTGAGGAGGCTGAGATGAACATACGCAAGTGTGTTACCCTGAACATGGCCACTAGACGGTTTCATTGTAATGGTTTTAAACTTACCATTTTTAAACATATTTGTATGAATGTAAAATTTATGTTTCTATATTTTACTGCGAGAAGGCAATTTTAATAATAACTATAATTTCATATACTATATGTTTGAACGATTAATTTTAATCTAATCGTATTAACAAAATGCTTTATAATATAATATGATAAGAGGCTCAAATGCCTTAAGAAGTTAACGTGCCCCTTAATAAAATCAATCAATCATGATCATAAGTGATTTTAATATTATTGTGGCAAACGTCCTAAAAGTTCATGCATCAATCCGAAATTCTCTAAATTTTCCTCGCAATCGCGATACATTGCAGATTATCTGGAAGCGGTACAACGCGAAGCAACTTTTAGCGAAGCTTATTTTAGAGAACATGCAATCAATCGTTTATTAAATAATTCTACGCCTACAATAAGGTAATATTTTCCTTAACTGATCTGTCAAAATAGGGAATTTACGCAAAAATTCAACTGGGTTCAAAGATTTGGTATTGAAATAGATAGTAGAATACAGTAAAATAATCTGATGTGGGATTAATGTCAGTTAATTATTTAACATTAATATAAGTATACTGTGTGAGACATATTCGGAAGAATTTTACCTATTATACTTAAATTATTCATAGAGGACAATTGCTCTTACGTCTACATATGTATTAACATGACTAAGTTCAAAAGAAAAATTGCAGTGAAATGTATGCATATGCCCTTTTTCTTACAAGCTACAAAATGTCGTGAAAATATTTAATTTAAACTTCATGAATGCTTTGCGAAAGTGATTTGAACTGATGGTAATTTAAGAATTCAGTTAAAACTTCAAGCACCCACTCAACAGTGCGATTCTGTCAGTGATGTGCTTCTGCTATCACATCTGATGCATCTCCTGCGCCATTTCCCTTTCCTCTGCCGCCTTCCCCCTCTCCCCCCTCCCGCGTCGCGTACGCCCCGGAACGCGCCACCTGGCGACGCCTGGCGACCGGACGCCGACGCCGCCACACCGGCCAGATGGCCACACGCCGCCGCGCCGCGCCCGTCGCCAGCACCTCGCCACCCGCCCACCGCCACTCGCCGCAACCCACCACCCTCCTGCCGCCTCTCACCGCAACCTACCGCCCACCGCCCACCAACCGCCACTCGCCGCACCGGCTCACCCACCGCAACCCACGGCCCGCCCACCGCAACCCACTTCCACAGCAACCCTCCGCCCACCCACAGCAACCCTCCGCCCACCCACAGCAACCCTCCGCCCACCCACAGCAACCCTCCGCCCACCCACAGCAACCCTCCGCCCACCCACAGCTACTCACCGCCCACCCACCGCAACTCACCGCCCACCCATCGCCACTGGTCGCAACCCATCGCTCTCCCACTGCCACTCGCCGCATCCCACTGCCTCACGCAGCAACCGCCACTCATTGCAACCCGCTGCTCACCCATCTCCACTCTTTGTAACCCACCGCCACTCGTTGCAATCCACCGCCCACCCACCGCCTCTCAACGCAAACCCACTCCCACCCATCGAGATGACCCTCCTCCTCCCCCATATTCTCTTTAAAATATTTGTACGACTTCGCTTTATCAATTGTGACACACAAATGTTGCGAATGAATCCGTTATTTTCAGGACAGCCAGATTTCAAATTTTTGCGGAAATAAGTTCAGCTTAACATTTGAGACAGAATATGCCTTTATTTATATACGAAAACACCATATATCCACTGATCGTTAATCTAAGCATTGTGGCTCTCTGTTGTGAATAAGCCACGGCTGCGGAGATTTGGCGCTTTCCAACAACATACGAGCACTGCACATCTGATGGAGACACAGCCTTTACAATATAAATGAGAGCATTATTTCCCGCGTATAATCAGAGAGGCCTCCACTCGAGACATCGCAGGAAGTTCGAAATAGTTCCTCGCGTCTGTCCCGCCGTTGCATGCGCTGCAACCAATGCATTTGCCACGCACGTCGTCACAATCTCCCGGCAGCCTCCAACCGCTTGTCCATGAGGCGCCGCCGCCTTTGTCCCGCCGCCGCCGCCGCCGCCGCTGCTTGCGTTTCCGCGGGGAGGGCGGAGGGGGAACGTGGAAGGGAGAGAGGGGGGGCAGGCAGAAGGGCGGGGCCGGGCCGGGCCGTGGGCGGCGCCGAGAGAATCTAGGGGGAGGGGCCGCTCGCCCGGAATTTGCATCACAATCGAATTTCATTTGCCTAAAATGTTTAATACGCGTCGCTACCTTTGTTGCCGCCGCAGACGGTGGATGCAGTAGCGTGGCCGCTTCGCAACGCCTCGAGGTGCGCGCAACGGATGACTCCGCTCGCGCGCCAGGAGGCGTGATGTGATTTGCCTCTGAGAGAAGAGGCTCGGGGGTGGGGCCAGTTCTACCTGTGGCGTTCGCAAGGCTCGCCCTGAACGGAACGTCCCACAGAGGCGTTCGTTTAAGAACAAGATGCGTGTGTGTGTATGGGTGTATATATGTGCCATAGATGTATACAGGTCTGTGTATGTTTATATATTGAGTGTATATGCTCGAAAGGAGTGTATTGTAAATTGTTTTTATATGGTAAATTGTTTTTGAATTATAAATGTTCATATATTGTAAAACTGTAGGGTTATGGCTACCACCAGGCAATCAGCCAATTGTAGCCAAATAAATATTATTATTATTATTATTATTATTATTATTATTATTATTATTATTATTATATGCGTGTCCTATTTTAGTTAAAACCCCCGAAATTTTGCAAATTGCCAAAGTTCAACTTTTTCTAACCTCTCCCATGCCTTAAATATTGAAGCTAGATATTTCTTTCTTAATACAATTCATTTCTCAGTATTATATATTTCAACAATTTCATTTTATTTTCTTCAAAATATTAGTTTTGCTTAATCTTGGATAATGCATTTTGAGTTTTTTCAATGGATGATTGAAGTGTTAGTACGACAGAAATCGCAATATTAAAATACTACATAACGAACATGCGAATAATACGAGAAAGCATATGCTGATGTAATGAAGCTAATTATTTTTGGAACATATTATTCATATTTATTATTATCAATTATTATTTATTTTTTATTATTTATTATTGTTATTATTGGTGTGGTGATGGTGGTGGTGTTAATATTGTTTGAGAAGTATTAAGTTCTTTTCCATTGCTGCTATAAGAATCACACACTTTTTGTTTCTTTAGAGTAAGCAACGATGTCAGAATTATTGGTTTGGTCGGAGACTGAACGACTGATATTCTACTTCTGCACCGAGATGCCTTAGAAATAACTACTATTTCAATTTTTGCGGCTAACTACATTGATAATATTACTTTTAGTTTCATAGAAGAGCGTTGTAATTTTGGAGATTGAAATAAATCGCCTCTTACGGTCCCGCATGTCCCATAACCACGAAAGAGGTCGGAGTCCTCAACAAACCCTACGAGTAAAAAGATGAAACTCGTAACACTTGCAGAAACACATTATGCTACAAATAGTAAGAACTTACAAGGAGAACTTGCGCTTTGGATGTTTTGCGATACAAGTTCTAAGTTTGGTAACAAGTTCTGTGCTAGACTTGTTAACATTATTACAACAAAAGCAATTTCGGTTATTAGCGAAGATGTAGTAATAAAAATCGATAAATAAAGCCTGATAAAGGCAAAACTTTGAAACAAGGGTAGAATGGAAAAAGGAAACAATGAACACAACGAGCAAGTAGAGTATTGACTCAAGGGTGAGAAAGAAGAACGAAATTTGATAGGGATGTGAGAGAACGACCAACCGCAGTCACAGGACACTGAATGGATGTGACAGGGCGTTCCTATTCTCGTTGGATGTTGAACGAGAGAATGTGTATGTTAATCGCGAATTAAGGCTAAGTAGTGTATTAGCTTCACTCCCACTAACAAGATACAATGAATTCTACGTAAGTTCTCTCAATAAATATTCAAAGATACATACGTTAAGTTGGAAATTCTATTTTAACATTTGAATAATGAATTCGAGTGATGGTCTTTTCAAAAGTTCTAATACTCACGTATTCGTTGAAATTCTTTTTACACATATATTTCTTTCTATTTAAATATTACTACATATTCCCGAGCGAATAATTTTCACACACTTCAATATATTTCTAATCTTACTAAGCACAAATTTCCTTCGTTCTCCATGAAGGTTGCTCGCTCTCCAAGATGGAAATTGAAAGCAATACTGTCGTTCACAATTCTGTAGAATTCACAGGCTCCAGTTTTTTGCGAAGCCATCAGATTTCGTTGTGTGCATGTTGAAGCATGTTTGCAAACTCATATTTCAACACGTTTTATCTTTCGTGCACAACTTTATAATTCATTTCATTAGGACAGTTAAATAACGGAAACTGTTTATATTGTGAAAATTTTCAGCTCAAAAGACACGTAGAATATCTCGAGAGACACGTAGATCCATTTAGTTATTATCTGAATGTTGGATCGTTTTACCACATTTACAATAATATAAATAAAATATTTTCCGATAAGCGAAAGTGATCTCGACGCGCGTCGGATGAAGTGCGCGGGCCTGAACGCGCGAGTGCGGGGTGCGCCAGTGGCTGCACCTGCGCAGGTGGCCATGCAAGCGTGTACGCCGCGAGGGGGGGGGAGGCGGTGGCGGTGCCCGAGGCTTCTTGCAAGCGCAGAGCGCGCTCACTCCCCCTCCGCGCGCGTCGCCTCGACGCCACTCATCCTTAACCTCGCGAAACGCTCTTTCCGACCCCACGGAAGCGAACTCAAACGCAAACGAGACTTCCAATGCAATTCACCTCATGTGGGCACGGCACTGTGTCAACGAAATACTACTACGTGAATGACCGTCAGATCGATTTAGCGCACGCGGCGTACTCCGCGTGCCGTTACCTATTACTAGATAACCCGTTCACTTGTTAATAAGATCCCACAGAGAAAAAGGGGGGTTAGCGATCTTCACAAGAAAGCTTCGGCATGAGCGAAGCTAACGCACTGTTATTTCATAGGCCAGTTCATCAAAATCAACTGCTTTTGAAATGAGCAGAAATTAAACTCTGGTCAAAATAACGACAATGTATTTCATCGCGGGAAAATTTGGATCAAGATACCCACCAATCTTCCGCTTCTTATTGTAGGTTTTACTGTTCAAAATCGCTAGAGGTGTTTGCTGAATTGCGGTCAAACTATGAAATGTGCCTGGCCACTGGCGGCGATGCGAGGTGGCCGCTGAAAATAGGAAATTTTTACACATGTATTTCGGAAAAATCAATCGGTCTCAGGAAAAAAATGGCTGTTAATGGATTAATCGAGGTGATCGATGAAGCAAGTTTCATTTTAGAAAGACGACGTTAGTATAATGCTGCAGAAGGTAACGGAGATAATATAATACAGAAGAAATTGTACGAAACAGAAATAAAATTCAAAAGGTAGGTTCTTAAGATCGCTGAAAATACGACAATGAAATAATAAACAGGCGAGAAAAATGTGGGAAAGATCAACGGATTAAAACTAAAAAATGTAAAAATAAATCGGCATAGCACAACGAAAGCACCGACAATCTCCAGAAACTAAATTGAGAGCGCCCCGGCAAGACAGCAGGTAAAATTAAAGAAATAGAATTTGAACATCAAAAAACAAAATGAGTATCTCCCAAAGAAAAAGAAAGGTCTCCTACGCTGAGTTCTACGAACGTCTATAAAATGTGCTTCCATACACGTACTACATTCCGCAGGTACACGTTTCTTCCACATTCTAACATTGTGCTTACAACCTTCCTTGCAGAAATGTGTTACCCTTTACAATAATCTACTGTTCGCATCTAGGGTGTAGCAAGAGCGTCCGCGGGGGATACAGTGACAAAACGCAACGCCTATTAGGGATGCTACACTGAGCAGGAGCGATGCAGTAGTACGTCCGTTCGGAGGCTGCAACTGCCACCGCTGCTACCTTTACGAGCGCAGCTAATCAGCGTCGGCGCGATCAGGTTTCGTTCGGGTGCGGCGGCGATGGCGGCGGCGGCGGCGGCAGGGGGAGCGAATGCTTTACGCGAGCTCTGTAGCTCCCCTGGCTTCTCTAGTGCATCGGAAATATACTTTTCTGACCTACCTGCAATTTAGAACAAGAACCCAGCATACTTTACGATTGATTACTAGAGATTCTGGGCGCGTCAGCCGTTATGGTCTTTTGTCCCGTAAGTGTAATGTTTTTATCTCGAGGTGCCGGTGATCTTGCCCCGCTGGATAGCGGCAGTGCCCTGCAGAGACATGAGTTGATGCCGTGAGGTACCTATCCTGGTCCAACCTAGTTTATCTCAGAGTCAGCATGCACTTTTCTGCAGCGACTCTGACCTGGAGGTCCTAGGGTTCGAGTTTCGACAGTGGCGGATTTTCAACTCTAGCTAGGTAGCGTGGTCGGAGACAGCCGCTTTTCGGGGAAGAATTCCAGCAGCCGACTGCTCTGATCGGTAGTTTTCCGAGACTTTCTTCGATAATCACCAGATAATCACCGGAGCATTATTGTAACAAACGGGACACGATCTTTGATTGTTCTCTCCCTTTACAGACACACTCACACACACACACACACACACACACATACACTCACATGCATTACATTACCGCACATGTCGGAAGACCAGTGGGAATCTTTGAGCTTTGCTAGGTTGGGCAGTGCCCCGATGGGGAAGTCGTGGAGGGGAAAATCTCCCACACGCTAACGTGTTAGTCGGCTCTGGATCTCATCCAGCGGGGGAGGAGCCCCGCCACTCCCCACCAGAAACCGTCCACGGTGCTTACAGGACTAATGACCGTAGCAGTGTACGTGCCCGGATCGGTACATCAATCAATCGAACGAGAACGAAATCCCTAAAAAATAAGAAAATATGTTGCTGCTTTTTAAGTTGTTTTATAATAAGGTCACAAGGAAAAGTTTTCATTAACATAGGTTATTTTGAGGGATTTTCGAACTTGGCACCAAATGATATCCGACGGATTTATGGGCACTCATGTTCGCCGTCAGGGACTGTGGGAAAAAGGTCGCTGTGGGAAAATCCAATATTTTTGGAGAGAGAAACTTTAGGAGAATATAATTTTTCTGGGGATTTAGTCAGAATTATTTTACAAGCTACGAGTGGGATATGTGACACTTGATGATACTTTGTACCCTACATCTGTGCAATATCTGGATTCACTATTCTGAACCGAATGAGAAAATATTCCGACATTGTGAATTGATTTTATGAGCTGTTAAATTTATTATTAGTAATATAACTACTAGGAACTATTCGAGAATTTATTGGCTTCGAATACACATTACGGATTGCAATCTCTTGTTAAAATTGTGGGATCTCCAAAATATGTTGGCACTAGCTCTTCTTCAATTGCAACAATTTCGTATATAAAAGTCATCCGAAGCCGAAATATAAAAAATATATTGAAGGGAAGAAAAAGCAAAGAAGTGGCCGAAACTGCGTTCTAAATTAGTCGCAATTGTGAATGAGATATGTAAACGCTAAAATGACTAAAATTAATGTAATCCAGTCTGCGACGAGACTGCGTGTTACGCGAAGTTGTCACTCGTTTCAACCTAAGTTGCAGTTTATCTAATAACTCTCAAATTTAAAAATGTTTTGTGTGAAAATTTTGAAATAGTACCTAAGTATTTTGTATAATAAATAATTTCAAGAAAGTTCAAATCCATTACAAAGGCAGATGAGATTTTCATAAAGAAATGGCAAACACGAAATAATGGGTCAGAAGGAAATTAAATTGACTAAATCTCAGAAATTGAGGAATGCAAAAGTAAGCCTAAAAACGTTGAGGTATGCAAAGGATTATACTAATAATATTAAACTGAAAAATAAATTTGATTCCATGCAAGCTATTTCAGAACTGGACTATGTTTATCACCAAATAAGAAAAAAAATATTTTACCTAATGAATCTTTTTTTTCAATGGAAAAGAACCTATTAGAGTTGCCAATTTTTGTAGTGCACAAATTAACGTGTAAAAAAGCATCTGGTTGCTTTTGATGTCTAAAACTGTGATGCAAGATAACTTACGGGGCTCTAAATTAAAACGGAATGAATCTGAATGTGTAAATGCCAAGCACATTATGTAACTTCGAAGTTTCTTCTGACGAAATTTACAAAGATATCAGATTCAAGAAAATAACTTAATATTGATCGAAAATGCATTCATCACCTTCATAGAAAATTATTTGTTTTCAAAAGGCTTCTCTTGAATGCGATTTATTTCGACGAATGATTTGTTTGATCTTGATTATTTGAAAAGCACTTGTATTCTTACACGATACTTCTATTTTGTGTAATTGTATTTTATAGGCTGTTCTGGTTAAGAATGTTTGTGGGTTAACGTATGTAACCATATTTCCGCCAGCTGAAAAGTGCCTTATAGCTGAAATACGTAGTAAAAAATATATTGTTATAAAACATACTTTCTAGTATTGTATTTGGTATAATAATTATTAACGTACTAATCTGTTTGGTGATGCCTCGTGTTGCAGGGCTTAAATAATATGATTTTTGCTCCCTTTGCAATTCCTCTCGGACGTTAGCACGTATTACGTGAATTCTGTAATATTATAAATTAATTACATGGTTTTGAAACTTTGTATTCTACTGTTGAAATGGTCTGCAAAAAAATTGAATATAGTTAAAGTATATGGATCAGAAATATTTTCGAAGAAATTGTTGGCTCTTTGTTACTTTGAAATAGAATGATTGGATTTGGAGTGGAAATTCTATTTTAAATGAATAATGCAACAGCATTCATTCAGTTGCAGATATCTGTATTAATACATGATTTCAGTTTCGAAAAATGTTGGTGACATTCGATTTTAAAAATTACTTTTGTGGAGCTGCAATTGGTCTCTTATCGTAATATCGTACTCAAAAAACAGAGAAACATTCGAATGTTTTCATCTCGAATTTTTTCGCAGTATTTTGGTATTTGTTTAACTTCAAACACGATTAGTATTTGAATTCAACGGAACAAAACTTCAGGCGGAATGCAAACGAATACGATAAGCAAACGAACCGAACTAATTCTGCACGAGAAATATGTGTGCAATGCGTTTGAAGTCAAAGAATATTTCATTCTCTCTGGTGCACTCTGTGCTGAATGTTTTACCTGTGCGCATTGCAAATGTTTGCCTGCGCCGTCATGGGAAACAAGATTCAACTGTCTCCACATTCAGTAGTTAAAGAAGTGTGTGGGATATCGAACGAAAAAATATACGAGAATTTTCAGGGACGCATAATGATCGTAAATAAAATTTGGGATGTCATAATGTGTCCATAAAATTACACCAAATATAAAGATGAATTATATCGATTTCATTAATACAAAGCCTGATGGAGAAAAAAAGGAAAATTATTAAATTTATGGAAAAGTAGTAAACTATTTGTATTGCATAGTAGTACTAAGAAATTTAATTGACTTGTTTTTTCATGACTTCTTTAATATCAAATTCGAAATCGGTGAGACTACGTCATTAGTAATCTCCAAGAGTGCATCTTCGATAATGTGATTGGAAGTTCACAGCATTGCTATAGAATTTGTCAAATGAATTTAGAGTTCGGTCTTTAATTTCAGCGTTTCATGATATACTACATACAATGAGAATAATAAATATATTAATAGAAATACGTACTTAAATATATGTAATCAAACTAAATAAATAATTCAATATGTAGATAAAAGGTCTAAAGAACATGTAGTTGAAGCCGTCTTATTGTGTTGTCAAGTAGGTTTTTGGCGAGTAAATTTGAATGGTATATAGACCTTGTAGATATTTTGCGCTGGTCTTTTTAATTCCTTCTTTGATACGTAATCTGAATGCTATCGTGTAACTATTTGTATTTACGTACCACGGAGCATACACATTATTTTCTAAAAAAAATATTGATTATGAGCGATGTATTTCCTACTGGTAGCGTAGTCTGACTTGTATCGGGCTTGTCTGCCGTTGCCTGGGTGGCGTTGCCTGAGTGGCGTTGCCTGGGTGGCGTTGTCTGAGCCGCGTTGTCTGAGCCGCGTTGTCTGGGTGCTTCGATAGCGTCGCACGGGTGGCGTCTCCGCCGTTAGGTAAACGCGAGCGGTCGGGCTGGCGGCGTTGATAACCGATTCCAGGATCTGCGTCGGACGGGTGTGCAGGGTCCGCGACCCTTTCCCTCTTAGACGCGGGAGATAAGCGGAAAATGACGGCCCCCGGCCTCGCCGCCGCGGCGCCGCGCCGCGCCGGAAGCAACAAAGGCCGCTTGTCGCCGGCGCAGATAGCGCTTTCGCGCGCTTTTCTCCCGCGCGCTTCCTTCCACGCGCAGAGCATCGCCTTGTTTGTGCGCAGACTGGGGAAAAAATCTGCGGAAAGGTTTTGGGGTTTGTGTCCCTTTAATATTTCCTGTTGTTAATCCTTTCTTCAAAAGCAGCAGCTTCTTTAGGAGTCGAAAAATTTAGCCCTCCGCATCTCTGACGTACTGTGTTGCCTATCCCGTTTGAACCATATTATTTTTTTCTAACGTAGTAGTTTGTTATTGCATATTGGTTTCTAATACTGTTTTATTGTTTTTAATGTTTTTAAACCATTATTGGAAATTATCTTATGTTTTGTTGTTCTTAGAAACATAAACAATAGATTGTGTGACATGTGATTGATCGATAAACATGTGATTGATTGTGAAAGTGGAATAATGTAACAAAAACTTCAGATCACCGCTGCAAGTTTTATTCCACTGTTTGTTCAAAACACGGTATAGTGTACCTCTTCCTGATAACACTCTTAAAACAAAAAACAAAAAGTTTCGTTTGAGCAATAAAAGTGAAAAAAATTACTTCTTAGATTGAACTACCAATCTAACTTTCCTTCACATAATGGTAATATGTTAAATAAAAATGTTTGGTACTAGAGAATAGTGATTTATTCACTAGTGAATATTATATCCCTTAGTTTCATTGGGTTTATAAGAGAAATATTGTGAATAAAATGTTTGTAACAATAAAATACTATTAATTAACTGAATGTTTGAAATTTTTGTGCTGATAAATTGAAACATTTTTATTTAGTTTCACATGTTCATTTAATTTCTAGAAATGGACGTTATTGCGAAGGCTGGTTTTAAACATTTATATTAATTTGGAAACAGAATAATAATAATAATAATAATAATAATAATAATAATAATAATAATAATAATAATAATAATAATAATAATAATAATAATAATAATAATAATAGCGTTGTTAGTTCAATAAGCTAAAAACTCCACGAATTTCTGCTCTATTAATAAAAAGGAAGTTATAATTAATTTCTCGAAAATTAGAAATTTGCACATTTAACGTTCACAAATATTTGATTAATGCTTTTTATTTGCTGCCATCTGACTTTAATATCCATCTTGAAGACTTGACGATAATAATAATCGAAACATTTAAGACAAAACCTAAAGTCTCGTGTTTTTATTTTGAGAGTAGTTTAGACAGCTTATAATGTCAACAAAATTTCAATTAATTGTCATTCAGAATACACAGCATAATGACAAAAGCGTATCTCTGGGAACAGAAGTGTGTTATTTCGAAAAATTCGGAGATTTAACGAACACGCATAATGAAAAACTACATTTGAATGATTAAAAACCTTCGCAATAAAATGTATAATACCGCTGAAAGCATTGTCAAACAAAATTACCATTCCTTCAAAAATAACACTCTCGAAATGAGCTCGACCTTTGAAAAGATACAGCAATATCATTCTGTTCCATTATTTCACTCAGACGGAGATAGATAAATTTTTGCTCGTGATTTACCTTACGCTTCCGTTAATAACCAGCCAGCTGAATTTTGTCGGCGTTGGAAATGAAACACCGAACAGATTACATCCTTCGCTCGCATCCTATCCAAACAACGCATTCGTACGCCAGAGCAATGTTTTCCTCCGAAATCACGCACCTCGCCTTCGCCTTTACGATGTGATCGACGTGTTTAAAAAATACAGGCTCGCTCGCCTTCCCGCTCGCTGGGTCGCAGAGCAGTTCCACTTTGGCATGCACCGAGAGAGATGCATTAGCACATTAAAGCAGCTTTCTTCATTACAAGAATTCTCACGGTTTTTTTAGATATTCTGCCCGATCAAAGGATGCTTTCAGAAATTAACCCCGGCTGGCGCTCGGCGCGCGGGGAGTAGGTGGAGTGGGCGATGCGAGGGCGGGGAGGAGCGGGGACGGCAGCGGTCGAGGGATGCTCGCAATCCTCAGTGCGGGGGAGGAAGAGAGGATTTGAAATGCTCTGAAGGACGGGGCGAACATAGTGGTGATGGTGGACTGAGGGTAGAGATGCCAATGCAAAGAAGACGAAATGGCAGAAGCAGCGGTGGGATGGACGAAGAGGGGGTTGCATATAATGGTAAATGGGGGGGGGGGGGGCTGTCGGTGTAGGTCTCGAACCATAGGAGAAGTTGGTGACGGAGGCCAAGGGTGGTGAGAACGTCGAAGGCGACGGAGGATACGAAGTGGTGAGGTCAAAGTGGAGAGGAAGAGATGGGGCTGTGGGAGGTGGGCAGATGTGGGAGGTTTCTGGGTGGGAGCCGTGCGCGTTCGGCTTGTTTTTGAGGGGGCAGCGCCGCAGCGGCAGCGGAATGTCATATAAATTTAAAAAGAACAGAGAGCAGTTGAAGTATTACACGATTTCGTCCCTTTTTGATCCTCGCCCAGGCACGAAAGTTCACAGCGCGCCCGTTTGAAGTGTCTAGTAAAATGGAGCGCGCCGCGCCGTCTTTTTGTGGGCGTTGGCGGGCGCGCCGCGAGCCCGAACAACGGGGCCGAAGAAAAAGGCTGAGAACCGATTGTGGCAGAGCGGCGAGCCTTCCCAAACTAATACCATCCGGCTAACTTGTTTCATATGTTTTGTTGAAACTGGTTGATGAACTGCCAACCTTGTAAAATTTATTCGGTGGCCTGAGAGAGCGCGACCGCGTCATACCGAACAAGTTTGCTTACACGTCTCGTTTGTTGCTACCGCGACCCGCCCGCGCTCCGCTCCGCTCCTCCCCGCCCCACGCCCACCAATCGCCGGGTTGGACGCATAGCTGAGGTGTTCCGTCACTTCTAATGGTATCTATTCCCGTTCGGCTGTGCCCTGCCTTGCTCCGGCCTCCGTAATACTATGTTATACTCTGGCCTATTCTCCAGTCCTCAATTGCCCTATCTTTACTTTTCTGTCGCGTTTTGGGTCGTATCCTATCCTGCACTGTTGTCTCATACACCGCTCTGTAAGCGTGCGCCGCTTTCCACAAAGTACTACATTTCTGGGCCCCTTGTACCATAATTTTTTTCCATTTGCAAATGACGTATTACAGTGTGTGACAATTAAGTGAAAATATACAAGGAGAATGAAATTTTAATTTCAATGACACAAATAATTACACTTGATTTTATGTTGATCCATTTACACGGTTAAAGATGAATTGGAAAGCCTCTTCCCCAAATTTTGTAAAACAATCGTTAGGTTAAAAAAGGTGGACATCAGGGATTAAACATATTTTTTCGAAAATAGAATGTTTTATTGCAAAGGGCTCAAGGACCCCTTTCAAAATCTTCATGGCACCAGGGCCCCAATGTGCGCTCGCCTAAAGCCAGATCTCTTTGAATAGATGTGGCTACAGCGTATCCCATTCTGCAACACTCGTTATCAATGCCTCGCACTACATCACACTGCCTTGCTCTACACAGCACTCCCTCGTCCGTTGGGCTCTCTTTTGCTTTGTGCTGTTCGGTAATATCTTTTTTGTACTGATTCAGTTATCTCACACTGTTGTCTGCTTTGCCATTCTACCATCTCCTTCCCCTACCTTGCCTTGCTCTCCTGCCAAATCCATTCATGTCTTGTATAACCCAGTCGTGTCTGTGGCACCCCCTCCGCCCCGCTCGTGCCTTGTCCATCCCTTTCGCGTCCGCGCTCTTCCCCTGCTGCGCCAGCGCGACGGCTCTGCGGAGGAGGAGAAGGAGGAGCAGAAACGAAACCTTGTCAATATCCCGCAGCGCGCGCCCGGCCACTTGACGGCCGCCTCCAGCCTTCCCCGCTGCCCCGCCCTCTTTCCTCCCCGTCTTCGCACCCTGCCTCACGCTGCCTCCTCTCCCGGTCCCACCCCCCTCTCCATACACCATCTGTCTTCGTTCTCTGTCCTTGCGCCTGCCCCGCGACCGCCTCCGTCCCTGCTCCCGCACTCCGTTACTGACAAAGTCTCCGTTCCTCTACACATATCGCCCATCCATTCCTCCCTACCTTCACCCCTCCCTGCTGCCAACCCAACCTGTCCCCTCAACCCCTGCATCCTCTCCGGTCCACCACCGATTCAATGCCCGCCCCACCACATCTCGCCCCAACGCCTTCCCGCCCCTCTCCATCTCGCTCCGTTCTTTCTTGCCTCACCCACCTCACTACCATCCCTCTTGCCCTACCCTCGTATAGACCCGTTTCCTCCCACCCCACCATATTCTCTCCCCCGCCATCATATTCCCTCCTCCGCCACACCTCGCCACCGTCGCAAACAACAGCGCGTTGGCCTCACATATTCTCGTCCGCTGTTCTCAAGAACTGGCACCGAATTCTCGCAAATTGCCGCGGTCACCTTCTTAGTGGCCGCTGTTGTTGGCCATCCATTCCGATCGCTGAAGAACGCACGCCCAAGGACCGTTACTCCGCCTTATTCTATTGTTTCTTTATTTTCCTGTGTGGTGCTAAGGAAACAAAAGAAATGTTGCGTTCCAAGAGTAATACACTAAGATCACGGAAATGACAATAACCGCATCCGTTTGAGTTGAAACCACGGACATCTGGAGGACGTACTGCCACGGCACAGAGAGAGAATGTCACACAACTTGGAATATTCTCTTTTTGTTAACCATCCTTCTTTCGCTGACAGTTTTATAGAAACAGACCTTCACTTTCATTCAAGCATATAAATCATTGTTACATTAAGATCGGTATTATCTAATGCAATCAGACGAAAGGATTTTATTTTCTTTGTTGCATCCACAGTTACATGTGAAGATTTGAGCAACGTCTCATTTTCAGCACTAGTGCTAAAAATCGAACTTTTTGCACTCATTACATGCATTAAAAGTATCCACTTTTACTACGGGCTGTCTAAAAATTCTGTTTCACTAGCAGATCTTCTATTCAGTATCAATATTGTCTATATGACAAGGTAGAAAGTAGATTATTAAGAACACAACTTTACACAATCTTAAGGATGTGCGGCTAATTTAATTCAAATAGAGTTCTTGAGAACTCTCACTCAGAAATACTGACATCTCTGAAATAGTTGCTAAACAATTACTAAAGGGGTTTCTAAAGGATATTAGTAACGGGGTCTACTTTTCTAGGCTGACGTAGGTTTTATTTTAAAAAATAACTAGGATATACGTAAGTTTTATTTTTTAATTCAAAACATATGAAATATTAAGTTTCAAAATAAGCTGAGTAGATTTACACCTTCATTGCAATTATTTTAAGCTGTGAACTTCACTTTTGATCCAAACCCATTTACGCCGATATACTATTCTTTTCAAACTCCAACAAATTGCCATTTCTGTTCCTGTGACCATGGAACTACCCCTTTAGGACGCTTGTGTACTAATGCCAAACCGGATGAAAACGTTCCGATCTCGGTTGTCGCTAAGTTGTTTCGTCCTCTACAAACCACTACCCCGTTCACTTCGTCTGATGAGCCTTGAACAGCAAAAAGTCCTGAGTATTACTGGGGCACTCTAATTGCTTAATTTTCTACAATCCACGCACTTAAACTTCGCCCGAAGTTGTTGACAATGCTGATGAGCATTTAATAGGGAAGCTCCTTTGGAATGCGAATGGACAGTAATTGGGGTTGCGACTGAGGTAGTCGTCAAATCTTCATGCAAGCCCTCAGATGTCATTTGCTCTTCCGGGAAGGTTGTTTGTATATTTGTTTGTTCAGGGCTCTTAAACGAGTTCTTTGCTGCCTCCTCGATTTGGGAAGACTGAAGTAAATCGAATATTTTTTTGTGAATTTGCGTGACGCCTGAGGCGGCGATTTTGTTTCAAAATAGCATGATGCGGGTTGGAGAATGTTTCCATCTTCGTGACATGTCTTTGAGGGACAAAACAAGAAATTGCAGGCCCCGAAGAAAGCAATTTTGACTGCACTAAACGCAAAGCATCTGCAGAAAGTGGATATTACAAGATACTGTTGCATTTTTCCTGACACACTAGATTTTTATACAGTAGGCGCTGTCAGAACTCTCATAAATATGATGAATACAAGGCAAACAACTATTGTAAAGAAACATAATTTAGTTTCTATTTTAATCAAGGTCGAAACATAATTAATATCATTTCTGTTTTATACGTAAGCGTTTTACGGTTATGCTCTGAAAAAATAATTTTCCCTAGTAACTAGAAGACTAATAACTAGAAATACAATAAAGAATTGTAATAGCCCAGAATTCTTCACGAGGTTGAAAAGTTGATTTTTCGAATTTCTAAATTAATGATTATCAATCATTGATCGTATTAACGACGAAAACAAATAATACGATCAAAATAAATATTACGACCGAAAGGAAATAATTTCGGAATTTTCTTTGCCGCGCATTGCCTCTCGTGCCTGATGCTCCCTACCTCTCGTGTGTATTTGAGCTCCACCTACAGTGCATTTCGCTTTATTCTCTTGATTTGTTCACTCCGATTAGCTGACAAGGATTCAGTCGACGGAAAATTTGCTGCTATGGCTTGTCGCTACGAGTTCATGTGTGGCGTTACCACGTGATTTTCAAAAGTGAAATCGTTCAGGAATTAGAGGATAGTGGATTGATTGATTGATTGATTGGTTTCCGGGCGCGGCAACTGGTGTCATTAGTCCTGCAAGTGTAGTGCATGTTTTTCACGGTCGCGGAAGGTAGTGGTGGTAATCTTCGTCGCTGGAGGCGAGATCCAACGCCAACCTACATGACGGGTGGCGGTGTTTTCCCTATCTAGGTATTTCCTACCAGTGGGGCATCGCCACGGCCAGGACAAGCTCTAATCTCCCGACTGGTCTCCCGGCATGTATGGTAGTGCAGTGCATGTGTGTAAGTAAGGGGTGAGGCAGTGGCGTAACGAAATGAGGGAGGGCCCGCTCGCAAAACGTTTATTCTGGCTCTCTTTATGAAAGTGTATAGCAAACACAAGTAGTGTTGGTACATTAAATAATTTAAAAAATCCTCTAAAAATGGGCCCTGTTTTAGCAGGGCCCTCCCGCATTGCGGGCCCTAATGTTACACCACTGGGGTGAGGATAGGACAAGTTAGGAGAAGGGAAGATCGCGCACTTCCCGTGGCCCGTTTATTAGGGTTTCTGCTCAGGCATTCGCCTGGTGATCGGAGAAACCACAGACAACTACCTATCAGAACAGCCGGACGATAGAATTCTCCTCCAGAGAGCGGCTGAATTCGACGTGCAGCTATTTAGCTAGAATTGAAAATTGTCACCGTCCTCCAGTCAGCGGGTGAATGGAGCGACGTGAGGGACGTGTAGCACGCGCACTATGCTCGACCCCGTGCTCGTGCCCGTGTTCGTGCCCGCGGCCGGGCCGTCACCACCGGCGCTTCGGCGGCGGCGGCGGCGGCATCGCTTCCCCGGAGTCGGCGTTCGGGCTCTGCGAGAACACTGGCAATTGCCGCGAAGAATAGCCTCTTCGGGCGAAGCGGCGCGCCGGCGCGCGGAAGGGTCGGGCCGGGCCGGGCCGGGCGGACGGGGTGAGTGGGCGGGGTGGGGTGGGCGAGCCCTCGCAGTTATGGCATATCGACCAGCCAGGGTGACGGCGCTTCACGGGGTCAGAGACCCGCGTCCCCGTCCGCCACCTGCACGAGAAGGCGAGGGGGAGGAGGGGGAGGGGGAACACCGTTCGAACGCCCCCTGCAGACCCTATCACACGACAAATGCGATGGCTCACTCCGATCTTCGGGCAGGATATTGAATGTCAAACCCTCACGTAAGTTATGAGGCAAAAATGGTCGGAACGAGTGTTTTTCTTGCCTTGAAACTTGATCGAAATGAGTAACACTCTAACGACAAAATTAATGCGTAGATTGCCAGAAAATGCAATCACGTCACAATTCAAAAATACCCATTTATTTATATTTCATTTCATTCTTTAATTGGCTCAGATAAATTTGCTGATTTTTTTAATTCAGAAGAATCGTGCTTTATTTTACAGAATCAACATTTTTATTGAAACTAAAATCTGATAATAGAGAACTCGTAAGCCAAATACAATGGAATCTCGCTAATCCGAACCTCGCAAATCCGAAATTTCGGATAATCGGAACAAAATTCGTAATAGATGAAAAATAAACAAAATATTATTACTGTTGAACTCAACAACTAATTTTGGAAACATAAGTTGTCGAAATGAACATATCGAAATGACATAAGTTGTTGTTTATTTCACTGGCAATACGGTGTATATTTATGTAGCAGTAATTTTCACTTATAGGAACATTCAAATTCGGTAATCTTTTTTTAAATTTTATTTAAGGTCGCATTAACTACGAGGTCATTGGCGACCAATATTGATTTACCGTTAGGGGATTCTGTACTCTAAATGCAGTGATATAGTAATGATGAGGGGTGAAAGAATAAACACAAATACAATCATGCCCGAGGCGGGACACGAACCCGCGATCATGCGGCGCGAGATCGCTACAGCACCACTACCGTAACGATCACGGCCACCCGGATCGGCTCAGTAATTTTCTTTTGCCGTAAGGAACTGAATCTGCTTGATGATGCGATCGCTACGCTGCGTAGCAGTGCCTAGTAATCCTGCAGATGTATCTGGATATTTTTCCGATAATCCGAACATATCCAAATCCGAACAGATCACACTCCCATTTAGTTTGCATGACCGGAGTTCTACTGGATTATGTTGTATCTTTGAGACATGTTTTGTATAACGAGCTTTATAATTATTTGTATTGGTATTCGAAATTTATGAGGGTGATAGGTTTATTTAAATTGACAAGATACTTTGTTAAAAGAAACGTAAATTAATATGTTAATATTTTCAACTTATGTCTCTTCTAATTTAATGAATAATTTGCACGTAATTAAAGTTATAATATTAGGTTGAATGTAAGAAGTTTTTACAATACAGTTAATGTAATATAGTTTGAAAGAATGCTTTTTCTTTTTCATAATTTTCATTCTTATAATTCACTTTTTTTAAATTAAATATTCCAATACTTCAACTAATGAGTTCTAGCATTTATGAGAAGTTTTATTTCAAATTCATGAGTGAAACATTATTAAATTAATGAAAAATATTTGGGTGGACACTTGAATAAAATTAAATTTGATGTTTTGTATGAGTCTTTATTTGCACTGAATGTGTATGTGAACGTTCACGAAAGGAAAAGACCGCTAACAAAAACAAAAGCTTAATTTTTTGTAACGTTCTAAAGCAAGTTTTGTCGATACAAGTGTCGAAAATAACCATGACGTTCAAATGAGACGTAGGTATTTATAGAGGGAGCTCTTATTCGGTCAAGTGCGAAATGGTCGACGAGTGTATCTCGAGTGATAACAAGAAATAACTAAAGGAATTGCCACGCAATTACGTTCTTTCATGAAATTTCCAATTCCCTACGTTTTACGCACAAAAATGCTGTAATTCTCTTGCTAAAATTAACCCTAATAAAAGCTAAAATGATGTAGGTTCAAACAGTGGTGCAATTTGCTTAAAATGTGTTGTTGTTTTTTTCTGATAATGCAAGTAACAAAATATATATTTGTAGAAGTGTCGTTCACATGCCTAGGCGAAATCTTCATTGTCAACGGGATGCGGGAACCCGCTAATAAGATTAATTTGATGGTTATTTTTGTTTTGAGGCATTGAAACACTTCGAGAACCACGAGTTGTTGAAATAATGCATGGGTAATCAACACAATAATTGTGCGATTTTGCGAAAGAACTATGTAAGAACAGCTCCACTCTGCAAGAACCCTACCCTTCTAGATTACTGAACACATAATCAACTAATCAGTTATAAATATTATAAATACAAGAACAGGTTTAGTGATTAAGCTATTTCACGAGAAGATGTGCCCTGTTTCATATAGATTCCGTAGAATAGACTTCTTTCTTCAAGAGGATTCTTTTAGTCAATAATCTTGGTGCTTGTATTAATATTGTTTAAATTTCCTGTATTTATGTATTTCATTTGTTCTGATTTGTCTCGGAGCAAAAATGGAGAATAGGGCAAATACGATCATCAAACGATAGGAAACTTCAAGTGGGTAGTAACGCAGAGACATATTAATTTCTTAGAGATTTCAACATTAATTTCATTCGAGTTTACAATTATACAATAATGAGAGTATCTGGAAAGATAATAAACACGGCAAATAAAATTATAATCCCAGTAACAAAATTTCACTAAATAAGAAAACATTTAATGTTTCGAGAGACTGTTTTCTGATTTTAGTATAAATTATATGTCGCAAAATTTCGTGATTTTTGGCCTACCAAAACTTTTCACGAAATATTTCGAGATGGAAAACTTAGAATTTCCTTCCTAATACCGGTATACAAAAATAAAATCTTCTACCTTACCTTTTTGCAAGGTAAAACGACTTATTGACTGCACTGAGTACAATTTTATCAGCGTCGATACTAACACTGTGGGTGACGAATGGGGAGAATGTGAGTGTGGAAGTGAAGTATAATCTGCTCAGGTTTTCTTGAGGTCCAGAAACCTTACCCTTCGCAATTACTGAACACATAATTCAACTACTAATCAATTATAAATATTATAAATAAATATATCAACGAGGTCGGTGAAAACTATCAAGTTTCGCTCACGAAGAAAATAAAACGTGTTTGCATCAGTAAAGGAAATACGGTTTTTATTTTGTAGTATAGCTGTTAATAACACGCACACCCGCCCTACTTCTTCCGTAACTAGCACAAAATGTTGAAGAAAACGTGAACATGTACTGAAGGATCATCTACATATAGAAGCAAAACAAGCGGCCGACTCAGTATTTGCTCAGACATTTGCAAAGACTCAGCATAGCGCGTTCGCGGCCAATGCCGAACTGTGCTGTGGCTCTAGTGATGCAATATCGACAACAAAACATCAATTTTTAAATATGTATTAATTTGCAATTAAAAATTAAGAGAAAACAAAATTAAAAACGCCTCTGGTGAAATACGGGGAAAGACGAAGGAAAAGCGAGGGTAATCTCGGGCGAGAGATAGTCTTCGATGAATGAAGTGCAAACCGCGTTATGGGATTCGAACAGATTGACTGTTGTATAATCAGTTAATATTACATATTTTGACTTTAACTAAATTATGATTCTGGTTATTTTTCATCCACAAATTAAACATCAAACACAAGACATCGATGTTCGAAAAACCAACATTGACGTTTAAAACATCGATATTTTCTAAACGTCGGCGTCGATGACGCAGGTGTAGCTAGCGCCATCGGAAAGGACGGAAAATGGCACCATCGGAAAGCATCGGAAAGGATCTCCTGTACAGCGCGCGCAGCAATCAGCGGCCGGCGCCTCCCGCTGCTCAGCAGGCGCGGAGATCTTGTTCTGCGCAGGCGCAGGCGCGTTCGCGAGCGCGGCCGCCCGTCGCAGCGGCGGCGAAGAGGCGGCGCGGGCGGCGGCGGCGGCGGCGGCAGTCGGTGGAAGACAAATGTCGGCAGTGAAATCCATTGTCCTCGCGCCGCTATTAGCAATGCAGATGAGGTGTCACTCCATTCAGAAAAATTATCGAGCGGCGCCCACAACCCGAAAGGTGGAAAACGCACCACGATGTTTCCTTGGGAGGGGTGGGAGAAAGGAAGAGGGGCGTGGGTTCGAAGTGGTGTCCTGAGGGACGGAGAGAAGAGGGTCATCGAAATGGCGGTGACGTCGGGGAATAAAGAGGAGAAGAAGAAGACATGAATACCCAGTAGTCCGGCTCCAGTCGTAACTCCCATATCGAATGAATGGAGGTATTTCGATGCAAATTCGCTTGAAAATGTATTCGTTCTCGCTTCTGCGCACACCTTTATTATTTTCATTAGAGGGCGCCCGATAATTAGTTTATACAAAAATGTGATATATTGTATTGAAATCGAATATTATTATAGTTTTGTTATAAATTATGTTTTAACTGTTCAAAGAATGGACTACCCCAGCCGAGTTAATCTATCCTAATCTATCTATCACCAAGTGGTGAAATGTATATTGCAATTTGGCAAAAAACATATTATAAGTCGCACAGAAAAAAACATTTTTCAGCCTTGCTTGTGATAAAGCTTCGCTTAGAACTTGGGTGAATAATAAAATTATTATTGTGGAATGTGCGTTACATTTTTGGGAACGCATGGATTTCTTTGATAGATGAATATTATCTAACTATACATTACGTCGATTGAATGATTCGTTACAACAACATTAAAACAATCACATTGGTTATCAATTGAATTCCAAATACTATTCAAGAAATCACAAAAATGTTAAATAATATTGACATTTCTATAATTCATTTTATCACTCGTACGTTGTTCTCCTGTTAGCGTTTCGGTACGGTAATCTAAAGAACCTCCCTTTAACTAGGCATATTAAGAATAATTTCTTCATAGGGTTTATTTTCCAAAGTAACTACCTATCTTAGCAATTCTGTCATATTATCAAGTTTACACATGGGAAAGTACTAAATGTTTCAGTTCGAGTATGATACCAAACTTTTCAGGTATTCGTATTATTAATGATAGACGCAATTGATCAGAATATACGTATATAAGCAAAATTATGTTTTCTTGGCAACCTGTAACGAAGTAAAGAGATTTTTTACCAGACATTATTCAATTCAATTTAATTAAAGGAACCAGTTTTCATTATCCTGACTTTTTTTTAAATTTTAGTCGTACTCATATTTAATCGAATTAAATCGAATACAAATTATCATACGCCGATTCTTGGGTTTGGTGTAATGAAATAAACGTTATAAATTCAAAAGCGAAACAGAATTACCAGCATTACTAATTACTCCAATATTACCGGATTACAGTCCATCATTTTCTACACGGAATTCTGTCCCACAGGCAAAAATCTTTTCAATACTTATTTCGTATTCCACACGATCAGTTTTATCAATGTCTTATTACATTTTTTTTGTACAGTTTTCTGGAGCAACTCGAAAAGCATTAAGGGAAAAGTCACCATTGTTTACTTGACCGACATGTCACATCTTTGTCAATTTCTTGAAAAAATGTCTTATTGATATAAATATTGAGAATATTTTTGAGAAATATTTATGCAAAAAATACAATTAACATATGCACTGAGAATATTTTCCTTCATGAATGTAAAATATAAAATGTAGTTATCGTGAATTTAAAACGATAGTGTACACTATAGTTTCTGTATTCAATATATCGTTAACTCCTCCCTGATTTATCGTACGCATCCGATGGTTCCAATATTGTTTTCACGTAGATTTTTTTTGTTTTGGGAATACACATGTTATGTTAGACGACTTTTATGTATTCATGTTTGTGAAGATGTGAACAAAATTCTTTCTGAATAAACAAGTAAAGCTCAAAAAAAGTATTTTCAGAATATAAGTAAATATTAGTATAGAAAAGCATTGGTTTACATCAAAGCACTCTGAGCAGAAAAAGGTAACATATTAATGAAGAATAAGTCCATGCATTTAATCGTTCAGATTATGAATGCATCTAGTTAAATAGAATAAATAAATAATTTTATTAATTATCCTTCTCGAATAAAAGAAGTCTAAAATGTTCATATTTTTCACAATTTTGAGAAATATAATGATTCATTTGAGTTTCTACGCCTTAAGATTTTGAATCAAATATCATCACATCTCTTAAGAAAACGTTAAAGCGAAGGACATTCATGTTCATTTCTGTGTAATTGTTATAATACACCATTGCTTTGCACATGCACTTTTATGATTAGCACCATTGCTATTTCGTAAAAATCATAAAGATTTTTTTCGTGCACTAATTTTCTCTGAAAATAACTCTGCACAGTGTATTTTTCTTTAATAATAGCAAACGCAAATTGGAGAACGTATGAAAGATGATTATGTAGTAATTTTTGTTTTCTGTTGGCAGTGTGGTGAAGAACTGGCAGTGGAGCAGAGGAAATAGAAACAATCAAAGGTATGAAATGCAATTATAATCTAATCAGGCATTTTTATCATATCATAACAGTTGCACTGAATGGATAGTTAATTGAAAGGCGTAACGACGAATGAGGAAATCGAAGTGTATATTTTATCTGCATTAGATATATGTTCGTTTATCTCGCTTTCTGCGGTAGAGATAAATGTTTTTATGATCTCTTATCCTTTGACAACTGATATACTTATTAAACACTGATTCTAATGAGTTAGACTACTTTTCAGGCATTTTAATAGGAAATTAATTCTAGTGCTGTATTCTCAAGGTAAATATTTCAAACTTTTATTTATAAATATTACTCATTCACATGCTTATGCTCAAAAGGGTAGTCTAAATAAATTGTCTTGTGAATTTGGTAATGAATTAATTTCCAAGGACGTATATAAAAACTTTAACCAAACAAACTACAAATAAAAAGGCCTTTCTGATCAAGAAAACTGAAGTAAGATTTCAAACGTCGAGTCAAATTGCGAAGACAGAAAATGTTATGAAATAAATGAAATTATACTGACTTTACGATTACATTTTATTTTTCCATTTTACACATTAACTGTCTTTTAAATAAAAAGTAAATATTTATTTAAACGGATATTCCTTTTTTAACTAAAATTAAGAATTCTGAATTTTTAATGTTTCAGAAGGTTTTTTGTGTCAGCGTTTTGGATAGCTAAAGCATTCCACTAGAAACACGACAAAGGAGCGGCACTATCTTCCACGGTATAAATCAATACACGCTAATAATTCAATGTCAAACGATTATTGACTCTCCATTACCTTTTATATTTTGTTAGTTTTCTTTATTTCTTATTGCCGAGATATTAGCAAAGGGCGAGTTTTAATGAAAAGCCATCGATATGCAGGCTAACATAGATTATTGATCTTGGTTATTTCGTAATGATTTCTTCAAAGCCATTCTACGAGTAAAAATTCTTTGAAGAAACGTCAAAGCTGGTTCATTTGAAATGTAATAATACTGAAGGATG
This sequence comes from Gryllus longicercus, assembly GCA_038098605.1. Lineage (NCBI taxonomy): Eukaryota > Metazoa > Arthropoda > Insecta > Orthoptera > Gryllidae > Gryllus > Gryllus longicercus. The sequence continues at coordinate 477,090 of JAZDUA010000020.1, forward strand.
AACATCAATATTATATCAGACATTTGAAGATAACCTCTGGACAGTCAGTGAATACAATACTGATTTTGGTTTACATTATTATTGTAGCTGTACCAATCCGTATTTCGCGTGAGGAATGTAAGGCGTAAAAGTCAATATCAAACGCATATTGTAACCTAACAAATAAATTTCACAATCATTAGTTAGTTTGCAAGAAAACAAACGTTGAAATGAAAACGTAAGAAGTAAATTAGTATTGGTGTGTATTATTTGAAGAAAAACATAAGAGAATGGTGCAAAGACTTGCGACGTGAAGAAAGAATATAAAATCAACACTGGAAATTACGAATTATAGCAAGCATGATTTATCCACATTTTCTGATATCAGACGCCAAAATGATATCAGATGCCATTCGATCAATGAGCATCTCATTCTAAAAAGTAGGGAAGAAAAAATGGATGCCTTCTAGAGTTTGATATGTTGCGAATTGCCTTTTGACAGCAAAGTCTTCGTTAAGGCCCCTTTGATTCTCATTCGATTAGCGCCACATCCAGCCCAATGAAACATTGACAAAAATTCAAAAGTCCATTGTTCATACTATTATATTCTAGTTTAAAACAATACTTAAAGATATCTATACATTCTCGACTCTGTTTTCTTCCCCAGCTGACTGGCGACCGAACGGAACAATACTTTTATACGTTGGTTTCGCCTAAAATTCTGCACCTAGCGATTGAAAAGTGTGTTCAATTAATTCTAATCGATTAATTATAATTAAAAATAACAATTTTTTCTTAATTGGCAGAAAAGTAACAAATAGTCTTTTAATTGGAATAAACAATCCTTCTCTGGAGTTGCGAAACCGTCTGTACATTTTTGGCATTATTTAAAGAAAGATAAAAACGTGTGAACAGGGATAGATATTCCGGATTGATTTCTTCATCAATGACTTGTGCGTTTAAGATTTAAATGTTCAAACATATTAGAAGGAATTTTTCCTCTAATTTTAGCTTCTTCCCGCAGTGTTGACTGTTCCCTAAATCATTCGTAAACTTGGTAAAATTCTCCCATTCCGTACTCTTTCCAGGAGTCATTATTATTCAAATTATAGACTATTAGCCGAAACACACAATCGTACTTATTAAAAGTACGCAACTAAATGTAGTAACGGAAATCGTCCAAAGCACTGCTTAAAAACATTCACTGATACCGAACATTACACTCTGCACATTGCACTTACACATTGCACTCTCTCAACTGGAGTCTGCTCAACAGCGGACAGGAACTGAACCGCTTTCCCTTGCACAACCCGTGCATCCTCTATCACTTTCTGCAGAAGACTGAAGTGAACTGACATTGGTGAGTTGTGCAAACATGGAAATTCAGTTTCACGGCATAATAGAATTCGTCAACATTAAAAAATGTGTTTTGAAGCGTCAAAAAGTGGAAAGCGGTTTGAAGACACATTTTAAGTCTAAAATGTTATTCTACAAAAGAATTAATAACTACGTTCTAATACAAATAAAGAAGAGCTACTGCATTAACTATTTGTATGCAACATATTTAGTGTAGTTCTTTTGGTGATCATATACCAACTGGATGAAATCGCCAGGAGCAAGGGACTTCACACACTTTACGGAGCCCGATGTTAACCCCGCCACACTGAAAAGCAAGCTCTTCTTTTGCCGTGAACAATTTGGTGAACAACGCGTTTGCTTGAATAGACATTTTAAATACTGTAACATACTAGTGAATATTGCACACTATCACAACATTGGCATAATAATAATTATTCATATTTGTGTCTTGATAAACCTGCAGGTGTCGTTTTACAAAATAATTTTCGATTTTGACAACAATTCCTTTACAAAACCATAGTGATGGTGTGTGCAACAGCGTATGCGTACTAACGTGCATATTCTCATAATTATTATTGCAGTACAAAACCCATTGATTTCGTGAGTTTACTTGTAGATATTCGTAACAGACATTTGGTTTTATTCCTACACTGTTCAATACGGACCTGAATATTTTAGAAAATATTTTCCGAAGCGTCTTGCAGAACTTCGTTCCGATCGCCCAAAAGGAAACAGTATACATATTTTTAGTTCGTATACGACGCTTTACATGCTTGCATTGTATCATGGCAGTTCCTCAATTGGAATTCATGAACTGAGTTCCCGATGCGATTCCTGGCGTGTAGAATCAGCTTTATTCCTTGTCATTCAGCTAATTTGTTACAGAGTGTCTCTTTCTTGACATGTTCTATACTTCTCTTCAAAACTGGGCTAACAAGAGAAAGAATATGTTAATAGTGGTGGCCTTTTGGTTAGTAACTCGACGCATTTCTTAACGCCTAATCTAAAATATAGCATATATAACACATTAACAAGCTTATATTTGTTATAGTTGAAATCATTTAAAAAAGGGGGGACCAACAACTCTAAGGCATTCTAAGCAGTTAATGTGCGTACTCCAAAGTGATGTTTATGAAGAAGTGAAATTTATGAAGAAGTTTTAATTTTGAAGAAAATTAATATTTTTCGTTTCAACTTGTCATCGATTAATTGAAACAAAATATTCTTCAATGAATCGATTTTTTCCTTCCAATTAATCGATTCTACAATCGATTTTTCGTATTTTTCTATAATTTCGTATTTTTATGGATTTTAGCACTGAAGGTCTTTAAAACATCAAGATGATTTCGCAAGATCCACCTACGGAGTAAATTGAAAAGACACTTTAATTTCAATTTCGTGGTCTGTAAGGGGCGGAGACTTTAAAACCTGGCTTTCCAACATGGCCACTATCTTTTAAGTGTAAATTTGCCGACACAACTTCTAAATTCATCCTGCAACAGTACACTTGCTGACATGTGTTGTGAAAGTCAGAACTGTGCTGTCATTGTATCATCAGCTTCATTTATTCTCTGAAGAAACAAAAGCCGCAGTGTTTTTCTCCATTGTGATATTCTATCTTCTTTATTGGACATTTGCGGTTGCTAATTACAGCTTCTAAATTTTTCCAAAATCTATGCCTTCTGTTAGCTTCTCTTGAATGTCGTGAATGACAAAATGTGTGGGATGCGTAGTGGAATAACAATTTCGAGAAGTATCTCTCTGAAACACGAAACAATTTTTCATAAATTAGAATATTTTCTAATGATATAAATGACCAATTCGTAATTAATATTAATTAAATAGTGAAATAAATGGCATAAATCTATATAGTACTTCCGCATTATGCATTCGCATTTTCTGCAATAGTTCTCTCCATACTTGATACTCCTTTAGATCCTCCACTGAAACGTGGTCAAGCACTCATTGAAGTAGAGTATCAAGCATGTGAAAGCTTAACGTTCCTTCCGAACATGGATTGGTGTACATGGATTTACCTTACGTTTCGATAGCTTGTGTTTCTCTTCAAAACAACAGAAGTGTTGTGAGAACATTAGTCGATTAAATCAAGAAATAAATGGTGGAAAATTTCATTGACACGGAATCGCTCGCTTTATTTACTTTCTCATCACAATAACAGAGTATTTTATCTTTCTCGCTGGAAAATCTCGTGTTTTCCGGGGAAACATCAGGAATTTTCTACAAACGAATAATAATATTGCAGTTAAATTATATTGGCATGAGTCCGTCTTAACTGTTTGTTTTATCTACTAGATTAGCATATTTCGGTGGCTTAGGGATGTTGGACCTCTCGAATCGGGGAGGAAGGAGCAATTCGACAGACACGTAGTAGAACCTTGAAATTCTCAATGCAAATCTAATGTTGATAAAAGCCACTGAAGTCTGTTAAGCTAATGAATAAATGTAATAATAATGTTAATAATAATAATATTATAATAATAATATTAACATGCTTAGTTTTTCGTAGAAAATCGAATACACCTCACCAGTGTGTCAATATATGCCTTCCTGAATCCTATTTTCATTCTGAAGAAAAGAGTATTTTCATTGCGAGAAAAGTTTATGGTAAAGATCTGTGCCGACATGGGACCACCAACTTTCCTTTTTCCAAGTAAATTAGCGAAGGGTATTTTCTATACTGTCGAACCGCAAGTTGGGCACTCGTATGCCATGAACCTCATGGGTGGCCGCTGCGGGTGGGTGGTGGCAGAGTGCGGGACGGAGCGAGCAGTCACAAAAAAACTTAACATTATTTATGTACATAGAACAAAAATAAAATATTGGCCTTATGAAACAAATCTTTATGAATAAGGCTACGGTATGAGAATTTCGAAATGTGTTTCTCATACTCTAGTGCCAATTTCGTGCATAACAAATTCATGAAAACTGACTCTTAAAAAATGGTCAATACTCGAGACGACAACCGTATTTGTTCATGTAGCCGCAGTGTTTTATTTTGCGTTACCCAGTGTTCTATTTACTTTACGGTTCGCATTCCGCATATTGCATTTTTTTCAATTAATAATCTATAAACTCCCAGCATTACTTTCCCAATAAACTCATGGCAGTTCGTTTTTCGCACATTTGCAAACTGCTAGCGACTGTCCGGATAGATTGGCGCGTGTGCCTCCGAAGGCTCTGCGGGCAGATAAACGCCAGGTTCGGTTTCTTCTATAGAGAAACAGTATAATAATTTTCTTTGCCTCAAAAATGAATGTAGTGCAATTCTACTGACATGAAATCGTCATCTTTACTTGCCCGAGCAAACGGGCTAAAGTTATTTTTTCCCTGGCAAACCGTTTGGTGGGGGATCGAATGCCATCAGCCATTGTGGGCGGCCGGAGGGCACAGCGGGCGAGCGGGCGACGGCGGGCAGCGGCGGGCATCATCGGGCGGACAGCCATGCACCAAAAAAGACGAGGCGAGCCCAGCCTGCTCTCCACCAGCCCTACGAATTTCTCCTCTCGAAAATTACCTGTGAAAAATGTCTCTGATGGGCGTCCGATTACTTCGTAATCGAAAAAATTATTGTAAAGAACTTGACCGACATGAGACCGACAATTTTGTTTTCGTCGGCAAACAAGCTAATGTTATTTTCTACGCCGGTAAACCGCACGCCCATCGAACGCCGTGGGTCCCCGAGGCCGGTCGGAGGCACCCGCGGGAGGGCGTGGCACGACGGCGGGCGCAACGATGCGAGCCTCTCCTCTGCCGCCGCCATCCGGATAAGTTATCCTCACTCGAAATGTTATCGGTGAAAAATGTCACTGCGTGCGTCCCAAAACTTCTTCAATCCAAAAAAATGTATGGTATTATGATGGATTTCATCTACCGTGGGACCGCCAGCTTTACTTTCCAAATGAAACGAGCAAATGAGAGCGTAGGCTTCCGCGGCCGGAGTCAGTATTTACTTGGCTGTCCGGGTGACGCCGCGTCCATGGCGAAGGTGCCGACGTTTCGGTCGCCATTCTGCGACCTTCCTCAGGGCGTAATGCATTACAGCCAAGTAAAGAAACGAGCAAACTTTATTTTCTTCTCTTCGAACGCCATGGGCCTGCGTGGACGCCCAAAGTGCTCCCGCCACCAGGCGAGATTTTAGGCGGGAGCAGCCGAACCGAGGCGACGAACAGGATAAGGAGAGCCTGTCAACACGAAGGATTTTCCTGCCTCCAAAAATGCAGGGTTAAAAATTTGTCTTATCCGTCCGACGGAAAGATTTGTCCGTTACATCCGACATCATTACTTCCCAATCAAAAAATGTAACTACTTCTTCGACATGGAACCGACAGATCTACTTCCCTCAGTACAACGAGCTAACGTTAAACGTACAACGAGCTAACGTTATGTTCTACGCTGGCAAACCGCACGGCCATCGGACGCCGAGGGCCCCCGTGGACGGCCGCAGGGCACCCGCGGGCGGCGGCGGCGGCCAGGCGGGGCGAGGCGGCGGTCGGGCCTCGTCCCGCCCGCACGGCTCCGCTCCGCTCCGCGCCGGATGCCAGCGTAATAAGCAGTTGGCCGCATCACGCGGGCCCCCGCCCGGGAGGCGCGGACGGCCGGCCGGCCCGCCCGCCGCCGCCGCCGCCGCCGCCGCCGCCGGCCCGCGACGAAAGCCTCGAAATACGGCCGACTGAAATAACCGCTTGCGACTTTCGGAAAATATCGCGGGCGCTCGCCCGCCCCGCGGGGGCGGTCGAATGCAGCGGCGGACGAGCGCCATTTAAACGCGGCACCAGTTACATTTGTTCGCCGCGCGGAGTAACCGGCGAAGAAGTCTCCTGGCTAATGCTTTCTCTCGGACATGTGGAGTAACGGGTTGTAAGATGTCTCACTAATGCCATGTGATACTGTGTTTTCAAATGCATGTTGCCTAGCGTGTAACTCAGGCTTATGGCTTTTGGTTCGTATGGGTCAGTGAGAGATTCTCATAAGCCCCAATTTTAAATTATTTGCGTCATGCATACTACAATGCTCTCAGAAACCTTCTTCGTTTTCACTATTAAAAAGTTCAATTTTTTCAATTCTGATGTCAAAATATTACCTGGATGGTCCTGACGGATTTTCTTGATATTCTGTTGCTTTACGTGTCCATAAAAAAATAAATGAACAGTCTTCAAAACTGTATTAGTGTAACTTAAAATTACAACTCGACTCCTACTTTTACATATGAAGAAAAATGTGATACTCATTCAGTGAAGAATGCTAACTAAACTGACTAATTATGTGTCCCTTCTTGATACTCTCTATTAATAGTATTGTATGTCGAATAAGAGTGAATCTCAGCACTAAAATAACAATTCTTGGTCAAAATTAAGTATTAATTTCAGAAAAAAGTATTCAAAAAATACTAATAAAAATTACTGTAATTAAAATGCGTTTTGTACCTTTGTTTTTAGCGTGTGAATTTCTCATTGATAATGTAGAACTCGTCATATCTAGCCGAGAAGTCATATAACTAATACCGTCCTTCGAATGTTCTTAGAAGTAACGAATGTATTGGTCCATTAGACAACTCACTAATTTGAATTAATACCATCAATATATAGTATAAGTCTGTGATGTTCGTTATGAGTGTAGTTTCAAATGAAAATGATACTTCTTATTGTACCCTGATCGATTAAATAAGTGGAAAAATCATTAAGATAAGCCAAAACTAATCATTTGTATAATTTTAATGCTTCATTTATGCAACTACATTCATTAAAATTCAATAAAAATCGTATTCGCTGACACCAAAAATTATTAATTTGTTTGGAGAATGAAGTATTAAAAAAAAAATAAAATAAGTCTCCTCACCTACTTCTCCCATCCATTGATATTTCGCCTAATAGCGCCCGTGTAGTTTCTCTTCGAAAAAACAAAAACATCTCTGCAGACGATTATTTCTTGGATAAGAATTTTCTTCCCTCGAAACATTAAAGGTGAATTTTTTTCTCTGTTATGCGTCCAAAAACTTCATAAATAATATAAATGAACAAGAATTTCATTTTTAGGAGCCCTTCTTTCTTTCATTCATTTATTCAGTACATCAAGAACGTACGCTAAATTCGTGTAACAGCATACTTCAAATTTTAATAAGGTTTCAACATACTATAATTAGATAATGTTTCCAAAAGATATCATTGCAAGTGAAAATAAATTAAATAATTTAAAGAAGATGAAAGATAGATACAAAAGTAAAACGAGTCATTTGATCTGTTCAGCTAATTGTTCATTGAAACCAGCAGAAATATACACCTCGAAATCTGAAGCGGGTCGTCCCATTTTTGTAGCCCTTCGCTGCTGATATTCCATTCCCCATTTGTTTGGACTGTTTTTCGCTATATTTCAGTTTTATGAGAGAATAAGCTAAAAGAGTTTGGGGAGTGGGGAATGAATCGCATGACACGAGAAACGAGGCTCAAAAACAGCGCGTGGATTTCACACACGCCTACTTAGCAGTCCACTGTCATTGACCGCTGCCCGCAGAGGGAGGGTGCGAGGTCCATTTGCCCTTTTTACGAAAGCGCCTCCAGGCTGAAAAACGTCGTTGCGAGGGCGCTGCAACGCGAATGCACCGAGAGCCACAAGGTCGCGCCCCTGTCGTTGTGTGCAATTTAATACACTCGTACTCAAAAACGCGCTCCTTTAAAGGAGAATTTAGGGCTTGTTTGTTAAGGCAATGAATACTCTAAAAGAGAAACATTACAGAATTATATTTTAAGGACCTATCGCAGAAGTCTCAAGAAATCAGAATTACCGGTTCCAAAAACAATTCATACATATTCATGCATTACTGCAACAAACAAACAAATATATTCATACATTACTATCACAGTAATACGGTACAGCCGATATTCTTTTTTCTTTCATATTTAAATAGATTTAGGATCAATATGTTTTTAAATACTAATAAAAATACACATTAAATAGGGAATTTAAACTCATTTAATGCGTCTTTAAAGTGACATGACGGTATTTTTCAATGCTTTGTTTGCGGTAAAATATTTACGAATATGACAAATTCTTAAAGGGGAAATAGCTTTTTGACCCTCTTTACTATCTGGTGTTAACTTGTAAACAAACTTCAAAGTATTTTATTCGTAATTCATTTTCTATTTTACTTAATTCAATCTTAATGCTATATTGAAAATTTTCCTGCGCCCGGTATGTATGCTTTCAAATTTTATTGTTGCCAAAAGTATGTCACAATATTGTAAGAGTAAGAGTAAGACTACATTACACAAGCCAACGTTGTGATTCCTTTCGAGAATTCTATTGTTTCAGCTTTAAATATTTTCTGTCTCGTATGATACATTAAATTTCGAAGAAAATTGCTTAATGGACGTCGCACATTTTAATGCAAATATTTTGTTTTAATCCACATCGTTAATTTTAGCAACCAGATCAGTCAGATCTAAATATCAACCGTGAATTATCAAATTTGGGCATTCACATTCTCGGCGAAATTACTAATTTACTTAATGAATTCAAGTTCTATGACAATGTTGTTGTAGTCACGTTACATTTTTTTAAAGTTTTGACAATACTTCCATTTCAAAAGAAAAATGTATGTGTACAGCATTACATTGAATTGAAATACAGATAAATCTATAAAAGTTATGTTAATTGTTAATATGCTCTCTTTAAAAATTTGTAGTGTTTAATTAGCCATTAAAGTACTTTTAGATTTTATCTCGACTTTATCCAGTTTTCTTCTTTATCCAGAGTAGCAAATGCAAACATGTTTCTTTTCTTAAATTCCCTTTCAGTTGTTTCTGCATACTTCCGTAAACAATTGAGTGAACAAAAAATTGCAGGAAATTTAAAAATTGAAGATATTTGAAGGGAACTAGAGAATTTCAGGAATACAATCTAATAGAAATTAGTCTATGTAAACATTGTGATCTTTACATTATGCTCGTATTCTATCATGTAATATTAATTTGACATAATTTAATTAAAAGGAAATATCGTCAAACCTAATCATTCCTACATCATCTAATGAATGCTTATTAAAACAAAATACTTTAATAGAGAGTAGTCTTCCAGTATTGATGTAACGTAAACATTGCTATTGAATCTTCAAAACTGTCCTGCAAATGAAAGTTAGGCATAATAACTACTTATAGCAATAAGCTTAAAGAGTAGTTCATTCAACTCATTGCACGAGCACGTTTGCAGTATCTGATACGAACCCATCAGAACATTTCCTCGCTCCGAGTAAAAAGGCCAAAATCACATTTTGTTTTCGTGTTTCAAAATATTTCGTTTCGGTTTCCAGCTATGCAATGAGGAACGAACGTCCGATATTAGATATGTTTTCATGCATCTTCGAACACGTAAAACGAAAACTTGATTCAACAACACAATGTCATCTCACATGAATCTTATATAGTTAGAATTCTATCTTAACATTTAGACCAATAAAGCAACGGGTCTTACCAGACATACACCTCCAGCCAGTGATCAGAACTCCAAATCGTTCTCAATTATTACGTTCTTGTATGCTACTGATTTATCTCACGAGAAGACCTAAAAAATTGATCTTGGAAGTGTTTGATGTGGAGAATTTGGCTTTGAAGGACATCACTGGATGATCTTAGAGGAAGGATATGCCCTATCAATAAAAACAAAATCATATAAATTATATATTATTTTTATTCAATTTTGTGAAGTTCTTTTTTAAAAAGAGAAGACTTCTGGCAGCATTTACTATATACATAAAACAAGACAAAGTATAATACAAAATGGAAATTAAAGATCTTATTGTCTCTTACGTATGCAGTACATGATTTAAAAGATTTGCATTAAAGATAAATACGGAGAAATCATATACCACGTAAGATAGTCGACTAGTGTTAACATAAGGAATAATTTAGTAAAGCAATGTACGAGACATGCTGTAATTACCTGATAAATAAAAAGAGCTATTCAAGTAATTTAACAACTAATACAACGATAGTGCCTGAGACGGCAAGAAGTAAATGGACTTTGCTCTTGAGTCTTTTCACCAGTCTTTTATCTTCCTTAATACCGGAAGAATTTTAGGTTGAATTATTCTTTGAGAAATAGTAATGCATTTTTCCTCTGTTATTCACATGTAAACACAAATGCAAGTTACAAATGAACATCTAATATTGATCACTGAATTCGATACGAATACATCTAACCTCAAAATGAATACAGACACATCTAAACTTGAAATTTCTGTTGCCGCCGTTTGTGCCTCGCAAGTCGACAACTCAAAATCCTTTTTTGCTATTTTTCTTTGACTGTAAATATATCGTCCATCACTCGCGAATTCGGTGCGTTGATGAGAAACCTTGGTAACATCTGGCCATGAGGGTCTCATAAATAAGAGAGGAATACAATAAATAGGCCTTATTTACACAGGCGAAGAAGTGGGCAAGCACAAGCCGCCGCTAAATATACACGAAAAAGTCTATGTACAAGGTTCGTATCATACATACTGCAACAACACACATGAACATGTCGAAGGAACCGTTTAAAGCTGTCTCTTAAGTACTCGAGAGCCTACCTTGGGCGAGCAGCGTCCGTCATGCACTCGGGCCCTGTGGTACGAGAGGGGGGGCCGATCCTTTCGCACTCAACCGGGAAGGAAAGATATCACAAACGCGGTCGCCGAGCGACTGTTCATTATTATTTTTTTCGTATCGCTTTGATACTGATTCGGAGCCCTGGTCTCGAAGCGATCGCTTTGCGAGAAAGCGGCAGTCTTGAATTGAACACGGTCGCACTCACTGCACACTAGAAGCGCGGGCGGGCCGCGGGAGCACTGTTACACGAAGTACGTTCTGCCGTTGGGCTGGTGGGCGGGGAGCGCGCCGTGCTCGGCGGCGCGACACGTGCTGCCGGGCCCGTCGACGGCGTGGTGCTGGTGCTGGTGCTGGTGCTGGTGCGGGCAGACGGGCGAGGGGGCGGGGCCGTCGGGGATGGTGCTGTAGACGTGGCCGGCGGCGACGCCCGGCAGTTCCTTCCGCGGCGGGGAGGAGGCGGGGGCGGGGTGGAAGCGGGGGTGGTGCGCGGCGGGCAGGCGCGGGTCCACGGCCACGTAGCTGTGCTTGTGCGCCGCCGCCACCGCCGCCGCCGCCGCCCGCGCCGCCGCGTACTCGTAGTGCTGGCTGTCTGCGGTGGACGTGGAGCCCTCCTCCTCCTCGTCGTCCTCCTCGAGGTCGGTGACGCGTTGCGACGAGTTCTCGGACACGTACGTGGACTGCGTGGGGGTGGGCGTGACGAGCGGCGGCTGCTGCTGCTGCGTGGCGGCGAGGGGCGGCGGGGGCGGCGGGCCGAGCGGCGGCGGCAGCAGCTGTTGCTGCTGCTGCTGCGGGGGCGGCGGCACGGACGCGGGCGCCGGCGCCATCGCCGCGTACTTGTACCACGCGTCGAGCGACGTGGGCGCGGCGGTGTAGCGGGCGCTGGCGCCGCCCCGCCCCCCTCGCCCGCCGTCCGCCTTCTTGAGGTCCCCGGCCGTCACCGGCGCCGACTTCACTCCGCACGCCTTCTTCTTCTTTTTCTTCTTCTTCTTGCGCAGCGGCGCCAGGTCGGGCATGGCGTAGCGCAGCTTCTCCCAGAAGCGCCGGTCGCCCCACAAAATGCACGTGCCCGCGCGTAGCAGGAGCCGCATCTCGGGGTCGAGCCCCAGGGCGTCGGGGTCGGTGGTGAGCAGGAAGATGAGCTTGCACGGGTGGCGCTGCGCCAGCCGGGTCTGCTGCACCGCGGCCTGCAGCGCCGTGCGGAAGTCGGGCCGCGTGAGCTCGCCGCGCACCAGCCCGGGGCTCAGCACCACGAGCACGCGCCGCGACGCGTCGGCCGCGCTCAGCACGCTGTCCGTGAGGTAGCTGGCGGCGCCGGCCACCAGGTGCAGGTCGCGGTAGTGAAGGCACATGGAGTAGCCGCCCTGCTCCAGCTCGGGCGCGATGGCGCGGCACACCAGCTCGTCGTCCTGCAGGCTGTACACCATGTAGCCGTCGTAGAGGCGGTCGCGCTCGTCGTCGGGCTCGGCGGCCTGCGCCGGGTCCCACAGGATGCGCACGCCGTAGCGCGCGTGCGCCCACAGGCGCACGTCCTGGCGGAAGGCGAAGGCGAGCGCGCCCAGCACGGCGGCCAGCGCGGCCAGGGCGAGCGCCGCCGCCAGCAGTGGCACGTAGTCGCCGCCCAGCGCGCCCGCGCCGCCCGTCAGGAACGGGCTCTTGTGCACGGCGGACGTGGCGCCCACGGCGGCGCCCGCGCCGGGCCCCGCGCCCGCGCCCGCCGCCGCCGGCACGCCCCCGCAGCGCCGCAGCACGTCGGCCAGCGCGTGGCGCGCGCCGTCGCGCCCCGAGCACGTGACCCGCGCCAGCGCCTCCACCTCGTCGCCCTCGCCCTCGCCCGCCGCGGGGCGACGCTGCGCGCGCAGCCACGCCGCGTGCTGCGCCGCCGCCGCGCAGTCGCACGCCCAGGCGTTGCCCTCGAGCGAGACGCGCGCGCCGCCGCCCACCGCCGCCGCCAGCTCCCACGGCGCCACCTCCGACAGCCGGTTCTCGTCCAGGCGCAGCACCTCCAGCTTGGACATGACGGAGAACGTCTGGTTGCCCACCGACGAGATGGCGTTGTGGTCTAGGTACAGCTCGTTCAGGTTCGCCAGCTGGTCGAACTCGAAGCCTCGCAGCTCCTGCAGGCGGTTGTTCTCCAGGTGCAATACCCGCAACGACTTCACGCCGTTGAACGTACGGTTGTGGATGGCGGCTATATTACTCCCGTTCAGATACAACACTTCCAACTTTTTCTTCCCGATGAACACGTGACTGCCCAGCTCGCCCAGCTGGTTCCCGTCCAGGTAGATCTCGGTGGCGTCCATGGGAATCTTGGCGGGCACGGACGTGTGCCCGCCGTTGGAGCAGTCCACCACGTTGGCGGCCCACGTGTGGTCGTGGAAGCACGTGCAGTTGTCGGGGCACGTCATCTCGCAGTCGCACGCGTCGAAGTCGCAGCAGTGGCACAGGGCGAAGCAGTGCGAGTCGTAGGGGCAGAGGAAGTGGGCGGGCCGCAGGTCGAGCAGCGGGCGCGTGGCGCCGGCGCGCGCGTGCGCCAGCCGGCACTGCACCGAGTCCAGGTCGAGCACGCGCGGGTACTGGCGCACGCCGTGGTAGCTCATCTGGTTGACGCGCGGCAGCCACTCCAGGTGGCAGTCGCAGTAGAACGGGTTGCCACCCACGTAGAACTGCGGCAGCTCCTTGTCGTCGGGCACCGGTTGCAGCGTGAGCGCGGACAGATCGAGCTTCTCGATGCGGTTCGCGTACAGCACCACTCGCGTCAGGTTGGTCTTTTTGAAGAACGTGTTGGGCTTGACTGTGTGGATGAGGTTGTCGTTGAGGAACAGCATCTCCACGCTGTCGGGCAGCGCGTTGTCGTCCACCTCGCTCAGCTTGTTGAAGCTGGCGTCCAGCATCTTGATCTGCAGCGAGGCCCGCGCGCCGTACTTGTCCGCCAGCTCGCTCACCAGGTTCTTGTGCATGTCCAGCCACTCGAGCGAGCGCGGCAGCATGGCGTAGTCGAAGCGCTGCACGCCGTTGTCGGACACGTTGAGCCAGATGAGCGCCGGCAGGTCGGCGAGCAGCCCGCCCAGGTCGGCCAACCTGTTGCCGTCGAGGCGCAGCGCGTGCAGCGTCGGGGTGGCGGAGAACGCGCCGGCCTCCACGTGCCGCAGGCGGTTGCGCGCCAGGTTGAGGATCTGCAGGGACTGCAGGGGCGAGAAGTCGTCGCGCGACACGTTCATGATGGCGTTGTCGATCAGGCGCAGCCCGTACAGCTGGTCCAGCCCCTCGAACGCGGCCGGCGACAGTTTGGTGATGCGGTTTTCGCCCAGGTCCAACGACTTGAGAAAGCGCAGCCTCCCGACCGCCTTCGGAACCTCCGTCAACTCGTTCGCGCTCAGCCCCAGGTCCTGCAGGTTGGTGCAGTTCTCGAAGGTGTGCGGGTGCAGGTCTTTGATTCGGTTGTTAGAGAGGAACAGCTGATTCAGCACGTACAGCCCCGTGAAGTGGTAAGGTTGGATGAGCGTGAGCTGGTTGTGGGAGAGCGTGAGAGCGTGGAGATTGCTCAGGGTGGAAAACGCACCTTCCGCGATCACGTCGATGCTGTTGTGATCGAGATTGAGGATCTGCAGGCTGTACAGGTCGTGGAAGACGTGCGCGTCGATTTTGGCGATGTCATTGTGCGCGAGATTTAGCACCACCAGGCGTATCATGCCCGAGAACGTGTCTCTGTTCACCCAACTGCTCGTCAGTTCGTTATCGGACAGGTCGAGCACTTGTAATTGGTCCAGGCCCTCGAGCAAACCCGGCGCTAGCACACTGATGGAATTGTTCTGCAGGTACACTTCTTTGATATCTCGCGTGCTTTGGAACAGTTCGGGCGGCAACGCCACGAGTTGGTTACTGGACGCGTTTAGCACTTGCAAACCTTGCAGTCCGACGAAGGCGCGGTCGGCCAGCTGCGTGAGGGCGTTGTCCTGCAGGAAGAGCTTCTGCAGGGCGCGCAGGCTGGAGAGCGCGTTGTCCGAGACGGTCATGATGTCGTTGTCGGACAGGTCGAGCACCTCGAGCCCGGCGTTGCACGACTTGCCCGGCGCCGTGGGGCCGTTGCCCCAGTCGGAGAAGCCCATCTCGGACACGTCCTGCAGGCGGTTGCGCGTGAGGTTGAGCGCGGCGAGCGACGCCAGCGGGCAGAACAGGCCGTTGGGCAGCGTCCAGATGTTGTTGTCGGCCAGGCTGAGGCTGCGCAGCTCGGCCAGGCCGCGGAAGCTGTCCGGGTGGAACTCCATGGTCATTGCGGACCAGTCGGTGTTGTGCGTGCGCAGCGTGAGGTGGCGCAGCGCGCGCGACGCCGCCAGCACGCCCGCGGGCACGTGGCGGATCTTGCAGTGCTCGACGCGCAGGTCGCGCAGGCGGCGCAGCGGCGCCAGGAAGCCGCCGCCCCCGCCCCCGCCGGCCGGCGCGTCGAGCGAGCTCTCGAAGAAGAGCACGTCGCTGCACACGAGGCGCAGCGCCGTGATGCGGTCGACGAGCGCGGCCGACAGGTTGCCCAGCAGGCCCGTTGTGCCGGCGATGGTGCGCACGCGGCAGCCGAGCAGCAGCGCGGACGCGTCCTCGTCGTCGGCGGCGCCGCCGCCGGTCGCGTCGGCCGGCGCGTAGCGCTCCCACTCGCAGTCCTTGGGTCGCTCGTCGTGTCGGCTGGCGATGCTCCGCGCACCCACGCCGGCCGCGGCCATCAGCGCCAAACACACGCACCACCACGCACCGCACCAGCGCATCGCACTGTCGCACTCGCACTCGGCGTCTCGCGTTCACTGCATCACTCGCGTCGGCCCGCCGACCGACCCACTCGCGACGACGGCTCGCGCACTCGCATCGGACGACGTCTGGCCTGCTGCGCGCGCGGATCGCGACTGACTGCCGACCATCTCCCCACGACGCACCCGACCGCCTCTCTCTTGCCTCGAGCCCAACGAGGCGAAGACTGGCTAACTCCGCCCTCGCCCGCTGGCCTTATCCTTCAAACATCCCTTTTTCACTAGCGGCCGGGCCCCCTCTCCCGCGAGATTCCTATCCTGCCGGCGCCCCTTCTCCCGACGCGCGGGCGCCCCCTCCACCGCCTCCCCCCACTCCGGCCCCCCGCGCGGCCCGCGCGGCCCGCGCCGCCCGCGCGCTCCCCTCCCCCAGCGCGCTGTTTCCGTCAGCCGCCGACAGATGTCAGAGGCGCGCGGCGCGGGAGCTTGGGCGGGCGGTGCCGGTGGCGGCGGTGGCGGCGCCAGCGCGAATTGCGGCGAAGGGGGAGAGCGCTTCCCCCTCCCCCGGCCCCGTAGGTGGAGCGTGCCGCCCGACGCGGCGCGGTGCGGCGGGTGCGTGAGTGAGTGCAAGGGGCGACCGGACGCAGTAACGCCTGAGCAGACCGGAGCGCAGGGTCGTCCCGCACGGCGTTGTTCGCGCAAATAAAGGTGCCGCTCCCGAGACGAATCGCAAGGCGTAGGACTCCTGGAATTCCATCGAGTTATACCAGTGCTTGCTTTCCAAATTAATCTTTTTACTTTTTGTGTGTTCCTTTCCCATGTAATTCCTGACATTTCAGCCGACGAAGCGCCATTCAGTAAATTTGCGTATGTTCTATCTCTTGAAAATACGTTTTTCATGTCATTTTGAGCAATAGCTGTTCAAATTCAGTTTTGTATTTCAACGATTCCATTCAATGCGGTATTTAATTTGTCGTAAGAATCTGAAACAAGTGTGAGCCGGTAAAGGGGAACCGTAGTAAGGGAATCTTTCGGACAGCGGCGGTGTCGTCATATGTGGCGGGATGAATACCAGTGATATAGGCTTTAACGTTGAGAATATTAAGCGAGGTAGCAATAAGATCGACTCAGGTAGTTTGTCCATTGGTAAGGCTTCCTGAGGCCTTCTGAGTGTGTTCGTTCCTACAATTAGATGACAAAAAATGTTATCCTGTAATTGAATTCAACTATCTTCATAGTTTTCTTGCGTGAAAAAGTATTTTTTACAATAACTATATTGTAAAGTAATACATGTAGTTTGAACTGAATGCGCTGAAAAAGGTAAGAATGCATGATTTCGTTGCCACAGATCAATAATAGATATATTTTTAATAGTCACAGCGATCCTCTCAAAAGGAACGTCGAATACAGTACATGTGTTTCACCTTTTTATTCTGCCATTAGAAAATAAGCTATTTCTGCTGCCGTTGAACGTAAAGTCTTCTCAAATATAGTGTACTGAGATGAGATATTAATTTAGAAGACAAAGTTGGACAAAGAAAAGTTCAGATAACCAAGATATTGACACACATAATTATTTTTTTTTAGTTCAGAATACTTTTTTTGTTCAAATACTTTGCTTTTACTTTCCCTTGTATCTACATGTGTTTATCATTTTTAATTTCATCGTTTAAAAATAATGGATTAATTCAATACATATTTTAGTACCGATCCAAAACCTAAAGCCCAGATAAAAGACAACGACGAACGCGTAATGTTATGCAAGTAACTAAACATGGTATGGAGAACTCATTCCAAAGTGTCTTCCTTCGAAAGCAACGTCTTGCATCTTCGTACTTGACAAAACGGATCGTAAAACCATGACGGGCTTCTTCTCCTTCTCTTCTTTTTTTAAACTTTTTGATATTAACTATTTTGTGAGTTTTTTTTACATTATAGTAATATAAGGTAATACAGACCAATTGTTGCCCTTAATTATTAACAACAACCCTCTTTTTAATGAAAGTTCGATATTTTTGCATTACATCAACTTTTCAGGTGTTCACGTGAGATTAGAAAATACAGGCATATTTTGTAAAAAGCTTTGAAATGAAATAATGAACGACAATAAAAAGATTCAAATAAGTGAAAGTTTTCGGTTAGTTGTATAAAGTAAACCTCAGAACTCGTACAGAACAGTACTCGAACAGAAAAGAAAACTTTTTTTTACACTCTGTCATTCGAACAATTTCTGTAATGCTAAAATACAGTGAGTATATTCATTAGTGCAAGAATTGAAAATATTTAATTTTGTAGCGTTCCTTTATGATGTATTTCTCGCCTTCAAAATGAATGTACTGTGTATTTTGCGATTTTTAGTGCCATAATAATATTGAAAATCTCTCTTGTCAGCTTATAAGAAAACTACTTGCATTTTAGATTTCGCAGTATTCGAATATTAGTTGTATATTACTATTACTATAATATGACTACTGTACAGTTAAGTAATATGAGATGAAAGATCTGAAGAAAAAAGTTTTCGATGTTCATCTAAATTGTACTCTCTCTGAATCACGAAAATTTCTTTTGAGAAACATTTACCCCTTTATATCATTCATTTCACCTAGTTTTCTAGTTTCTTTTAACAAGGAACTCGGACGAATGCAATAAGCGTTGGCATCAAATGATTTCATCACAAAAGACGCGTTTGTCTTCTCAGTCCAGCTTCGTCTGCTCAGAATCAGTTACAAGTACAAACTTAAAGCAATTTACAATTCAGAATTGTTATATGTTTTATTTTTTGCCTCGGTAAACGATTATCAGTGACCAGTTGTTACTGTTCGCGTTTCGACATGATATTTGCACATCTCAGAAATTTACGCCAAAGTAATTGAGAAGACATTAAAAACTTAAGATTGACTGAAAACACATTTTGTATTTCTTCCTTCCTTTTACTTTTTCCCATTATTTTCTGAAATCTCGTGAACAATGCAATCTTCCTTGAAGAGCCTAGTAGTACTATCTCTGTCTCTAGTATTCTGCACGAAACACTTTTTGGAATGAATTAATAGTTGGTACCACAAAAATAATTCACCATCAGAAAGAAATCGAGACTTTATTAATAGAGCACCTTCGGCTTCTTGTAATAAACGATAATGCTTTGAATGACCAGTTTTATTCAGCTCAGTACGTCTCAGCCGTCAGCTCAGTTATGAGCAATATCTGGAGTATCAAAATGTTGGTTTACAGAATGGTTTACAGAATATTGTGATATTAAACTCTCAAATTCTTCAGCCAAATTTAACCCGTGTGTGAATTCACGAATTCCTTTATCTCCAGTCAAAACCAACCGCGCAAGTGGCCCATGCAGTCCGAACGAACGCCGACTTTGACACAAGTAATGCGAGACTTTAGTTTAGGCATGAAATTCCTCCGATGAGTCTCAACTGAAGCCGTCCGTTTTATGAAATTTACAGATACACACAAAACTAGAAAACAAGTGGTGCTCCACCTATACATATTTTGTCGCATTATTTGAACTTCTGTACTTTTTGAACCTTCTCAGAGTTCCGCATAAGTCGCAACTGTCCATTTTTTAAACTACTTCGTTCGCACTATCCCCAAAAAATTAAAGAGAAAATTTTTGGACAAAATATTGGTTTTAAAATTGCTTTTATTTCATGCAAAATTACGTGAACACTTCTCATATTTTGAAAAAATTGAAGTACATGATCTTATTTATAGATCTATTTTTGAGAATAGATATTAATAGGGAAAATATCTTGCCATCTTTTAGATGTAGAAAGACGACGAAAAAATGTCAACTTCTGCAGTTTTCAAAAATTTAGAGAATTCAAAGAATATCGGTTCTGGAAAGTTTTTACAGGCGTACTTTTTACTCTGTACGAGGAAAAATGTAAACAAAAAATTTTGTGCCATTTTTGAGAAAATTTTGAAAATGTCATTTAATTTTTATATAAAGTATCCTCCAAAATTAAAAAAATAATAGTTTTAAATTCATATCACTGCGGCGTAAACCAAGATCGATCGGGGATTATCAATTTTGATAAAAATCCTGCTTGCGGTTTAACGCTACGGTTAACAGACGGATGTGCATTCCGTTTGGCAGAGACATTTTACCGTAAATCAATTTTTCGGGAACAGGGACCCTCAAAACTTGTAATATGAGTACACAATGTATTAGAGGAAGTCATTTATATATATATATATATATATATATATATATATATATATATATATATATATATATATAGAGAGAGAGAGAGAGAGAGAGAGAGAGAGAGAGAGAGAGAGAGAGAAGGAAAAATTGTCCTTTGTTCCCTATCAAGGACCCAATATACATGTTTTTCTGTCGAAAATTGGCCGTTTTCTGCTCCAGCATTACAATGCCTTCTTTATAGTTCGTAAGCAGTACGCGAGAAAGTAAAAATGAATTACTTAATTCTTTAATACAATTATTTTGACTATTCAACTCGTTAAATTAAATCCCATAGTGTTTAGCTATACTTACAAAATGCCCTAATCAGGGCGGTGTATCTCAAAAAGTTTATCGCTTTTTCTATCCGATTTTTCTTACCGCTTCTACTCGTACCTACTGGCCAACCATAAACTGTGACTCATCTATCTTAGAAGGCGTTGTACATCGATCGCTATGTCGATGTCCAAGAAACAGTAAATGTACTATAATATAACCTCTTGATTTCAACGTACGCTTTCAGTTATTTTCAATATTTGGCGCATTTTGGAACTCTGTTGGACATAATTGGACTCTGTTGAACATAACTCGTGAAATAGTCCTATTATATACCACTCATGCTTCGGAAATTCTCAGATAAATTCCAAAGCTCTCGTGGTATTATCTATGATAATCTTATTAGCCGTTTGTGGATTCCCTTTTAAACTTTCCGCATCACTATTTCATTGACAAATTATTGCGGAAACATGGATGTACACCTTTTCGAAGTAACACTCCTCGTCATAAGGATTACTTCGTGTTACTTGCCCTCTGCTTTCTTCTGCAAACATTTGGCTGTTTGCGTCCGCATGTTGCCACTGGAGTCCGCTAGGCGGCAGCACTGACTTGCTGCCCATCAATTTCAGTGCGCTGTCAACAGAAAACTGTCCTGAACCCTTATCTGCCTAGAGTGCCCGTATGGACACTTTAGAAATTCATATTGTTTTTCATTACGTTCTTAAGTGCGACACCAAGTGCATTTCAAAATTTTGAGGGGAAAAAATAGTTAATTCTGTTTTTTTAAATTATACAATTATGTAATGAAATTTAAAAAAATAATTCAACCACATAAGGATTAAATCGCTAGACTTCCATTCGATTCGCAATACTTCCATTCGATTTTAAATATATGTGTTAAAGGGAAGCAATATTGAAGTACTGACGCTTAACATATATGAAACTCACCACCATTCAAGAGAATTGAGTACGAACCTCAACATGTCTTCGCTTTCTTTGCGGTTTGCCTGCTTAGACACACCCTTATTAATAAAACGACGACCAATAAGCACAACTTCTCGTAATTATTCGTAAGGTCTGATATTTCCTAAGTTTTTACACTCTTTCAGGATGAATTCAAGTGGTGTAGCACTATACAATTGTACTTCAGTCCAAAACATCAGATGAAACAAATACGCACAGGTTTGCAAGATACTGAACTATATGTTAGCACGTTTATTTACAGATCATTAACGCGATTTCAAAAGATTATGTAAATGAAATATAATGTAAAACAGAAAAGATGACGTGCAATTTGGCGGATACTTCGATTCGTTTATGCAAGCGATATCTTTTCGTTTATGTTTCGCACGTAACAATTCTATACAATGAGTGTCATCTGTTTCTTTCAATTCTCAGTATTAAAAAATATCACCAACCCTTTCTGACTATACTAGGCACATAAGACTCACCGTGTTTTTTTAATTGTATTTATGAAAAATAATGGAATGAAATGAAATAAAATATTACACACGATGTTAAAGATATTTTATCTACTCGGGAAAGATAGGTTATGCGCTTTTACGTCGCTCGTGAAGTATCTTTCTCGAGTAGATAAAGTATCTTTATCGTGTAGTATAATAAATTACTATTGTTGCAATATTGCATTCACCAAACAAACAAATTTTCCATTTCTTGTTGCCGAGGAGATGCAAACAAATTCACATTCTGATGTATAAATCCTTACAGAATAATTATCTTTGTGTGTGTTGTCAAGAGCACAAAAATAAGTGATAGTTTTCATAGCTGTAATGGATTATTAAAAATAATTCATGAAATATCTGTATACGATATGGTTGGTAAAAGTGACACTTTATTTTACGAATAGAAAATGTTGTGAGACGAGGCCAGTAGGCCGAGTAGTGCAATCATACAAGCATAAAAATTACTTTTAGCGAATGTGCCATACACTAGTTTTTAGACAGCCTTACAAACTTTCATTTTATTTTCAATCCACGTGTTCAGATCACTTAATGACACATGGAAGTCAGTAGTAGCTGATGCGTTCAGCCGAAAGTATTTTGTTTTCTTTGTTGCCAGCACATTTATCTGAACACTTGAGATCGTCTTACTTTTAGTACTAATGCTAAAAATTCAACTTTTATCACACTATGCATGCCCTGAAAAACCCGCTTTTACAAGAGGCTCTCTAAAAACAATTGTTTTCTCGCTTCCATCTTGGATACTTGTCGAGTGGTGCTCAGTGCAGAAGAAATTACCAAACCACACGAAACCCATGGCCGCCTAGTCTGATTATCTCCCAGAAGTTCTCACACCCATCAGACGCTATGTCGTGGGAGGGAGAGCACTGTCGTTGCGATGGCGGCTTCCTCGGATCGGTTTCGACGCGTGAGCATTGCCGTGTCAGCACACATTATAATGATCTATACAGCGATTATCACGTCCCGACTGGTAACTTCTTTTCAACGTGTTGATCGTTCCTATGCCACCGACTGTTGGTGACTGGTAGTTCTTAGAAAAGTGTGTGCGCACATGCTGGGGACTCGCATTCTTTCAGAATAAGTAATAATAATAATAATAATAATAATAATAATAATAATAATAATAATAATAATGTAATTTTTTGCTATGAAATAAGTAAATATTTATGTACAGTAACAATGGATTTTCGTTTTGTCTTCCCATACACATCAAGTCATTTAAAGAGGTTACCCACAAAAATCGGTCATCGCACGCCCCTGATGGCCATAATTATCTCATACTTTCAAAGGCCCGAAGTTTTTATCAAAATTTACCAAGCATGCTTCCCCTTAATTCAACCAAGTGTGGTAAACGAGAGGGATAAAGATTGAAAAGCACAAGAAAAAGTGTACTTCTCTCCAATACTTCACATAGTTTTTTTTTAAATATCTCTCACGCCATTAATATGTGTAGTACCAGCGATTTATTGCATTTGTGAGTAGAAATGCTTCAGCTGATTTGAGTTTTTCAAAACTTGAAAGTTTTCTCTGAAAAATATTTTCAAAATTCGCATTTACAGACGCTTAAACGACATTTTATCCAAAACGGCTTCAATTTTTTTTCTTTCTTAAAATAAATTAATTTTTAAAAAATCATCGGTTTGCGTTGCTCCCTAGCGGCACATGCTCTTTGCTGAGCGCGGCCCTTGCGGCTTCTCCTCCGCGCAGCGAGAAGCCGCCTGACGGCACGACAGTTTCACAGACGATGTGGAAATTGGGCAGTGGGCGAAGCCAGTTAGGCCCCCGACGTTACGGGAGGGGCGGGGGCGGCGCGCATTCGGGGCAAAAGCAGTAGATTTTGACGTTTCTTATTTACCGACAATAAATAATGACGTGGAAGCGGCCCGAAACAAGCGCTGCCCTCCCGATGTGGGTTTAGCGGGCAGGCGGCCCCGCCCCCCGCGCGCCTAATGACGGGTTCCGCGCCCGCCCGACCGCCCGACCGCCAGCCCAGCCACTTGGGTGGCGGCGCGGCGCAGCGCGGCATTGAGGTAGGGCCAAGGTGCTGGTATGGTACGGATGACTACCGCCAACGGGTGCCTCCGCGGCCCTAGTACAAAAGAGAATTTTTTGAGGACCTGCAGTTCGAGTATCTTACGCGGAATTTTTGTATTTACAACGCACCAGTAACGTAACGAAGTGAACGCGATCCCGCCCGCAAACCTTTTATCCGGGTCCCATTTATAAAAGTGTATAGCAAATACAAGTAGTGTTAGTACCTTAAATAATAAAAATATCCTTCAAAAATCCCTCTTTGCAAAATCTTCAGCCGAGTAATAGGCCCTCTTTTACCGGGACCCGCCATGCCGGCCCGAAAGTTACACCACTGCAATGGATGGAGATATTTTCTCGTAATTTTCCCGGCAATCTTTCACAAACGTTTTTACCACGCCCGTATTCTCAATGGAATACGAAAAACTCAAACTCAAATTTAACACAACATATTTCATTCGTTTCTAAAGGCAAATTAATGTAGTACTTTAATTATTACTTTAAATCCAGCCCATTATTACTTTCTCGGCTTCCTACTTCAGCTAAATTCTATTTCACTCCTTCCCCAGAAAGGTACTTGCACCTACTGCAGGATGCACGCGTGGTCCGAGTTGGCCTATATGCGGAGAAAAAACATACAAACTACAATAGTAAAGATGGAGATATTTCGTAGTGAAGTATGATCTTCAAAATCAGCTCTTTAAATCGGGAAATATTCAATTTTTCAAAATCGTTTGCGCTCGTTTATGCTCAGAGGTAAGATTGTGCAGTCCAGTGTAGTTTGAAGACGCATTCGTGTTTTGCTCTGTTTCCCCTACACTTCTGAATTGGCTCCACATTTTCAGGGCGATAGGAACTGTGATCGTAGTGACCATAGCAAGGTCGGCGGACAGGCAGTAAATGGCGAGGAGAGTGGGAAGGAGCAGTATGGATTTGGGCAGTTCGGCGTAAGGCTGGGCAAGCCTGGGCGAGGATACCCCGTTGGCAGAATTTTTTCATTTTCCTCTCTGATTAGATGAATGTTATAAACAAATACCCAGCCAAGTAAAATTGAATTCGGCTTCAAACTCCCCGTGTGATTTAGTCGCATGTGATTTTTTAATTAGGACATTAGCGAACACTATAGATTAACAATAGGGTTAACAGTGTTATGTTATATGGTAATGGTGAGGGGCGAAAGGACGAACACAAATACAATCATGGCCGAGTCGGGACTCGAACCCGCGATCCTACAGTCCGAGATCCCTACGGCACTACTGCCTTAACGAACTCGGCCATCCGGACGACTAATCAAATTTTATTTGCACCTTAGCATCTTCTCTCTCCCTGAAGATGATATTGTGTAGTATGTGTCTCCCACTCTTTTGTTTCTAAGGGAATCAAAAATGTAGTTGTTCACGATTCGTGATTTAACTTTCAAGTAAAACAAGGTGCTCATTTCTTTCAAGTAAAACAAGGGGAGTTCGGCGTAAGTCTGCGCAAGGGCGATGATACATCATAGGCAGAATTCTTTCATTTCCCTCTCTGAATATATGAATGTTATGAATAAATACCCAGGCAAGTAAAATTTAATTCGGCTTTAAATCGCACGGCTTTCCATTAGTTTAATTTTATTCGGACCTATGTTTTGACATAGTTTAGCAACGCCTTTAAATTTATCTCTCTCGCTGACTCTGCATTTACTTCAGAAAAAATAATTGTAAAGGACTTTTTTAATAGCCAACATCTAGCATATAGGCGATGAAACAACGTCCCCCATTTCCGGAATAGAGTAGCGGGAACCAAATATTTTGATTTTCCGTGTTCACCTCTCGCAGACCAAATGACATCGATTTTACTTTGCATGGTTTATTTTAGATTTCAATTTTTTCTCGAAATAATTGCATTGCGGAAATTCCTGAAATACGATTACGAAGTTTGAGCTTCTCAACAAGATGCCATTGTGATATGTTACGACCTTTTTAGATTGCTAATGGACTGTTAAGTGTTCGTGTAGTGTAAAGTATTGCGGTCCCCCCTTTGGTGGTTTTTATCAATTTTCGAAATAAAGGTGAGAGTAAAACAATCAGTGTTAGTG
Source organism: Gryllus longicercus (assembly GCA_038098605.1). Classification (NCBI taxonomy): domain Eukaryota; kingdom Metazoa; phylum Arthropoda; class Insecta; order Orthoptera; family Gryllidae; genus Gryllus; species Gryllus longicercus. The sequence continues at coordinate 502,817 of JAZDUA010000020.1, forward strand.
CAGTTTATTAGATTAATGTTTGATTTTAATTGTTGGTCGAAAGCAATGCGAATTGTTGCGTATAGAGTCATTCCAAGCCAAATCGCACACTCGCAATACATCACTATTTTTTAGCGACTTGAAACTTTATTAAGAGGTCTAAGGTTGAAAAGAGATGACATTTTTTATTTTTTTTCTAATCCGACCCATTTCAGAAATATTACCAATATATTTTTTCGAAAAATCATATGTGCGCTAATGTTGTTTTTTTTGTATAAATACCATTTCCTTTAGAAAATAAAATTACACTTAAATTTAACTAAAAAAGATGTAATTTCATGTGAAGTAAAAATAATTTTTGCAAACATTATTTAAATATTTAAAATACGTTTTACTTTTTAAAATGTTTAAGTTTTTACATTAGATCGACATTTAAATTAATTGTAAAAAATATTCGTGTATAGATCTAATGTATAGATCTGCCAAATTCAAAGTGGGACACACAGAAATAACGTTAAAAAAATAGTTTGTTCACCGGAGCGCCTAGGCAGCTCGCTGCCCGCCGGAATCGCTGCTTGAACTATGGGGCTTCAATGACACGTCGCATCGTGAGGTTCGTCAGAAAGCAACCGTGAGACATGTCATGTTATGAATCGCGGAAGTACACATACGGTCTCCAATGGAAGTATTTTGACGAAATGCGACTATTAAGTTTATTTATTAACAACAGGCATTGCTAGGGTCTGCCTGAAACAGAGCATCTTTCTTTCTCAGATATTCTCAGTAAGTTGAATAAACAGAGGAATTCGCGAAACGTGTGCGTTGCTCTTGCAATAATATCAATTGTATTTTTATTTGCATTTTCTTAATATGAAAATCTATAATTGCAAAAGAAGAGTACCTTTAGATTGTTACAACCAGCAGAGAAGTTTAAAATTGACTGGTTGCCGTAAAAAAAGGTATGTGTTTTGGAAAAACTGGTTTTCAAAATTCCTTCTCGTGACGAGTGAAATGACGTTTTTTCAAAAAAGTGAGAATCGACCATACTCAATGCCGCAAATATATTGGGCAATGACAATTATGAATAAACGTGCACCGCTGGTTCTGGTCACCGTAACGTATACAGCGATTTTTATAAGAATGAGCCAAGGTGACAGTTCGCTAAACAAGTGAACATCACGAGAAGTGTTCCTCCGCCGCGGCAGTTGTTCAGACACGTAGTATTTACGGCTCCCGTGAAGACATCACTGTACAGAAATCTAAGAGTTTCGCTGAAGTATATTCACGTACGCGATTCTAGAAAATGTTGAAACTTAATTACGTATGTGGAAAACTGAACATTCTCTCATATTCAGTAAAAGAAAACTGCCACGAATGTAAATAGAAAGAAAAATCATTTTTCAGGGTACGTTTAAATACTTTTTCTGGTCATTTCACGGCGAATGGCTCATGCATTTTTGTAGTGAAAAGGACACATTATTTTTAATTATAACACCCCGACTATCAATATTTAGTACTATGCTCTCTTAACTTAAATGTGACTTAATAATTGTTTTGTCACTAACGTTCTGCATGTTATGCATTCCTTAATCGTGAACAAGGAGGATGCCCTTTGCGCCCACTCTGGCTTTTCATGGTTCACAATTTTATAAAAAAATATATAAGAACCAACCCAAGGAACCACGAAACGCTCTCGAACACAGCTCTCCACCTTATATCACAGAAGCCGGCATCACATGCACCGCCACCCACACGTATTTCACATTGAAGACTCGATTTTAAAATAAACATAATATCTATCACACCAAAACTAAACTTGATGTAATGTTTATAAAAAAAGAATTTTTACAAAAGAGCACATAGCACTGCACTTTCTAATTTCAATTATTTCTCGTGGCGAACTACATTTTCGTCGGACGAAGACATCACAAAAGGAAGCGTCGAAGCCATTTACAAATTAGCCAACTTCAAACGAACGAATGGGGGAAGGAGAGTCTAAAAGGCTCAAGGACACAACAACCGCAGAACCTTCAGTTGTGTTGCCAGCTGTCAAAACTTCCAATTCTTATAAAATTCGCTCTATATCACCGGATACAAGTAATAAAGAAATTGACCGAGTAAGTTCGTCTTCTGTTTCTTCTGCTGTCTTTGCCCATCGTTTGCATTCTTCTGCTCTCTTCATGAGACAAAAATAAAATTTGTCGCTAAGAGTTTTCATTGTCCTAAGTGATTTTAAAAAAAATTCTCTCGTACTCGATGCTATTCTGAGACTTCTATGAATTAATGTATTAGCTACTCTGCGTCCTTTTGTACTATATTTCAGAGAAAGCAAAGAATGTTTTAAACATGTTTTTTCTGGATGCCGGGAACACGACACGGATTTAATACACCCATTTTTTACACGGTAGTGTAAACTCAAAACACTTCTTAAATACAATTATGACAGTGTTAACAGACACATGTTTTCAGATGGGATCAGTGCCTAGTATTACAAAACAATGCGAGTTTATGCTTCCACAAAGATGCCTTCAATGTGAGTGCTGAATGGCTTTGCAACATCTTATGACAAGGGACCTTGCGACGTAGGGAGGGGGGCGACAATTATATTCCCGATAAAAGCTAGCCTTAGTCCTGCCAGGAACCTATTGATTTACCCAGAAAGTTATTTAAGTGGGGTGATGATAATGTGAAGAACATTACCTTTATATTTTTGGCAACGCTAAACAATTTTTAGAAAGAGGACTATTGCAACAATAATATACTAAAAATACAGTCGCAGGGTCAAAGAAAGTACATAGTTTCATTTCTTTATGAAAAGGTGAATTAACAATATTCACTGTAAAGTGAAGTACAAGAAATATCGTAATTAACTGTATCACATACTCTTATTCGTATAAATATTCCGCCCGTTTAATACTAAATTGAATCCGTTTGATACTTTTTAATTTGAACTTAATAGGCTATGAAGATAATACACATGAATATGGCACATAGTAAGGTGTGAAGGGATGCTTCTATTTATTGCTCTGCGAAAGTATATTGATGGTAATCGTCTGCTGCTGATTGGCAAGTACTTGAGAGGTGATGCTCTAGGATACGTAGCGGCAAAACAGCAAGTAGAATTTTCTATTGTATTTAATTTCTCAGAATTATCTCAATGTCCAACTTTGTAACCTATCAAACTTATGTAGAATTTTTCAGAGATTTCAGAAGTAAGTTTTTTTTTTAATTTTTTAACTGTCGAGTTTTGAGAAAAATTTAACAAATAAAATAAAATAGATCAAAAAATTATTTTAAAAAAATGAATTCAATCTATACATCAAATAAAAGAGCATATTTTCTTCTTTAATGTCGCAAAATATTAAATTTTCTGTCACAATTACAACAGGACTTAAAAATGATTAACTTTAGCGATGCGAGCATTTTTTTGAAAATTTTGAAAATTAATATAATCACGAAAAATAACATTTGGGGAAAATGGAAAACACGTTGTAGCGTCCGCTACACAACTCGCAGCAGCGTGGGGCACAGCGGGTGGCACGACTTTCATATTTTTGCTTATGCTCTCCACAGACAAAAATTAAAATCTGGGACTTCAAGATAAAACTTTCCTTAAATTTGTGCGGTTTGACGGGGAATGATCCTATGAGGATTTGTGAACCACGATCCCTGTAGTTTTCAATACGCAGTGCAATGAATTATAATTTTTCGGGTTGTGTCAGAAGTGCACAATTGAAAAACAACATAGCTATGTGTTGTAATGGATTGTGGTCATTGTTGTGTGAAGAAATCTCCAATTTTGATGAATAGTTTTGCTTTGAAGAGGATGGAGCGAGAAAACATAATTTGTCGAGAAATTTTGCTCGATAGATTTTTTTCCACGATTCATTTTCTTACACACTGGTATTGCGGGTATATCCGGGACTCCCGAGAAGTCTTTTTTTTTATTTTTTTTTTAACGGCAAGAGCTAATGTTTATATATTTGAAAATCATAAAAATAGCACAATATTCTGTATAGAAATAAATTATTTTTTGGTGAATTGGCTTTGCCAGCTTCACATAATGCCATCAAAGCTACCAAATTTTGGAAAACCCTTTCGAGCAAAAAAAAATAATTCAGATATTTAAAAAGCACATCAGTAGGTTATAGAGAAAATTCTGGTTATAGAGAAAATTTGTTTTGTTGAAATGGCTGTGCCAACTTAACGGACGTAATCCGGCCGCTTCGTGTTGTATTCCTTTACTCAGTTCTAAGCTCTCCAGTCAATGCTGAATAGTCGGAGAATCTCCGCTGATCCCAGTCATACTTGGTGAATTGACTGAACTTGTGAATAAAAGGGTCCATTTTTTTTGTTGTGCGTCCTGATTCTTAAGTGCTTCTTGTGGGTTAGTTTGTGTTCTTAGCTTTTTGTTGTCGTACACTATGAAGGAACGATATTATCGTAGACTTAGTTTACTTCAAAAATTATTTTTTTACGTTCATTTGAAGAAAAGCCTTTGATTGACTGAAAACTTTTGCGTCGTCGTGAAACGTAGAACTTTTCTGAGAATTTGTTGGTCACTTGCAAACAAATATTTTTGAATTCAATTCAATTCAGTGATGCCTTATTTTACATAGCAAGACTCAAACTATCAGACCACTTCTGCCTGACCGCGCAAACTGGGAATTAAAACTGAGTCACTGGGATTTAAAAAATCTCTTAATGTTTTTATAAGAATCGCAACATGTCAAGACAAATCCTAATAAAAAAATGGTAAAATGTTGAAAAGGAAATGTTGACTACGTATTTAAGAAATTGTTCAGTTTTGTTAACTTAAAACACATGATACCAGCTCCATTAGCATCCTTAAAAAAATAGTTTTTCTGCCATAAAAACGACACATAATTGTAAAAGATAAACACAAGATGAGCGAATGTTTAGAATGTCTCTTGTATTACATGATAATTGTTTTAAGAAAATTTTTGCGTCTATACAGATACGCGTGTCCTAGCTCTTTAAAGAGCGTTGAGCGCACTGTGAAGTAATCCTCCGTTAACATTTACATTTTCTTATTGCAAGCGCTCTCTAGGGACCACTGAGTAGCTGCAGTAACATCAGAGACAGTCAAGTCGGGGAAACGCCGACAGGTAGCGTCTTCGCGCTCGCGTCTTGCACGCATCCTGCGTCATCTATCCATCGGCCAGAATTGGGAAGGAATAAGGATTGGGGTAAAGTTTTGGACGCTTCATAGAGGTTGGATTAGCCCTTGTGAAACAGGCAAACTTGTTTTGTCGTAACCTTTGTTGCTTTAAATGATGCCTTATAAAATGTTCACGCAAACTCAAAATATTTGTGTGAAAACGAGCTCAAATTACGGCATTTTCAGAAACGCTCAAACGCCATTTTCTCAAAAATTCTCCAAATTTTCGAACGGATGTATTATGTTTGTTTTATAAAAAGTACACAAATGTTTTTTTTTTTTAAATCACGCCGTTATGCACATCACTTTTTTTTGTTTTCGAAAAACTTTTTATTCATTTATGTCAAAAATAGTTAGAAACTGTGTATGACGTGCTATGGGGAGAAGTTAATTTGAAGTTACATTTATGTCCACAGCAAAACAAGGGGCCATCTCAGCATTTGCTCAAGAATCAGGGAAACTGGACGAAAACCTGATCGAGATGGGGGTCATTGACTCAGAAGCTGAAGTACAATACTTGTATCTTTACAATTATACAATCCAAATGGCATAAAATACATTAAATGTCATTGGTAAAATTAATATTACTTTCCTTTTGAACGTTCGGTATAGTCTCCAATTGTATAGAAACAGTTGTGCAGCAGAAAAAATTTTACTTGGGACTTAAACTTTTGTATCGAATTTAATCGCTTAATGTCATCTGGCAAGGTGTTGTAAAATAATGTACATGTATATGTAAATTTTTTGTAGTGAGCTGTTGATACTGTCACCTAATGAATATGATTACTACATAGAGTGTTGTAGTTATAGACAACGGCGTTTGCTGAAAATATATTCCTGCCCTTAAGCAAGTCATTTTTGACAAAATACACTGATTCATATATGATATACAATTCGTTTTTGTAATCTAAAAGTCTAGGAACTTCATTTGATTTCTGTGAAAAAGCTTCAAATTTCGCATTTACAGTAAAGCGTATACGTCATTTTATTAAAAACAGCTCCAAGTTTTCAAATAAATTTTTTCAAACAAAACAAAAACAAAAAAAATTACTATTCATTGTGTATTTCAACAGTGTTATAAACCACATTCCAAGGCTCTTTTCTTTCTTACTTTCCCAATCATAAAGCCAGATGCATAATGTTTGGACCCGATTTTACGCTTCAGGTTTTGTTATAGTATGAAATATTAATTACTTGGTACTGAACAATAGTTGATACAATAAAAGACTTCCAGAAGAATGATTATTTTCCACTTCAGTAGCTTACGTATCCCTGTTTATAAATCAATGAAGGCTTTACACTTTTATAAAAGGAGCCTGGATGAAAGTTTTGCGGGCGGGCTTGGACTCATTTCGTTGCACTATTGCATACAGCAGTTGTAAAATTCGAAGGAAAAAAGTATGCAAACTTTTGACATCGTAGAAAATTGAACATTGCTGCTGATTATTTTTTCTTTAACAACAATTTTCTTTAAAAACAATAGTAATAACAATAATAATAATTATTAATAAATATTATAATAATAATTATAATATTGAAAAAGAAAAGTAAGGTAGGTCTTGGGATGTGGAAAATATCTAGCAGATACTGAAATGTTATGAAAGGGTATTGAAACAAATTTGCTTATGTGGTTAATTGTTTACATTCCACTGTACCAAACAAGTGTACAAAACAGCACTACCATTGTTCAAATACAATGCCTGTTCACATATGGAAACCACAATAATGAAGAAAATAACATTTTTCTTTCAAGGCATTTTTTAAAAGCAAAGTATTTAAAGAGTGCCAAACAACAGATCTTACTCAACTGTTTTTGACACAGATGTTTGACAATACTCTTTTTTCCCCCTTGATATGTCAGTATGGCACACACAATTATGGCCAACGGCAAGTAGAAGTAGTAGTCAAGTCTTCCTCTCAAACAATACAAAGACTGCCCATATAACCCGAATGGAAGAAGCAAAGTGCACTAAGGAGCACTCATGTCAATGAGAGAAAATTAAATATTTCACAACATATGTGCTTAAAAATAACTTACTAAAATAATTTTGAACAGCAAATCTTTTTCATTCACACATACATGTACTCACAGTACATAAAATATACCATATATACGCATACACAATTATATACAAGTATATACAAAATGATAATCATTAAACAGTTCATGACTAGTTTATAACTTCATATAAGGTTCCAAGAAACCATTACTAGATGCTAGTGTAGCACTTAATACACAAACTTAATGTATTTCTTGGCAATGAGTAATATATAATTTTTACCCACCAATAATAGTACAAAAAAGACTTCACAGAAACATTTACTAAACCACTTTGATGTCTGTTACAGTACTATAATCAATTCCCATGCAACTAAATGGTTCTTTGCTTCTTCCAGGCCATTGTATGCATGTTATGATATATACAGAAACAATTACAGGTAAACATGATCACTCAAATGCATATTGAAATACAAACGAAGTGCAATTTGTGTTGTATTTTGATGGACTAAAATTAGAAACTTCCCATTATCAACAAAACTAAATGTTAAGCACTAAGTGTTTTGATTAAATACCAGCTGCTCACTGGGGAGGTTGCTTTCATCAATATTGAACATTTACGTGTACAAGTATCAGCAGTACATCAAAAAACACATAACTTCCTCACTTCACTCTATATTTAACACACACAAAAAATGATGAACAGTCAAAGATACAGATTAATCAGACCCACCAATCACAACCATCAAACAAAATTAGTAAATTAACTAGATAATACACACCTGGTACAAGCAAATGCATTACCACAATTTCAGGACATTACATTGGAACTAACAATACATTTTGATGAACATTTTACCAAAACAGTAATGATTGGTAAAGCTTGTCATACTGGTTTACAAGATAGCAAATATTGGTTGTTATTAAACCAGTTGGTAATCAACCTCCCAAACACACACACGTTTATGTATATATATATATATATATGGCACACATGTTAAAAATATTTATACACAATGATAAATGTCTCACAAAACAAACTAATACTTTCCCTTCACAAGAATGTGCAAACACAATCTTTCTCTCCCATGAAGAGAAAAAGTTGCTATTAGGAATTTAATTGCACACACACACACAAATGCAGGCACTAACAGCCATTCTATTCAGAATTCACAATCAGCATTAAAAAAAAAAATCAGGAGTTTCCACAAGAATGCAGACTTTAAAAATCTTTCAGACCTGTTTGTCACCACATCTATCTGGGTAAGTAGACAAATTAAAGAGATAGACCCAATTTTGTGAATTGCAAGTAACTGTTATTTTACAAAAATAATGACTAGTTTTTTCCTAATGACGAACGTCTTCTAACATACTATCCAGATCATTAGTGTGGAATTCAATGCTTTTATCAACAGAGGATTAAAAATATGAATTGAGATCAAATAGAAGCATGTTCTAAGACGCTAGACATTCTCTTCTCTCATCTGTAATTTGTTTCCCTGGACATTTTAATTTCAGTCTCAGTCAAATATACAAGCTCTTCCTCATTTCTATAGGGTCATATCATAGTCACACATAGTGACATTGATGTCACATTAAAAGTGTGCATTCTTTAGGAATCATTCTTTTCTATCTTCAAATGGCAATCACAGCATGTACTTAATCCAAGAGCTCAACAACAATTTGTCAAACTGTTTGTATAATAATATATTGTACTGTAATTTATTTTCAAGGAATGTATTTTGCACCCTACATGTATCTTTAACAATTCAAAAGATATTTAATGGATGGATGGATGGACTTTTGAGCAAAATTGCAGCAGGAAGTAATTGTTCATTTACAGTGTACATAAAATCATTGTAGTTTAAAATACTGGGGCAGGTGCAATTATAAGCACATTAATTTACAGCAATTTACATTATTTTCAATATTCACTTAAGAACAAAAATATTTTAGTAATTTCAACACTAAATCAGCTACATGGAGCTGACTGGTCAGGTTAAATTTGATCACTGTTCAAAGGGAGAGGTGATTTCAGATACACATTTCTCCTTATGCTTCCACATTACTTACTCTCTGTAGTGAAAGTGCAATAATTATCACGGTATAAAGAACTTTCATGAGCATTCAGGAAACCGGTGACAGAACTTAAGAGAGGATTTGATTTATAAAAACAAAAATATATCAATATAATTACCCAAGTACTTCATACTTGTAATCTAAATTCAGTGACTAAATCATAGAGAATGTACACTTATTGTACACAAATATGACATAATATAATATTGCACATAAACTTCAATAAAAGAAAATAACAATAATTTATTCATAACAATATTTTCTTGAGACATAAGAGATTAAATGACTTGTTTCATTCTCGTTTCTGACTGATTAATTTAACATAAAAATAATATTCATGATCAATCAGAAATATGTGCATCGCAGAAATAAACGTTTCAATCAGAAACATAATGCAGAATGCGAGATAACACAATAGTACAATTTTATATATACAAATGTACACACTTTTATTACTCTGAGTCTAATACAATAAAATATTCCTACAAACCAAAAGAAAGAAGAAAAAAATTGCAATGATATTTGTCACATAGATCACTTCATTTCACAATTTTCATGATATTTTTTCTGCCTTAATGAAAATCCAAATAATGGAATTAATTGTAAACACGTAGGAGTTCTAGTGGTGATCAGTTGAAAGGACTTGCTTATTTACTCATGAATGTTTCTGGCAGTGAAGATGTTAAACTGGGAAAGCATAAGAAGATTCTTCACAGAATCATGGCACTGCACTTTTACTATGTATTATTGAGTAATAAAATAACCAACTATTTCATCTCATCCAAAGTCCTTCACCCTCCTGGCACCTATCAAAACTAAACTATTTTTCAAATGAAAATACATATTTATCTTCACAAGGAATCATTCACATTACATTACTCGCTAGCAGGCTTGATAAAACAGTTATTGAAGAAGGGAATGAACATCTTTATTCATTGAACAGAGAAGAATTCTCATGAGTTGAAGTAATTAACAAGAGCTTACGTTAATATGATGAAATAATACAAGAAGAAGTTTCTTTTCAAGTAATGCTTGGTGACTGTGCCAACATATGTTCATGATGAAAGTTACAATGATTAAATCTCTTAAATTCAAGGTTGTTTTTTTTATGTAAACAAGTCCTGTAACTAAAATTTTAATCCTTACAAATTAAATAACAAAATATAAAATTCAGAGTAAAGTTCCATCATTGCACCTCCTTAGGGTTGAATAATATTACCACATGGTGACATGAAGAGAGAAAAAGAATAACGACAGAAAATTCAGTTGGCGAGATGCTTTCACACACTCATTTGTTCTAGAACAACACTGCGTTATTGTTAGCTTATTTTGAGGCGCTTGGTAGTTGTGAGGTGTCCAACTTCATTCCCAGATACAAGGAGTGTTCCAGGATTTAATTTGTTGCCCACTGCAACAGTTCCTCCCATAGCCAATGACACACCACCATTGCATGGCCCTGCTTGCAAGGGGAAGCCACTCACACTGGACGGATTATTAGTATATTTCTGTGAAAAGAAGAATAAAAATTTTTTTTTGTTTCATAAATATGTGCAGTAACTATAACCTTCTCCTTAATAAGTACAACCACACACAATCAATACAATTTTTACTTCTTAGATGCTTTTAATAAATATTCTTTATAATGTTTTTATATTTTGAGGTTGGTGTCATGCATTTTGTGTTGTAATTGTTACTGAGCTATATTGTATAACTAATAATGAAACAGCAGTCGTTTAAATCATTAAAAATATTCATTGGTCAGAAAAAAAAAAAAGAAGCTGAACAGCTCTCAATTTAAAAATTTCACAATAATTTCAAAACTCATGGATAGTTCACCCACAGATAAAAACAAGTATATAAGAAATGAGCCAAATGCTAAACAATAAATCTGCAGACTAAATTTCTTCTGTGAATACTTCTGAATATGATTGTTCTCAATTCGAAAGTATTTATCTTCAAAGATGAGGGAAATCATGACATGTCATGTTTTGTGCAATGAAAAAGGAGGACTTAATTTAAATAGCCTTATAGAGATAGTAATATTTATTCCATTAAAAAATAGTTCACGATTTTCTCCAAATTAATATGGTATATATGTTCTAGGTGCTAATTAACAAAGTAATAGTAGATTTCCAAATAGTGGGTAATAGGATGTCCCTTCAGTACATGTTGCAAGTACAAATAAGCAAGTTGAATGTATCCACCATGATGTAAGATGGTGAACAAATTATTTGGGACAATGTGAGCTGATTATACAAAAGTATTATCACAGTACAGCTATTGCAAATAATCCCTTTTAACCAATTTAGGAAACAATGTGTCAAAAACAAAGCTTCCCAGAAAAATATTGTATGCCTTTAAAAAACAAAATGTATTCAATAAAACTTGCATCCAAAATTGAAGACTGGAATTCTCAAAGGTATCAAGTGACAAATTTCTTAGTTAATGATAAAACAAGATTTAATTAATATCTTCAGGGATTTTTGCATAAATAGCAAAGGTAATGTGATGTAACTATTACACTGAAGAAAATGAAGGCATTGCCATTTTTTCAAGAATCCCTAAAAATAATGAATTAAATTTTATAAGTGTGGTCATAAATACTGTTACACTTTTTCGCTGCGAAATGCAAACTTCTATAGACACCACATTGCTACATATTGGACAGTATCTTTTATAAGAGTCAATTTTTACCACCAAAGTTTTTTTGTTGTATCTGCCATTGTGTTAAGTGGAATAAGGAAACCATGAAAAAAAGTGTCATGATAACACTGCATTAGTTGCAAAGTCATTCATATTCAATATTCTCAATAACCACAACAGAATGATTGTGAATCAAACAATTGAATGATCTGGTAAGAGTGGCTGTATCTGACTGCCCATATTCAGGTCATCCACGATTTGTTAGAACATCACATCTCATAAAGGCTGTGCAAGAAAGAATTACAAGGACATCGTATCTGAAAATTAATATTAATGGCAAAATAAATGTGCAATTGGAAAGGTACAATGCCAAGGATGTTAAGAAGTGTCCTTAGATTGAAAGAACTTCATTACAGCACTGACAAAGAGTATTAACTAATAGCAAAACTGAAGAAGCAAAGCTCATGAAATGCTTAGCCTTTGCATTATAAACTTCTCTTTTCTGATGAGGTTTTAACAACTGATCATTTAAATAATCAAAATGATTGTGCTTATGTACTAGAAGCAATTACAGCTCATCAAATGGCTTAAAAATTGAAAGAATTTAACAATGGACATCACTAATGGTTTGTTTCATGGGGTAGTTGGGAGGGGGGTCAACAGGATTCTGCTCCAGAGCATGTACGACCAAGACAAGAATTCTGAACACATGTTACAGTGATGTTTTTTTTTCTGATGTTGTCTGAGCATCTGACTATCCTGATCTGAATTTTTTGATTTAACAATTATCATTGTTTGAGGAAAGGTTCAGCAAAGAGACATCGCAAAGAGTCAAGACAGTTTTGTCATTGCCAATTTTCTCGTGTGTGCTGCTATCAATGAATCACCAGAAAAGACTGAAGGCCTTCATTTAAGAAAAAGAGTTTTGCATAGTTTGTATAAATCTATTAGAGTTAATATTTGTTCAATGTTCTTGCTACTTATAATTAGTATCTCTTTTTTCTCACCTATGTTCCAGATATTGTCATTATAATGTATTACAATATTTATGGTTATTTTTCTCATGTAGTATCTTAAGTGCTGCTCACCTTTGGATTCCAGTCCTCATTTATTATCTGGTATGACTCGGAGAAATATACTCCCACAATACCCCAATTAGTAAATAAAAGCTACTTCTATTATTTTTTTCACACAAAAATATTTCAATTACAAAGTTAGTCAATCATTGTTTATTCTACCATATACTTTATAATCTAGAGAGAAAGAGAAATTTTATAATCCACATATCAAGCTTCTGTAATAATTTTTGTTATAATTTTTATTGTTGTTGACTAGCATACAGGATGGTGAACTTAAGCCTCCAAAATAAGGTAAACACTATATTTAGGTTCTGAGTTTGGGAAAGGAATATTTAAAAAATCCTTATTTGATTAGAGTGCTACAGATACTAATAAAGGATTTCAGCAAATATTGAAGTGAGATGTCTATTTACTGCCTTTTACAAAGAATAAATGCAAAATGGATTAATAAATCTCAAAACCAAAAAACAACACCACACCAGAGTTCAGGAGGGACTCTACTGATATTATTGCTTATGAGCACAATTAACAAGCACAAACTGATACTTTTAGGCTCTCAAAATAGTTACTGTCTGAAGCACATACACAAAAGTTCTAAATACCAAACAAAATCAGAATTTAAAGAAAAGAAAGAAGAAGAAAAAAAAGAAAAAAAAAAAAGGGGGGGGGGGTGAATGAAACAGGTTATCCAAGGGAAAGGAAAGGAAAGGACAATGAGAGTGAATGAGATGTATTCAATGTTTATTTTATTTTCCCTCCCCACTTATTCTGTACGTAGTCTACACAATTTGTACAAATGCACACTGTTAATTATATTTACAAAATTTTTTCTGGAAAATCGCGGAAGCTCTGAAACAAATTTACACATGCATTTGTCAGTTGTTGTAAATTAATATGGAAAGGAAACCCTTTCTTAACAATTAAATGGGCAGGATTTTCATCAGATTTAAACTTCTCTTTTTACGAATGTTCTCTCCTCAAAATTTTCCTTTATAATTATTCATATATCTTTCTTACACTACTGAGCAAATTATGAGTTTCTACGTGTCTCTCTGCTTACCTCTCCTACATTTTCTATTCCATTATCACCACTTCATTAACTCCAGGCATCATTGGAAACACTGAGTTATGATGCAACATCTGAAATTTGAATTATTTTTATAGCACAACGACAATAATAATGACATTTATGGTGGTGATTGAGAGTAATAATCCCAACAGGGCTGAAGACTATAGCAACAAACACGAAAGTGAGATAAACAGTCATGTTGGAATTGATGTATTAAAAGAATTCATCAAATAGCTCCCAGGGTTTCATTTATATTTAAAAACATTAGAACAGAAACATTTGCAGAATTGTATTATGAGTATATAAGAGTATGCATGTTGAGGCATACAGTTCATCTTATATTCGCAGGTTGAGCCTAGCTGGTCAGGATTTATGTTTTTATAATGCCATTTCGTGTTAAGAAATAATAAACTGTGAAAATATCACGTGCATATACAATAAGTAATTATATTAGTGGACATATTCTCTGCATGCACCATGAATTTGCCAAGTGATTCAAACCCATTATTTGAATATTTTGAATGGGTCGGTAATGAGAGAATTTCAAACGAATAGCATTGTATCATGAGAAACGCAATGTGAAATATACACAAATTATTGCCTAAATTTTGTTACATGAAGCGTTGATCGAAGGAGCCACATGGACTGTCGATTTGTCACCCGGTGAGTGCAAATCTTTGTTTTGCAAGAGACAGAAATGTAAAAATTCACATTGATAGGAGCATGCATTCTACATCCAAAAACAGAAAAGGATGATAAAGTTCAAACTCAATTACAGGAACATTGTTTACAATGCAAATTTTAAATTTATTCTGTTAAAGAATCAGAGACCATGAACAAAAGCGAGGCAGGAGGAAAATCTGACCACACAAAAGGGGAATGTTCTTAGGTGGAATTAGATGAAAGAACGCAAATGCAAATTCAACTCATAAAAGTTTGAGGGGTCTAAAACGTCAGGGGATGTTGCAGTACAGGAGGACCAAAAAGAACGAAACTTTGGAAGATAAATAGGGTCGTGAAAAAATCCATGATAATGATGATTTTTAAGGAACAAGAAAATGATAACTGAGGTAATAAGTTTTAACATTCTCATCAATAAGGCAATTTTCTAGTCAATAGACAATTTTCAATTTTATTTTGACTTAATAGTAAGAATTGGTTAAAAATTTAATAAATTCCCACGAGACCTCTTTAAAATTTAAGGGATCATCGAATATTCCAAGTCACGGTATAAAGGTAAATCTTAAAAACTTTTCAAACAAGAATATGAATGTGCCCAAAAGAAATAAACTCTGAGCACCACTAATAATACTAAACAGATGTACAAAGGCAAGTGAGGAGAGATGCAGGACCATAGGAAGAAAAAGGTAGGGTAGGACAGAGATATACATTTGTGGAAAACAAGTTCATAAGGAAGTCAATCAAATCAATACAAAACACAATAATCACAAGGGAACACGGATGAGATCTTGAAATGAAACCTGCCTAGTCTTGGGCTTTGAGATAATCTTTTGATAAATTGGTAAGAAACAGAAGAAAAATAAATGTCAAAGATTAATATAGACTTAATTTTTTATTCAATTACCTATATTTCATGCAAAATTACACAAAAACTACTTCCTTTTCCTCTTTCTTTTGACCCTTTTCTGAAGAACAGATTTTATAAAAGAAAACAATTTTTTCATCAGTACTGCAGTTGTGGAAAGTCATTGAAAAAGTTTGAACTTTCACCATTTTAGAAAATTTTGAGTTCAACAAAAACAGTACATACACTTTTTTTATAAGAGAACTTTGCATGATCTGAGGAAAAAAATAATAGAAAATTTGGAACAATTTTTGAGAAAATCTTGACTATGTTGTGGGGCTTCATGTTAAGAACACCTCAAAAAATCGATATATCAATTTCAAAATTGGAGGGCCTTGAGTTTAACAGCTTGATCATGGAGTGTCAATTTCTTCTTCTTAATCCCATTTTCTTGACCACTACTTCAGTCTTCCGGCACCTAATCTTCTTCTCCAGTCTTCCCTGTTCTTCCATGAATCAGGAGGTAATTTCCACTTCTCGATTATCTTTCTTATCTGGTCATTCCATCCTGGTCTTGGTCTGCCTCGTTTTCTCCTTTCACTTGGTGGCCATTCTAAGAATCTTCTGGGGAGTCTTATCTTGTCCATTCGCTGTACATGTCCAAACCAAGTGAGTTGTTTCTTTTCAATTTCCTCTATAATATCATGTTGCAGATCCATTATTTCCTTAACCTGTTTATTTCTTATTCTTTCCCTTCTAGATATTGCTGCAGCTCTTCTGAGGAAATCCATTTCCAAAGCTCTCAATTTTATTTTTTGTTGTTCTGGAAGCTGCCATATTTCTACTCCATACAATGTAACACTTTCAATCTTACATTTATATATTGTTTTCTTGCTTATATTTGGATGCCAGATAACTAACTTCAGGGATCCTAAAATTGTTCTTACTTTAACGAGTCGGCTTTCACATTCCTTTCCATAAAAACCCTGTTATCCTATTATTGTTCCCAAGTACATTATATCCTCTGTTGTTGTTATTATTTCTCCAGTTTCCATAGTCAATACGTCATGTGTACTGCCTAGAGTCTAGTATACTGTTTTTTCTAGGTTGAGGCTTAGTCCCCATTTCTCATAATCTTCTTTTATCTTTCTTGTCATATATTCAATATCTTCTTGTTCTTGCGTCATCAGCACCTAATTATCAGCGAACTGTAGGGTATAGAGTGTTGTATTATCATCAAGAGGTATTCCCATCCCAGCACATTTTTTTTCCATACCTGTAACACCGCATTAACATACATTTTAAAGATAGTAGGTGACAAACAGCATCCTTGCCGTAGTCCTTTTGATATAGGAAATGTTTGGGTCATCTGTTTTCCAACTTTCACTTTTCCCTTTTGATCTATATACAATTTCTTCACACTATTTATTAAGATTTTATTTACATAACTTCCCACAACTTTATTACTGGCACACTATCATATGCCTTTGCTATATCAAGGAAGACCATGTGAAGTTCTCTCCCGTTTGTCATTTCTTTTGCATCACTTGGGACAGACAAAACAGGTTATGTAATCAAGATTGACCCACCCTAAAACCACTATGTTCTTCTTCTTCATACTCCTTGTATCCATCTTCTATTAATATTCTCCCATATACCTTACTGAATGTGTTTGTCACTGCTATCCCTCTATAACTTTCAAATGTCTTTCCTTCCTTTCTTATATATTGGTGTTATATAAGCCATTTTCCAGTCTTCTGGTATATCACCTTTATTTATACATACATTCATTAGCTTCGTCATCATTCACACTAGCTTTGGTGTTCTGTTCTTTATCAGTTCGCTTGGGATTTCTCCTGGACCCGGAGCTTTACCGCCTTTCATTTCTTTGATACATCTCTTAACTCTCTCTTCAGTTACTGTAATTTTCCTTGCCGAAGATATCTTTTCCCTTTCTGTAGTTCCAAAAAAGTCTTATCTTCCTTCATTTAATAATTTCCTAAAGTACTCTTCCCATTCGCTTACTGATATACTTTGTATGCAGACTTTTTCCATTTTGGGAGATTTTACCTCTCTAATGAACTTCCAAATCTCACTTGTTTTTGTTCCACCTATGTACATTTCTACTTCTTGACATTTATGCTCCCATGATTGTTGTTTTTCTTTTCTTATGAGGTTTCTAACTCTCTTTCTTTGGATTTTATATTTCTCTCTATTTTCTTCTTTCTTGGTACTCCACCATTTTCATACAGTCTCTTCTTCTCTATTTCCCGCTCCAGGTCTTGAGTAATCCAATAGCTCTTCCCTCTCCTTTTCTTATTTAAAGGTATTTCACCAAACGCTTCTTTAGCCACTTGATGTAGACAATCTTTGAGGTGTTCATATGTCTCCTCATTTGATCCAACTAGGTTTTTATTCAGTAAATTATCTAATCTGTTTTGAAATAAATATCTTATACTTGGTGATAGACACGCTATATTATATTTCCTACCTTTGCTATTTAATTTTTGTCTTCCTTTCGTTCTCTGTTCTCCATTTCTTTTTGTTTTATGGATGGAAACATAATTTTGGCCTTCACTAGGTAATGGTTGGATCTACATTCTGGGCCTCTGTGTGCCCTGACATCTATTACTTTACCCCTTTAATACTGTCTAGTGATTACGTAGTCAATCACTGATCTCCTTTCTCTTACCTTATCTTCCCAAGTGAACATATGCATATCTTTATGCTGGAAGTGGCCATTTCTAATTATAAGTTCATGCTGTTCACATAGTTGAATCAATCTTTTTCCATTCATGGCCATGGCCATTTCCATCCATCCATGGTCATGGTCATGGTCATGGTCATGGTCATGGTCATGGTCATGGTCATGGCCATGGCCATGGTCATGGTCATGGTCATGGTCATGGTACTCCCTAAGTGAAGCAGAATGTCAATTTTGAAGAAAATTATGTGAATGGTTTAGGCACTAGTGGTGACCACAGACAGATAGTCAGGTGGACGGACAGACACAGACATTTGCTGTAAACCGATTTTTCAGCATTGAAACCCCAGAAACTACTACTGTTCTGACTATACAAAATATTAGAGGAAAATATTTAAATATAAAGGAACAAGAATGATCCATGAATAAAATTGCACTTTTGCCACAGAATTAAACTACTTTCATCATTCTTTGTAAATAGAATGCAAAAAAGTAAAAATAGCTTCCCTTTTCTTTTCTTGCGATTTACACAAAATTAATGAGCTATTTTCTTTTTTTCTAGAGATATGAAATACAATTGTATAGTATAATACGAAAAGTTCCTCTGAACTGCATTTATAAATATTACAATAAGAAAATTCATCTTAACAAATCAGATTTATTGCACTCACCTCTCCCATGACAGCAATTGGTGTTTCACCAGTCTCATGAGCTACTTGATGCTCAATAAGGAAGAACATATATTCATCATACAGAAGACGGATCAGGTGAAAGGAGCCAAAACTAGCCGCACTTCTCAGTGTCAAATCTCTGATGACCATGGAACTAAAAAACGCATTGGTACATCAATGGTACTTTCAAAATAAATTTCCACAATATCTATTACTTATTATAACCCTACAAAATACAAATATCAGATATATTACGTGATATTCAAATTCAACCACCTCATATGATTTTTTTTAATCAAACAAATCTCAAATATTAATTGTGTCATCAATTTGTTGAAGCAGTAATATTCATGATGAGGAGTGATGATACGATTTTTAAAACTTAATAACATAAATACAAACATGTACCATCAAGTTGCATGCAGTTACTGTCAGTGAGTTTGCCTACATTTTATTGTAAAGAAGCAATTTGAGAAAGCAGTTTCAAACTAAATATCATGTTAATCAAAATATGAAAATATATATAATTGGATAATTGAATAATATAATTGGATTGGATAATTTTGAATTTCACCTGTAAAAAGACCACTTTAACAGGAACTGTCTTGCCGCTTTGGCAAAATTAGGCTTTCCCTCGTAGGGTTTCAACACCTGAGTGACCACACCCTTCAGCCAAGCCGCCCACTGCTCCAAAGAATTTTGCTGCTGAAGTGTGACCTTGAAATCAGCTTCTAGTCTTTGAACCATCCCAGCATCACACTGACACACCCAGGAGGCCTTAAAAAAAAAAAAAATATATTATTTACAATGTCTGTTATTCAGTTATAAAATTTTTTATAAATCACCTTTTACGTGCATCAAAAAACATATTAAACAACTTGATAAATGATTCAAATGATCCAGAGTCCTTTAAAATGACATTCAAAAGACCTTTTAATCTTCAAATTCAGAAATACCACTAACCTCATTTACAAATTAACTTCAATATAAAACAAATGTCAAATTTCATCTTCTGTATTATTCATGTCACAATGATGATTACCACCCTCAAAATTAGAATCGCCACAAAGTACTAGTTGAACATTTTTTACTTACTTGTTCTTGCACATTGTGAAAATCCACTCGGTTTAGGTCCACCAGCATTTGTGAAATCTGAGAGGAATTTTGAAGAACAGCTCTAGCTGCCTGTGCAAGATGATTTAAAGAAGTGTATCGACGTAAAGTCTGTGCAAAGGCACTCACAGCAGAAACCTTAATCTGAACCATTTCCTCAGGACAGCCAGTCATGGCTGAAGTGAGCCACGACTCTAACCCTTTAGCAAAGTTCCTTATAGATTGAGTCAATGAGCTAGGAATTGGCCGAAGGACATCAGGTATAAGAACGTCAACTAAATTTTGATAAAAGAGGTAGTCCACACGCCGCACAAATTGCTGAACTGGGCTACATTTGCACAGCAAATATAATTTGGTTCTGTAATGAAAAATAAAGTGAAAATTAGTGACAGACCAAAATAAATAAATAAATAAATAAATAAATAAATAAAAAATCTTTTTTAAAAAAATAAAAATGATGATGTACCAGAATCTGCATGATTAATCAAAAACTTAAGCATTAACTCTTATTAATGCTCTAAATGCTTATCTTAAAAGTTTTGTAATTCTTCCATCTTTAACAATACCACTTAAAATTAATGAGATCATTTTTTGACCGACCTGTGTCAAATTTATCAAAGAAAAACAGAGAAACATAATAATTTTTTTGAATATTAATCCTCAATCTTAAACAACATGTTTTACACACTGGTGGTATATTTAAAAAACAAAAAAACAAAACAAAACAAAACCCACTCTCGTTTATAGAATTCAATGAGAAAAATACTTACTTTGACAAATACTTCTCTTCTTCACATTCATCACCATTATTGTTGTCTTGGCTTCGCCAAAATTCTCGCCATAGACTTTCTACCGTTTGAAATTCCAAATTTACTACAGCATCAAGGAATGCCTACAAAAATGAAACAAATATATATAATTTTCATAAATACATGTTTCATCAAATTGATAAACATTTAGTAAGGAAAAGTGCTATAAACTTCAAATGTATTGTAAATGAAGTGTTTTTAAGTTTTATTCCCAACATATTGCATTGACAAAAATGTTGCATGTAATCAAATCTTTCAAGAAACCATTAAAACATATTTGATAATAAATAAAAAGATAATGGGATGATATTTCAATACAAACAGTTTAAATAATAAATTTACTGCAAAAGACCTACAAAGAAACATTTAGGAACGTACACAAAAAATACAAGGTATTATGTAAAAAATAAAAATAGCAGGTTCATAAATCAAAATATTTACAGGTTGAAATGAAAACAATAGTGATATAACAGTGAAAATAAATCAGAAATTTTTAATTAGAAACAAATTCCAGATCAATTAATAATGTAACAATTAAAATTTACGGGATACTAAAAAGAATAATACGTCTTTGTTTGTATTAAAAATGACCAAGTGATTCTTTTGATATGGTCATAAAGCAGGCAGAAATGTAATTTTGAGTATAGATATGTTCAGGTGTTTAGAATTTAAGAAAAACTTTAGTATTGGTTGGATGAACATCAAGAGTTGTAGCTTAAATCCACAGTAGAAATTAAGAAAATATTCTAAATGAGAAGTGTAGCAAATGAAATTGGGCTGCAGCCATGTTAATGGACATTGAAAATATAATTGCTTAGCATACTTCAAGCAGAAGTATTAAAAGTCAGGTCAATGAGCATTTGGAAATGTGATTTTTATTGTAGTAGAAAGATCAGCATTTACTCGAACACTTTTATATTATGAAGAAAAATAAATAATTTCTTGGGCTATTATTTTAAATAATAGAAACTGATTACAAAGGGCAAGTTTAGCTATTATGAATTTTGTGAACCTATTGTAAAACAGGATCGAAACAAAAGTATATATCCAATGATGTTTAAGTTTAATTTTAAATCCTGACTAACAACATTGTTTTTGTTTTAAAAATTCAACCATTTGGGATTTATTTGTTTGTTTGGATACATTGTTACTGTATAAATTACAATCAGAAAATAATCAGCTGATTCTAGTATGTTTGTATTTATCGTGTAAATAGTTCCTTGAGTGTTGATACTTTAGGCGCATAATTTCAATTACGATCTGATATTGAATTTATCACTGTCACTCGTAATACAATCACATGTCAATATGTAATTTATTAAGTTATTATATTATAATATGAAAATGTAGGATCAGTTAACTGTGTAGATTAAATTTATATGCATTAGCAGATGCAAATTATTAACGATAGTCTCAAAATTAAATGTTTTTATAATATGAAAATTGCTTGACTCATTTAAAATTTCTGCACACATCTTCTGTAAAGTTCGACATTCATGCCACAAGAGGCACCACTATTGCCATGCCCAGAGAGTATACAATCCATGTAGTAAATCATAAACTTCCTATTTTGTATCATTACATACTGTCTATTTGCATCTATTATGTCTTATTCACTTGAATTTTCATTCAGATATGTAAAATAATGTTTGTCTGCAGACAAATAATTTTAATGTTGTTTTCATATTTATATTTGCATATGCATATTGTAGTCAAATGCCACTGACTGGCAACTTCTGTGGAAGTTTGTGTGTTTTTCCGACAACACTTTAACGACCGAGATTTTAATGTCTTTTTTCCCCCTTTTTTTCTTCTTACCCCCACTTTAGAACAATGCCGTTTAGTGTAGACATTCATTTCATGTCATGACAACAGGAAATGACACATTTTTAATGCATTATTTTGTTGATTTCATTGATTTTAATATTGTTTAAATGGTACTCACTTCAAACAATATTTATGAGATGTCACGAATGTTCTCCCGAAATTTCCTGAGTAGCCTATTCGATTTCTAAGATCAGAAATTGTAATGTCAGCTGAGGCGAGTATGTAATCTAAGGTTCCTGGAATGCCTGTTAGTACCATTATTGGATGGGCCGATTTCAGCGTAACTAAAGTCAGAGATTAAGAACAGTCCAAACCAAAAGTTTAGGATCTGGGTTCACTTCAATGAATGGAAGAAACCCCGATTACATCAGTATCATATCTAACAGCTTGAGATATTCATCCAAGCTGGTTTTGATCAGATTTTTATGTCCTTTTTCTTTGCTCTTAGGGCACTTTTAAAACATTTTAAGAGTTATTTAAGGTTATAATAACTATCATGTTTTTCACTTTTATATTAAATTATTTCAAAATGCATTTTATGACCTTATTTTATCTGAAAAAATGGCATATTTAAACCACTTTCCATACTCCTGTGATAACTGAAAATATGTTTTTCAGTATAAATGAAAATGCGTATGGAAAGAAAGGAAAAAAAAATATGCTATAGATTAAGACAGGAAGTTGTGAGACATTGGGCTATCCTTCCAGTTCTACTAAAAGAAAAAGAGAGAAAGTAGAAGAAAGAAGAGAGAAAAATGAGAGAAAATAAAAAGAACAAAAGGCAATATCTAAAATTCCAAAATTGTCTACATTTTTCTGCAAATATCAGAGTAAATCTTCTGACGTTTTAAATAAAACTTAAGAAGCATTAACTTCAAATTCGGTTTTCTCAGAAATTAACAGAACCTTTCACAACACTGAAGAAGAAAATTCTCAAGAAGAAGAACTAACACAGATTCACAAAAATCACAATTATAACAGCTACTCTACTGATTTAGGACAATGGCCATCCAAGGTAATAGAAAATGAGCGAGAATACTGAATCATCAAAGGAAGTGAAGAATGTCAAAATATTAATAGAGATTTTACTTTGTGAAAAAGATACTGTAAAAATGAAAATAAATGAGATTTTGCCAAAAATGTACTTTTCCTAAATTGATGAAAACACAGCAGGAAAGAAAATAACTCTACTACTCGCCAAGCACAGGTAGTTTGTTTTTGCTTTGCTTGCAACATTGTTGGTTCTGATAATTTTTCACTTACATTTATTGAAGAGGACTTCAATGACTGGAAACATAGTGATCATGACATAGTGAATTGACATGAAGAAAGTATTTCTCAAACGAAGAACTAGATTGCCTTGTTAGCTCAAAATAAGAAAGGTGAATGCATAGACGCAGCAATTGTTGATGAAATATAGAAAGACAAACAATATTTGCGAATTTATAATCAGAAATGGGTTAGAGTTCTTTCACACACCACACCCTTAATTAACTATGCCTTGAAAAAATTAGAAAAATTAATAAAAGAGGCCCTGCATGATAAAAGTGCTACAGGCCTCACATGTCATTAAACTGGTCTTATATTTGGATAAAAACTGTAGTTAGAGATGTTTTTTACCCTCATGAAAACAGATCATTTTTTTACCCTTCTTGCATGTTTTTCCTGAGAATTTCTGGAAATAGAAAAACCACCAAGTTCTCCAAAATTTGAGGCAAATTCAAAAGTTGCACATCTTTCCCAAAATTTAAATCATGCAACTCGCAAAGGACATGTCTGGCCGAAGAGGAAGTCATGATTTATGAAGCTCTGGGAACAGCAATATTTTAACTGCTGTTATGGCTTAGAAATCAACAAAAGATGGGGACTTAGAGACCTTCTGCACCCACTTGAGAGAGTTAAATTTTCACAGTTTCTGTACTGATATTGTTTCCATTTTTTTCTTATTATTTCAGACAAATTGTTATTTTATTACTAAGGTTTTATATTAAAAATTGAAACAAAATTTTTGAATAACAATCTTAACTTTTAGAGAACTTACAATGAAGTACAGAAAAATTATAAAATTACCTCACAATGTTCTCGATAAATACTTCGCAATGTATCTACATCTTCTAAAGTGCAGTCTTCGGGCAAAGTAAGGCCAGGTGAAAAATCAATATCAGGAAATTCTGGAATAGCACCAGCTCCATCACCTAAATACTGGTGGTGTTGTGGGGAAGTTGAATTAGAATGATTCGATGTTACAGAATTATTTGTGCTTTGCTCATATTGATTGTTTTCTACATTCTTCTGGCCAGATCCAGAAAGAAACTTGTAGCGTTTTTGGGATGTTTGCTGCCTTACTGCCATTGATGTTCCATCTTCAGACAGTTGATTTAGATTGGAGCCAGGTTTTACTCGTATTCCATAATAGTGATACTTTGAATTACCTCTGAAACATGATCATAACAAATCTTTACATGATAAAATAAGATTATTAGGCAATATGATGACAAAAATGTACTAAGAAATACTGATAAATCTGAGAGGAATTTTAAGGGTGAAAATTTGTAACAGAGTTCCTTTCTTTTAACTGACCTTGTTCCTAAGCGACGTGTGCGTAGACCCAGAAATACTGAACGAATAAGTTTTCCAAATGAAGCTGCATTCACAGGATCAAGTTTATGTTCATTACAATGACGAAGATAGTGATTATACAAGGTGGAGCGAGGTAGACTCACTCCTTCTGCTGTCTCATAATTTTCAAGTAACCACTGTACCTGGTAGCAATCAAAAACATGTTTGATATAATCTCTCTTGATCAAATAAAGTTTAATGGTAATTTTAAACTTGTTTTATTTTTGATAAACGCATCATTTGTTAAATCAGCAAAGATTAACAACAGCACACTCCACAATAGTAATCACATTATTGACAGACTTACTAGTAGAAAAAAGAATAATAAAAAGTGACATCTACTAAATTATGAAAATGTGTTTAAATAGCAAGTGCAAGTAGTACTATTTCAATAACATTCTTATTGTACAAACCACATAGCTAGTTAATTTTTGTTGACACCAGACTAGGTATTTAAATGTACTGAATCTGAATTTTTATCACTTAAGCACTGAACATCTATAATACAATATTAATACATATAATTTTCTTAGATACATAATTATTGGTTCTGTTAGTTAACTATTAAAAAAAACTTCATTAATTTTTTTATGCAAAAGCAAACCCATATCATGCACATGCTAAGTTACATATAGCAAGGTTATTTGGGGTCACTTACTGTGGCTGGTGACACCCGTGTGGCGTGCGATAGATTGGGATGCCCGTCACCGTCCATAGAAGAAGGGTTAGTATTACTGGGAACCATATACGTCACCCCACTTGTATCCTGTGGCAGTCATTTAGGAAGAAAAAGGAATCAGATCAGATTGATGGGACAAGGCATGATGGTAGTTTTGAACAGTCAAATCAGTTTTCTTACGAACAATTGTGAAGTAAGATCAGACTGGAAAACTTTAAAAGCAAATACCGATAATTGTTGTTCTAACAACTGTCAAGTAGTATAACATGCATATTATAAACACTCAGCAACTTTATTTTAGCAAATGTGATTTTTGAAACTAAAATGTTTTATTGTTTGCAGAAATTATTAAATTCAACTATGTGTTAAATAAATACAATTGTGTACAAAAACTACATAATAAGAAGGAATTTTTATTTGCATTCACTTCTACAGTATCTGATTATTTTCTCTGTTATGAAAACCGAAAAGAAAATAAAAGAGAAAAAAAGAAAAGAACAAAAGTAGAGAGAGAAAAAGAAATGCTGAAGAATTATCTTACAAATTTCAAACAAAGCTAGTGATTTAAAAAAATTCAAAATGTTCCTCATTTCTGCTGTGTAGACATGCCATTGATCTTGATATACTAATATAAACATCCATCATACGAACAACATTATTATTGGAATATATTGTTAAGGTATTATGTACCTTTCTCTCATTTACTGTTTGATTATTAGACTTGTGATGCTCCTCACTACTTTTAAACATACAATCAACAACCAAGGATTTTAAATATAGCAGAACCTTAATATGCATAACTTTTCAAATATTTGAACATTTTATGTAATTTTGAAGTCAAAAAGAGTAATTCAATATTTAGAAGCCTGAAATTGACTCTGCCTTAGGGTTCTTACATATTTAAATGCACCTAGTCAATTTGATGCAAAGTTAATACAGTATAATCTGTCTAAACTGGAACCTGTACAAGCCGAAAACCTGCCTTATCTGGAAAATTTCTCCGGCCCATGAAGTTAAATGGCATTTTACACAGCATAAAATGGAATCTGTCAAACATGGAAACAGAATGTTTTTTCATGACCTAGGGGAAAAATCCTTTATAAAGCGGAATTCCTGTAAATTGGCAGAGAGACATGACATATTCCTATTGAAAAGAATGCATCTGCAAGTGTTTTAAATTCTCTATCCAAGTGACGTAATTTAGTCGTGGCTGCGTAGCATTCATCCTTGCGGTCGTTTGTCTCTCAAGGTGTAGGACACACAGGAATTCTCTCCCTCCCGACTCTCTGAGCGTGGGAAAGTGTATGGACATGGCTTCTATTCACGCATCTCCCTGCCTGTGTAGAAAATTGTAACCCTTCCGCCAGAGACATACTGCTCAAGGCCATGCGAGGGTACCAGAAAGTCATAGTACTCTGGGCTGTGACGCATTTGGCGTTGAAAGAGACAGCAAGCAGTCTGACTGCAGCCACTAGGCCATGAGGTAGTGTGTATAATTTTGAGTTTCAGAACCAGTTTAACAATGGTTGAAAGAAAACAACATAAAACTCTAACCTTAGATCAAGCTAATAGAAGCAAGAGAAACTCTGAATCTGTCAATGAGGAATGTTTAATATTCATTCATTGGTGATTTCCATCCACTAATAAATAATCATAAATACGTTATATGTTAATGTTAATTATAATTAAGTTGTGTAATTTACTTGTTTCACGATGGAAATATTAATATTAAAAGTGTCATCAAATACACAACCCTGCATAAAACAGAAACTTTCCTACACCGGCATTTTTGTTGTTGTCCCAACTGATTCCAGCTTAAGACAGATTTTACTGTAGTTACAAAAACACTGAATACATAAAGAAATTCAAGTTATCAAGTTTCCTCAGTATTTCAATGATTAGCTTTTGACAATTGACAATTTATCTACTATTTAAAAAAAATTATTTCATAAAAAAGGATTTGATATTAGATGAAATTCTTCAAAGAAATTATTTTAAAATATATCTTGAACAGTGATCCAAAAAAGTATTTATGCAATTCATAATTCCTGTAAAACCACTTTTGCTACCTCTTTCCGAAATTTTTTTGTTTTGAATAGACTCGGAAATAAGCTCTCTGTGGGCAATACAGCCTCTACATAGTTGCTAAAATGATCCAGATTGTCATCAGGAACGTCCAGAGAAAACAAGACCTGGGTTGTAATATCCACGGGAGCCCCTTATTTCAAATAAAAGTTTTTCTACTCCTTTATATAATCAGAATTTATCTTCCTATGCAACACAAATAACTTAGTGATTAATTTGAATTGCAAGTAAATACTTTTATTACTTATTTTGAATGAAAAGCAATTTTTTGGGTCCCAATTAAGTTGAGGCAGGGGCAAGTTGCCCCACCTGCACCCCCTTCTGGGAATAATATTAATTCAGGTGACATTTGGTGATGATGTGGATATTAAATGGAAACAAAGAAACAAGAAAACTTTTATAAAATCATTTGTGCACGTTTCATCAGTTGTAGAATTGAAGAAACTCTGATTACAAATTTTCCAAGAAAAAAAAATTATTTTTCTTATCAAGAAATATTAAATCTCTTATATATGTAAATTACATTTGATTTATAATAAACAGTACTAATATATTCATATGAGAGGTATGTAAAAATATTCAATACTTATTTTCCCTCAAAGAAGCTAGCTTTTTAGAAAAAGGAGTGGAATGAGAGCTCCATAAATTTATTTCCAAATTGGGATGGCAGAATAAATAATGAAGGGAACCGATTAACTAGAAATTAATTGCAACAGCAAACAGTGTACATCTTCTTTTAGCTCTTTGTTCCACTAAATTGCACATTACAGTGGAGCCAAGTAAATATAGACAATATTAACAGTGGTATATGGACACACATTGATGTGTACTATGAGATAAAGTTGCATTTCATTTCAGGATTACAAATATAACTCTCAGAAAAGTATTTACAATTTTTGTAATCAAGAACACAACTGAGGTGAATTGTAAATTATGCTTGAATTTCTTTATGAAAAGTGTTGAAAATATTAATTATTATATTCATAAGAGAAATCATGATTTGACTGGACTGGTTTGAACAATAAGCCACAATAAAAATTCTGAATTTTTTTCAGTTTAACAACAAAGCAAAACTTACTTCTTGATGATTTCCAAAGAAGAAAGTAATATATCTAATAATGGAATTCTAATTATATCAAAACAGCTCAGTTACCATGGTTATTCAAAAGCTGTGTGTGATATAGACTAAGGATACATCTCATTTTTTCCATCTCATTTTCTATATAATTCAGGAGCACATATGTGAAGCAAGTTTTGATGCAACAAACAAGCAGCATGCAATAACATATCATTATGGAAAAATATGTACAAGCTGTGATCATTACTAGTTAAAATCATTCTGAAATTCAAAGTGAATGCAAGCAATGTTCTGTAAATTTGATTTTCTTCGGAATGGCCTGAATAAATCAGTTTTCTCATTTTTTTAAGGTGAAAAGACTGGTCACTAAAATATTTAAGAAGAAAAACATAATTTAATAATTTGCAGGTAGAGATGAACAACTATAGCAGTCTCTCATCGAATTTTGTTCAACCTAAGTTTTATAAAAAGGCATAAGTAGTAAGGTGTCTTAATCTCTCCAAGTACGTTTTGGTGTTCAAAATTTGACTTTGTTCTTTCTTCCTTCCTACTCCATTTTTTAAGTCACCTATCCCTTTGATGTTCAATTAGGATAACAAGTTCCCTTTATTAAAGATTGGAATTAATATTCATTTTGTAACATTATGTATGTGAATACATAAACAAATGAAGCATTTGACGAGGCCATTATGATGCACGAGTATGCAAAACCTTTTGGATGTATTTTCTCTTTTGATCCTTCATTATGACATCTTAGTATATCTTAACGTGCAGGGTGCCAACAAATGTTCTTATCGAACTTATCTTGAGATGCCATTAAAGATGGCAGATGATAACATAATTTAGACACCAGTATCTCTGTAAACCATAGTCCAATCATACTTTTGGTTTTAAATAAAAGGTAATGAACTATTCTCTAAGAAATGTACTTAACCACTTTTTGATATCTCATACCATTTTTAAGTTAAAATACATTTTTTGAACATGTGAAGTGAAAAGTTGTTCTGAAGATTCAAAAAGACAATTTTGGAAAAGTGCCCTACACGATCATCTTAGATTTTTATTCATGAAATTTTGTATATCAAGTTCCACATGTCTCAAAAGAACATTTGTGAAGTTGTAGCTTTATAGGTAAGATAGTTTTTGAGATAGAGTAGTTTGGTTGTCCCCACACAGCATTGTAGTACAGTACAAATATCAGATTTTTGAAACTTTGGGACTAAACACCATTTCCTTCTTGGTTATTGCTACACAAATTAAACTGAGCTTACTTGTACAGCTGTTTTACTTTATTCAATGGAAATAAGATAATTTTTTTCATTTATTAATTCACAAAGTGCAAAGTCATAAAAAAATTAGTGTAAAAAAATTTCAGACTTTATTATTTAGAAGCTATTCATTGTAAACATGATATATTTGGCTCATAATATAGTATTGTTTTTAATGCATAATTTCAACCTAACTCTTACAACTTCTTCAAAAATTACATTTTTGCAACATTTATCAGACTTTACAGCAATGTATCTACTGTGTATTAATAAATGAAAAATTTATACTGAATAGTCTGAAACATTTGTGAAAACAAGGTCAGTTAAATTTGGGTAGTGAAAACTGAGAAAGAAATATTGTTTCCCACAATTACAAAAATGTAATAGTTGTGCAGTACAATAACATTGCAGGCAGTCAGACTAACTGCTCAAAAACTATTTCACCCATAAAGCTACAACTTCACAAAAGTCTCTTTGAGACATGTAGAACTTGAAATACAAAATTTCATCAAAATGTATGATAGTCACATGAGACACTTTTCCAGAATTGTCATTGAATGACCCTTTACAGGTTCAGAACAACTTTCTCTTTGCATGTTCAAAAGATGCACTCAAAAACTGTGTGAGATATCCAAAGGTGTGCAAAGACATTTCTTAAAAATGGACTTTGCAATCTATCATTTAAAACTAAAAAATAGCAAAAAATTTGGACCAGGGGTTACAGAGATAATGGAGTCTACATTATCTTATCTGCCATCATTCATGGGATCTCAAGATAAACCTGACCACATTTGGTGGCACTTTTAAACAAACTAAGAAGTCATAATTTAGAATCAAAAGAGAAACAGCAACAAAAAGGTTTTCCACACTTGTGCACCACTAAGGTCTACTGCACTTTGAGAATGATACAGTCCTTAGTCACATTTTAAAAAAAGTAGCTTTTTAACATAAGTGTATTAGGAACTGCATATAACAATTCCTCTTCTGTCTAGTAAGATGAGCAGGCAACAGACAGCACTGCAGCGACTCTTGTGTTCTTCTCATACTAGTCTAAGCAGTAGTGTCTCTTGAACACTTTGTTCTTGTTACTTCTGTCTTTCTCATTCTCAATGCACCAAATATTTTAAATGAGGTTATCGCAGAACACGAAAAGTGGTTGACTACATTTTCATGATTTTTTTTTTATACGAAACTGAACATGATTATGGGAATGAGTGCCTGGTAAAAAGCATTAAATAAACATGAACATTTCTGCAGTCTCTGGGCATAGGATGTTATGTTCCTATACTTATATAATATAAGTTACTTCTGTTGCATGGAGAAATGAATTCTGTTTATTTATTGGGGAGGGGCAGAACCTTGGAAAAAATTTAATAATGCCAATGAAATTGGGGCCTGGGGCAAGTTGCTTCAACCATCTCCCCCCCCACCCCACCCGTGCCCATACATTAAGCTAACTCTGTAGATCCTATATTGATATTAGGTCACAACTAAATCAAAAAGACACCAAGAATCAAATCTGGAGTTGAGAACACAGAATGTAGTAGAGTTAGTAGTGCGCTACTTGGAAGCTCTTGCATAAAAAAAAGTCTTTCACAATTATGTAACAGCATTTAAGTTCAAGATATTTTGAGGTAAGTCAGGAATTACACAGAATGAGCTTCTCACATTAGTGCAAATCATTTTTTTCTTTTCTTCCCTTCTTTACAAACACCACCCAATGCTTACAAGAGGGGAATTTAAAATAACGTCTGTGTCTTTTCAAGGAGAAAATCTTGTATTCCAGAATATTTCCTTGACTGAGTGTCTCCACAGGAAGTATATCCTGCAAAGGAATGCAATTTCAAATAGGTTTTGCTGTCAATTTATATCTTTCTAGAGATTAGAGGCATGATATTACTACTTTCTGTTACTAGGGACTTTCACACAACACCTAGGTTGTTCAAGACTATTTATTTATTTATTTATTTATTTATTTATTTATTTATTTATTTATTTATTTATCATATGGCACAGCAACTGGGCAAGTAGTACTCTTTGACATAAAGAAGAACTTCTGACTTCTTCAGCTGCATCATGCCATGATAAATTGTAAGTGATATTCTGCTCTTGCAAAATCATAAGGGTATTTCGCAGTAGCAAGGAAAGGTGAAGCACCCCATGGTGACAAAACTTTCAACGCCCCTGGCCAGACTGCCTTTTACCCACTAGTTCAATTAGAACATTCAGTCTTGTTACTTCCAGATAGCAACACATGAGCAAGTACTTTCTGTGGATGCTTCTCCTGCCAAGTTAATTTAGCTAAGGGAACCCAAATACATCCTCCCATGAGTTCTTTTCCATGTTGTTTCATTTTGTTTTATTACATGATCTGCATGCCACTGATTTTCACATTCTGAAAAATCCATTGGTTTTGGTAGAAACTGTAACCTTGTGTAATTCAATGGAATACCACAATTATGTTAGCATGTATTACTCCTCGATTATATATTTTTTATATTTTCTATAATCAGAAATTACTTCCTTAACCAGTAATGAAAATCTTCCGTACTTCAAACACATTTTTCATGTTTATGTTTATGCCTTGCCAATTTGTTTATAAATCTGTAGTTTTTGTGAAAACTCAATTGGGAACATATTTTCATGCAATACAGATCTATATATTAATATATGAAGAGAAAACTTTATACCCCTTTTTAAGTACACTGTGCATATGGAGAAGTGTGAGATTTGACAGTTGAAGTTTATATGGGGACGGAGTGAAGAAATTAAAATTTATTTATAATATCAGTTTATAAACATAATAAATGAAATTAAATAAATATATATATATCTAGCGTTCACATGCAACACGCTACAGCACACCACTACCGTGCATAACATGGAAATGTTGTATTTTAGAGCCATAAAAGCAGATTTTTGCATCCCATTCAGATATATTTAATTTAGTTTTAGACAAAATGATATATTTTTAGACGACTTATTCCAACCTCAGCATTTAAGAGAAAGATGGCACATCAAATGTTGTGATAAAGATGTTTTCACCATCTTCTTGTGGACAGCCAGACTATAAGAACTGCATCTTTCCTGATGACACAATTTCTAATTACATAGTTTATGGGCAGTGTCTTCAACTTATTCAGCAAAACATTACATTTCTTTAACACCCCATAGACATTTTAGATTTGATATAAAACAATCCCAGAAGGCAGAATATGTGAATTTGAAAACCAATTTGAAAGCCAAATGCAGTTCATAATATTTTGAAATAAAACAAGATAAATAAATCTAATCAAATTCTGTATTAGACACTAAATTTTCCCCTTCAAAAGATCTTGGTTGAGCGATACATTTGATACTTTTGACAGTCTTTGTTACTTACTCCTCGCCTAACCTTCTCATATGTACAAGTCTTTAAAATCAGTTCAGGGAGACTTGCAGAAAAAGCAGAGCTTTTAAAACTTTTTTTCTAAAATGGGTGATTACAGTTTTATTTGACAATTTTATAAAACAGAAAGCAATATTCTAATCATAAATGGTGTGAAGAAGAAATATATTGTCCGTACCTGAGAAGACCTTTGAATCAAGTGCACAATCACTTGGTGCAAGTGTCCACAATGTGTCTCAATTCTAAGAGCCCAGCAAGCTTCGGGCTAGTGTAATTCTGAACTGTACTAAATAAGAATTGTGAAAATGTTGTCATTTAAAAGCTAACAAACTACACTGCAATTATAACTGATAACCTTGAAAAATTCAGTTTTGAAGTAGAGAAAATTAAGTAAACAGAAAAAAATAAGTTTTGGAATAAAAAGGATTTTTGCATAGTTGAATCAGAAGGGGTTGTTTACGTCGATCGTCACTAACAAATATTTCCATCAAATTTTTCAAGAAAAATTTCAAATACCAACTGCTACATTTAAAAGAGCAAAAGAAGAAAAGCTGTATTAATCAAAATGGACACGTGTCCAGGATTATGATAAAGGTAGGGATATAAATTATCTCTGTTCAAATAACTTTTCAGTTCTCTCTCTGTAAACTGCCACTGAAGGCAATTTTTCATCGTACTTGCTCTCCACTTCTTTTTAAAACAGCCATCTTCCATCATTGGTGAATGATCATTTCTGAAATTCCCTCCTGAAGAGAAAAAGTGAAGAAATAACATGCAAAAACCCATCTCTTTATTACAGGGCTGCTAAGTCTTTAAAAAATCCATATTCCCAGACTTTTCCATGTTTTCCTCTGCAAATATTTCCATTTTCAAAAAGAAAATTTTCTTACTTTCATAAAGAGGGGTTAAAGAAAACTTTTTTCAATGTTCCTCTATTCACTGGTGAAGTTATGTATTTTTTATTGCAGTTATTCAATTATTAAAAGAGAGAAAAATAAAATATTTTTACTTTCTTGTAAATGTAGTTTGGAGAAAGTTTGAAGGTCCATGATACTGAAAGTGTATTTTTCTTTTGATGCCTTTTAACTGTCTGCTTAAACGAATGCATGCACCACATCCAAGATTTTCAACAAAACGGATATTCCCCAATCAATCTGGCCATGTATTTTGTCTGTACTACATATACACTGACGGAAAAAAGTATTGCAACACCCCAATTGCATTGTACAATTTATTCCTTCGTACAGATACAGCACATACAGACCAAATACTACACATGATTACATGGGCAGAGCCTTGTGAGGCTCGCACATCCAGCAACAGAGAGAACCATGGACTAGAAATGACATCAATAATGCATGTACCCGCCATGGGCTGTACAACAAGCCCTCATGCGGGCTGGCGTCTCATCGTACAAGTGGCAAAGTGTCCTGCGGTACACTATTTCGTGTACTGCAGCCTCATGCAGAGCAGGCAGTGTTGTTGGGGACGTCTAGACTACAGGTCAGGCGTTGGCCCATCATGTCCCACACATGCTCGATCAGGGACATATCCAGCAAATGTGCCAGCCAGAGCAGTTGACGAATATCGCGGAGAGTGTGTAGCATAGTGGAGGCATTGTCCTGCTGGAACAGTGCACCAACCTCCCGTTGCAAGAAAGGTATCAGCACAGGCCGCACAACAGCGCCAGTCAACGATCCCTCCACGAACACCATTTTAACTGATAGCACTCCACACCATCACTCCTGGGATGGGTCCTATGTGATCTGGACGATCACACTCCAGAAGCACATGCTCGCACACGTACACTACCATTACTGGTAAGCAGGTGGAAGCGGCTCTCATCACTGAACACCACTGCTTTGCCATTCCGTCTCCTAGCTGACCCACACCACACACCGCATTGCACCACGCCCAACGTGACCTTCGACGATGGTTCGGTGTGAGAAGCAGTCAGGCTAGCAGTGTGCGCAATTGTAATACTGCAGCAAGTGACCGGTCCTCACTGGTGCATGAAGACAATTTGGAAGCCACATGAGCCTGTATCTCAGCGCGGGTGGCCTTATGGTCTGCCAATGCTGCCTTCAAAATGCGTCGATCTTGATGCATGGTCATTGCTCCATGGTCAACCCGAAGTGGGTCTACATCTATGAGAATACTCCTCTACCCATCGTCGCATCTCCTCTACTCAGCCCCACAGTACCAACGTCGCATCACGGCTAAAGGACCACCAAGCATTGCTCAGGCCGTCAACCAACCCTGCTCAAACTGGTCCAATTGCTTCAAGGACGAACAAGTGAGACGCCGTGGCACACCTAAGTCCCGACTAGACCTTATCACAATGGGCAGCGCCTTTTAAAGCCACAGAGCAAATGGTGTGTCCGGGACATTTTGCCATGCTGCCATTATGTCATCGGGCGTCAACCATCCGTGAAATGTTAATCACGGCTTCTACGACCACCCATTCCTAATGACCCTTATCGCCTACTTGATTGCCTTCCTGGTGTAACAATACTTTTTTTTAAGTATATAAGTAATATATGAACACTAAATACAGGAGAAAGGAAAGAACATTATTTAGCATCAGTGACAAATAAAAATATTTTCCTTTCAAAATATAAGCAATTTTTGATGCAGCATTTGAACTTTATCTTTTCAGATCATACAAGAGAGTAAAAACACTTGTTCTGTGACAAGGACATTAGAAAGTGTATATCGGTTAAAATCTCAAAATCAACAGAACCACAATAGTTCTTATAGACTACTTATATGAAAAAGTAAAAATTAATGATATTAATGAACCATATAATATTTAGGCTATGATGTGTCCACAATGGGAGACTTTTTCAAGAATTTTCTAATAAGAGTTCATGTGGGACAAGAATTGAAATGTAACGAAGATAAGCCCTTGTTGCCGTTACAATATAGTATATGCCTTCTTTGCACCAGATTTGGGAAAGTGTCACACTTAACGTGGTGGAGTGAGTTTGCTAATTTGGTGAAGGAATGAGGGAATGGGACTGGAATTCTCAAAGTCGTTATGGTGCTATGTCAGGCACCGGCTTTGTCCACCACAAATTCCTTATGAATTGGCTGGGGATCAAACCCATGGAAGAAGGCGTTTGTGCTAGCCAGTTCACTATAAGTCCTTCAGTTATCAGTCTTAAATATACATGTTGTATATGTATGTATATCTCACAAATGAATTTACCCAAACCCCATGTAATAATTATCTTCTTTGATTTGAAATTCTTTATTGTAGGAAACTGTTTATTAGTTAGATATTTTTCCAATATGTTCTGCATTTTCTGGAGGGCACACACGAGAGAGCGAGAGGGGAAGACAGGGAGAGGGGAGGGGAGTGCATGACAGAGACAACTCTACAAAATTGATCACTCCATTGTAAAGAGAAAAAATAATGTAGTTCCACAAGAATATAATAAATTTGCCATGCAAGAGTGCTAAAATGAAGCCCACACGATCCACATTCAGCAAAAATTTAAAACATTCAAATCTTCGTTAAATTATGTCCCTATCAAACAAGTTGCTTTTTTCCTCCCCTAGATTGGAGTTTTTGAAAACTACACAAAAGTAAAATTAAACTTAGACATATATTTCACCTTCAATAAGTACACAAAATTACATTTGATTTAACCTTTTCTTTAAAAAACAACTAATTTTGAAAAATAACCACTAATCTAAGCAGGTCAAGCATTTTAGTACCCATGTTTGCCAATCATGCTTGAAAGAGAAAAAGAGCATGCTCTAAAATATAACATGAAATAAATCTAAAAACTTACAGCAGTAACTGTCTGAGGACTTGTGCGTTGGGCTGCAATAAGAGTATGGGCTTGATCTGGATCCACACCTTGTTGGATGAGGTAGGTGCCATTGCCCTGTGCCAAAAGTTGCCCAGTTGCTGCACCTGGAGCCAAACTGCTAGCAACCTAAGAAAAACGTCCATAATTACATTTTTCAAAAAAATCAATGAGGCAGCAATGCATAAACTTCCTGTTGTAGAAAAATCTGAATGCATACATCTATTTCTATATATCTTCTATATGTAAAAACCACACTAAAAAAACAGTGAATTTTTGTCTTAAAAATATTTTTATCGTATATATCCTTATTTCAAGTAGACAATTTTTTTTATGTGACTGTATTATGACAATATTAGGGTGAGCGAATTTTTGTTAAGATATTCACAACAAAACGTGAGTTGTTAAAACACATTCCATCACTCAACATCCAACACTAGTCCATTTGGTAATTATGATCATTAGAATTGCCAGAAAACTAAAAAATATCTAATAACCTCACTCCAGTTGGAATAAAATATTGAAGTATATAACAAATTAAATGTCATAAATTAAAAAGTAGAAAATTACAACTGACAAATTAAATGTCTAGAAATATCTGCAACTTTCAGAAGTCATATTCATTCCCATTTTTACAATTATGCTAATAATGTAAGCTGCAAGCTCACAAAAGCTTTGAATGGTCAAATAATGTGTTCATAATTTGTTGTTACACGAGTACAGAATTCTTTTTAGCGATTTTCAGAGGTTAGTGAGACTAACTACTTATTTAAATTATCTCAGTCTTGTATTTCAAATTGAACCATGTACAGGTCACAATGGAGAAAACAACATTCTTGATATGGCTAAATTGGCTCAAAACTCTTGCATTAAAGGTGAACTAACAATATTTAAATTGCTGTTATCTGGGCACAGGTTTTTACCTAATGATTGACTTCGATATCATTGAAAATTAAGGAAGGAAAACCATGAACATTTTTCTCTGAGTGATTGGTATGTATCATCACAGGAATTCCAAAAATACTTTTGTGATTACCAAAACAAAAAGTGAGGAATTTATGAAGGATTCTGTTTCTACCAACAAGAAGGCACTTAATTGCATAGTAGTTAACTGGATGGAAATGCTTTGGATTTAACAGTGTTCTGTGCGTGTGTGTGTGTGTGTCTTCTTTAGTGGCTTGACTCCTTTATATAGTGCCAACAATGGTATCCTCAGCTTTTATCTACTGAAGGGATACAAAAAGCACTCCAGTAAGTTCATAACTGTGAGTTTGCCAAGAACAGCAGAGATAACTGATGGATGGACATAACTGATGATGGAAAGGACAAACTTTCTCACATGAGTAACGGTTTGTAATATTACGTTGCTGCAACTTCTGTCTATATTACCACAACTCAGCAATCACTTGTAAAACTCATTACCAATAATAGTGCATTACCTGTGAAAACACCATTTAAAAGTAATACATCAACACTAGTCAGCAATCCAAAATTGCATTCCATACACCTTGAAACACCACTCAACAATGAGTTTTGCTGAAAATTTCAAATTTTGAGAAAAAGAATTGTGAAAAATTGGAATTTGTAATTTCAAAACATTGCAAAAAGTACGTAAAACTACTCATTTGCAAAAAATATGTTCACGACCTCATTTAAAGATCAAAGTTTGAAAAAGACATTCCATTGCAAAACTACAATATTGATGTTAGATTTTTTTACTCAAAGTTACCTTGCAATTTTTGAAAATACGGACGGTTCACCAAAAATGGAATCTGTGCTGTTTATAATACTAATGTGCTCTACTCAAGACAGAAAGAGATAGAGAGAGAGAGCTGTTTTTCAGAAAATAATTGATCAAAAATTGCTTATATGTCAAGGCACATTGATATATATATATATATATATATATATATATATATATATATATATATATATATATATATATATATATATATATATATATATATATATATATATATATATATATATATATATATATATAAAAAGGCACAAGCTACGAAGATTTTTGAAAAATTGCAATGAACTTATTTAAAGATCCAACTTTGTAGAGCAGATTTCATTAAAAAATAAGTATCTGCCTTTAATATTGTAGTAGACATTTTTTTGAACTTTTGCAATTTTTGAAAATTCAGTAAATTTAATGAAAGTGAGACATGTGCCAAAGGATGCTTAAAAGAATAGCGCAGGTCTCGTTTTCATTAAATTCCCTGACTTTTCAAAAAATGCAAAAGTTCCAAATTTCTTCTTACAACAACAAAATTGAAGATGGATATATTTTTCTTGAATAAAATCTGCTCTTCAAAGGCAGATATTAAAATAAGGTCACATACAATTTTTTGACATTGTGAGATGTAAGTTTTGAAAAAATGTTTGATATTAACAGTGATTGTCTTCACTGTAGGTGTTACAATTTAAATAATTTTTAAAATTTTAATATTTATGTAGTTTTTATAATTTTAATTTAATGATGTAAATAAACTGTTGTACAATGTTTTCTGTTAATTTGCATTATTTTTCGTATTGACATATTAATTTTAATTTAGTTACTTGCAAATAAATTATGCAATTCTCTCATCTTTATTTATGTGATACTATTCCATATTATAATAGTGTTCTGAAGAAAGAAATATGAAAATGAGAAGTAGAGCATCTTTTGAACTTGTTTTCGTGTTTACAACTTTCAAAATTTTTGGTCTCTTGAAAAACATGCTAATGAAATTCAATTGTATATGGAACTTTGGTGTTTGTAGATTTTATGCACACACACACATGCGTGCGCATGCACATGTGCACCCACACACACACGCACAACACAAAAACAAACAACTTTTTTCATTTGAAAATATAACTTTGCTTTTCTCTGTTATGTCACCACAATGTAACTGTTAAAATTGAACATGAAGTAATTGAATTCAGAATCAGACAAGATTAAAATTTAAACCTCCACAAATACGAGAAAAAAAGCCTATAAACATGAACAACAATTCTCTGTCTGGAGTCAACCGAGGTCTACAAATAATAATTTAATTTTAAGTAATTCATTACCTGACTGTATGTAACAGCAGTGGTGTTACCAGAGTAATATTGACCAGTGGCGGGGGTGTACATTGTGCCGGTTTCCCCCACCGTGTACACAGGATAAGCCCTACAAGACAAATATAAAAACAAATGCTAGAAACTATTGATGAATAAATTAATCAATAACGAATTAACATAATAGTTAATTATGATGTATTGTAAGAAATATTATTACAATATACAATTGGAGAATTAACAAATGAGGCCATTAGTCTAGGTTTGATAAGTAACTGAGTATTGTAATCCCAAACATTAGGAATGTTTCATTGAAAAGTCGAGCTTTAAATTGAATTCCTTTTGATATGATTGAAGACTTCGTTCATAATAAAAGATTGCTGAACAAAAAGTTTATAAAACATCACATTCAGATGTTGAGACAATTTTAGGTTCAATTTTTTTTTTACTGACAATGACAGACATGAATTATTTTAATTTTTAACCAACCCAAAGAAAAAATATCCTTAGAATTATTATCGATAAAAACTCAAGCACATCTTATCTGAAGTATCAGATAACATTCAACATATAATACCTGTATTAGATATCATCCATGACTTCAATTGACAAATGATGGTGACAATTGTCATTTTTGCAAATAATCAATACAATGAAATCTTATAAATGTTCAGAAGCTTTTTAAAAAAAACGTGTTAGGTTTTAGGCAAAAAAACACTAACTGTAATTTTGAAAATAATTAAGTCTTTTATGAGTTTTATATTATTCACTTACATCTGTCCATTTGTTGCAGCATAGATGGCTTGTTCTGAACCTTCTACATACTGAACGTAGGTGGGATGTACTCCTTGGGACACCGCGTCGGACCCCACGGCGTCAGATTCTGACACTGCAATGAAAAACATTTTTTAAAATCTCAGACTAGCTTGTAAAGAACAGCCAGGATTCATAAACAAGTTTAAGAGACATCAATCCATAGGCAATTTATAAGTTCAAATCCAGTTATTTTCATAGGTCAAACTAGTTAAATTATTTCATAATAGAAGAAAGAATTTAAAATACTTTAGGTGCAGATACGTTTTAAATACAAAATTCAGATTGTCACACAACACTTTTGTTTTAACTTTGGTTGACATGTTTAGTACTTGTCCATCATAAGTTGATAAATTGTTTTCTTTATTTAATTCTAAATGCTTTATGCTATTCTAAATCGGACAGCACAAAATGCTAAACTGAATCTATCATCTCATCAAACATAT
This sequence comes from Gryllus longicercus, assembly GCA_038098605.1. Classification (NCBI taxonomy): domain Eukaryota; kingdom Metazoa; phylum Arthropoda; class Insecta; order Orthoptera; family Gryllidae; genus Gryllus; species Gryllus longicercus. The sequence continues at coordinate 544,744 of JAZDUA010000020.1, forward strand.
TTTTACTTTCCCATATATTAACGTATATACAGAGTAATATACGTAGTACAGGGAAAGGTGTGTAACGCTGCAGTAAATCGATTTCGAGATTTCAACGGAAATACACATTTTGGGGTACCCTGATACCAAAAAAGTGTTATTTTTAATATGTCTGTCCATCCATAAACACCATTAGAGCCTAAAACGTACGTAGGATTTTTTCCAAAATGACTATTCTCAGGTCGATCTGGCTCAAATCGAAGTGCTACGATTTTTAAAACTTATTTCAAAATTTGAGGGTACTTTCTTTACATGAAGCTCCCGGACATTTTCAAAATTTTCTCAAAAACGGCTCACAATTTTTACTTTAAATTTCTTGTTAAATAGAATCAAATACACTTATAAAGGTGGCATAGGTCTAATTTTTAGGGTTAACTCTGAATTTTCGAAAATTTTGAAATTTCTCAGGTGTCTTCCTCCCACTACATAATTGAAAAAAGAGATTTTTCCTTTAAATACAATTTGGTCTCCATAGCGAGTTCTTTCATTAAGGTTATGTACATTTTTTGGTCAATTTTAGTAGTTTTCACGCAATGTTGCGAGCAATTTCAAAAAATTACAAAAGATTTTCTCAAAAACGGCCTTAAATTTTTTCTTTAAACTTTTGGTAGTGATAGTGGTAAATGCACTCTATAAGATGACTTAAACACCATATTGCTCTATTCTTCTGTTTTTTCAAAAAATACAAAAATTTAATATTTTTTATTCATCTCTCAAGTGGTTTCTATATATATCAGCGGCAATTTTTCTCCGTTATTATATTTATGAGTACATGTTCTTTAAATAATGTCACATAAAGTTTCTCCAAAAGTCAACCGTTTTCTGTGAAAACTAGCTCAAAATACTGCATTTTCAAAAACGTATAAACGCCACTTTCTGAAAAATGTCTGCCAACTTTTTCTCCAAGCTTTTCCAATAGATGCTAATTTCACTCTTTAATATGATGTAAAGTTCAGTTTCGGGTGTACTTATTTATTGTTTCAAAAATTACACAAACGTAATGTTTTTGAAAGATGTCTCACATCTTTAATATGCACATTTCCACTATTTGTTAAGCACTATGTATTTGTGAGTTAAAGTACTTCAAATTACTTCAAATGAAGTTTTTTGAAAACTCAAACATTTTCTGTAAAAAAGGGCTTCAAATTTCAATTTTACAATAGCGCTTAGTGCCTTTTACAATAGTGCCATTTCTTAAAAATGGCTCCAATTTTTTTTTTTTTGCCATTTAGGACAAAGTTTTCCTGTTCTTTAATATTCTTAAAATAATACTTCTGTTCTACTATTAGAAAACTGAAAAATTAAGAAAATTTCAAAAAAATGTACTTTGGGTGGTGATAGAAGCTGGCAAGAGTATGTGGCAAGTATGGCCAGCTGAGACCAAAGGAAATAGAAAACCAAAAAGGAAAAGTCTGTGCCTTTCTGTAGCACCACTATTTTTACGATAAATTTGGTGATTACAAATTGCAATTATATAATTTATCACTATATTGTATTCAGATTACAAAAAATTTGAAAAGGGGTCGATGAAGATTAAGCCGTCAACTTTCATCATAGAATGTTTAGAGAAGTCAAGAACTTAATGCTATGTATTCATGTTACTCAATCGTGCAAGAATATATTCCTCGCAATACGCACTGCAGAAATATTTTTACCAGTTTTCAATACAATCTCAACATTTGGTAACTAAAGAGAGAATGAATTTAATGAAGATAAAAACTCGGCTAATCAGAAGAGAAAGCATCTCCGATTATTGGAAATTGAGATATTTACTAAAACTGTTTACAGAATTGTTCTTTAAATCATTTATCAGGAATTCCACTTTCATTTTTCTCATATTGACAGAATTATCTTTGGTTCTTAGTCAGCAGTTATTTTTAACAGTAACAAGGAACCCAACAAGTCAGTCCACAAGAAAAGTGATCCTTTTAAAGAACTGTAATTTTGCAGGACAAAGATGTATCCTGAGCAAAGACATTTATTTCACGGCTAAATACAAAATGTTTTATTTTTATATTTGCTGTCTTCAGTACTTTCTTTTTTAAATTTTTATTAGTAAAAATAGACTGTTTTCATAGCAAAATTCTTCAATTTACTAAAACGTCAATTTTTGAAATGTGCCACTTTCTTGCACATTGTCAATACAAGCATCTTCTATTCACAGGAGGTAATTTTTTGAGGTGGTGATCCATAAAGTATTTACTTTGGCTGTAATACTGTGCATTTGGAGTCTTGTTTCATAGTTCAAAATGGGTCATTTTTTACTCCATAATTTTTATTATTAGTCTGAATATAATTTTCTTTATCTATTGCATTTCATTTCTATTAGGACTGCATGAAAATTAACTTTGGCAGATATTAGAATGTTTCTCAACGTACCAGTATTCTGTATATTTTCTTACAAGGTTTTACTCACGGATATTTCCATGATCCTGTTTCTTTATTCTGTGTTTATCTTTCAATCTGTAATACTGATCTGTATTTCTTGATTATGCTGATTGATGAAGACTCTCTCATTTGTGCAAAATCGTCTGGGTTTGAGAATTCTTATTGTTATATTTTTATATGTATTGGATCTTTCTTTTATGCTTGAGAGAAAAGGAATTAGAATAAGCACCCCTTATAAAAAAAACTATACAATTAATAAAACTCTAGTGGCATGCATAAGCAAAATTGCTGCTGAACAACACTACTCAAAATGATGTTTTGAAAAGTAGCATACTCCCAGTTCACGAACAACAAATTAAATATTCTTGCATAAACATTACAATCAATTAAATACTTTAACAAAAACAGTCTTAATGACAACTCCAACACATTATAGTAAATATGGATACACAGTATAACAGCAATATTTAACAAAGGTTCGCCTCTTCCTCTGAACCTTGCTTTCACATCACATCAGCTGTGTCATAAGCAGTGAGAAACTGAGTATGAGAATTCAGACAGTATGCACTGTATGAGAAAAATAAAAAGAACACAATCCAATATTTACTTTTTTCACTCAAAACTGAACTGGATCATTATGTTTTTTTGTTTGTTTTTTTTTCTCCCCGAGTTCCTGGGTATCTAACAAAACCATAGACAGCCCGCAAAAGGCTGCATAGTTTCCTTTAAATTTCTTCGCACATTGAAATTCAGAAATACAAGTAGCTGAAGTGAAATAATACTTACCCTTTTTAAGGAAGAAGTTTTTTACTTCCTCGTATACATACACATGTAGGAAGTAATATATATAGTATAGGGAAAGTTATGTAATGTTGCAGAAAATCAATTTCGAGATTTCAACAGAAATACAGGTTTTGGAGCCCTCTGATACCGAGAAAGTTATATTTTTTTGTTTTTTCAAAATGTCCATACATTCGTCCATCTGTCTGTCTGGTGTTTGTGAACAATAGCGCCTAAACCATGCATAGGATTTTTTCCAAATTGAAGAAATCTCAGTCTATTTGGCCTGAGTTGAAGCTCTGCGATTTTCAAAAAACATTCATTAATTTTTGGGGGTTCATTACATGAAGACCATGGGACATTTTAAAAAATGTTCTCAAAATGGCTCCAAGTATTTTCTTTGAATTTCTTGTAAGAAGAGAGTGAAATGCACTTATAATGGTGGCATTGGTATATTTTTCACTGTTAACTCTAAATTTTTGAAAACTGTAAAAATATGAATTTTTTTGGCAACTTCCTACAACAATATTGAAGATAGAGATTTTTCCTTCAACTGAAATTTATTGGCTATAGATAGTTATTTATGAAAGTCATGCACATTTTTTTTTTTAAACTTTTAGTAGTTTCTCGCAATATTGCATGAAATATGGGCAATTTCAATAAAATAACAAAAACAAGATTTGCTGGAAAACAGTTCCAAATTTTTTCTTTAATCTTTTGGTAGTGATAATGCTAAATGTACGCTATACGAAGACATAAACGAAATTTTGCTCTATTTTTTTGTTTGCTTTTCCCCCAAAAAATTACAAAAATTGAATTATTTTATTAAAGTTTCTGTAAATATGAAATTTGAAGATCTTTTACAGAGAAAACTTTTGAGATTTTGACAAACTTCATGGGAAATAATTTGAAGCTCTTTTACTCACAAATGCAATAATCTATAGAAATTGCTAATAATAAAAATATTAACGAGATATTTAAAAAAAATTACATTTGTGTAATTTTTGAAAAAACAAAAGAATACATCAAAGGGGCATTATTGTCATGTTTAGTTCATTTAATCCATTCAAAAAATTGAAACAAAAAATTCAGAGCCATTTTTAAGAAAATTGCATTTGAAAGTTTCTGGATTTTATGCTCATTTTCACAGAAAACTTTTGAGTATTTGAGAAACTTTATATTAATACACACATCCACACACCTTTTTCGAAAAAAAAAAAATAGAATAGAGCAAAATGGCTTTTAGGTTATCAGATACAGAACATTTTGTACTATACCTACCAAAAGTTGAAAGAAAAAATTAAAAGCCGTTTTTGAGAAATTATTGTTCTTGGGATATTGTACTTATTTTACTCAATATTGTGCAAAAACTACTAAAATTTTTAGAAAGAAGAGCATGACCTTAATGAAAAAACTAACTTTGGAGAATTAATTTCATTCCTTTAATTTTCATTTGAAAATCTCTATCTTCAATTTCGTAGTTGAAGGGAGATGACGAAAAAATTTCAAACTCTGGCACTCTTTTCCAAATTTTAGAGTTAACAGTGAAAATCAGCCCTATACCATTTTTATTAATGTATATACAAAATAAGTGAATATATACAGTGACCAAAAATTAAATAATTGTTATTCAAAATAGCAGAGCTTCGAATGGGGACAGATTGACTGGAGAATATACAGGTGGGAAAAAATCCTACACATAGTTTAGACACTAGTGTAGGGAAAAAAAAAAAAGAAAGAAAACTTTTTTAGTATAAGGGGACCCCAAAACGTGTATTTCAGTTGAAATCTCAAAATCAATTTTCCTTTACATACCATTTCATTATTACGTCACATCATTACACATGTTAATTAACATAACTTTCTCTATAATAAGTATATAACTCCGTGTATACATGCATAAATGAGAAAATAAAAATTGGTCATTTTTCTGTTAACGCTACACTCTTGAGTTGTAGTTTTCCACTTTTTGAACATGCCTGTTTACTTAGATTGTTTATTTATCTACTGATCATAACATATAACATGGGACAAGTCATTTTAGTTAAAACATCCATCACTTATGATGTGTAAACTTTACAAATACAATTTTTCAAGAAATATACACATGCACACGCAAGTTTTCTACACAATACAAATATTGTTGTAAAATTGAAAAGGGATAGTGATCCTTATCTGGGCAATCACGGGGTATTGGACCCTGTGGGTTATATATTACATGGTTTTACCTTCTTGTGTACAAAGAATAAAGAAAGATCTGAAAAGTTGCAGAATATCAATGACATACAAGGTTCTTTTTGCGAATTGCATTGTGCATTGTATCATCTAATAGCCATATTAAAATGGACCAACACCATTCATCTTCTTTTGTTACATCAAATTTGTTGACAGAAATATCTTCATTCACTCTTTCTTCTCCCCCCCCCCCCCTATTTTAAAAATAATGTTAATTCAGAATATAAAAATTCCTTTTCGTCATAATTACTTTGCGTATTTTTGCATGTTAACAATTCTATTAATACATATCCAGCTTTGAAAATTTTAAATCTCTTTGCTGGTTCTTGATGGCAGAATCAAGTTAAGCAAAAACAACAATGAATGGTGACATGTAATTGCTTTCCACTAAGGAAGTCAAATACATCTCACTTCTTGGACCATGGAAAATGAACAGACACACAAATATTTAACACCTATTATGGTTACATATTATGACATTTTAATTTTTTTGCATAATCATTTCAGGCTAGAAATTTAAAAAAATGAATAATTTTATTAAGTAATGTTGATGTGTTCTAATGGCAAAGTAACATTGTGGAAATTTACTATCTTACGAAAAACTATCACTGAAACTTAAGTACAAAAGTGAGGCAAACCACACATACACTACTTGCTTGTTTTCTCAAAAGCCGAGTTCCTGAATCTCCAGCAATAATTAATATTAAGCACACATGCTCAAGATGGACCTTGTACTCCATCAAACATGCAAAACTTCACAATAAGATGCTTCAAGCCAATTTATTTGTACATGCCCACTATGCGAAATACTCTAACACATTTTCACATGCAAATGGAAAGAAAAGAAAAAATAGGGGGGGAAGGGGGTAAGAAGAAGCCAAAAACATGTAATTCTTTTTATAACTAACTCAATTTTTTTTTAACAAGAAATGTTTGGTCTTTGATTAGAAAAACATTATCAGGCTCCTCACATTCTTCTACGTAACAGGATGTTACAAGTCAACCGCGATAGAACCAAACTATAACTATTCTGGATTCTATCTCCTATATATGTCACATGATCAGTCTACCTTCATGCATTTCATCCTAAAGGAAGGTCATTGTATGATGACCAAAACATTGGTATTCCTCAGACAAAGCAGCTCCCTGACCCATAGCGACATGAGCTGCGGAAGCCTATGCTCTTGTGTAAAAATTGTATTTCAATATCATATTTACCCTGGGTCGCATGAACCTATTCAAAGATTTGTTAAATGCTATTGGTCCTGCAAGTGTTGTCTTCACGGAAGAAAGTTCGTTCTTTAAGTTCGTTCTCTAAGTTAACTGATTCGTTTAAGTATTCTTTAAATTATAGATTGAAAATCAGACCTGTAAGCTGATAACCATTCCTTAACTTATGCTCTACTATAATACTGTCTACACTACTATGAAAAAATTTATTTTCCTATTAATGTCCGGGCTGTGTGAACAGGAGACCTAAAAATAATATTTCTCAATTGCTCCACCATGCGTGATTTTCTTGAGTGTTAAAGCTGAGGCATACTTTTTCTCAGCACTCTTTTTTCTTTTTTTTGGTGGTGTTTTTATTTTAAATTGTATTTGAATTCTTGTGAATAGTATTCAAAGGAAATATTTTTTCTTTCTGAAAAATTTCTCCCTCTATTTTTTATTCTTTCCCACAATTAGAAAGTCGGGTCACCAAACTACCCAGTACAAGTACACAGGAGAGAAGACATTGGTCCACTATGGACGAGCGTTTGAAGGAAGTTTGTAGTCAAAGACAGTCATGTGGAAGAAGTAGGAAGCTTTGGACTTCGTCAAAGAACTTCTATGAACCTTGGAAACTATAGTCTATTTCATTTATTTCTTTTTAAAGAAAGATAAGAAAAATTATTAGGTCATTAAATATAATTCTTGCAATGACCTCCTCTTTAAAGGACCAAGTAGTTTTAAAGATCCGATTGCTAACAACAGAATTAAGTTACAGAACACTCCTTGCACACTGCTGTTAGTTTGTAGAATTTTTTTTGATGGTCAAAAAGGGTTGTATTCAATCTACTAGTGTGCAAGTTTCATTAAATATCCTAAGTCAATATTTTTTCCCCTAGTTAAGGAAATTGTAAAGTTTTATTTGTCATGAATTTCATACACCCATCTCTAATTTATTACTTGTTAAAACTCCCCTCTCAACTTAAAATTGACATGATTCTGGAATTAATACAGTGTTAAAAGCTCAGGACTGAAAGTGTTCAAGACTATTTTCCTTAAAATTGGGATGTAACATTTCAGGATTGTTATCTAGTCACCATTTTTAAATTATAATAAAGTAGTTTTACAAATGGGCCTTTCCCTCCACTTAGTTTTCCTGAAAAACTTCTTAAATTAGCATCAGTTTATTGAATTGTAATTAACAATACAAACCCCTTAAAAGAATTGATGATTAATGTATTTATTTACTTGCAAAAACATGACTTTTGTAAGTTTTTTAAACAAATTTTGTTTTTGACACAATGGATCAAAAAATTTATTTTTATTTAAAATTTGATTTTACTTTTGTGTTTTATTATATTCAATAAATCATATTCAGCCTTGTCATGTGAAATAAATTTTTCATCGGTTATATTCTCAGCAATTCCAAATACATGCATATGTATGCAGACATTCATTCCTCTAAGAAGCACACAATTGCATTCCTGAACACTGTACACTATTATGTGATAAGCTCTTCAAGTATTTAAAAACAAACAAAAAACATTAAGTAATATATTTCCATAGATCCTTAAAGAATTTGAGTGAACAACAAATTCTAGAAACCAAATTAACATAATTACATTGATCAGGTTAGGGACCCAACAAATCTAAATTCATTGGATCTGTAATTTTTTTAGTCGCTCAGAACCTGCAGTCCAAAGAGTACAACAGATAATGTGAAGTCAACAGTTTAAGGAGAGAAGGTCAAAATAAATTTTATCACTGTCTAGTGATTGTGGTGAAAGAAAATTAGTCAAGAAGAAGCAAAATTATGGAGAAATATTCCCTGATTACAAAATTTTAATTTCTCTGATTAGAACACAATTTCTATACAAATTCTATTAAGCAAATAAGATAATCCACCATTCAATAAGATAATCCACCACATTTTCCATGCCTATTTATAAAATGTACTAGTTTTTCTTGATGCTCTGCTTGGCCCAGACAGGTACAGCCAATTCAGGAATCTACAAGTAAACTAAAGGAAGTATGCCGTGCCTAGTCAGGCAGTGATTCTGGGCATCAAGAAGTGTGCAACAAGTATTTGTTGGGCAGTACAATGTTTACTGAATTGCTCAACAATAGTAATAGGAGTATTACCTCTGCTAAATAATGTAGATAATGAACTCTTATAAATAATATATTTTTCATTAACTTAACACAATATTAATCTTACAATGAATTAATTATAAGAAACTGCTTCGGGATGGCAAAATCCTGTATTACATGACAAAGCAAACATTTGACCTAATAGGCATTTTATCATTGTTGTTAGCAAGAGTGCAAAGGTGTTAGAAAAGAAAAGAAGAATATTCATAAGGACACAATGCTACCCATTAGTCTGAACAGCAGAGAAAATTTCATTACATCCAAATTCATGACCTCAAATTTTTCATTACAGAACTCAAACAATAAATGTTCAAATATGGGAAACTAATTTAAGTGAGATTTGTTATTAGCTATGTGAAACCTTTCAAGTACATTTTTATGGTAAAAATTGAAACGGTAAGGAAAATAAAGCCTCAAATTACGGCGAATATTCACAGTATTAACAAATCATTTTTCTTTTGAAAGTGAATAATATTTAAGGAAACCTTTCATTTTAGTATACTTCCTGAATTTGCAAAATCTTAAACGGTCATTACTAAAAATAAAATCAAGAGGGGTCACAGAACTCTGGTTCGACATGGTACAAAAATTGTTGAGACCAAACCTTGTTTATCAGCGAGATTAAAACAATATAGTTATTGAGGACCCCTAAAACTATTATTTTCATCAAAATCTCACTAATTTTTAGCAGAAATTCATAATTGCACAACATAAAACATTGGCAGATAATTTATAACTGAGAGCAAAATAAAAAGAGCAAACATGGGAAGAAAAATAAAACAATTTTTAAAAAAAAGAAGAGAAAAAGTCAACCTTAAAAAAATTGCAAAACAAAAACTGATTGAAATATTACGAGAGGAAAAGCCAAACACAGAAAAGCAGTTTGAGGTTGCATATTAATTTTGTGCAGAGTAGACAAAGATAAAATTTCTAAGAAAATCAAGAGATGTCATCTGAAATGATTTTTAAAATATGAAAAGAATTCTCTCCTTACCTACAGTGGGGTTAACGGGAGTAAGGGACGTGTAGGACCGAGAGCCGTTTCCTTCTAGTGCCGGAAGCATGAAACAAGAGGTTAGTTTTCACTCTAGCACGAGGAAAATATACAGCAGAAACTCCATATAATGTTGTGAGTATACAGAAAGAAAATTTTTCAGTAGATGTAATTAATTTCTTTTTTTATCAACTAGTTCCTCGTACGATTCTGATAGCTAGAAGTAAGTTAGAATCATAACAATTCTCATTTACTTACTCGAAGTACACAAAACATGCTTAAATTTGGGCATGAAAGACTCTGTAGTGCTCTAGGAAACAATATACTGAGATTCTACTGCATTTTTGTTATCAACGCTATGATGTGTATAGGTTATTAGAGTGAGTTAGACTTGCTTACACATTCAAGGCTTGAAAGCATAATTATTTAATTAGTTAATAATTCTCTGTTAAGGAAATGTCCTACATTTCATTGAAATGAAATGCAAAAATTGTAGCTTTGCAAGTGCCAGGCAAATGTAAACAGGCCAAATCTTTCAGTGAGTTTCAAGATAAGATGGCAGCAACACAGAAAAATTAAACATTTTGTGCAACTTACAGAGTTGATAAAAATTCTCATCAACATGTAAAGAAAGAAAGAAAGAAATTCATTGAAGTTTACAGTAACACTCACAGATATGAAAGACCCAATCTCAATTGCAGACAAGTAATAACAGGAAGTGCAAGTACTGAGTATGAGAAAGAAATATGTTAAGAACAATGCTTGCAGGCATTCTTGTGTTCATGTGCTCTTACTAATTCCTAGCTCACTTTGCCCCCAAAATTATGAACTTAATTTTTGCTTCAGTTTTTGAAAACCCAAAACAATTTCTGAAGGGGAACTAGTTCCCCATAATGGTTAGATTTCTGAAAGCAAAAGTGATGCAGCATTGGGTTAGTAGGGTTAGTGGGACAGCAGTAATTATGGAGCTTGATCAAAGTACTATCTGTATGGTCAAATTCTATAATATAAACAAACCGTTTTCTTGTCGAACTAACATTATTATATAAGGTACCCAAAAACAAGTAATTGCTTTAACATTGTTTGTTTTCCTATAAAGGCCACGGACTTCAAGTGTAAAAATAAGGAAAAATATAACTAGTGTTTTCACATAAATGTTTAACAAAAAGGAGTATATTTTAATTTAAAATATAACACTTCAGACTGTAATATTAAGCAAAAAGCTCTAACAATTTTTCTTTTCCGTAAAGACTTTGTGATATTCTCAACAGAATGCTTTACCTTGCCACAAAAAATGATTGTTTTTTATATCATCATTTAGAAATTAAGCAACAAATGCACAACCATTTCTGGGATGGACTCTGAGTCTCCAAGAAATTTAACAAACAAAACTGGTGACCCAGGGGAATAAAATTGAATTCTCAAATTAAGTTAAATTATATTATGAATACATTTGCAGCACAATTTTAAAGACATTTTCTTCACAATAAAAAGTTTGATTTAAATTGGTCAGATTTCAATCGGGAAACATACAGAGATAGGAATTCAAAAATAGAACTAAATATTACACCCGAAAACTGTCTTAATCTTGAAACAATTTATTCCACCAATAACTTAACATTTTGACACAGGGAGGTCGTTTGTCAAAATGTGGAACACATGCTTTAGACCATTGACAATAATGCACTACATAATTCTTGGTGAATTTTCGACAAATGTAGTTGTAACTGGATTAAAAAAGTGTACTGGTACAATCTGGGCAATTCTTTAAATTATTGAACGTTTTTCAATTACCAAATAAATTGATGTAAAATGATTCACAAATGGTTGAAAAGCTTCAAATTTGTAATCATTTCCCTGATTCCTTGAATCTGGAAGCAATGTTTTGCCCAATGTTTCTTTGTGTATGTGTGTGTGTGTGTGTGTGTGTGTGTGTGTGTGTGTTTTTTAAATTTGATTTTTAATTTAATGCATTCATTTCTCATAACTGACTGAGGAATAAAATGTTTCAGACTGCCCGTTAAGACTAGTACATTTCAGGCCTTTAGATTAACTTGCAACCCGTGTCTGGAAACATCACTTGTTTCGGCAATTTGGCAACGCATGAAATACCTTTTACTTTTAACGACCCTCCCGCATCACAGTCACGTGCCTACAGATTTTGGGGAGGGTGAACTATTTTAGTTGGAAGAAAAAAGAAGCACTTATTCTGGGGAGTCATTCATTCACATTTCATTTATGATCTTAGGTTTAGAAGAAGAATCACTTCAAAATGTTGACTCAACGTGCATTTTTGGTGGAAGTTCACTTCGGCACTAAATCTATTATAAAGTCAGGAAATGTTTGAACAAAACTTTCCGGAAACACCAGTTTCCAACAAATCAACCATTTGTAGATTAATTCAGCATCAGTTTATTGTCATTTTAAAGATATAACACTCTTAATTATTGTTCATTAATTGTCAATAATTATTATTGATATTATATTAATATCACAGCTCACAGCCTCTGCTGTCTTACAGTGCCAGCCACGGCAGTCTTGAAAGAAGGCAAAGACTTGCGGTTGCCAAATTGCCAAAACTAGAACAGGTGCTACCAGTCACGGGCTGTGAGTTACACTAAAGACCCTGTACAGAAGTGAAATTGAATCACACAAAAAGTTAAAAATTAAAAATATTGTATTAAAATAAATACATGACAATTCATGCCTATCTAATTGGCCCATCTAAGTTTCATAATGGTGATTTTAAACATAGCATAACATCACAAAACAAACAGAGATATTTCAACACTATCTTCAGAAGAATTGATAGGTTCACTATTTCTTTAATCTTTTAAACAATAATAATTTGAAATTGTGTCTTTTTTTGCACTTTTACTTCTCATTCCCCAAAATTTTAATTTTGCAAGTTTTCAATTTGCAAATATGTATATCCGTATACCATGGCTGCCATTAGCAGGTTTCCAAGTGACAAAATCATCTAATTTGTTCAGGAAACCCCACATCTTTAAAAGAGGACACTTCGGCTTCAGAAAGATGGCTAAACTTACATACATTAGTAAACATACTCACAGTTAACAGCAAATATGAGACAATATTTATTTTTAATTATTATAATTACAGTTGGTTTTAATGCAGTAAATAATTAATACAACTGCCTCTAAGCCACTTTCCTAAGAATCTAAAGGTTTTTACATGAGATGCAAGCCTGCCTTGACAGGGAAAAAATAGTCAGAATTCCTCGTAGGGCATTAACGTTTTAAATTTGATATCCTATAGATTTTATATCTTATGGGAAAGCTCTCTAAATAATGGAATTTACCAAGCCGTAATACATCATTGTTGCACCAGTCCATGAGAAGTGAATTTAGTTCAGGGAAATGTAACTAAAGGAACAAGCACATTTCATTGTAATTTTGAAAATGTGAGTGTTCTTTCAAAGCCCTCAGCGGCTCATTAGTTAGCGTGCTCGCTTTCCATAGTGCAACCCCGGGTTCAATTCCCGGCCGGGGCAAAATTATACCTGTGCGCTTTTCTTAAAAATGTCCCAGTATCTACCTGCTGTATGATGATGAGAAAGCCTACCATAAGGTTATGAAGACCAATCTATACGGTGGGGGGATGTCTTCGTGCTAACCACACAAACCCCTTATCCCATGACCGAGAGGCTGGGCCACCGCTGGTCGGCCAATGCCCCTATCGGGCTGACAAGCCACAGGTCAGAGCATTCCTTCAGGTTCATTTACCCTCCATTTGCAGGCGCAACAATAATATTTGAGTCTGCACCAAAAGGTTCATTATATCTTCAACAATAGAATCATTTCCCCCCTCTTAGTTTGTAAAAAAATTAGTGTTACTGAAAAATGTTACAGAACCTCACTTCAGAGAGAAAATAAGTCATCTCTGTACTAAGTATTACCACTCAAAATTAGTTTCCCTTCTTCTGATTATCATTTTTGTATAATACAAATAATGCATGTGATGAGAAGCTGTAAGTCTAGTTACAATAATATAATTACATCACCTTAACTATACACATATCTTAGTTTGAATCTTGTTTCAATTGCCAGTGAGCCCTTATTGGTTGTTTATTATTAGTGAAATGAAAAGTGAAACTGAATTCTTATCATTTTAAAGAACAACCAAAAAGTAATTAATTCCTATTGGAAAACTAAGGCATCAAGTGTGTGACGAAATGAAAATATACCTAACATGCCCAGTTGTTTGTTAAATATGACTATTAAAATTACTTCTTTCATCTTTAAGTTTTGTGTTCTAAATCTAATGTGGACCAAGGTTTTATTGTGTTCATGACTTGTAGCTCCAGGAAATTTTATATTCATAACTCTTACCTTGCCCAAAAATATCACAACCAAAACTGTAATCATAAAATTCAATATTTGAAATATCTTTCATATTCCTGTTTCATTCTTTCCGCAAAATAATACCCTATTTATTATTATTTATTCTTGCAGACTTCCCCCTCCATACTCATTTCCTTTCTCTTCCTGAACTCCTTGCACCTTACCAAAAACACACTTATCTTCTGTGTTAAAAAATACAATAATAACAAAAGTGGTATAATATGGCCATATTATGACTCTACAAGATGAAACCTTGAATAAGGTAATGTTGAGCAAATACATTTTATTCGCAAATATAAAGTGATACATATCTGCAGCATATTCCATGAACAAAATTAAGGAAGTAGAATGGAAGATGAAACACACAGTCAATTGGAATTTAGAAACCAATTGCAAATTCTAAAAATTCATCAAGAGTACCTGTTACAGTGATATAATGAGGAGAGCCAACAATGGCAGTTGTGCCAGCTGCCTGGGCTGCTGCGCCGTTTGTTTGATCTGCACTATCTGGGGTGGCCACAGATGGTTCACCACCACTGCTCACAACAACTTGGGCTGTCACTTGAGCTGCTGAGCTCCCGTTGGATGTTCCTCCGTTCGAAGAGTCACCTGGACTATCTAACGAGCACTCGACTGCTCCGTTCTGCACCAAAAGAATAGAAAAACATCTTACAGAATCCAAACAGCAAGAAGAGAATTCAAAATTTATAAGAATTATTTAACAACTATGTAATACTAAATACATAAATGGTTGGCAGAAGACAAAATAAATAATAATAAAAATAATAAGTTTGCCCTACAATTTCTGCACAAAATCAACAAGAAAAACTAGGTCATAATAAATACAGAGAAAAATATTGACTAATAATTGACAGTATTAGTGGAAATGTTACATGGACAATGGTATATTCTAAGCTAGATACAAATAATTTATTACGAAAAAATTATTAATAAAACTCTTTTTACTAATATTGTCAGATGAAAGCAAAGGCTATTGCTGTACCAAAAAAATTAAAATGCAATGTACAAATTTTGAAAGGTTTCTTTGAGTAAGGCAAACAATAAAACATTTCATAATCAGAAAGCTTTTAAATAACACCGGAAATGTTAAGTGAACATAATATGATCATTTAAAATTATGCAATGGGACAAATTTATCAAATCATAAATCAGTAATTTCATAAAGAAATAATTTTAGATAGTTTTTTTCATCTTTGTTTCTAATAGACAATCACAGCTATTTATTGCCCTACTTTCTGCACATTTGTTTCATGGTTCATTATGAATTCTTATGGGAAAATAAAAAAAAAATTGACAATAAGAGCAGAACAATAAAGCTCCAACATTTTATTTCTTTTTTGTAACAGTACATGAAAACATTCAGAGAAGGATACTGAACAAATTTTTTGGTCTAGCAGCTGCTTTAAAACAACAATTCCATTGGAAACACACCAGGTGTGTTGGATCATAAGCAAACAAAAGGTGGGGATTTCTGTTCTGTGACCGCAAGCTAGGCATCAGCTGCAAGTTAAAAGCACTTTATCTCCCTTATCAGGAGACTTTGCCCACACTACTTTGAACAACACTTGACAAAAATCAATACTCTTACATAGGTTGTGTTACTGTTATATGGTACAAGAGAACAAATATCTACAAATATGAAAATTGCATCAAGCCATCGTTGGTAATGAGAATTATAATATGTTGAAATATAACAATATAGTTCTTTTAACTTTTTTTTAGTCAAGAGGCCAGGGAACAGGTATCACTGTTTTACCTTTCTGCTCTATCAACAGAGCAAACTACATAAACAAGAATTCTATTATAAGAAATACATGCAAATTAACTGATTGTAATGTCAATTACTTTGAACTGAATATGAAATTGCATATAATTTGAATTCAGCATTTCAATTAGCTTCTACCGAGACAATATGCGATCATGTTAAAAGCATTCCCTAATATAGTAATATAATAATTAGTACATAGTACAATGCGCAAGACGCAAATTAGTTAAATGCAGCAAATAAGGCAGTGCTTAAGCAAGTGCAAAGAATTTCAAATTACATTTTCATTATTGTAAATAAATTTGTCAATTTGTTTATTTAGTGATCAATTATTATACCATGTTTTCAAATTAATTCATACCCAACCAACCTATGGAATAAAAAAACAAACAAACAAATGCAGCAGCATCATCTGGAATACATAAATTTAGCATTATCATAATAAAGAAAAGAAAATATACCTTACAAACTGCTTTAAATAATACTAAAGTGCAGAATAAAATTTCTCAAATTAATCTGGTGTTCATGGTAACCGGAAAGTAATGATCTTTACAAAAGGAACTTGATAAAATACATGAAGTATAAATTAAAAGATAATTGAGAAAACACACTGTACAAGCAGCATCATATTGGTGCAAAATGCTGGATCTTCAGAAATGAAAAGAAACTGTAAACAAATAAACATAAGGAAAATCACAGATGATAAAAATAACATAAAACAAAATGAAAAATATTTTTGAAAAATAAGATCTACAGGAACAGCAAGATAACAAAATCACCAGCAAAACAGAATACCCTAAATGTGAAACACATTATCATGCAGAAGACATCCTAGAATTGTGATTAACTTGCAAAAATGGGCTGCCACAAACTTGGAGAAGCAATCCCACCTGTGGAAGAGCAGAAAGAGGCACTGCAGTGATGGACACAGAGTTAACTGCTGCAGCTGCCGCGGCTGCTGCTGCTGCTACTGCTGCTACCTGGGATGCACTGCCCACCACAGTCACACTTGTGCTCGAATTGAGCCCCTGAGCCTGCACTTGCTGCTGCACTGCTACTACTGCAGCTGCTGCCTGCCCCTGTGGCTGTGGAGGCTGATTCTGCTGCTGCTGTTGGTTGCCACCGCCTCCTCCTCCCCCTCCACCACCCCCTACCTGTTGGTGTAAGTCCGAAGATGGCGTAGGGACTGCGGCTGCTACTGAAGCTGTTGTCGCCGTGGTGGCAGCAGCCATGTTGAAAGCTGGCTGTGCCGTAGTCATGGCAACAGGCCCACCACTACCTCTCGTTCCGTCTGCAACACATCACACCCCAGCAGGCTTAGTATTGAGGATCATTTCCTGGCCCCAAGGTACAAAGCTTAATCTGGCAGTGAGTCATGCATCTGTACTGTATTTGAATTTGCAAACCTTTTTAAAGGTATGTACAACTAATCAATAACTCTCCATTGATCAATGCATATGCTGGCATGCAAATTAATTGCACGATTCAAAATTGTTTAATATAAGAAATTATGTTGCAATTAAATTTGTTATAATTAATTGGTATATTTATATTAAGTTCACAAAATGAAGTAAATTATATATATAGAGACACACACACACACACACACAAATTTATTCATGTGACCAAATAACAAATAAATAATAAATGAAGTCATTAATAAAAAAAAGATAATGAACCAGAGATGAAAATTAATACAACATGGAACCTTCAAGGTTTCAGCTTTCAAAAGTGAACAAAGAGGCTTTTTGACCACCTCCAGAAGCATGCACTGAGTCAGTAGTCAATAGCTTGTTAGATAGCATCTCTATAAAGCACTTCAAAGGATTCCCAGTCCACCTGCTTTGCACTTGCAGGCTATGAATTGTGTGGGACCAAATGCACCTGAACGCTCTCACCATGAGTCACACTGGAAAGCTAAGGTGCGTTGGACTGGGAGGAGGGGCTTGGATACAAGAGGGGATGATTGTTTGTCCCCCTCTGCAGTGCCTTATTTCCCCCTCAGCTTCCCCCAATTAGAGCAGATAATGTGTATCCATGACAACTCTCTCAGGCAGGCAGGTATGTCCCCTCCCTTTCTTTCTTTCAAATAATTCTCTTGTACATCCTCTTATTTTAAGAAGTCTTCTCTTCAGAACTGTACCTATGTTCTCCAATGGGTCTATAAATGTAATGTAATGCTTCACTTCAGTGCTAAGCATGAAAGCAACTGTTACATATTAACCTGAAAATAACAATACACTCATCTTCTCATATGTATACTGAATTAGCAGACAACAAATATAATGACTTAATGTATTGTCACAAATTATTAAAAATTCTCGTACTACCATAAGATTGTTGTGATAAGCCTCCAAATTTTACTGTTATTACATTTCTAAAGGATATTTTTTTTCTTAACACATTCCAATTGTCAAGAAATATATTTGGTTGTTTTTGTTTTTTTGTTTTTTTTGAAGGGCCTGCCTTTATAATTTTGATTTTGTTTCTATTTATAAATTAACAAAACCAATACAGAATGAATTAATGAAATAACACACTTAGTCATTATAATATGCAAGAAAATTTATTTTAATAATCACATCAATACATTATTCATGATTTTCTACCAATACTTGCTACAGTGCAAACAAACGTGAATACATTTTAATAATAATAATAATAATAATAATAATAATAATACATCACAAATTAATTAATGTTTTATTCACAAGCATGATTTTCAAATGTGGAATATAAAATTAAATAAATGCAAAAGGTAGTACATTAATAATCTTTCCATATGACTCTTTTAAAATCAAAGATCAAAATCTCACATTTTAAAGATATTATAAAATTTTCCTGAATATCATAACGATTTTATGTAAGCTTGTTCAACATTACATTTATGTACTAAGTTTAAAAGGGATGATTGAAAAAAGTAAGATCAAGGAAATGGCATTGTTCAACATATGCCAATTACAATATTATAATATATAAATAATATTAAAATATTGTTTAATTAATTATCAAAAACTAATGCAATGAATCTTGAAGAGCATGCCACACCATAGAAGCCGTGAAAAAAGGTTAATAAGGAAAAAATGAATCATTTAACTTTGAACCTTGACTACACATATGTATTATAACTAACCAATTAAAAATATTGTGTCAATAATTAAAATCTTGTTCACAAAGGTATGTCATAGAAAACTGAAATAGTACAAATGGATGCTTCTAAACATTAAAGTCCATGTAAACTGATAAGAGTCAACAATACAGGAGGATCACCATTTTCTCCAAGAATAATGAAATGATGTAGCATGTAATTTGAATTACTTTTTACTGATTTTCATCTAATCCTTTTAATATTTTAATTCATATTATTATTTTCAAAAATCTCTAATTTAAATGTTTTTATCACAGAACATCCCATAGTAACAAATTACAAAATGCACAATGTGGCGTAATTTTAAAGCGTTTCACCCTTAATTTCAGTCTACCATCCAGTGGTGGAAAAACATCACCTGGGGTAATGATCCGGTAATTTACCAAAAGTAACATTAAATTGTGACATTGTCAAGACGAAAGGTTCAATAGGAGAATGGGAAAACCATATTCAGACCATTTGTTTCTCTTTTGAAGTGAAAAGTGTAGTTAAATCATAGTGAAAGGTGCAATTCCTTTTACAATATGATTAAAAGTGCTTTACGTGCTTTTAAGAAGAGGAATAGCATGAGTAAACCCAAAATTCAATTGTTAGCTAAAACTCCATCTTCACCAAGAAGAGTAGAAAATTTCACGAAGGTTAGTAGTTCTGGAAAGAAACACTTGATAAAGAGAGATTGAGAGCTTCAAATAAAGCCCCGAAAGAAATAGAAGCAAAGGCATGTGAAAGAAGAAACATAAGAAAGATTGAAGAAACTTAAGGAAACCCTGATGTCCAAGTTACTGTGCAGGAAAGCACTAGAAACTTTGATTGATGTGTCAGTTAACTTTTCAAATGATATTGTTTACTTTTTCTCCAAACCTACTGGACAGAATAGAATGAAATTTTCAAATGTACTCTTCTCCATATTTTAACACAGGGATTTGCAATAACTTGTGTAGGTGAAGGTTTATAATTAAGAATATATGCAAAACACACACACACACAATTATTCATTTTTTTCTTCTAAAAAACCAAAAATTATATTTGAAAACCACTCTGTTAAAATGTGATCATAGGCCTAAAGTTTCACCTCAATTTTTTAAAAGAGTTCTTATGAATAGTTTCTGAGAAAAGGAAAAACGAAATCTTTCAAATGAACATGGGAGGGATAGGGCGTTCTGGAGCTTCTTAAGATTTATTTTTGCACCAATTCAAAGGCAAAAAGTATCATTGGCTCTTCCTACTCTTATTTGAAGTTAAATATAACATATGATTTCATTGTTCTTCAAGAAATGATCATGAGCACTAATGAAAGATGGAGAATAATTACTTTTGTTTGAAAGAGAGAAAAGTACAGTGAAAGTGAAATAAATTGAGTAAAAAGTATGTTGAAAGTGTGGAGAAATGAAGAAAAGAATAAGAATATGTAAAGGAAATATGCACACAACTGAATGGTACATATAGGATGGAATTTAAGGGCTAGAGTAATCAGTTCAGCACTAACGATAGACTTGGCAGCTGTGAGCAGGCAGAGGGGAAGAGAAGGAAAGGACTGAGGTCAAAGGCAGCAGTTGAAAAGTTGAACAGTGGAAGAGAGAGGCCATTGGTATATTATGTTAAATTTCTGTATAATTGAAAGTTGTTTTTTTTACTTCTAACTTACTTAATATATATTTTTACAACATTTGAAAAATAATTTTTAATAAGATTTGTAACATGTTTTACTGACTTTGACTAATATTTATGATTGATGATAAGCAAAAGTTTATAAAAATTTAAAGAAATCTAAGAAACTAAAATATTTTTAAAATTCTTTTGAAGTCCAGATACAAACTGAAAGAAAAATGTAAGGGCATTACAGTTCCCAAATTTTGGATCCATTACTTGTCTTTACCATTATACCACCACTGGCCTTTACCATATACTGCACACTCACAATTGGTGGGTGGCATAAAAGATGCATGTCAGTGATGTTTTGAAAATGGAGCACATAGGAAAATGAGAAGCAGGGGAAAATATAATGCCATATCAATATGCCATGAGTCTGCTTTTTTTTCTGTTCGAAGATATGGCATTTAAACTCTGATACAAATCAATGGACAATCAAATACTTTCATGGTAATTCTACAGGACATGTTTTTTATAGTCATGGCAGTATTTATTATTCAATGCATTCAAAGAATGGATGAATGGATTCCTTTTCATCGGTTCTCACTACTCTGTTTTAGATCATACCCAACCTGACTGATTCTTATTCTGAAGCACAACCACTAGGTTACATCATCAGTCTTCCCCCCTCCTGCTTTATAGCCCAACCTTCTTACAGATGTGACTAGTAAACCCTTGTCGATCTAAGTATATACTTACTTTTAGTGAATTCAATGTGGCTTGCGAGCTAGGACTGTTCATATTATCATCAATTTTAGAGGTCATTAGTATGTCATTGAAATACAGAATTGAAATCTCAATGAATTTTTAAATTCCATAAGACCTTCAGAAAATTTCTATTCCCCAAATTCACATGAAATAAATGGCTTTTTCTCAAGATGAGCAGTTTGTCCCTAAAATTTGTTGCAATGTCACAAAATGTTTGAACAATTCCTGATTTAGAAACAAGACAAATTCTGCAAAATTGAAATTCAATTTTTTTCTCTCTCAATGAAAGCTATTTTGAACACCCACCAAAGATAGTATTGTGAGTGCAATTAGTGTATTTCTCCAAAGAGACCTGTTTGCATTCGAGATACATGGTAGTTATACCAGTGTTGACTTTTATATGTACAGCAATATTCAATGTATTTTTGAAAATTCATTTTGGGTCGGTTGTAGGATGCATTGACTCCAACTTGCACTTTTTTGGTATAGTTTTGTACATTTTTCGACATTTTTGACTATTTTTGGTCATACTTAGAGAGATATCAATGAGTGGACCAAGTCTAAATTGGTCTCTTGCATAGACTCACAAATTTGTCAAGTTTTTGCCCTGAATTTGTCTGTTACACAGGTTTTAGTACATAAAGAACACTTTCCAATTATTTTTTTTAATTGTTTTGGGAAAATTTAAGAAGTTTTCACATATTTCATTCTAAATTTTTATGTTCAACATTTAATATCTTTTTGAAAAGTTTATAAACTTACATGGCAAAAAGCACTGATATAACAAGTCTGTTATTTTTAGGGGAACTGAAATTAACTCATTGGCTCTACACTCTCAAATTATAAATGTCTAATTACAGTTTTCAGCAAAACCATTTCAAAAGTAAAATCCAAAATAATGAAAATATAAAATACAATTAAAATGTGCAATTATTCTTCAATTTTTTAGTACTATTTTTAGCAAAAAATAAAGGAGTCATAAACAAACATAAAAATTAAATTCAATAATTGGGGGAGTCGAAGAGTTAATGACTAGTCTACAGAACAACACTTGACTTTCACAACTAAGTAAAAAGCCAATTTTCTTCAAATTTGATAACATAGATTAATGAAGCAATCTTATTTATTCAAATATATGCAATAACAAAATATGGATGGGCTAATGAGTTCATCCATTTGTCATAATATGTGAAAATTTTGAAAATGTATCTTTACATTACGTATGATGATTTTCAATCTTCAATTGAACTGATGGAAAGTAAGGCTACCAGTTTCTGGTCTTTCAAAATTTTGCCCATTGCCCCCGCCCCACATGCACATGTCTACAGACAAAACCCATCTGCTGCTCCTAATTTCCTTTTGGATACAATTTCATGGTTCACCAAATCTTAAATGTCCATATCGGAATGTCTAAGTTTCTGGTCACATCTACTGACTAGCTACATAGCTGGATCAGATTCAGTCTGGAGAAGAATAATGCTAGCGGCCGGCTGATCTCATCAGTAGTTTTCCGTGGGGTCTCCAATCAAAACACGGTGAATGTCGGAGCAGTACCCTAACAAAAAGGGCCACGGACCGTACGCGATCTTTCCTTCCTCTTTCGCGGCCTACCCTCTTCCCTTACACACTTTTGCATGCAGTACACAACCACACATGTCCGGAGACCAAGGCAGCTTAGAGCTTGCCCCGGCTGGGGCAGCGCCTGGCTGGCGGAAGATATCTGGAGGAGGAATTCCCCGGAAGCCGACCAGTAGGTCGGCGCCGAACCTCACCAACCAGCTTGAAAGTAACACCGCCACCTCGCGGGATTTACACAAACGAAATTATCGACCATAGCAGTTGAGCTCAGAAACAACAATCAATCGGAGCGTCTGTTGCGAAAACATGATCGGCATGGTTTGTTATGGGGCCTACACACGATCAGGATGCGCATACCTTGTACTCACTGCGTTTTACCCGACTGGGCAAAAGCAAGCCCGTAACGCAAACGCGAGCGGTTAAACCCGTCAAGAAAGAAATCTGTCGGTTTCTGATTTTCTTCTGATCACGCGGTTGTCGTTGCCCATGTTCTACATGTCTGTACACGTAACCTTTTTCCGGTTAGCCCTCTACAGGGCAGTATGAACATTGCGTGGGCTACTACTCCACACAAAAGTTTGTTCTTCCAAGGGGCACAAGTCCCCGGGGTGTGCACCTATGGCTTTTTGTCTTTATCCTCGCACAAGTATGCTGGCAGGCTGGTATCCGAATCCCGCCGGAACGCAGTTGGCCCTCACGGCATTCAAAGCCTGGGTTGGAACCGCCCTGCCAGCTCAGGTCTACTAGCTATCCAGGATACTA
Organism: Gryllus longicercus; assembly: GCA_038098605.1. Taxonomy (NCBI): domain Eukaryota; kingdom Metazoa; phylum Arthropoda; class Insecta; order Orthoptera; family Gryllidae; genus Gryllus; species Gryllus longicercus. The sequence continues at coordinate 568,536 of JAZDUA010000020.1, forward strand.
CCGAAGTCCAAACAATGCACTACTCACATACGCCGGGAACTAGTTCTTCCTCTTTGCCCGATCCACTGTCACGAAGAAGACAAGAACCCAACAGAGGACCAACCAAACTAAACTTCGGGCATCTTTGGGCCCCTTTCTTCTCGTCTCCTCACTGCATACACCTTTAGGTTATTGACGTGAATATCGCCAGAACCCAGGCAATCTGACGGGTGGTATCAGTTTCCTGCCGGACTTCTATATGTAGATTCCAAAGCAATCACAAGAATCTCCTTCACTCTATCCTGCTCAAAGGTCGACGCGCCAGGGGCCCGACTGGTGGGTTACTGGGCGAGGCCTAGCAACCAGGAGCTTGGCATCGCCTTCTCACTGCCTCCACCTTGAACCTTGTATAATATTACAAGAATTACCCAAGGAAGCGCTATCATTTGTCACATCCATCTTTAATGCCATTATAAGCGAGAGCCACTATCCGACTCTCTGGAAGTATGCACAAGTGATAGCCATAGCGAAACCTGGTAAACCTGCTACAGACGTTGCATCATACAGACCAATAAGTCTTCTCCCAGTTTTATCCAAGGTATTTGAAAAACTACTTTTACAACGACTAAAACCAATAACCAATAATATAATACCAGACTTTCAATATGGGTTTCGTGAAGGTCACTCAACTATAGATCAGACACACCGAATAGTAAACAAGATATCTCAAAGCCTAGAAGAAAAGAAATATTGCTCAGCTGCTTTCTTGGACGTACAGCAAGCATTTGATAGGGTCTGGCATGCAGGCCTGCTATTCAAAATCAAACAATTACTCCCGCACTCATTCTATTCATTTTTTAAAACGTATCTATCCAGCCGCTTTTTTCAAATTAAATACCAAGACGTTTTCTCTGGATTTAAACCACAGACAGCAGGTGTCCCTCAAGGAAGTATCCTAGGACCAATTCTGTATGTAATCTATACTTCTGACTTACCAACAACAGAACACACAATGATGGCTACATTTGCTGATGACACAGCTATTTTAGCTGTTGATGAGGACTCAACTCGAGCATCGCAACACCTGCAAGAGCATCTGGACAAGATAGAAGAATGGACGAATCAATGGAGAGTAAATATAAACACAGCAAAATCACAACAGATTACCTTCTCACTTCGAAAAGAAGAGTGTCCCAAAGTGAAATTAAACTCATCAGAACTCTCAGTAACAACTGTTGTGAGGTATCTTGGCTTACATCTAGACAGTCACCTAACCTGGAAACCTCACATCTTGAAAAAGAGGAAAGAATCACAACTGAAATTAAGCAAATTATCATGGCTACTTAACCGAAGGTCTAAGCTCTCTTTATACAACAAAATTTTAGTGTACAAGACAATAATCAAGCCAATATGGACTTATGGAATCGAACTCTGGGGAACTGCCAGCAAGTCAAACCTGGAGATCCTGAGAAGATTCGAAACAAAAACATTGAGATATATATGCAACGCCCCATGGTTCGTCACCAACAATAATTTATACAAAGATTTGAACATCTCAACAATGTCAGAGACTATCTCGGAGAGAAGCAAGAGGCATCAGAAGAGACTGGAAAGCCACCCGAATCAACACTCAGTGAACATGTTGGACAATAGTGAACATGTGTATAGGCTAAAGCGTGAACATATTCTAGACTTACCCTTTAGATTCTCTTCATAGCAACTTATATCATGTATACCATTTACTAATTGTTCCAAGTGAACAGATTGTAAATTAGCAGAATTGAAAATAAAAAATTAAAAAAAAAATAATAATAAAACCTTGAACCTAACGACGTGTCACCGTGAAATTCAGGGTAGTCGTCTACATCTCTTCACCAGAAATCGCGCCCACCTACGCACACGCGCTTCCCCCCTGCGGGGACAGAACAGTTAGCAAAGCGTTCTTACCAGTCTCTCTCCCTTAAAGCGGAAAGACCGGGAGTGAAGGGTAGTCAGACGGCAGCTGGGCAGTGGAAACGAAACAAGAAATACGGACGGACGAACCCGGGCGTCTGTGGGCGCCTTCGAGATACGGTAAAATTCGAGACACGCAAAGACATGAAACACTGGACGCCTTTAAATCTGTGAAAATGAAAGGTGCTCTGTAAAGCACAGGGCGTCTGTGGCAGCCTTCAAAGTACGGTTAAACGGTTACGCGCAAACACGTACGGGTAAAACTGACACGTACCCCAAGCGTGTATGATACGCTTGAGAACGTCAAGAGCGAAATGACGTCAAAATACAACGCAACAAACAACATAAATTTGTTTAATTCGTGGATACTACGTGAGAGGTGATCAAATATATCAAATTTATTTGTATGTAAATTATACTCTGAACCTTGTAAAAGTTACGTAAGTCGCGCTGCGTATCTTGTACGAAGTAAAAGGAAGACAATTCTCGTTTCCTTAGTCATAGCATGGACAGAATAATCACTTCAGAATTATTATTTTCAAGATATGATGTTAATGGCTACATCACGAAAAGCAAAGACAATGCTGCTACTAGACACGTAGATCGTGCTCTTCACTGTTCGGCTAATCAACACACTTGCCAGACACAGATGGGTTGAAATTCTCCGGTCATAATTTGATATGTAGTGCCGTTTCTTAAAGGATTGTACCTTAATAGCCCATACATTAGACGTGACTGTTAAGCCTGTTGTCGCTACCGTTATATATAAATAGACACTTATTTGATGATTAAAGTTTTGTATCTAGAAGAAAACAATTATCTGAATAAAGATATGTTGCTACACCTTGCATTTTAACTCTCTAATGTTGCAAATAATAAACTGGAAAATTCCCTCAATATGCTACAGAAAAATGAAGGTTCTGCACAATTTATAAGAAACTGGCGTTACAAAACCCCAAAGCTGGCCTGCATAGCCGAGGTTTTTAAGGCTGAAGAGTCGTACCTGCCTCGGTTCGAGAGATCACGGGCTCGAATCCCACTTCGGGCATGGATGTTTGTGTATGTTCGCATTCTCCTTACGTTCTCTTCCTAGTTCCCCCATCGTTAAAGCAGTCACAGTGGTCGCTATATGACCCAAGTTGTTAAAAAGTGACCTGAAAAAACGTAACCACGGAAGTAAATGATAATTACCCAAACGCCTGCACGGAACAGATTTATTTTTTTCGACTAAAGTTCGCAGACTATGACACGAGGTCCTGGTGCACACGTTGCCATCGTGCATAAGTCGGAAACGATGCATCTCAAGGTCTTCTAGCCAGGTTTTCGTGTCCCTGAGAGACATAATTATGCTTCTCATGCCCAAATTTACAAGAATATATATTATGGACCTACTATTATTTTTTAGAGGAAACCCTAGTTCGCAGTAAGGAGACAAAAGTTCGAAGTTGGTTTCCAATATGAAGCTATATCCACATTAAAAACAGTTCATTAACTAGTGGTGGTAAAACAGCACGTACTTTTCCGCATCAGTAACGGTTACGTAAAATTATAATGCCGCAATTTCTGTCTATATTAACACACAAACAAAATGGCAAAGGTCCAGTTTCAATTAAAACATCAGAATTTTCGAAAATTGCATAAGTTTAACTTTCTTTTTGATGTCGAGAGAGTTGGTATACCACGTTAGCCGACTGGTATAGTGGACGTCTATTGCACGAGTGGCACCAAGGACTTGAGTTCAATTCTGATCGCGGGAAAATATATTTGCCTGCTGGAAACACTTTTGCGGGGCAGGTAGAAACGTGGAGATGCAAAAGCGATAAGACGGGCGAGACGAACGTGGGCCAGGAGAGGAGGCGAGTCGTCGGGATGGGCGAGGAAGGAGAGGGCGGGCGACCGCGGCAGCAGCGCGTCGGGGAAGGGGCGTGGGAGAGCGTGGGTGCAGCATGCGGTACCGTCCCCGTTTTCGCCGCCGCCGCCGACCTGTTCCCAAACACGACTGAATGACGCGTGCGCGCGTCATGCCGCACAAGGGGGTGCACACACGTGGCCCCACAATAGGCCGCCGCCGCGCCCCCGACCTCACCGACGCGGGGGGGGGGGGGGGGGCAATTTCAGTGCGATTGCGTGGCTGGTGCCAGTGATTCACTCCCTCCGTTTTATACCTGTCCCCTCCCCTCCCGGCTTTCAACTTTGTTGCAAGACGCGTTCGCTGTAACGAGCACGTGCCGCGCGCTGCACTGCCCCCTCGTTTTCAATACAGGTGTGTGGTGGCCACAAGGCGGGTCAATAACTTGGCGAACATTCGGCGACCGTGATGAGGGAGGGACGATGAGGGGAGGGAGGCCCAAACGGGAAAATAGCGCGTTCGGGTTTCACAAGGCAATTCAAAAAGACGCGAGCAAAATGCTCCAGTGAAGCTGCGACCTGAAGTTATCAGCAAAAGGGGGATGAGAACGATTCAGAATAAAGCACGAGACAAGTTCCGCACACTCTAAAAATACTTTCCACATCGAAAAAATATGCTTTCCACCTCTTTTTTCGTTATCCCTATTATATAAACGAATTTAGTAAAATACAAGTAACGAGCTAGTTTGAAACTTACTTCCCCGATAATAGTTTTCCCCTTCTGAAGGTGGTCTATGAGTACCATACAATGAGAATACCTAAAAATCGTTGCCGTGACTTTCCCAGCTGATGGAACATCTACTAATGTGAAACGTCGGAAAAATATAATGTGATTGCGTCTAAACATATTAGAACAATGTTTATTCGAGCAAGTTGGTGGTCAAATTGTCAACAAACGCGGCACTCATCGATCGGAAAACTTGAAAATACCCGAAACTTCGAGTACAATGTAGTGTACTAGGCCTGTCCATATTTTTACAATGTCAGCTAGCTCACAAATCGTCAGACGCTGATCATCAAGCACGGCTTTGTGAATTTTGGGCACAATTTTAGTGGTGTGGTGTGGTAGTGGAGGTTTTTAGACGTTCTGAGCGCTCTTCTTGAAAAAATGAACTGACACGTTTGAATTCAGCAGCTCACTTTTTGACCGTCAAACACGAAGGGAAACATCTTTCAATATGGAATCAAATTCCACTTTAATGTCCGTTGGAGTTAAACCTTTTGAAACAAAGTATTTTATCATCACTCGTAATATAATTGCATCAACTTTGCAGCGGATTTATACGCCTGTATAAATTACAGGATAACAACTAGTGGAGCTACAACAGCCCATACTTTCTAGCGTTATTGGAAATAGTTACGTAATATCAAAATATTGTAATTTATGGCATACTAAAAACTCGGTCATAACTTGCAAGAGTCAAGTCAGATTATAGTCGAAAATAGATGTAAACAAATGATCAACCTTTGAATACATTTATATTGTGATCTGAAACATGATGCATCTTTCCTCATTTTTTTGAACACCATGTATCACTCGATTATGTAGTTTGTTACTGTTCATTTCAAGAATTTCATTATTTTCATTTGGCATCTGTACATGGATTCTACAATATTTCTGTAGTTAAGACAGTTTTACTATCTTGACACGAAAACAGATCACTGATGTCATACTCGTTGCTACCTCAAAGGAGAGACTAAATTATTGGGTTTATTTGTCATTTACACCTTTATTCAAGCCTGTCTTACAATATAAAAAATATTTGCTTTAAAATAGGTTTATATCATTACCTAAACGCAGTTACGATAGAAATGAATGAATCTCCATTTGTAGGTTATGTATGCTTTATTTGCCCGTTGAAATCAAATGACAACACATTTCTAATTCAAATATTTCCCAGGCTTCTAAATAAATCTATTTATTGTGACAAAACCCTATTCTTGAAATCAGAAAATACATTTATCTCAGAAATTCCCCATCACCGAGAAATTCAACAAAAATTAGACCCTGCCATGTCGTGAATAACATTTGTACGAGCACCAAAGAGAAAACAACTCCAGAAATCCACAGAGCCAATATATATCTTATGATCTATTTGTCAACTGATTCGAATGTCACAGAAATGCAAGGAAATCACTATAATTTGTTAAAATAATATCCAAGCAGTATAATCAGACCAAGAAAATGATGTAGCCATATGGCTACAGTGGGACTGAAGGGGTAAGAGGAAGTAATTTACTATATATAGGACAAGATTTATTCACGTTTCGTTAACACAGCCAGTTAAAAGTGGTCAGTCGAAAATTCGCCATATTTTCCTGCAACATTACAATACTTTACACTGCGTAAGCAGTTGCGGGAAAGTAACATAATGAAACGATTATCGGTCTGGATAGCCGATGTTGCTAAGGCTAAAGAGACGTGGCTACATCGTGCCTGAAGGATCGCATGTTCGAATCCCGCCCGGGGCAAGGATGTTTGTATGTCCGTATACCGAAACCCCAAATGTTAGTTACAGTGGTCGCTATATGACCTTAGAAGTTGAAAAGCGACCTTAAATAAGTATTAAAAAATGAAACGATTGAATATACACTTTAAAAATTTTACTGCATTATATCAAGGATCATACGTAACAAATATTACATTGGGTGGTATGAATAAAAGTAAGCAAGTACTCTTTGCTCCGAGTTTCCGAGATTCTACTCAGTTTCGTATGAATAAAGAGGGTAAGCAATTGCTCAGTCTCTGAGCACTTGCTCCAACTCTGAGCATACTCTCAACTGGCGAGCAAATGCTCAGAATTGGTATGAATAAAGTTAAGCATTTACTCTCTAGAGTGAACACTTGCTCCAAAATTTCGGAGGGACCTTAGTAGCAGACTCACTTTTGAAAAGTAAGGTTAAATTGGCCGATTTTTTACCGTGTGTTGATATGCATAGGCAGTGGACTAAAAAAAATTCAAGATTAGGCGAAATTCTCGTGATGTAGACTATTAGAATCTCTGCCGATTCGAAAAATACAATGTATAGTTGGTACGATTTTTATCGGCGTTTGCTTTCAGGCGCTTTTTCATATTGCATATCTTCTATGTTAATTGGCCTTCGCTCTTTTCTACTTGGAATTTTTCGGGGTACTGTTTTTTGAAACTTTGTAATGTTTCGTTTCGGCCACAGCGTACTTCCGAAAGCTGGCTCTTTTCAAAAATAAGTTTATATTCACTTAGCATTTCGGTAAAAATTAGCTGGGCCATCGCGCCTGTTTTTCGTTACTGCTATTCATATTAGAATTTAAAGAATGAGACAACAAACCATTGCTCTTTATTCCGCACAAATGTGTGCGCGACGCGCGTAACGTATGTAACATCTTTGTTGCTCAAGAACCCAATTTTTAAAACTCTTAGCCTGCACTATCACTTGTTCACGACGAGCAAATGCTCGCGAGACATGAGTAAGTTCTTCGGAGACTACGAAGATTTTATTCATACGAAATGGAGCTTCTGCTCAGTGCCGCGGAGTAGACTCACTTTGCTCCGGAGCAAGTACTCATGAGCAAGTGCTCATTTTTATTCATATGACCCATTATCTTGACTCTGTTCACACTACCTGTGTCAGGCCGGGCACTTTTAGAACTCCCGTCGTAACAAACTGAAGGAATTTGACTATTGTGAACGATTTTTAAGACGTCATCGACACAAACCCTCGTAAATGTACAACTTCTGCAGATAATTTCACCCCCAGCATACCAACATACGGAGACGAAAATAATAATAATAATAATAATAATAATACAATAATAATAAAAATGTAAACTATGCTATCAGTATTTTACGAAGGAATTTTCTGGGACGTTTACAAAATATTAGGTGGTCACAAAATATTAGGCGTGAAGTCTTAAACCTACTTCAAGAATAGATCGAATTGGGTGGCTACATTTTTATAAAAAATTATTACATTAACAAAAAAGATGCAAGCAGAAATTTTGTTACATATAGATTGACATAGATATTTTATTTATGGCATAGATGTAAAATGACGTAGAAAATATTTTCTATTGAGTTACTGATATTCTGCGAGCCATGGATATAAACAGGCGACTCTTCAAGGTATCATGGTATCATCTTTTATATTGTCTCCTCCATTACTTTTAATTTTAAATGTTCACAAAACAACTTAGACTCGCATCAAAAGATTTGAAAGAACTGTAAATAGACTATTACACATGGTTTTAACACTTCTTCGCATTTACATTTCAACATTTTTTTGGTCTTTTTTGGCATCATGTGTGATGTCTTAAACTTATAAAATTAGAGAGAGGTACCTTATCACGAAAAGGAGGCGGCTGGGTAAAATACTGTATTCTACGAAATAATTCAGCTTGAGCACTAATAATTCGCAATACACGTTACGTTGCAACGCACGCTACCATTGGGCATCGTAAATTCTACGTAAATTCTCTTTAAAACCCAGATACATGTTGCACTTCTTAGTCTATATTGTAATCTATAATATGAGACTTTTGGACTTTCTATTTAATATTGGTGGTCAGGAATACGCAGAATTTCGAAATCTATGAAAAAATTAAATTCACGATTTGATATCATGTCCCATTTAATCGCAAAGATCAAACAAAGGTTTCTATTTGATAATAAACACTTCGCAATATTATATTTACTCATGCCCTATACCACACCTATGTGATATATACATCACTTGAAACTAGCCATCGTTCCGATATGAAGCTATTTTGACTTTTAAAGCAAATATTTATCAAGGACAGACAGTTCGTATGGTTCCAACAATAATGTTTTCTTTTACTTTTGTTCCTCTCGGGTACTAATCTATTTTCTTTTCTTCCATTCCCTTAATCTGCGCCAGCAACACAGTATTTGAAAACTAAGGTGGTGCGGCCGAATATACATTTATTATTTGAAAGAGTGAAAATGTTTTTGATTTATAAGGCTAGTAATCACCCTCATGAGCGATGCAACTTACAAATTCATACGCTTTTTTAATTTCCTTGATGATCAGCCAAGTGTGAAATGAAGCTCCAAACCCAGGTGATGCATAATTTGATACACATCGCTGAGCAAACATTACCACCTAGATTCGAAAACTAGATAGGTTGAAAGTAATTCAAAGAACAATTCAACCGTTTGTTTAGATAAAGTATTGGGCATTGTGACAGCTGCGGTACTCCTGCCATCCCACAACCACACGTTTGTAGTGCAGATTACACAGTTTGGAACCAGTAATCTAATCTTTTCCAGCACAGGCTACAAGACGCATCAAATTCAAAGCTTGTTCTGCGATTGGCAACCGGGTAGTTCATCCGAAAAATTCAGACCAGAAAGCGAAATGTTGTACCGTGAAGATCATGGGAAGTGCCATTCAGTCTGTCGTCGAAAATTTTGTATTGTAACGAAAGATACCGTTTTACAGATCTTTTATATTTTACTATTCGCTCAGCTCCACGGTTACGAAATGTTTAATCGCAATGTGATCTTCGATTAAAACTCACTAGTTTACATTCTTATGTCAACATGCGAAAGCATCTTTAGGCATGAGCTATGTAAATGCAAAAGAACGCAAATGCAGTTCAAAAACATGGCAAACGTTTACAAATATTTTTTGTTCAAAACTCTTTCCATATACTTCGCAGATGGACGTAATGAATATTTAACACATATTGAATGGGAATGGGAGTTTTATTTTGAATGACAATTAAAAACAACACATGAAAGTTGTGCTAGGTTTCTGAGCACACGTCAATTACCTTATCGCAACACCATACGAAATTCGTTTCTTCTAAGACAGGACTTCCAACGAGCGCATTAAATCGTATCTACACAATTTTATATTCCTTTCTTAATTGTGTGAGGGTGCAGAAGTTATCTAAACTTCAGGCAAAAAGTAAAGGCATATCGACGTACAATTTTAGATTGGCCGCATTTGTGCAATACGTCTAAGCTGATAGGTCGGCGGAAAATATAAAAAAGAGAGTATATTCGTGATGTGTCGCAACGAAAGCATGGGATATAAAAATCACGAATAATGCTAATAATCAATCAGGCTATGACTATGGAGTTTTTTTTGACCCGATTCTACACAAAAGCAATGACGTAACAACACCTATTTGAACAGGCATCACGAATCACGGTGGCAGCACCGTATTTTCGAATGAAATGTTTTCAACGTCCGCAAACTGGAGGAGACGCATTTACTTACAAGAGGAGCTACAACAGCACATATTTTCTAGCATTATTGGTAACGGTATGTAATATTATAATATTGCAATTTCTGCCTACTAACACTTCAGCCTGGAAGCCTCAGTTGGTGAGGGGTTAGCTTACTGGCCTCGCCTGGCTAAGACCAGTGCGCAGGTTCGATCACGGCAAAGGTGCTAGGATTTTCGAAGAGTGGAAAATCCACACTTGTGGCATGTACAAGAACCCTGGCGGAATACCTGGCCAATTTAATCCCTCCAACATCCGCCCTAACGAGATCTCTTTCCCTCAGACAGTTTGGATATAGTAACTGAGACCATCTGGTGGAGAAAGATCATCAAATCCCAGGCGCATTTGAGTACCTCTCGCGAGGCGCACCTGCTTGATAAGATCCCCAGACGAGTGTCGAAAACTTAGGGAAGGCAACGGAAAACCACCATGAGTACATCCTCACAAGAAAACCCAACATGGGTCACCTAACTTCATCTATGGAAGTTAGAACCAAAATGACTTCAGCCACCACGTGAAAAAGTTCAAACAAATTCAAACGAAGCACCTGCAATTATTTCGACAGACATGAACAATAGACATTTCTTACTTTTACAAAAGAAACAAACATCAATAAATCTCAACAGTTACATTTCCAGTACATGAAACAGACAAGCAAGGCCAATTTCACATACAAATTAAACATCCAAGACTGAAGGCCATCCTTAATGCATAAAAATAAGAATACAAATAAATCACATAACATCGTTTAAATATCATAACTGGAACACGATAGAAACGTTTATACGAAATAAATTCTTTTAAAACATAAACAATCACAAATGCAACATTTCAGCATGGCCTTTGCTGTGTGAAATGTATTCCAACAATATAGTACATAACTACGGTGCCATTACGAAACGTTATTTTTTATATATTCTCAAATATATATAAACTCACGTTGCATAGTTTGGCAAATTGTTAGTACATCGCAAAACGTAAAATAAGGCAAATTCAATTCAATTCAATTCAATCAAACTAAGCGCGGGAAATTCGAATTTTCAATTTCGAAAATGTAAAATTACGATAAATTGTCATAATAAAAAATTGTTCATGGCCTCTTTAGAACTATTTTTTGAAAACAAATTTCAGTTAACAAAAACAATCTATCATTAATATTGTACTTTTGCAATGTCAATTTCGAGTTCGTTGAAAATGGGACAACACCATTTTCTTTACCACCTACGGTAAAGACGAAACGAGGAAATAATTTCAAGAAAATTTTGGAGCAGTTTAAAAAAAATAATTGTTCAAGATTGTCTGTTTCACTCAAAAACTATTTTCTTTTTTCGGGCAGTCACTTTTCAGCAGCAGTCGAGCAGTCACTGCCCGACGCAACGAAGTGACTTACACTTCGGGGAAGGCTGTGCGGTTCATACGAGACAAAGAACTAGTGCTTTAACAATACGTTCTTTCTCGCATTATTAGCAAGGTTATGTAATATTATAATACTAACTGAAAATGTTTGGCCCACGCTGGGATTCGAACCAAATTACTTAGGTTCCATAAGCACTTCACTTACAGCTACAACGAACTCCTGAGTTATACGAACGTACCAGAAGTAACAAACATCTGTAATTTTAGCAATTTTAATGAAAAATACCTTTTGTAATTTTCCAACATGCCGATATGTCAGTGACATTTTTTGTATGTGTACTTAACTCTATTGGAGAAAAAAAAAAGTTGGAACCAATTTTAAGAAAATATCGTTGATGCTTATGTACTGCTTTAAATACTTTCTCCATTCTTCCGTACGTAGTATGGGGGAAAAGTATACTAAAATGTAAAGTAATAGAAATAACGCCAATATTCTTCGCACGCACCGTTCTCATCAACTAGTTGTGTAAAGTTCTTAGTTACACAAATCGATATCTCTAGAATTGCTTCATCACGGGATGGTATACTTGTAATCAATATTCAATTCACGCTTCCGAAAAACGGATCATATCGTAACTGAAAGTTCATGACTAGAATTGGGGAAGTTTCCTAAACGATGCATTCAAATATACCATAAAAAGTTCATGTATGCACATACATGTTTAAAATATGCGTTTGGTCACAAAGACATGGATTTTGCAATCGCAATCGCATCTGCTTGTTATCCAAAGAAAGAGAGTACGTGCAAATTAAAAACTAACTACATTTGCACGTTTTATTTTGCATTAGAAAAGCGAGTATCAGTTATTATTTGTTGTTAAGATTATCTGTTTCTAGGAGGCCCTCCTATCATGCATTATTTCGAAAATGATTTTTCACACGATGTGACGGGATTCTATCTGTATTTGACACGTGTGACAAACACTATCTCTGAAAGGCAAATATCTAACAAAGAGTGTATTTTCTCATGTCATAATCATCTTCCTATTTAATCATTTACACAATCTGTACTTGTCTGAACACAGTTCACATAGCTGTCCCAGATATTCATCGGAAGGTTTTTGAACTAGCCTGCTTAAATCTGGAAACTATATATTTTCCATTTAGTAATAACTTTTACTTAAAAATAAATGTTATTTTAGCAAAAATTGTGAACACGCAAATAAAAAACATTTTTTATGCCCCACACCTCTAATACATAAATTATTATAAGCGAAAAGTTTTCTATCTGAGATTGAATATTTTGCAAAGAAACATATTTTATGGATCTAACAGATATAACCGTCAACACAAAACCTGCAATTTTCCAACTTTATTCATGACAAACAAACAGCACTTTTCGACAATCAATCCGATTCAAAACACGACTCATAATGAAGCTTACTATATCAAAGGTACCTCCTAATAGAGGGCAATAATTATCTTCCCTTCCTGAATTATAAACGTATAATAATACAATTACAGACATCGATTCAATAATACTGTCATGTAATTTTTTGAGTTTCTATGGTTCCGATGCTTTTCTTTAATTAGAAACATACATTTTACTATAAGGCGGACTGAGAACGATGATATGTGTTTTTCTTTTTTCTTTCTTTCGTCTTCTTAATTTTATCAAACTTCAGCATTTTTTTCAAATTATTTCTCCAGATTATGATCATTAAATTCATATTTAAATAAAATTATTTCGCACGTTATTCAATGCAACCCCTAAATTCTTCTTCATCTGTAGGTTTAAAAGCAGTGCAAAACAGGTAAGCGAGGATTGTGTATTTTCAGCGCCGCCGCCATACCGCCGAGTAGCCAGGCAAGCTCATTACCGGACATCCGAGTCTCCTGAGTAGGGCAATGGCGTTCTACTACGGTTTCGACATTATCACCGTTTTATAATCATATTACTTATTTCGTTTAGATAAAAAAAATAATTGATTTTACAATTTTTGTCTATCAGCCAATCTGACCTTTTCTCCGGGTTCATTTCTGAAATGTCCAAACGGCGAAATAAAATGAAGTTCTTTGTTGGTTACTTTTTTTTTTCAAATTCTTATTTTATCTTATATTAAAGGTAATGTGGCAGGGGCGGGGCCTGGCAACGCAGAGCATGGCAAAGACCGTGGAAAGAGAAGGGTGATTTTGTGCAGAGAGGCGCAGGGCAGAACAAGACAGGGCGGGGGTAAAGTGGTGATTGAATTTATTTCTTAACTTGTCGAAATGTCGATTGGGTCTCAAATAACAATCCAACTTCCCACTTTGCTTCTTATAAATACTCTCGCATTAAGCATTAATGCTAACTCAAGATCTGAAGGGCCATATATTTCGATTAGCCATAGAACCAATTAACATATTCCTATCCTCCCAGTATGTAGTATGTGTGCGAGTTGTTTTGGGAGTGAAGAATTTAAGTTCTAGGATACCGAAAATTTTATATATATATATATATATATATATATATATATATATATATATATATATATATATATATATCGCTCTTATCCGACAATTGTTATTTCTTATTTGAATTGGGAATCATTGTTTTTCAATACAAGTAATTTTCGTCAACCATGCTCCAAACAGGCAAGCAAGCATGTTTTCATAGAACTTCAGCCATATATAGTAAATAGCATACTCGTGGGGGAACTCTTGCATGTTAAACCCCACCCTTTCCCTATCCTTCCGTTTCCACGTTAAGAAGGAAAGTTGTTAAGGAAACGTGTTTATAAGTTTAAAGTAATATTTTCACATGTGAGAAATAAATACAACTTATTACCATTAGAAACAATTCAGTAAGCATAAGACTTCAGTTCGGTACATGGGAATGTTTCTCAAACGATATTTCCGAATTAAATATTTTAGCGATATTCAATATCGATAAACGCCGAACCGTCAAAAAGTTAATACAATGTACAAGAATATCTCATCCTATAGATTACGGCATAAGAAACGTTTCTTTGATGCCTTCGGTCTCAAAAGTTTAGTTTTTTAGGCCCTAGGACGTTTCATTTAGGAGTTATTTAACGATAAAGATTTAAAGAATGCTAAGTGTTGCAGGTTGCTTTTAACATCAATATTATGCATCAGTAGATGCATTTTTTAAAACAAATCTTTCATATTTTTAGTCAAAGTGCAATTCGTCACGTCTCCGTGAAATTCTCTTTCTTTAGAGTCTTCATTTAAACATATTGCGTGTAAGAGCCGCAAACGTTATCTACACAACAGAAATAATGTAGGAGACGGACGGACCGGCGTTTGGCCGTCAATCGATTTTTTGTTATCAAGGGCCCACAGGGCATGGATTCTGGCTACACCATGTGTTAGATGATTTTTTTACATTTAGCAACAGGATTTATTCACGTTTTCCAGGGCCCGGCAATAAGTTTTTCTGCCGTAAATTCACCGTTGTCCAGCGCACGATTGCATGACTTTATCTTCTTACGAAGAACCTTTGTAAGGGCGAGAAAGTAAAAAGTGCCATTTAAATATTATTGAAAATAAAACATCTTGAAGTAAAATTAAAATTTTAAACAGCAACTTTTTATATTTCAAATTATTCTCCCTATTTAAGAAATTGAAATTCCTATTTTTACTCTTACGAGCCTAAAAAACTCGAAGTTCTTTAACGATTTATCGCAGTTCGTAAACCTTTACGATGCTACGTACAAGGTCATACTCTTGAGTCGGCATCAAGACGTCAACAACTAAAGGTGCTAATGAAAAGTAAGTAGCGTCTAGAAAGATCCTTGGAATGAGGTCTACAGAAGTCATCTACCATCACGAAGAAATACCTTCAGTCAATTTACAATGACCCATGAACGATATCGCCGGCTTCGATCGCTCACCTGAATTACTTTGCCTACATCGCCGTTGACCGGGAGGTCCTAGTGTTCGAGTTCCGACGGTCATCGATTTTAGGATCCAACCAGTCTGAAAGAAAATTCTAGCGGCAGGCTACTCTGATCGGTAGTTTTCCTGTGTAGACAAATGCCGGAGCAGCACCTTAATAAACGGGCGTCAGATCGCGCGCGATGTTTTTCATCTCCCTTGTCCCCTCTTCTTCCCATTTCACTTACACGCATTCTACTCCACTTATGTCCGGAGCTTATAGCTCGTTTCGGCAGAGGCGGTACCCCGCTTGGGGGAGATACCCGTCGCGACAACTTGCAAGCCCACATGTAGGTCGGCGCGGGTTATCACTTTCCAGCAAGGGCAAAACACCGCCACTTCCCAGGATGTAATATGCTTAACACTTAAGGGGCACGTGACCTAAATAGACGATCCGCTCGGAATCAATATATGAGAGAGGGATATTGCTGGAAAAAGAGCATGCATGGTTTCGGCTACTATTTGTACACAACGAATCGTCCATTGTTGCTTTAACGCCGGCAACACCGGGTAGAAGTGACAGGCGTCACCGTCACCACTGGATTGTATTATTATTTTTTATTATTTCAAGGCTGAAATACGCATTTAATTGTCGAAAATGTCAAATATATTTGCTTTAAAATAGTTCTCGCATCTAATGTTCTACGATTTGTAATGGGTTTTACAAGTGATGATTGAGATGTGTTAAAAAGGAAAGAAACTGTGGTTTTCTTAATATTACACAATCGTTACCAAGTTCTAGAAAGTACTTGCTACAGAAGAAATTTGTTTTCATGGCAGATCAGTATTACCTCCAATCCGACATTCGAGACCAAGTAACAGCAGATACCTAAGATTGGATTATCTGTTATAACCAAATCATCGTCCGTAATGTGTAATCTTCTTATCCAATTGTTTAAGAATATAGTAGTGTTTTGCACAATTTCAGCTACGTGTTTTTATTTTCATTGATTACATCTACGCCTTCTGCATTATAACAGCAGCGTGTTACATTATGTTTAAAACAAATAAATTGATCTGGAACTTTCTCTAAAATTTTCCACACAATCCTTTTGAAACATTAACACGTCTTTGTAGATCTTCTGAACATCACAATTCACACATTCGGTCCATATGTAACACCGAAAATATCTTCCAAAAGGGTGATGTTGACAAATCAGGAATAAAATTGGAAAACACCAATTTTTATCCTTCTTATTACATTTACATTTTACATACAGTCACGTTGTGATAAGAAGAATGACAAATATAAAGCAATCGAGTAACGACCATTATTTTAAGAGTGTCACATAACTCTGGCTTCAACAAATTATTTTATCTCCTCCCAGGCAGGAGTCTCAAACAAAGGTAACTAAAAATTTGCTAGTTTTTGCCACAACTGCACCCTAGGACATACGGAACAAATATAGTGTCCAGCAGCTAGGCACTACGCTTGTTCCGAATTACCAGGGTGTAGTTGTGGCAGAGGATCCGTTAAAAAAATAATTTCCTGTTTTTGTGGAAGTTGGTACCACCAAAAGCCGGAAATTATTTTTAACTGAGCCACTGATAGCGCTGAATAAGGAGTCCTTTTCGCTGGCATGTGGGGCTGTATTAAATCGAATGTGAAATGAGGATGTCTCATAAATCATCAGACGGAAACCAGACAACCAGTGTGCTATCGAGAATTCCAGACAAGAGTTCGGTGATCGAGTTCCCTGATCAGTCCGTCAGTTTTCCATTCACCGTAACTGAGGCCTCTTTGACGGACAGAAAAGCCGCAGAGATATGGTTCTCTTATCCTTCGACATCGGCACGAGAGAAAGGAGGGTCTGGTAGCAAGCATCGCGATCATGGCCATTAAAAAAATAATTTCTACATTTGAAATATATTCACAGTTACTATTGTCTGACTGCTATTTACATGGACGTATGTTACAAAGTGATCCGGGCACCCTGGAGAGCGAGTAGTTAGCTTACTGGCCCTGAACACTCAGAGTGCGGGTTCGATCCCGGCTGAGGTGCGTAATTTTCGGATGGCAGAAAATCCCACAGTGGCCGTGTCACGCTTGTGCCATGCGGTTTTCCAGCAAATTTAAATCCTTCCGGTAATTTCCCTTCCTAAAGAGATCCCACGTTATCCGGACAGTTCCACTTTAGTGGACACGTGAAAAATATGAGAATTAAGGCTCATTCATAATATAAACATAAGCATGACGTTAAAATAAAAGTTAGGACTACGTCCACAAGCGGACTTATTCACAATGCGTTCGCATAAGCATAACACGTGAGACGTTAACTTAAGCATAAGCACAGAAGCTTCAAGCTTGCAAGCTTTTAAGTAAGACATAAGAAATGAACTAATCACAGTAGGTTAACTCAAAATCGAGTATCGAAGTAGAATTGAAGTCTATAGACGAACTAACGCCATATGGGCCATGGGCACAGTCGATACCTGGAAATTATTCTCACATCCAACCAACGGTAAACTACAGTTTCACAGCCAATATCTTACCTTATTCTGCTTACGATTATGTTGGACATTGTGAATACTTCAGTCTATCACTTATGTATCTCGATCAGGTTTTTGTCGTTTCCCTGATCCATTGAGCAAATGCTGAGATGGCCCCTTGTTTTGCTTCTGGACGTAAATGTAGCTTCACTATGAGCACGTTTTGTTGAACTCTCCTTTTGCTTGTAATGGTAAGAGTGGAGGTAAGGGCGAGTTGCTATTTTGTTAGCATTGCAGAAAAATCGTACTTCCAATTCGTGTACCGATGCAAATAAGTTTTCTATAACTCGGAAACGAAAATAAATATTTTTCAAATATTGCTAATCTTGCGATTTTTTAAATTTATTTTTATTTATTTATGTTAAACTTTTACTCGTCTTTCAACTATTTATTGTTAAAACGACGGAAAGGTATTCTGGAACTTAAGAAAACGCGCGCAGATTATCTTGTGGCGTCGTCGGGTGCGAGTAACTCACAGAC
Source organism: Gryllus longicercus (assembly GCA_038098605.1). Lineage (NCBI taxonomy): Eukaryota > Metazoa > Arthropoda > Insecta > Orthoptera > Gryllidae > Gryllus > Gryllus longicercus. The sequence continues at coordinate 586,874 of JAZDUA010000020.1, forward strand.
ACGGAGTTGTTTATACAGTTTTATTACAAGATATTTACAGTATATACATACTCCCTGGAAACACGCTGCATTCCCAACACAGCATACCTCTGGGCATTCCGCCCCAACCTGACGCAAACCCCAGCGGCTTGGCGCCGCTCCCAGTCTGTGTCCCGTGGCAATCGCCACACCTCGCAGCCGAAGCTCACGAGAATCCCTGGCGGGTGAAAATGTGCCTCCGCACTCCGATCCGGTTCAGACTCGAATGACTGCCGCTCGTTACTTTCCAGCCGCCTCGCGAGGGGTCACGTGACAGACATCACATGCCGGCGGCGTTTTCTCATCCCGGAATGTGGCCTGCTTGCAATTTGGAAGTCCAGCTGCACCGCAGCTGGACGCACCAATCAATTTCCTTTGCGACAGTAGACACCGCATTCCGAGACACGCCCCCCCCCCCCCCCGGGCCCCCGAGGCGGGGCCCGCCTGCGGCGACTTCCGCTCGCCGTCAAGGGACTGCCCCCTAGGGCCGGCCTCCGCCCCCTCGCTGGCGTCCGACATGTGTTGACCGTCTGACCCCTTGGCGACGTTACGAGGCGGGGCCCGCCTGTGGCGGCCTTCAAAGGACTGCCCCCGCCCCGTCGCTGGCCTTGCGACATGTGCTGTCCATCTGACCCCTTGGCGACGTTACAATCTTCTCCCCCCTACGTCCATACAGTTTTTACTGTTTTTTGACTAAATAAATCTAAATGTTAATGTTTACGTCTATGCGTTATTCTTATGTTTACGTTTGCATTGTGAATGAGCCTTTAAACTTAGGTGCAACAGGGGAAGGCCGAGGGCGGGGAGCACCACTTTGAAAGATCCACTAGGGCAGACCGAAAATTCGCCGGTGAACTGCATGTCGGGGTGGACGTCACTCAGCGGCAGGGGAAATAGCTTCGGGAGGGGCGCAAGAACGCGTACAACCATGGGCTCAGAGTGCAAGGCACATGAGCTACACAATTATCTTTCATTTTCGGACCTAGGAGACGGTGTACGCAAACGCGCAAGTTGGCACGAACAAAATACGAAAGCAATGTAATATGTCTGGTGATTTAAAGATAACAGATTGTGATATTAGGCTTCTTGCCACAATCCTTTTGCTGTGGATATCGTAAAGTCATACTGTAACACTAAGTGTGAAGTTTACAGATTCACACGCACCTTAAAAACCACATTGACTGGTACTTCAAGAAATTTCGAAAACATTTAACCCTCCAATGCCCCTTGTGCCTTTTGTTCAGCGACAAATGTTTTTCATTTTTACTAAACTACCAATTACGTAAGTAAAAATGCTCATTAATACCAACTATTTGTGCAAGTATAACAAAATTTAAAGCAACTATTTTTTTTCTCAATTAACTCAAATTCCTGTTGGGGTTAAAGTAACTGTAGCCCGTCAGTACTATCTATTGGTACTTATTTGCACCAAGGACTTTTTATGCATTTCGAAGAAACTAGCGCGCGGATATTCTCACAGTATTGAAGCCTTTGACCAAACAGGGATTATTATTTTTTTATTTTAAATCAGGATATTTGCGACTAGTCAACAATCCCTTTTTTCTGAAAAAATCTCGGAATGTTATAAAAACTCGATGTAAACACATGCATCCTCAAATCCACAAGCCTCAAGTCTTAAGTTGTTTACACAAACTTAAACCCATTCCAGCAGAGGCAAAAAGCTGTACGAACGGCTTTCAGCATTGAATTACATTGGCAAAAGTACAAAAAAATAATATGCAATGCATTAAGAAAACTGCCTTATTGGTTTATCTTTTTCGTTGTGCTAACGGAAATATTTGTCATCACGATGCATTTAAATTAACTTTTCCATAATTTTCATTTTCTTCATTCTTGTGGAGTTGTAAAAGTATCGGTAATTGCATTTTTTAACTGTTCATCATAAAAACATTTCTAATCAGGAGCCCACATGGAAGGAGGGGGCACATACAAATTAAACTGTATGTTTAGATGCAAAGTAATTTCCTTATCAAAATTTGCTACTGGATCAAATGTGAGTGCGAGTGGTGATTCGAAACAAAATAATGAGGGCCGAAAGCAATACTTCACGAATTAGTTCTTTACAATGCACGTGATGTATGCAACCCGTTTATTGTAGTTTGGTACCATGAAGACTAGAGAAAAGGAGTATATGGCATGAAATATAAAACAAAACGCAGTGGAATAAAAATATCAAGAAATAACGTTATGGCATCTATCGAAACTAGTCATCTGGCAGTTCTATAATTACATAAACTCCACTCTCGTACATAAACTCTCGGACACAAATGTTACGATAAAGATTAAGTTTCAAAATGGTTGTCACAACATAATTCTATTTATTTGTTGTTCAGTCCCTATTTCAAATCATAGACAACCACAATGATAAGTGCCAAAACTTTTTTCACATAATTTTATTCACTTGTATCACTACGACGTTTCGGTAACTTTTGTCTCCCTCATGAGGTACAACTGAAAATTTAATTACAAAATTTTTCATGAAGCCAAAATGATTTACACAAAATTACAAAAATAACAAATAAATTAATACTGTACCCAATTCAAAGAAAGCTCACCTGTTATAACAGAAAACTAAAACTAATATATACAAAAACTATATACAATATTTATAAATTATTAGTAAAACATTAGTTAAACATATTTGAAAATTAGAATAAGTAGTGGAGTGCTGTCCAGCCACTTTACAATTGAAAGTTTAAATTGAGTCGTTGGTAGTAGAGGAATAACGGAAATTAGGAGATGGTTGAAGGTGCATTCAGAAAGGTTTGATCCTAATTTTAAAAAAGGGGAGGTGTTATTGACGAAAAATATTTAGTATGTTGTCATACATTTTTGTAAACTGATTGGATTGTATATCTGTATTCATAGTGTTCTGAGTTTTTATATTTAATGTTTCTAGTATTAATATTTTATTTCTGTTGGGTTCTACAGCTAAAATACGAAACAGATCAAAATTTATTGAATGATTTAGATTAATTCTATGTTGGGATATTGCATTTTGTCTATTTGTAACCTCATTGATTTCTGTGATTTGTTATTCTCTGTTTGGCCAATATAACTCAACTGACAATCATTGCATTGAAGTGCATACACTGTATCTATCATATCATGTTTAGGTATTTTATTTTTTACATTTCTTATAAGATTCTTCTTCTTAATTCTTGTACTTTTAATGTTGATATTGTACTTTAATTTAAACTGTTGTCGCAACGGAGGGGTCAGTGTTTTTCAAAATGGAATAATACGTTACGAGAAGTTTGAATAGATTCACTGGAATGGTTGGCTACACTGTTGAGCGGAACTCTTAAAATTTTATTGACCAGTTTAATATATTTAAGAATGAATTTCTCTGGGTAATGGTTGTCCAAAAGGATTTGTTTAACTTTATAACGATTATCAGTATGAAACTTCCGTCAGTATTACAGTATTATAACATCAGTATTGTAACATTATCAGTATAATACTTCTGTCAACTAAATAATATATCACTCCAATTTTCATCCAGGTTTGATGACCAGATAAAAAAAAAAAAAAACAATATAATCGCTGAAAAAGTAGGTTTAGTATACAAATTGGTTTCTAATTTGTTATCATGTCTAAAAATTGTAACATCAATGAAGTTAATCCAATTACGTTTTTCCTTTTCTAATTCAAACTGGATAGATTTATTAAATGTATTGAAGAGTTCTAAAATTAATGGAATTTTCTCCTCTTATATAATAATAAACGTATTGTCCATGTACCTGATATAATGAATTTATTTTTTTGTTCAATATAACGCATCACAATTTCAGAGAGCTTAATGGGCCTACAATAGGACATCCTTGTTTTGGGGAATAAATTTTGTTGTTAAACTTAAATTTTATATTAAAAACCTAACACAAATCATTATTTCTTGTTCAGGAATTGAGATTTTAGGTGAGTTTTCTTTCAAACTTTGTTGGATTGTCTCTAAAATTAGTTGATGGGGAATCAAAACATTGATATAATATCAAGTGATATTCTACATTTCTTTTCCATTTTTATTGTGCTCAATTTCAAAATCTGTTCATAACTATTCTTAATGACATATGGGTAATCAACATTAAGTAAGGGTTTGAGAATAGCATTGAGGTATTTGGATAGTTGGTATTCAGGAGTCCCAATGCCTGTGACAATGGGATAACCTTGTTTATGTACTTTCAAGAAACCATATGCTCTAGGTAAATTCGCTATCATAGGGTAAATCTTGTAATAAGGTTTTGTATCTACGTACTCGTTATTTCTCCATCGTTTTATAATTTGTTGCGTCTGTTAGATTCTTGTTACCTTTTCCAAAATTAATTACATCATATGTATTGCTATCAGTAAGAATTTGTTCAAGTTTGTTAACATAATCTACTTGATAAATGGCAGTGTGTACACCACCTTTAATCACACTGAATGAACAGAATGGCTGGATTTTGTTGCATACATTTCTTTGTGACATTTAGCTTTTTAAATATTTCAATTTGTTGTTTGTTCAATTTAATATTCTGATTTAAATATTTATTCAAATGATGTGCTACATCAAGTCTAACTTTATTTCTAGATTGTTCAGGAATTTTAAATATTGAATTCTCAAATTCCTTAATAATAATAAATGTAATTAATTTATCTTTATTAGTAGTGGGGAAGCTGAAATTCTTGCCTATATTAATAATATCCACAACCTGTTGAGGTAGGTCTGTATTAGTAAGGGTAACAAATTTCCCATGGATAAGTCTGTATCAAATTTATTGTATCTCAAATTATAGGTGATCCAATAAATTCATTTCAAATGGGTTAATTGGGTTATATATAAAACATATACAACAGCTGAGGGCCCATTAAAAACTTTCGATTATTTTCAATCGTTTAAATTTTTAGGAAGATTTCTCAACTGGTAATGTTTATCTGCAATTGCTAAAGGTAATATTTGCATCTGGTATTTGTTGTTTTTTTACAAAAATAATTCATATTTTTATTGTTACCAAAGGATATCTGTTTCATACTATTACTAATAAAATTTGGGATGATTTTAGGTCTTCTACATTCAATTAAAAAGAAAACAGGACAGCACTCCTAATTTTAATATTCAAATATGTTTCTCTATAATTTGTAAATATTGTATATAGTTTTTGTATATATTAGTTTTTTGTTACAACAGGTGATCTTTCGTTGCATTGGGTACAGTATAAATTAATTTGTTATTTTTGTAATTTTATGTAAATCATTTTGGCTTTATGAAAAATTTTGTAATTAAATTTTCAGTTGTACTTGAGGGAGACAAAACAGTCCCCGAAACGTCGTAGTGATGCAAATAATACATAATTTTATTATGTGAAAAAAGTTTAGGCACTTATCATTGTGGTTGTCCATAATTTAAAATAAGGATCTGAACAACAAATATATACAAGTGTTACGACTTCTCGATTGCTTTAATGTTCAACTTTCACGCGTTTTGGCGAAGAACGAAGCCAAGAACCCTTTGACGAAACTTTTTTATTAACGTGCTGGCATAACTGCTCATCATTGTAAGAAGAATCTGAGACGTTATTCGCACACGAAATTTTCAGCCTTGTACGATCCTCTCCATGCTGATACTTTTAAAGTTTTGTGGTACGCGCTGATAATCTGTCTCGACCCTCAATCCATCTCCCAACAACCAACTGTTCCTCGCGATTCCGAAGTAGCCCGATTTACGTAGTACGATCGCGCATCATCGTGTTTCGGAAAAACGCATCGTTGAAACTTGACAACCCCTTATGTATGGAGGTAAAAATGTACGATTAGCAGCAACAATCTTAATGGGCAATTTCCGAGCTCCTCCATCGCTATACTTAATCAATCAATAATCGTGGCGCGGAAGAGGGAGAAGCAAGAGGCTAGTCGTGGTCAGCCTCAAGAAGTGGCGTGACAGCGCTTGCCCCTACTGCACCGTCCCTCCCCCTCCCAGACAGTCTTCCGACAAGCACGCACGCTCCCACCCCTTCCATCGGAGGGTCATAGCAGAGTGCTAGTAGGAAACCAATTTACTCCACGAGTATCGATCTACAATCGTGACACAATGTAAGTTTCTGAATAACATTGTACGTATACTAATACTTACTGCGAATTTGTAAACAATGTGGCATGTGAAAATAAATGTAGATGATCAGCTGTTGACAAAAGGTAACACCACTTAAATTATGTATTTACACCTTCCCAAACATTAATATGAAGTGAATCAAAATCTGAAAAATGATTTCTTCAGTTCATCTTAATGTATGACCTGTTACATCTGAGGTGAAATATCCCCATAATTTAGTTATAACACAATCAAATATTACAACAGTTAAATGAATAAATATTCATTTTTCTCAATGACAGGACTTATTTAAAAAAATGAAACGTGTAGTAACCACACACTGTCCAAATGTGCATTGTGCTTATCGACCAATTTTTAACAATAAGCAACATACGTTCATGTTGCTGATTTTATGTGCCGATTGCAAAAATATTTTGTCTTTTAGTACCTTAGGAGAATTCCTTAAGAATCATTTACATGCATGTATCTACTTTAATCTTCCATGCACCATGCAATAAAGATATTAGAAACAGAATAGTATATTACATAGGCACAAACTAGATAATGTTTACTTTCCAAGACCTTCAAAATGTGAAAATTAATTTAAGCAAGAAGAACAAGATATTAAAAGTGCAATAAATAAATAAATTCTACTCTATTAGTTGAAGTACCTTAAAAATAATTCTCACTTCTTACAATATATTACTTTTCACACAAATCGAAGGGCAAATTGTTAAGTTTTTCACTGTACTACAAACAAACACCTTTCAATTTAAACTGTCACTAAGGAACCCTTTGGAAAATATAAATCTTAAATAGTTAACTACCCGACAATAACAAACAAAAGTACAAAGCAGCATTTGAGTTTTTAGCAACTATAGAGGAATCACAATGATTTGGTGCTTTTCAATGTCACTTGTAACTATGAATTAAACTAGGAACTCAACAAATACACAAATGAAGTTGCAACAACATGTCAGTAACCAAAAGGTGAGTATCATACAAGACCAAATCATTTTCTAAGCAGCACAATGATACACACGGGGTTGTTGATCTTCATTTTACTAATAAATGTGTATTTCTGTGACATTATTTGCAGAAGCTCTCATAGTTTGCAGGTGGTCTTTGTGACCACCGTAAGGCGTCAAACACGAAACAAACTCACAATACAGCCACGCCACAGTTTTAAAAACTTATAGCACATAATACAACTACAGATTTTATGAAAACAAAGTCCGTAATTAAAATAACATCGCCATCTTGCTATCAAAACGCACAGTGGTTCCACACGAAAATACCAAAATTCCCGAAAATATACGTTTCTTCAACACAAACGACAACCAAAAGGCTTGACAAACACCTATTGCATGAAAACATAAACGGTGGATCATGCTTCAAGCTGCCAGTTATGTGAAATTGACGAGAGTTTATATTCACCTTGTTTGTTGTTGATTGGTGGCGGCTTTGGTGTCTATGGCTACGGCATCAGTTGCTAGCCGACCGCAACACGCACACTTCCCGCGGAGTGATATTATTGTACAGACGTAATTCGTCAAAACAATTTAACCAACCTCGATAACTTATTCACTTTAGACCAAATTTTACCACTTTAATTCAGGAAACAAAGTGCTTTTGCCCCTTAGAAAGCACTAAAAGTCAAAATGGGAGTTAAACCGATGGATTATTTTACATTCTGGGGTATTATCGTACGTATCTAAGACGTTAATACGATTGGGCGAGCGCTAGAATTCAATGCGAATTTTTATATCCATCATTATAAATAATAATCTGAGTTCCGAAAGTGGAATTTAATTTATTTATATAATTATTGGACCGAACTCCTAATTGTTTACCATCTTTCTAGTTTTATACTACACAGACGTAACACGAAAGTGGTCTATCTTTGATGAGATCACTGATTTCACTGTGTGGCGGGAACATATGCTTATTCTAAAAGATCCTTCACTTTTAACGCGTGGAACTTTGTACTTTCATCGATTGTATACCTAACCATATTACATCCCTCTTGCCGAGAGAATGAATGATTCTATTAAATAGTCAATTTTACATTTTCCGGTGACTTTTGTTTAATTTACGAACTTGATTTCACTTTTCATTACTGCAACGCAATTGTTACTACTACAACTATCGACTTCGTTCTAAGAATTAAATCTGAATAATATATGCTCTAAAGCATTGCTACTAAATGTCTACAATATTGTAACTCTTCTGTATAAAAGTAATTCTTCCGTAATTTCGAAATTATAGAAGGATGAAGTCAAAAGAAATCAAGCAATTAATTCATCTGCACATTAATAATTTTTGTAACCTAAACATTTCGTTACTGTACCTGTCTAAAAATTGAAAAATAATTAATTATCCGCTCAAATAGATGTATTAGTCAAATAATTCAGTACCAGTGAAATTTTCCTTAAAAGAACAGTAATAGAGAGTGTTTATTAGAGAGAAGAGCCCGTTAATAAGAAGTTTGAGAGGAAAAAAGAAAAATCGACAAACGTCTTTGAAAATTATTTGAATTATTCAATTATGTCATGCTATTTCAAGGTAACATAGTTCAAACAATAATGCAAGTGATCCCTTATTGTGCCCAACACTATGAAAAAGAGAGACAAAGCAAAAATCAGCCTCCGTCCACCCACCGACCTTATCAGAAATCAAGCACGTACCTTGAAATTCCAGAAATAGGACGACAGTATTATAATATTAAGAAAGCATTCAAAGAATCGGAAACAAGTATATAAACACACAGTCACACGAGAAGTGGAAGTTCATAGAAAAGGGGATGGGTTAGTGAACTGGGCTTGTCTGCTGTGCGTCAGCGAGAACAAATCTAACGCTAATATAAATGAAACTACGGTAATTGCCTCTCCGTGTCAATTTCATAGAACGGCTGCTAAACAGGAGTCCAAAACACGTTCAAATCTATGAAGAACAGTTTGTGAGTGTAAACATTTTTGCTAGAGAGTGATTCTGTTTGGAGAAATTTCATAGGTACCTACTCTTTTTATTCCAATATGATTTTCTTCTCATGTTAATGAAGTTATATGGCATGGAAAATGAACGATTATATGTGGAAAAGTCTTGAAACTTCTCAAACAGATAGTCATAAATTATGGACTAATTTATATTTACCAATGTGATTAGCACAGAACTTACAGAGAGTGCTATTCTTACTGTAAACGTGTATTGTAAATAGACTGGATTTAGAAACTTGGATAGGGCATATACGTAATTTAGGTATCACAATCCTACACATGTAATTTTTCAGACGGGTGCATTGTTTACATAATTTTACGCTTGCATTATGAATGGTAACAAAGTTACAACTTTTACCACTTATAATATAATTGAATGAAAAATGTAAAATTAAACATTGAGGTTGGTTTAACATTGGCATATGTACTTCAGGCAATTGTATTGCTCAGAGTTGGAATCAACACTACTTGTCACGGATGTCGGGCGTGTTTAAAATGATACGAAAAAGTTTACATTTTAGGGAAATCTAATATTTAAAATTAATGTTGTGTCTAATGCAAAGTGTTGTATACACAGAGAACAGTGCTTTTAATGGTTGAACTTACGTCTTGATAGCTGCCTTTGATTTCGAAAGACCCGGTTCATTTCCTCATCCGGGATGGTCGGAGCATTGAACAGATCTGAGCGCATTGTCATATACTCGTGCATCACGTCGTCCACTTCGTTCTTAATAACAACATTTTTGTTATGCCAATTGCATCCGAGATTGCGTCGCTTGGAAGACATGTCTTCTCACTTGTGGTAACTTTGTTTCAATAATCGAGGACCGTGATCATTTATTAAAACAATTGAAGTCGTTTTTTGGTTTCATTATTATGCTTTAGTTCGCTGAGTGCCAGTTCAAGACAAAAGGCGGGCCCACTTGCTCGAAAGTATTGAAGTGCATTTCAGCGGTAATTTTTTATCAACTATTTCAGGGATACATAGGGCCTATCGTTTCAAATTAGTGAATCATGTGGATATATCTGCGATACTTCAGTGCGACTTCTAGAATTAAAATTAATCGCATTATGTGTATTGGAATAATAATTCTTAAATAAGTCAAAAAAAATACCCTTCCTAGAATTTTAGATGTATTTCTGCCTCTGATAATTATTTGATTTGGCGGCGCAATTCAAAGAAAATACACGTCATTTGTGTGTGACTTCTGATTATGCATTTTCCAATTGTTGATATTTTAGAAAAATAAAAAAAAATTATCAGAATTTGAGTAGACAAGGATGATTTGCAATACAATTATGTGCAAGTGTTGGAACAACTGTTAGTTGCAGTTGATTTCAATTCTTGGCAGGATTTAAAAAATACAATGTGTCAATAAATATTGTACACTTGTGTACAATATTTTGAAATAATATTCAGTGGTAATCAGCATTTGAACTGGAAGTAACTTTTTCAGCTTTTGTGAATTATTTAATAAATTGAGACTAATTTATGTAAATGTGTTTAATCCAACTTTGTCTGTTCAGGAAGACTTGTATGTTGACAGCAGATAAAATAAATTATAAACTATGAAATTATACACATCTTATAGCTTAGCTGGAAAAAGAATACTGTATGTTCTGGATTAAATTTCTGAATCTTTACTGAACATGAGAAATTCACACAGAATATCAAGTGAGTCGCAGGCATTGTCATTCAAAAGAAGCATATAGGAAAATTACTCTTTTGCTAAAGGAAAGGTAATTTGATTGTAGTACATGTGTCATTAAGTTATGTCTCAAATCATACTTTATGGAATAATTTCATTTAGGAATGCTATGGCAGTAATTTACATTCTATAAGGGTATATATTGACATTATTAGTATTCTTTACAATCTATTTCTTATTCAACAGCCCTTTCAGTTTGTTTCAAATGTGATTATGTAATAACAACTATGTCCCATCACATTCTGTACAATAACTAGAGACATTTTCCTATACAACAATAGTAGCCTTTTTCTATTGGAAACATGTTTTCATTAGTGACATTTACAACTTAGAGGATATCTTTTCCAAGGACACATAAGAAAGTAGAAAAATGGCACAGACCATAGCGATGTTTGTAAATATATAATATATAATATATATGTATGTAGCATATATTTTTTTATAATGAGCCATGCAGTAGCAGAGAGATGGACTGCTCATTTCTGATCTGCTTTTTCAAGGCAGACATCACCCTTTATCATTCTTTTCAAAATTTATTATTTTAAATACAATTGTTTCTAAATGCTTTGCACTTACTGAATAGAAATTGGACTGATAAAGGAGTAGGGAATGACTAGTAAGAAGAAAATTTTGTATCACTGAAAGGAAGGGACCAAAGGGTTTGGAAAGTTCTGGCAGTTCATCATGGCTCAACTAGTTGTCAGCAAAGAGGATTGACCCCTTTTAACTGAGAATGGTTTGCCAGATTTGTTTCAAACCTTGATTCCTTATTAAAATAGAAGTACTTGTCTACTCATTGTTAGTAAAATATTTAATATAATTACTTTTTAAAAATTAGTACTTATTTACACTTTTATTATTGGCATCAATCAGTTTGCTTTCTGTTATGCACTAATAATGAAAAATAATGTCCTATACTTCTGCATGAACACAAGTTTTGGTAAATTTGATAGCAGTAGTTGGAATCTACATTATGCAGCAGCAACAATTCAATAATATTGGAGATGAAGGTGATTTAGCATCTGATGATTACATGAAGATGAGAATAAAAATGATAATTATAAATGAGTAGAAATACAACGTAACAACAGTTTTAACAATTTAATTTATGTACAGTTTAAACAGATTAGTGATTTTAGTCTGCCATATTAAGAAATACAGTTTTTTAATTTTCTATCAATAGTAGGATGATTGATCATACAGGTTTATGCTATTAAAACAGTTTCAATAACATAAAAACATAAAGAACAAATCATAGCAAACCAGTCTCAGACTATTTTATGTATAATATTTCAGTTTGTCATAACAACAGTTCACTAAATGAAGAAAGAAAGAAATTCAAGTACATAACTAAATAACCTCAAAAATCACAGCTACCATATTTCTTTGCTCTCAAATAAGTATACAATATACACTATAACCATGATATGTGCACAGAATGTTAATGTAAGCTTTGTTGACATTGAAGATAGGAAATCTTGTTTCCCCTGATAACTTATTTAACCACAAGTTATACACTTTGCGCTTTACCACCTTATATATTACAATAATTATTATTAACAAGCACTACTGTAGTTCATATCTTTTGTGTAGTGTACATAGACTGCTGTGCATTCATCAGCAACACATTCAAAAACAAATGAACTATTAAAATGAATGTAAAATATGCACACCTAAAGCATTTTTTTATGAGAATCACCACTATTATAACATTCACATATACCTTGCTTTTGTCATTTGCACACCCACACGCTATCTTTTTACAAAGATTTTTCAGAATTTTGTACAAATTGTATCTTATGCTTAGTATGCAAGTTTCTTATATAAATACAAAGAAAACTCTTTCATTGCTGATGCTAATTAAACTTGATTAAATTATTATTTTTTGGGTTGGAGACCTGTCTGCATACAATAACATAATAAAATAATAATAATAATAATAATAATAATAATAATAATAATAATAATAATAATAATTGAGGAATTGTGTGTTATAACCATTATAAGTAAATGAAGAATATAAATTATTATTTTTTTAATGAAGCATTATAAAAATTCTTACGGTAGTCCTGCCAATGGTATTGCTGCCAACTGAAGTGCATCATAAATATTAAGGAAAATGCAAAAGATTATTATGTTGATTCTCTGATTTCATGAATTTTATGGTCTTGGATATGAATTTTTTTTATTGTACAGAGTTAATATAAAATATAATAATTTTATGTAGAATAAGGAATGCATTATTGCCAATAATTTCATGAATTCTTTTTTTTTTTAAATTTTTTTAAATTTTTTTAATTATTAGGTATTTAGTTT